>CACVBM020001218.1:0-702594 GCA_902728155.2 Microthlaspi erraticum | reverse complement strand
TCCCACGAATTGAAATTGTGGCGCACTGTTGTAGAAACCAGTCACTCTTAAAACGTCTCCCAAACGGTACCTATACAAACCTGTTAAAATAATATAAGCAAACATCTTGTGAGAAACAACATATACATATTCTTGACACACTCAAAAGAAAACAATTAAAATGTCTATTTTGTCTGGATTCATTTTCGCTAACTAAGTCTTTGCAATAAATTTAAATTGACATTTAACGTTTCAAGTAAAGACTTACCAGAAAACGTTGTGACAACAGGTTCATAATCATTGCCAACTTGAACATCCACAAGATCGACGACCACAGGCTTCTTTGTGGGATCATGACCAGCTTCTTGATGGTCTTTGTCCACCTCTAAGAACTCGATGTACCCCATACTTGGAACGACAGTGTACGAAACATCACAAGGCTTGGACAAAGGATTGACATTGAAACCAAAGAAACATTCAGAACCGCCGTAAAACATTGAAATCAAAGGAAGACCTCCGCCGTAGAATTCGAGCATTGGAATGTACTGTGCCATGGAGCCAGTCACGATGGCTTCGATGCATTTAGCATTTGGCCATAACCTCCTGACTATTGCCTCCCATGATGATTTACTGCATTCTTGCTCGATCAGGCTCGCTAGTTCTGGATTTGGAGCGGTGAGGAACTTACCCATCCCTGAAACACATTGAGCGTCCGTGATCCAGTCGCTGAGCCGGCCAGTCCTTATATTTGAGCATAACTCATCCCAGTGATCTTCCAAGAACTTGATTACTTTGAGGAAGGAAGAAGCAAAAGGCGCACCAAGGCAAGTTACACTTTCTCGCTGTACAAGCCCACAGAGCAATTGGCAGTACATGCTCTGAGTAGTGTCTGAACAAGTCGAAATCGAATACGGGCTTATCTGTATTTTGTCCCTGTTAATCATATAAAACCACATGAAGATATAAAGTAATGTACTAATGAGAGCAAATATTTTATAGATTTACCAAATAAGGGAGTTGGTTGGATTAAGGCTTTTCAGAAAACAAGTGATCATAGTCCTGACCATCAAGCCTGATGCAGTCTCGCCTTCTCGGCTCACGAAATAAAACTTGAGAGTTTTCCCTTCGCTAAGCCCTTCTATGTGCCTGCAAACAGTAACAAGAATGGGTTTGTTTCTTTCACTTTCTCTTTTCCGTTTCAATAAACAAGACTCAGCTTGGATTTTGGAACTCTTACTTGTAGAGTAGTGGTGCATAGAGAGATGCAAACAATATCCTCTGTTCCAACTCCTCTGCTGTCAAAGGAATCAACTTTGGCACTCCTCCTGACGTACCTGAGCTGTAAAAACAATTAAAACAGTTCGCTTCCTCAACTCTTTACATATTCTACACTTTAATTTATTTAATTGATTGAAGATTAACAAACGCATGTCCAAATCTTGCATATAACTTTACAGCACCAAAAGCTTTGAAATGGTTGTAGTTATCACAGATACACATAGCAGGGAAAAAGCTGTAGAGATTTCGAGATCTGAAAGGTACCTGGACAGGAGAGCAATGATGGGTCGATCACAGATGAGATCAGAGGACTCGCCAATAGCGATACGATCGATATAAGAGCGATAATCTTCGTAGGTCACAACTGGTACGTTCTTCTTGAAGCTCTGCTTATCGACTTGACCGTCGAGGAAACCTTTAAGATACTCTGTTTGAGCATTACGTGAAAGTATTGCTTCCAACACAGAGTCTTGAATCTGCTTTGCGTTACTGGTCACATCCTCAAGAACTGACAAGCAAGCTTTTGGCTCTGTTGGATCGAACTTTGGCAACATGCTTCCTTTGACAAGCAAAACCTTTGTTCTGGCGAAGTGAATGATCTTTCGATGAAAATGGAAGAATAGTAGACAAAAAGACTTTGAAAGAGAAAATGGAGAAAGTAGACAAAAAGACGTGGCTGGTGGCGACATGTGCCGAAAACATCTGGATGCTTCTCTCGATTGACAACAGATATTGTTATTTTATTCTCTCAATTTTTTCGAAAACTGGATTTTCACGAAGAATAGTAAACGAAATTTCTTTTGAAGGATGAGAAGAAAAATCAAACATATTTAATAAACCAATGATGAGCTGGAAGAAGACCCTTCGCCGGAAAGTGAAATATGTCGCTTCTGCTGAATCCACTCCAAAACAAGCAATCAACGGCACCATTCTTCCTACTCTAGAGAAACTTAACTCAAAGTCATATCTAACTGCCCCGTCAAGGAAGAGCAAGAGCGATTAGGGAAATCGATTAAAAATCTTTCCAGATTGGAGAATTAAAAGGAGAGAGAGCACTAGAAAGACACTGTAACATCCGATTATAATCGGAGCATAAAGGGAAAAAAAACTCGGAAGAGAAATCGGATAAGAAGGATGATCAATTAGCTTGGGTTGATTGGAGAGAGCAGAATGCAAGAAAGATTTCGAAGTAGGCGTCCGAAAATCGAAGAATATCATCACCGATGACTTGTAGAAGCTCGCCGGGTTTTCGATTCGCTGGAGGCTTGCGGTGGCGCACAAGTCGGAATCGCTGTATTCCGTGTAAAAGTGAGATCCAGTGTGAAAAACAGTTGCTGTTTTCCTTTTAACCAGTAATATTTAACCACGTGTCAAAATTGGCATGGGAACGACGTGGCCACGTGACGTGGACGGGACATCGACCTTGCTTTTTTTTTTTGGTGAATGGACATCGACCTTGCTTGTTGATCTTGTTTTTACTTCCAAAACAAGATATTATTATTCGAATACATATTATTTCCAAAACAAGATATTATTCGATTACACAAGGTAAGATGAAGTAGTGAAAATGTTTTTGGGTCCATAGATTCCCCTCTGCCTCGAGTCTCACATACTTAAGTAATAAGGCGGTTTTGATTATATGGTGGAATGCAGCTCCTTTAGCTCCCACGACGGAATTTTCTGGCTAAAAAAGTTGGAAACAACCGCCGCATCCAATATCTTCAAAGCTTCTTCATTAGTCACCGACCTTGGCGTCTTGTACTGACTCACGGAAGAGCCTCGATCCACGAAGAAATTCATGAGCTCGTCGAAAGCGCCAGGCCTAACAACCTTAATCTCAAGCGGTCCAACGCTCTTGTCGTTTTTCCTAAATCTTCTGTACACAGAGTCGAGAGACTCCTCAACGGCGAAGCAGCATTCTTCCATAACATCGGGGTCGGGCTCGAGCTTTGCGTCCTTGACTTTTCTCCCGAGTTCCCAATAGAGCACGTAGTGTCCTGGAACCGAGGAGTAATCCGGACGGCTAGTGAAATCTACGAGCATTAGGTTATGTGGCTCGAGTAAGAGCTTTCCGTTTGCCACTGCCTTGAGGAGGTCTTCTTCGTAGGTCTTGTCCGCGTCGATGCTCAGAATCACTTTCTGTCTTCCCACGAATCGAAATTGTGGCGACTTGTTGTAGAAACCAGTCACTCGTAAAACATCCCCCAAACGGTACCTATACAAACCTATAAATATCATATAGCATCGTTACACCTTGTGAGAAACAACATTTTTTTTGGAAAACAATTATTTTGTCTTTAATCGTTTTCACTAACAAAGACTTTGCACTCTATCTTAAATCGGCATTTATTTTTTCAAGTAAAGACTTACCACAAAACGTTGTGACAACAAGTTCATAATCATTGCCAATTTTAACATCCACAAGATCAACCACCGCAGGCTTCTTTGTAGGATCATTACCAGCTTCTTGATGGTCTTTCTCGACCTCTAAGAACTCGAAGTATGCCATGCTTGGATTGACAGTGTAAGACACATCACAAGGCTTGGACAGAGGATTGGCGTTGAAACCAATGTAGCATTCAGAGCTGCCGTAAAACATTGAAAGTAGGGGAACACCACCGGCGTAGAATTCCAGCGCTGGAACGTACTGTGCCATGGAGCCGGTCACAATGGTGTCGATGCATTTCGCATTTGGCCAGAGTCTCTTCACTATTCCCTCCCATGATGTTTTCTTGCATTCTTGCTCGATCAGGCTCGCTAGTTCTGGATTTGGAGCGGTGAGGAGCTTACTGATCACTGAAACACATTGAGCGTCCGTGATCCAGTCGCTGAGCTGGCCAGTCTTTATGTTGGAGCATAACTCATTCCAATGATTTTCCAAGTACTTGATTACTCTGAGGACAGAAGAAGCAAAAGGTGCAGCAAGGCGAGCTACGTCTTCTCGTTGTAGAAGCCCACAAAGCAAATGGCAGTACATGCCCTGAGTATTGTCCTCACAAGTCGAAATCGCAAGCGGGCTTATCTGCATTCGATCCCTGTAAATCATATAAAACACACAGTAAAGAAACAGTAGAGCAACACCAAGGAGCTTGTGGGAGCAGAGGTTTTAATGATTTACCAATGAGACTGATTTACGGTTCTCAAAACGCAAGTTACCATAGTCCTGACCATCAAGCTTGATGCCGTCTCGGTTTCTCGAGCCGCGAAGTAAAACATGAGAGTTTTCCCTTCACGAAGCCCTTCTATGTGCCTGCAGACAGTAACAACTAGAGGTTTTTATTTTTGTGTTTCAGGTATTGTCAAAACAAGATACATCTTACGAGTTTGGAACACTTACTTGTAGGGTAGAGGTGCATAGAGATATGAAAACAACAGCCTCTGTTCAAATTCCTCTGCTGTCAATGGAATCAACTTTGGAACTCCTGATGAAGTACCCGAGCTGCAAAAACAGTCGCTTCCTTAACTCTCTATCATATTTCGATACTACAGTTTAACATACACTTATTGATGAATCTTCCATTTATACAACACCTAAAGCTTTAAAATGGTTTTAGTTATCATTTCAAGCTGTAGAGATTTCAAGACTTAAAGATACCTGGCCAAGAGAACCATGAAGGGTCGATCACAGATTAGATCATAGGGCTCGCCATTAGCGATACGATCTATATAAGGGCGATAATCTTCGTAGGTCACAACTGGTACGTTCTTCTTGAAACTTTGCTTATCGAGTTGACCGTTGAGCAAACCTTTAAGATACTCGGTTTGAGCATTACGTGAGAGTATTGCTTCCAAAACGGAATCTTGGACCTGCATTGCGTTAGTGGTCACATCCTCAAGAAGTGACAAGCAAGCTTTTGGGTTTGTTGGATCGAGCTTTGGCAACATGCTTGCTGCTTTTTTTAGTAGAGACTTGGAGAAAGTAGACAAATGATGTGTGGTATGGCCAAAATGTGCCGACATTTTATACATGAGTTTACGACAGCTAGCTGATTCTTTTTTACTTTTTCCATTTTCGGAAAAGGTTTTTCTTGTTTTTTAGTTTTCTGTCGGCAATTGCATTTAGCAAAGGATATACGATTTTTTTCTTTTTTTGAAGGATGCGAAGAAAAGTCTAAATAACTTATGGTGATGAGCACTACGCGTAGATAATAAGCTTTTATGGAGAAAACCACACTGAAAAGGACTTTTGTCCTCCACCTCGAGCGATCTTTTTGTCCCATTCTCTAAATTTTTGAGCGATATACACTCATCTTTATTGCAAAACACAAACTTAAACATTGTGGGGTATGACCGCGTCAGAAGTTATGTGGTGCAGAAGGAGTTTTAGATTTTGCACGATGTTCGCATGTTGCAAATTGATATCCCATTTATAGCATCTTTTAATAATGTGAGTTTCTGTTGCGGACAACAACAAAAAAAAAAGTGAGCTTTTGTTAGATCATAAGCGTTATAAAATAATAATAATCGTGTAGAAGCTTAAACATTAGATTATTTGCATTCAACTTGGCAAATCAGGAAGATAATCTTTTTTTTGGGTGCAAAACTGCAAATCACGAAAGATAATTTTCCCGTGTAAAAGTGAGATCCAATGTGAAAAGCAACCGGCTGATTTCCTTTCACCCAATAATATTTCACCACGTGTCAAAATTGGCGTGGCAGAGCCAGTCTCTCACGTGATGACGTGGTCACATGACGTGGCAAAGTCCAACCGGGCCCATCGTACATTAAAGTTGTACTAAACTACTAATCTCGTTTTTACTTCCACAACAAATGTCGATTTAAAATTTATTGCAAAGTTGTTTCGTGTTGAATCCATTAACATGACTATAAATCTTTGTAATGGACGTATATTCGATAACATATTTGTTACGGAGTTCTGGTTTTTCCCCTCTTGCCTCAACTGTGTCTCACACATTATGGTGTAACGGCGGTTTTACTTTTATCTGGTGGAATGCAGCTCATGCAGCTCCCACGACGGAGTTTTCCGGCTAACAAACTTGGAAACAACCGTAGCCTCCAATATCTTCAAGGCTTCTTCACTCGTCACTGACCTTGGCGTCTTGTACTGACTCACGGACGAGCCACGAGACAAGAAGAAATTCATGAGCTCGTCGAAAGCTCCACGCCTAACAACCCTAATCTCAAGCGGTCCAATGTTCTTATCATTCTTTCGTCCTTTTCTGTAAACAGCGTCGAGAGACTCCTCGACGGTGAAGCAGCAATCTTCCAAGACGTCCGGGTCAGGCTCGAGCTTTGCGTCCTTGAATTTGCTACCGAGTTCCCAGTAGAGCACGTAGTGTCCTGGAAACGAGGAGGAATCCACAAGGCTAGTGAAATCTACGAGTATTAGGCCATGTGGCTCGAGCAAGAGCTTCGCGTTTGTCACTGCCTTGAGGAGGTCTTCTTCGTAGGTCTTGTCCATGTCGATGCTCAGAATCACTTTCTGTCTTCCCACAAATCGAAATTGTGGCGCATTGTTGTAGAAACCAGTCACTCTCAAAACATCCCCCAAACGGTACCTATACAAACCTGTTAAAATCATATATACAAACATCATTTTTCACACACACGAAAGAAAACAATTGTTTTGTCTTTAATCGTTTTCAATGATTAACGAAGACTTTGCAAAATATTTGAATAAGACATTTATTTTTTCAAGTAAAGACTTACCAGAAAACGTTGTGACAACAGGTTCATAATCATTGCCAACTTGAACATCCACAAGATCGATCACCGCAGGCTTCTTTGTTGGATCATGACCAGCCTCTTGATGTTCTTTGTCGACCTCTAAGAACTCGAAGTATGCCGTACTTGGAATGACAGTGTAAGACACATCACAAGGCTTGGACAAAGGATTGACATTGAAACCAAGGAAACATTCAGAGCTGCCGTAAAGCGTTGAAATTATAGGAAGACCACCGCCGTAGAATTCCAGCATTGGAATGTACTGTGCCATGGAGCCGGTCACAATGGCTTCGATGCATTTTGCATTTGGCCATAGTCTCCTCACTATTGCCTCCCATGATGTTTTCTTGCATTCTTGCTCGATTAGGCTCGCTAGCTCTGGATTTGGAGTGGTGAGGAACTTACCCATCCCTGAAACACAATGGGGGTCTGTGATCCAGTCGCTGAGCCGGCCAGTCCTTATGTTGGAGCATAACTCATCCCAGTGATCTTCCAAGAACTTGATTACTTTGAGGAAAGAAGAAGCAAAGGTTGCACCAAGGCGAGCTACGTTTTCTCGTTGTACAAGCCCACAAAGCAAGTTGGCAGTACATGCTCTGTGTAATGTCTCACAAGTCGAAATCGTATGCGGGCTTATCTGCATTCGATCCCTGTAAATCATATAAAACACAATAAAGAAACAGTATAGCAGCACCAAGAAGATTGGTCGGGCGCTTTGGTGAAAACACTAGCAGAAAGTATATAATATGAGCAAAGGTTTTAATGATTTACCAAATAAATGAATTGGACTGATTCAGGCTTTTCAAAAC
Organism: Microthlaspi erraticum; assembly: GCA_902728155.2. Taxonomy (NCBI): domain Eukaryota; kingdom Viridiplantae; phylum Streptophyta; class Magnoliopsida; order Brassicales; family Brassicaceae; genus Microthlaspi; species Microthlaspi erraticum. The sequence continues at coordinate 694,843 of CACVBM020001218.1, read as the reverse complement.
AGTTGTTACCATAGTCCTGACCATCAAGCCTGATGCAGTCTCGCCTTCTCGAGTCACAAAGTAAAACATGAGAGACTTCCCTTCACTAAGCCCTTCTATGTGCCTGCAGACAGTAACACTACGGGTTTTTGACTTTTTCACTTTGGTACCAACAAAACAAGATACTTCTTGGAGTTTGGAACTCTTACTTGTAAAGCAGAGGTGCATAGAGAGATGAAAACAGTAGCCTCTGTTCCAAGTCCTCTGCTGTCAAAGGAATCAACTTTGGAACTCCTCCTGATGTACCTGAGCTGCAAAAACACTCGCTTCCTTCAATTCACCATACACTGAATCTTACATTTAGCTTTACAATACTACACAACATGAAAAGCTGTAGAGATCTCGAGACTCAAAGGTACCTGGACAAGAGAACAGTGATGGGTCGATCACAGATGAGGTCAGAGGGCTCTCCATTAGCGATACGATCGATATAAGAGCGATATCCTCGTAGGTCACAACTGGTACGTTCTTCTTGAAGCTCTGCTTATCGACTTGACCGTTGAGGAAACCTTTAAGATACTCGGTTTGAGCATTACGTGAGAGTATTGCTTCCAACACGGAATCTTGAATCTGCTTTGCGTTAGTGGTCACATCCTCAAGAAGTGCCAAGCAAGCTTTTGGGTCTGTTGGATCGAACTTCGGCAACATGCTTGCTTGCTGCTTTTTATAGTCTAATTCTCTCGCTTATAGGTCAAAAGCAAAAAGTCTTCTCACTTGCTTACAAAAGAGGGAAGAGCAAAACCTCTGTTCTGTCGAGGTGAATGAGATCTGGCTTCTCTCTCTCTGGAGGATAGATTGGAGGAAGTAGACAAAAATATGTGGTGTGGCGAAATGTGTCGAAATTTCTGGATATGTTTCGATTGAGAGCAGATTTTTTTTTCCTGATTTTTCTGAGCAACAACAGATCTTTTCCTTTTTTCCATTTTCCAGAAAGGGGATTTAATAACAAAGACGATTTCTTTTTCTTTTTTGAAAGATCAGAAGAAAATATCAATCTATACACCTATGGCGAGCACAACGAGGAGATGATAAGCTTTTATGGAAAATGACACTGAAAGTCTTTTTGACTTTTTGTGCCATTTGAAACAACGCAAACAGAAACAAACTGATATCCCCCATTTTCAGAAGGATTCTTTGACCGGTTGAACAAGTTATAATTTCTTTTCCAAAATTAACAAAAACAAATTAAGCTTTATTTTAAATTTTAAATAATATTCACCAATAAATAAAATAAATGATAATTACGTACGGACGTGATGTCAACTATCTTGCTCATTGCTCGGGGCGTTACAATAAAAATACAGATTTGTAATTTAAATTTACTTTTTGGCGCTTTCACTTTAATTAGTGTCCTCAGATAAAACTCGTTCGATATTTAGTGTAGAAGAAGCTGCCCTAGTTCAACACATCTTGATTAGAACTGGTCTCCATTTTTCTAGGCACATAAAAGATATCTATAGATCATTACGTGACGATTGTAATGTAATAGAGACTTATATACATGATAACGAGTACGTAATTGTCTCTCTGATGTGATTAATAAAAAAAAGGATCCACAAATCTTAAAATATATATAGCGAAGTTATGCATATATATATTTTCTTACGGGGTTTCGTTGCTCTTAAATTATTTCATTTATTTGTTATCTCAAGTCTCACAATTATGTGACTGCGTATTTATCGGCCGGTGTGCATCTCACGTGGCTCCCACGACGGAGTTCTCGGGCTAAGAAACTCGGAAACAACCGCCGCATCTAATATCTTCAAAGCTTCTTCACTCGTCACCAACCTTGGAGTCTTGTACTGACTCAAAGAAGAGCCTCGAGACAGGAAAAAATTCATGAGCTCGTCGAAAGCGCCACGCCTAACAACCTTAATCTCAAGCGGTCCAATGTTCTTATCATGCTTTCTTAATTTTCTGTAAACGGAGTCCAGAGACTCCTCAATGGCGAAGCAGCATTCTTCCAAGACGTCGCGGTCAGGCTCGATCTTTGCGTCCTTGAATTTGCTCCCGAGTTCCCAATAGACCACATAGTGTCCTGGGAACGTGGAGGAATCCACACGGCTAGTGAAGTCCATGAGCATCAGGTCATGCTGCTTGAGCAAGAGCGTCGCGTTCGTCACTGCCTTGAGCAGGTCTTCTTCGTTGGTCTTGTCCACGTCGACGCTCAGAACAACTTTCTGTCTTCTAACGTAATAAAACTGCGGCGCATTGTTGTAAAAACCAGTCACTCGTAAAACGTCCCCCAAACGGTACCTATACAAACCTGTATTTCAAAATATTTATTAATTATCTTTTTTCGTTTGCACTTTTCACATACCATACAGGATTTTCTCTTTAATCAATTAATAATTAAAATTCATTCACAAGGCAAAATTTGGAATATTCTTTAAACTTTTTGATGGAGAGAGTGAGCAAAAGTAAAAACTTACCAGAAAATGTCGTGATAATAAGTTCATAATCATGACCGATTTTTACATCGACTAGATCAACGACCGCAGAGGGATCAACACAACCTTCTTGATGGTCTTTCTCGACCTCCAAGAATTCGAAGTAGCCCATATTTGGAATGATTGTGTACGACACATCACAAGGCTTGGACAGAGGACTGACATTGATACCAAGGAAACATTCAGAGCTGCCGTAAGACGATGAAATCAAAGGAAGACCGCCGCCATAGAATTCCAGCAGTGGGGTATACTGTGCCATGGAGCCGGTAGCGACGGCTTCAATGCATTTCGCTTTTGGCCATAGTCTCCTCAGTATTCCCTCCCATGATGTTTTACTACATTCTTGCTCAACCAGGCTCGCTAGGTCAGGATTTGGAGCGGTGAGGAACTTACCAATCCCTGACACACATTGGGGTTCTGTGATCCAGTCGCTGAGCTGGCCAGTCCTTATGTTGGAGCATAACTCATCCCAGTGATCTTCCAAGAAGTTGATTACTTTGAGGAAGGAAGAAGCAAAAGGTGCACCGAGCCGAGCTACGTTTTCTCGTTGTAGAAGCCCACAAAGCAACTGGCAGTACATGCCCTGAGCAGTGTCTTCACAAGTCGCAATCGCATGCGGGCTTATCTGCACTCGATCCCTGTAAAAAAAAATTTGTGTGTGTGAAACCCTAATAAAAAGAGTTAACGTAACGTGGGACCAAAGCTTTTGTTAATTTACCAAAGAAAAGAGTTGGTTGGATTCACGCTTTTCAAAACACAAGTGAACATAAACCTAACCGGAAACCCAGAGGCAGTCTCGCTTTCTCGGGTCACAAAATAAAACATGAGAGATTTTCCTTCGCTAACCCCTTCGATGTGCCTGCAAATAGTAACAACAAAGGGTTTAGGCTTTACTCACTCTTTTCTTGGTAATAAGCTGTAAAAAAAAAAAAAAAACAAGACACATGTTGGACTTTGGAACTCTTTACTTGAAGACTAGAGGTGCATAGAGAGATGCAAACAATATCCTCTGTTCCATTGCCTCTGCTGTCAATGGAAGCAACTTTGGAACTCCTCCTGACGTACCCGTGCTGCAACAACAGTCGCTTCCTTTTAACTCTTTAGTCTTTACGTATTGTTTTTTTTTTGGTCATGAACTCTTTACATATTATATACTTCAACCTAACTAGTGTACATTATTGAAGTTTAACATACTCAAATATCACCTGGTTTTGTAACAATAGATGAATATTTTTTCTCTAATATTTTCTTGAGTAAAATAGAGAAATTAATTAAGAAAATTCATGTGGTTGATCTCATTTTGGGTTATACACTTTTATAACAGCTTGTATATTGTTTTAGTTATCATAGGGATTCAAACAGCTTGTATTGTTTTGAAGTTACCTGGCCAGGAATAGACTGAAGGGTCGATCACAAATGAGATCAAAGGGCTCTCCATTAGCGACACGATCGATATAAGACCGATAATCTTCATAGTGCACAATGGGTAGGTTCTTCTTGAAACTATGCTTATCGAGTTGACCGTTGAGAAAACCTCTAAGGTATTCGGTTTGAGCATTACGTGAAAGTATCGATTCCAACACGGAATCTTGAATCTGCTTTACGTTGGTGGTTACATCCTCAAGAAGTGACAAGCAAGCTTTTGGGTTTGTTGGATCGAACCTTGGCAACATGCTTCCTGCTTTTTTATTATCTGTAACAACAATAACAAAAAGAAAGCAAACACGTCAATTCTCTCGGCACTCGCTTACTTATAGGTTAGAAACAAAGTCTTTTACTTGTGGATGACGAAATTGCTTACAAGTTACAAAAGAATGAAGAGTAGACTTCTGTTCTGGCGAGGTAGATATGATCTCGGGCTTCTCTCTCTCTACGTTTGAAGATTTTAAGGAGAGATTGAGAGAGCAGACAAAATGTGTGGTGTGGCGAAATTTTCATGTGCCTGGAATTCTGTATGAGACTTGGATTGATAACAGAATTTTTTGACACACCTAAACAAAATTACGATTAAGTTCTTTTTTCTTTATTTTGTGTCCATATTCTATAGTTTTATGGTAATTTCCCTTTTTAAAACGATGTATTACATTAAATTTTTGAAACCAACAAAGAAGTACATGAAGAGTAGAGAATGTAATTGGCTAAAAATGATGTTTTGTACTGTAATTTATTGAAAAACTGATTTGGATAAAATGTTTTAATTGAACCGCAATAAAAGTCGGTTTAACTTGCTGTATCGGTTTGTCTTTCCGAGTTAGCGTAACACTGAACCGATGAATCGTAAGGGAGAGAATCACTTTTGTGAAAATCGATTGACCAATCTCAATCATCGCCGGTGGGAATGGCTCGAAACGACTCACGATCTAGGTCGCCGACTCACCGCCGACGCCACTCCCGCTCTCCGGTCACTCATCGTAGCTCCCGTCGTAGCAGGCGCGACCGCAGCCGCGAACCCTATCCATCAAGGTCTGCAACAATCTTTCTTCCTTTACAACTTATCAACATCTGAAGAGTAGCGAATATCAATTCTTATGGTGATTTGGGGAATTAGAGGTTTAGGGCTTTACAAGTTTAACGAATTATTGGTTAGATCGTTGTTATATGTCACAAATTGTTCCATTTAGCAAGAAATCTGTACAGAAGTATTTTATCCAGAAATTGCCAAACTTTGTTCTTTGTAACTTCACTTTGGTGCCATTAAATGTTTGATATCTAGCTGCTAGTGTAGAAGAAGCTGCTCTACTTCAATACAATATTAACAAATCTCTATTTTTTATAGGCACAGAAAAAGTAGATCTCCTACACCGAGGCAACACAAAAGGGACAGAAGTAGTTCATTGTCTCCTTCATCCACCGAGCACAAAATTGCGATTGAATTGAAGAAAGAACAGGAAGAGAAGGCAAGGTAATTGACTCAATGATGTTTTTTTCTTTTCGATTTTACTCTTAGTATACTTCCTCAGTTGTGAGAAACTGTTATCAGAAGTAAAGTCTAATCTTTCTGCTAAATATAGGTTGCAGCAAGAGGCTGAGCTGAAACGACTAGAAGAAGAGACTGCACAGCGGATCGAGGAAGCAGTGAGGAAAAATGTGGAGGAAAAGATGAAGACTGAAGAAGTTCAAGCAGAAATAGAAAGGCGGACAAAGGAAGCGTATGAAAAGATGTTTCTTGATGTGGAGGTACAGCTGAAGAAAGAAAAAGAGTCTGCTCTAAACGAGGCAAGAAGAAAAGAAGTAAGTCTTGTTGTTTGTTCAATGTTTGCTGCTCTGTTTGTTTGGGATTTCTGGTTTTTGGAGTACTTGCTAAAAGTGAAAAAATAATATATTGGGAAATTGATTGAAGGAACAAGCTCGGAGAGAAAGAGAAGAGCTGGATAAGATGTTGGAAGAAAATAGTAGGAGGGTTGAGGAATCTCAGAGGAGAGAAGCAATGGAGCTTCAACGTAAAGAAGAGGAAAGGTATAGAGAACTGGAGCTGATTCAGAGACAGAAGGAGGAGGCTGCAAGGAGGAAAAAACTGGAAGAAGAAGAAGAGGAGATTAGAAATTCAAGCAAGTTATCAAACAGAAACAGATCAAGATCCAAGTCGCATTTCGGCATGGGTTTATAGTTAAGAAACATTGAGGAAGACCATATCTAGAAGCTTTTGTATCAGAGAATAGAAAGATATAGTTTAACTCATCCAAGCAAGTACCATTGTAGTATCTACCTGGCCCTTTTACTTAGACATTGTTGTTTCACTATGTTGATTACGGAAACTAACAATTCCAGTTTGATTAAATTTTTTCACCTTTCAGTTTGGTATGGTGAAATGTGGTGTTCCTGCGATAAAATTTTACGAAAATGTCTAGTGAAGCTGCTTCTTACATTCTTGTTTTTTCAGATGATAAACTTGATTTACAATGTACTTGTTTTGGGCTTGCCATCCTAAACAAATTCATATTGGACTTTAGGCTAATAAAAGAAAGCTTTTCTTGTGTCGGGTCAATCTGCTTCTCATGTATAAGCATTGACAAAGAAAACTTAAAATACGCTATAAATTACGTTGACTATCGGCGATTGTTAGAAAATTCCAACTATCATTTTACAGGTTGTTACTAGTTACTAAAGGGATTTCAAGTAGTATTTAAATAAAATGGGAAATTGCAAGTAACTTAGAAAAACACTAAGACAAGTGTTGATCGGCATAATAATGCTATACATGTAAATATGTAATGGTTAATATAATCGCTATTATACGTGTTGGCAACAAAATATGAATTTTGTCTTTGTTATACGTACATGTACACCAACACTTAAAGTTAAGTAAGTATTGTTTAAGGAAACTAATAATTAACATTATGATTTAGACATTAAAAAATGACGACGGCAAAACCAAGTACAATGGTTGAATTCGACCGTTAGATAACGATCAGTTGACCAATCATAAATGGGTGTTTTTTTCTACTAGACTACCAACGAGGCAACGACTACCGTAATGTCCGTTAAGTTTCGTTGACTTTGAATCACTAGATCAACGTCCGTTAAGCGGTGTTAGTTTGTTGTACTCGGTTTGAATGTGTTAGTACATTTCGCACTCTCTTAATTATACAGCTGTTGCAAAACACATTCATGGTTGGCCACTAAGCAGATTCAGACACATCACCATGTTCGCAAGAACACATTTTCCCTCGTTGACTTTATTTTTTAATAACCCAACTAAGCTCTTCTTTTCATTAATCCCTCTGTGTTTTAATTAATAATTAGATTACCCTTAACTCACACTATAAATTCAAACCCCCGCACGAAACCACAAAACAAGACATTATAACTTAATCCAATGGCCGCGATGAGATCTATGGTCGCCTTCGCCTTCCTTTGTGTTGTCTTGGCTGCATTGATCATGGTGGCTGAGTCACATGCCGGTCATGATCACCACAAAGGTCCAGCGATGGCTCCCTCGCCACATGGCGGTCATGATCACCACGACGGGCACAAGACTCCTGCATCGTCACCAGCACCGCCTCCAAGCGCTGCTTCTTTCGCCGCTTGTCCTCAGCTGATCGCCACCGCCTTGGTCGCTGCCTTGGCTTACGTCTTCTGATGAAGATATGTATTTTTGAGATTGATTCTCTTTTTTTCTCTGTCCTTTTTGTACATTCGTTTATTGTTTTGCTTTTGAGTTGAATGTGATGGGTGGTTTGTTTCCTAACAAGTTTATTATGAAGAAGTATTATATTTGTCTTGTATATCTAATCAAATTTACTAAAAGAAACTTACGAATAATGAATTTTCTGAATGTTATTTTTAGTTTCGTCGTGTTAAGTAATATAATGTTTTGTTACATGGTCCATGGAAACTAATCTCGATCGACTCAGCTTGCCGGATTTACAACGAGCTACTAAATCCATGGAAACCACATTCAAATCAGAATATCAAACCCATCGAACCAAATACTTGCTACACCGTAACAAATAATGCTCTTTCCACCGGATTTGGGCCTCAGAATCTTCTCTTGGCCCATTTGCGCTTGTACGATACGTTTAACAATTCTTTTTTTTTTGTTTGCCGGCCAGTAGTACGTTAAACAAAAAGTTATATTACTAGTCTTTAAGGAAAGAACTAATAAATATATATATTGAGATAAAATAAACAAAGCAGTAAAGATGCACGTACATAAGAGTATATATATTGAAATTGAGTTAAAATCTTCATGTGCATGCGAAGACCATCATTGTATCTGGCAGAGTTCCACTCTCGACGGAATAAACGCAAAGCAGCCGCAAAATTTGAAAATTTGGAAGCCGAAAGCCTGCTAAAAGTATCTTGTCACAGATACCGTACGTCGTCCAAAGTCAAGATCGAAAAAAGGATAACTTCAAAATAGCTTTCTCGAATAAAGATAGATTCGGAACTTCAGTATATATCCTTTTCAACTTCTCTAGTTCCCCATAATTTTCTGAGTGCATGTTATGATCTTTAAAAATGGCATATCACTTTCTGAAAGTATTATATTTTCCAAAATTTTAGGGACAAAATATTGGTGTCAAATAGTTAAAACTCGAACTAACAAAAAAAATCGCATGTAAAATGGCAAACTTAAGCACATCAGTTTTAGGATTACTTGAGTGATTAACTATATTAAAAAAAAAACTATATTAAAAAAAAAAAAAGATGATAGAAAACTTAATCAATTGATCACACAGTACAACACCAAACTAGATTTAAGTGCAGGTGTGTGTGAAAAACTGTAGTATCATAAAATAAATGTCTGTGTCGTGTAGTGAAACCTAAGTTTTTTAAAAGAAAATTTAATGTAAGATTTTTTATATTGGGATTGACAGGTGATTAGAGAGTGGGTCCTGGGATCTGGAAGATGGCCCTCAAAAAATAAGACACTTGACGTAACCAAGTGGGATGGGACCCGTTTTCCCTTTGCCTTTGCGCATGCGTAACTCTCGAGAAGCTCTTTTGTTATCTTTCTACATCATTTTATTCTTATCTAATCTCATTTATCAACTATCAATCCACCCATATATTTTAATTTCATAGACCAACCCGAAAATAAAGTAACCATATGTTATTTCCTAATTCCCTTAATCTACCATGCTCTGCCTTTTTATCTTAATTGTATTAACCTCTCCAAGATCTCAATTGTATTAGCTCACAGTTTTTGTTGGTAATGTAAACACGATCTCTTCTTTTCCCAAAAAGAGTATACAAAACTATCAGTAGAAATCAAACAACTATTCAGGTTTAACAATAGTATACAAAACATGTTATTAATTTATGTGATATTATTTATTGATTAAATGAATAGTATAACGATGTGGACGTGGAATATATGCTGAAAATGTTCTGAGACGATCACGAGGAAGGGCCAATCAAAAATAATGAAAGATACATACACGGTGTTTAAAGTACTATCTTTGGTGGGCCAAGCTCGATCTAAATCTGATCAAGACCAAGTTTGCTCTTGTCCTATTCTCACATGTATCATTAATTTTAAAAAAAAAACATCAAATAATTATAATCGAACGGTTTATGTATAGATGCATGTTCACAAATGCGTTCGAAAGAAGACACATGAATATGTGGAAAGATAACTCTCACTAGTCTTCCAAAAACACTCGGTTTTGAGAATTAAAATTTACGAAAAACAAAGAGTCTCATATTTCAGTTTGGACACGTTTTTTGTTCTTTAAATGATTAGTGATTGCGATATCGTAGTGATCATATATGTCACTGTTTGAGCACACTTAAACCAAAAGAAAAGTTGTTTGACCTTATTTGCTCAATGTTTATCTTTCATTTTCTTATATATCTACATAATTCAATATAACCAAATACTTGACTTTTCGCGTAAACGGAATGTAACAAATCCAGGCAAGTTTGAAGATATAAGGCGTTGCCTATATGAGAAATTAAACTATACATTATCCGATCCAGATATAAGACGTTACCTATATGAGATATGAAACTATATTTTTATCCTAAAGATTCATATTCATTTTGTTTTATCTTGGTGATCGAGCTATGAAATTCGTATTTGTTATTTTGGTCTTTTGGTGAGTTAGCTACAGAAACATGCGTGTCTTGTTATTTGGATAGGACTTTTAGGATGTACCACACACAAAAAATATGAATTCTGCAGGTGATTCGTGATAGAGAAAAGTTATAAAAGGAGAGATGATTTATGTTGTGAAGACTTGTGGAGAGATGATCATGAGTACAATTGTACAAAGATCAGAAGTGTTTGAAAAGGAAGTAAAAGGAGAACCTGGATGTATAAAAAAAGAGAATAGCATGTATAAACTTTGAAAATCCAAAATTTCACTAACAATCAACAAAAGAGAACAAAATGTTACACATGTCTCTCGTTTCATTCATGTTTTTGGTGCAACCTCCTCGCCTGTATTAGCAAGTTACGGAAATCCAAAATGAAACGAAAACGATTTATACAACTGATTCGACGACAATATAATAATTTGATTATTCTCTTGGATAGTTATAATAATGGTAACCATAGTTCTTCTCTTCTTCACGTTGCTGCTGCTGCGTCTGTTGAGAAGTTAACGAGGAAGAAGAAGATGGAGAAGGCGTTGAGAAAGGCTGTTGCTGCTGGCCGAAGAGACTCGATGTGTAGTACGATAAATCAACGTCGTTGTTACTCGTTAGCAACTGAGCGTATTGAAGTATGTCCTGGTTATAAGTCGTTGGCAACGAAGAAGAAGTAGTAGAAGATGGACCAAGCCGAGGAGGAGGTGAGTTCATTAATTCACTACCTCCTCTTGAGGCATGAGCGTTTCCGGATTGAGATGCGACATAGCTTGTGGTCGCAGGGCCTTGGACGCGTTCAGGAAAGTTAAGTTTAGCCTTGGTGCCTTTGAATTTCAGGGCGGCTCGGTCATAGGCTAAAGCGGCTTCCTCTGCTGTCTCGAAGGTTCCGAGCCAGACACGGGCTGCTTTCTTCGGGTCACGGATCTCGGCCGCCCATTTGCCCCATGGTCGCTGTCTTACGCCTCTATAGTGTCTTCTTCTTGGTTGATCTTGAAAATTATGTAAAAAAACAAAAACAAAAATTATTGCATGTGCAATTCTACATGCATGATAAGATACTACGTGTTATTTCAATTATTAGTTATATCAAGCAAATATTTTAAGAGAAGATTGGTTTATTAATGTTTACTACTTGAAAGAAACAAAAATGGACGACGTAATGATGCATACAATAATAGTTAGTATCAACTATATATAACTTTTCACAATCTACAATAAACTATACCTATCACGAAATGACATTTTTAACTTTTAGTTTAAACGGGATATGCAGGCCATAAACTTGTTGTAATTTACTTTTATCTAACCATCTGGAACTCTTATCTAAAGTTAACCCACCTAGATATAAATATACTCTGTTCAAGTATTTATTACTTATTTTTTCTTGTCAGTTGTCACACACACCAGCAAAGTAATCAGAGAGCCACAAATCTTCATGGATATTGACATTTATATTTCACATAAAGAAAGAACTAAAAAAAATGGGCAGAAACTAACCAACATAAGATTTAATCCCAAAAAAAAAAATTGCCATCAATGGAATTGTTTTTTTCTCTAAAAAGAATACGTGAATTTTTATGATTAATTTCAGATATGTTTATGTGCAAACAAATATTATTTAGCAATCAAAGAATAAATGTGATGTTGTGACTATCACCCCATAAAAAAATAAACTAAGACTTGATTTTTGTTAACTACTTTTAGGAATGAGTCGTACCACGCATTTAGCTTTTAACGCACCTTAAAAACAAGTTAATCATGCTGAAAAAAAAAACTCCAAAACATTGATAAAAGACAACTATGAAGTTGATAGAGAGAATGATCGACGACAACTAACTTCAAACGAGCAAAGGAACGTGCGTGGTCGAAATTACTCGTATATATCTAGTTAGGTAAGAACTAAGAACCCATACGTAGGCTATATGTTTGACGAATTAAACCATAAGTTAATAAAATATTATCTAATTTATACTTTGAAAAAAAAGACAACAAATCGAGATGTATTAAAAGAAAGGATAGACACGTAGTAAGCTGATCGGTGGTTCAATTCAAAGACAGAAGGAAAGTTCTTTACGGAAAGTAAATTAAATGACAGATGCATTGAACTTGATCAACCTAACCTATACAAATTCCTTTTTCTCCCTAATTTAATTGTTAAGTAAGAAAACCGAAAGGGCTATTAATAGCAAGTCTTTAGTTTGTTAACTTATTATAACAAAGTTACATCAGCTAGCTAAAACGATTAAGCTGTCATTAGAGACATATTATCAGCAGATATTTATGGATTAAAATATTGAACTAATTACCTTGGTCTTGTTGAAGTTGATCCGATTGATCAAGCTCTTGTTTGACCGGCGGGTCTGCCCTTTCTTGTCCGTCGGCTGCTGGATACTCGATGACACGGCTGAGAGAGGAGATCATGGCGGTGACATCAGACTCGTCCCAAGACGGATTCTCCGCCGCCGACGTTTGCGGTGGAACCGGTCCCTTTCCATACCTCCGATCCACTTTTACAACAAACTATGTATTCACAAGTATGTAACACACACACACACACACCAGAATAACAACACGTGTGTATATGTATATACAAGACTTTAAAAGGAACTAAGTTTGAATAAATTGATTGAAAATTGGGTAGGGAAATCTAAGGAGTGATTGGAACGTGGAGCTTGGCTTAGCGATGAACAAGTTGGAAGCAAATAAGGGTTTTCTGTACTCTAGGCTGTTGATATTATGAGGAAAGAAGATGTGAAAAAGGGTTTTATAAAGAGAAGGATCTACAAGAAGAGAGCATATTATTAAAATAATAATAACATATATGATTATAATTAAAATCTTTGGAATGGTGCGGGGTGGGTCCGTTCTTTGAGTTCCTCATTCTCTTTTTCTTTTTCTCAATCTTTATTTTGGGTCGCATGTTTGGGCAGCAGTGTTATGGACAAATTAGGAATGAGTGCAACGAATATTGTGATATTCTTATGTGTATGATAGGTTTCTTTTTCCTAAACAGGTTCTTCTTGATGCTGATTACTACTTTTTTGTACATTCGACCCAAATATTTGTTATTTTGTTGAAACTTTTAATTTCTTTCTTTACGAGAATCGACAAAGATATCAGAGTTATTTATTTGGTTACCTTGGTGGCGTTAAAGAGTTACTCTACGAAACGAAATTTGGAAGGTTGAAGCATGCTTAGGCAGGGGATTATGAACAAAGTAAAAAAGAGAAATAAGTAAGGGCAAAGAAACGTGAAAAAAAAAAAATCAAAAGCGGCGTGATTCGTGAATCCAAAAAAGACAAAGTAGAGAAAATATAATAAAAATTTACATGGGACCCATCCAAGTCGAAATCTCAAAATCCGCTTCTTCTTCCTCCACAATCAGGGTGGAAACAAAAATTCGGATTGTGTGCTTCGAAATTCTAGTACGGATTGTGCTCAGGCCTCAGTGTGGTGTGAATTGACAAAAGAAGGGTTTGGTTTCATTTCAAAGCTCTTTCGGCTTTCTAAGCCCACGTTACTCTAAAAGCCCATTTTCATCTTCCCATTCCGTTTCATGAAAATGCTCTGTTCCTGGAAATTGTCAATGATGTGTTCTATTTTACAGAGGAAAATAAAACAAGGTCTTGTCCAAAATAAATTACAAAATATCCACATTCACACGAAGTGTTACACAGCATAGCCGCACATATATATATTTTTATTTCAAACCATATCTATCGATTCCCAAGATTAATCCAAAGGAAGAACAACATCAGTTATTGAAGAATCTGGCAACGACACAAGTCTCCATAAACTCTAATGCCTGTCCTGATTTAATGCATCTAGGAGTCTTGTATTGACCAATGGAAGCACCTTGTGAGATGAAAAAGTCCATGAGAGAGTCAAACGTGCCTTGACGCACAACTCTTATCTCCAGAGGCCCAATAGACCCATCTTTGAACCTACATCTCTTGTAAACATTGTCAAGCGACTCCTCCATAGCTAAACAGCACTTGGAGAATGCCTCTTCATTCAGCTCCACGTAATTCTTGTTCCTCTTCTTCTTCTCTCCCTCTTTGCCCTTCACTTCCAAATAAATCACGTAATGACCCGGGAACGTTGACGTGTCAGCATAGCTACTGAAGTCTACAAGAATGACATCTGATGAGTCGAGAACGAGCTTCGCTTCACTCACCGCCTTAAACAGATCTTCCTCGTTGGTTTTGTCGGAGTCTATGCTTAAAACTACGTTCTCTCTTCTCACAAACTTAAACTCAGGCGCGTTGTTGTAGAAACCAGTCACCAACAGAATATCTCCAACTCTCATTCTATACAAGCCTGAAAAAGAACAAAAAAGACATTAAATTAGTTAAACCATGTAAGAAAAAAGATTGCTTTTTGTTCAAGTCATAGTTTTTTTTTTTTTTTTTTTTTTTTTTTTAACTCACCGGCGAAATTTGTGACCACGGGTTCGTAAGTGCATCCAAGTTTGACATCTTGAAGGTCGACCACATCGCGGTTGTCTCCATCCATTGTTATGAACTCAAAGTAAGACATGTTTGGCATGAAAGCGTAAGAAACATCTTCAGGTTTGCACAGAGGATCTAGGTTGATCCCGAACGTTGTCTCCGAAGAACCGTAAGTTGTCGAGACAAGAGGCAAGTCGTTGCAGTAGTAGTTCAACATGGGAACATACTGTCCCATGGAACCAGTGATAGTGGTTTCGATGTATCTAGCGTTTGGCCAGAGTTTTTGGACTATACCTTTCCAAGACTTCTGGTTGCATATGGTTTCGATCGTGTCTGCTAAGTCAGGACGTGGCCCTCCAAGGACCAAGGACACCGAGCTACGACAACCGAGGTCTGTGACCCAGTTGCTTAGATGGCCTGATCGGATGTTTGAACACAACTCTTCCCAAGAGTTTTCAAGAAACTTGATGGCTCGGACCATGACTGAAGCGAAGATGGAACCGGTTCTCACAACCTCGTCTCTTTCGACTAAGCCACATAGCAAGTGGCAGTAGAGGCTCTCTGTATTGTTAGGGCATAACATGACTTCATCAGGGCTTGTATATGAGTAATACCAGTTTGATGGTCGGTTCTTGAAGTAGTCGCTCTTGAAATAGCTGCTTGTTGCGACTCGAGCAGGCAAGCCAGAAGGAGTAATGAGTTCTTGTTTAGTGAAGAGAAACATCATCCCTTTTCCTTCCTCCATACCTTTCAAATACCTAAACAGAACAAAGAGCAGATATTTTGTTACCATCATGGGTCTGATCCAAATATTAGTCTTTCTAAAATATATAAAAAATAATATGGCACTTACTTGGTTATAACATGCATACGAAGATCGTAGATGAATGTTAAATTGTCCAAGTACTTGGTGTTCCATGGCATCATCTTTTGTGCTCCACCTGAAGTTCCCGAGCTGCAAAAACAATTCAAGAATTTAGTTTTTTGTTTTTTTAATAACAAGAAAGAAACTATATAGAGATTAGAGAGAGCTTTTTGTATATGTACCTTAGCAAGAAACCAGTAATAGGTCGGGCCGAAATGATGTCTGATGATTCTCCATCAACGACACGATCGATGTAAGGCTTCATATCTTCATAGGTCACAACCGGTACATTTTTCTTGAAGAGCTCTTTGTCAAACTTCTCGATGTGATAACGTTGGAGGTACTCTGTTTTTGAGTTGAGTGTGAGTATCTCCTCCAACAAGTTTTCTTGTATTTCCTTCACGTTGAGAGTTAAATCCTCCAGTTTCTTCTCAAACCCTTCGTTGATATCGGAGATTGGCTTCATGTTTGTTTGGTTCTCTTTTATTCTCTTTGATACTCTCTGATTCTCTCTAATTCATATGGAAACAGAGTGAACACTTGGCTCTATATATAGCAAGAAAAAACTATAATTAAATCGATGTCGTAATGCTTGTTTTTGATAAAAGGAAAAAAAGAAGAAATCGGTTTAGCAGTTGGTGGGTCTCGGTCAATGTTTAGTTGATATTTTAACTGCAGAATAGTCTCAAGCGATGTATACAAGTTAATTATACGACTCACACCTTAGAGTGTGAACGGTTACACAACATGCTTCAATTTATGCTTCCATTTTTCAATAAGTATATGAGAGGAATTTTTGTATTTAAATAATATTAGGCCTCCGAGAAGAAGTTTTTGTCAGAAGAAAGAGAGAATGGTATGACTACGAACTGATTCGTGGGGTTCCAAAGACAATGGTATAGAGCCAAATTAAAAAAAAAAAGTGTTAATTTGTGAGAGCACGTTAATAAAACTGATATTTTTTTTTTCATTTCTTTTTCAACCAAATTAATAAATAATATTAATATTTTAGGCATACAAGAATTCATGGAAAACGTTGTTTAACTAACTAAAAAGTAGTACAACTAATTCATGGATTCCTTTAACAAAAAGAAAAAACGAATTCATGGATTCCTAAAGACACTTAGGCTTAATATCAGGTTTGTAGAAAATATAAGGTATTACTCTTTTTCATATTTTCATGTTTGTATAGTATTATTCCATTATTTAGGTCTAATAGGTTTTCCCAAAGATGTTAATGAGATTTTTTTTTGTTGATGTTGGACATATTTCAGCGTTTGTAAGACTTGGAAATATGTAGTCATATTATCATTTATCATGCCGCTGGTTATTATTCATTAGTCAACACAACACACTCCAACTACCGTTTTTCTTGTTGGTATCTGATTCATGAGAATCTATAGAGTCATGAATACGCGGGGAAATAAAAGGGAAATCTACAAGAAATTTCTGCAGGAATTGTTCTTCCAAATTATGTTAAAACTTTTGCGCAAGAAAACATATATTCATACTCAAAGACCACAAAGACTCTACATTGAGAGAAACGGGTTCCATATAAAAACCTTTTCTTCTTCTTTGGTCAACCAATTTAAAATTATTTAGTTGCGACTCTTGTTAGTCGTGATGAAAGTGATGGAGACTTGAAATTACAAACGAAGTTTCAATAAACTAGTAGTTTTTAATGGAAAACCAAATAGTCTTTGGGAAGTACAAGAAAACGAAATTGAACGCAAGAGACTTTAAACTCACCTGCAGGAGTCTCTTCTCTCCTCTCCAGATTGATCCACTCGATTACAATAGACTCCGTTCCTTTTGAAATTTTGTGAAAATACATTACACCAAAACAAGAGTAAAAATAAAAATCAATATATAACACAAGATAGCAGCACAGTACGATACAATGCTAATCGTTAATATTATATGGCTCTCCCTGAAGCTCCAATCGTAGTCTTATCCAACCCAACTGTACTATGTTTTAACCAAACAACTCAAGCATTGTTAATTTTATCTTAAGTAAAGACAAATGTGTTTTATCCCCTAAAAAGGGAAATAAATCAAATTATTATTTTATGACCTTCCAACTAAACAAATTAAGTTAGTAGACTTTGAAGTGGGGACCTGGAGGAATATTTCCCAGAAAATCTATGGAAAAAGAAACGAAGTTCCAAGTAAATTTCAGCGTTGGAAGTCATTTCTTTATTAGCAACAATATTTTTATATAATTCATGAACTTCAAGTCGTCTCATCTTCAACTTGAATTAGTTTAATATGCACAACCTGACCCAAGTCAAGTCACCAGACTAAACTAAACAAAAATTGGGTTAAATAAAAAAACTAAAATATTTGCGATCGGGTTATCTGTGAAGCAAGTTTCACAAAGTACTGAAATAAGACATAGCTTGTGAAAGCCAAATTTAAGGCTCAACAAAAGAGTACTCGTTTTTAAGCAAAATCTTTGAAGCAATGAAATGGAACCCATGATTTGGTTTATCAGTAGTCAAAAGATTGAAACTCGTTTACACGAATTGAAAGAAAATAAGAATCATGGGGTACCTTCTCTGTCAGCGTCAACGGACTTTTTCTAATGTGTCTGAACATATATTCTTTGACTTGTAAGATTTCCAAACTTGGAGATTCTGCTCTTGCAAAATATTAGAAACATCTGCTGGTATCACCATCTTTCTTTACATGCGCCTAATTACTAGTATGCTCCGCTTATTCCATTTCTTCTGTCAAATGCTCTCATCCTCGCCCAAAATTTTAGAATATGTTAGTATTATCTATTGACGCCAGGATGTGTTAAATACGGTCGATAAAACCTTATCCCAAATGTGTTTCTATCTACCAGTCTCAAAGGCAAATCATATTCTATCAACTAGTCTCAAAAGCAAACTGTTTCGAGTCTTTTCTTAATATGTTACCATACTTTTTTCAATATGCAAGTTTCTTCTAAATTGGGTAAGAAAAAGTCGAGGAATTAAAACTATCTTACATATGCTGATAAATGATGCTACGTGTTTGCATCTCTCATGGATCCCAACTTCATCTCCGTGTAGCGTTTTCAACCAACTTTATCATAGCTCCATCTCATTTACCAAGGGCGCATACATTTACCAAACCGAAAGATTCAGACATCTGTTTCTTCTAAACTTCGTTTGGCACGATATTGACGACCCTTAATTTTGATACTGGTGCAGCTATCTGATTCTTCTCCTATTTCAGTATCCTCATCTCCTGTTGCACTTGCTATCTCATCCTCTGCCACCAGCGCAGCTGCAATAGGCTTTGTCTCGCTACAGTTACTACTGTCTTCTCTCACGTCGTCCTTGGTCTTCTTCTGCGGGATAAAGGAGACTTTCTTGAATGATTCCGACTCTGAAGTTTCTAATCCTTCAACAGCCTTGGGAATGTCCATGTCCTCTAGCGTTGGGGACTTCTCTTTCGATTCGCTAGATGGATCAAAGCTGTAACATGTGTACTTCGAAGGATTCACCAAGTAATCTGGTACGCGAGCACCACTTTTACCCTGCTGCTGCAATACGATTTTCACGGAGGCAGAAGCTGAACAAGTATCTTCAGGCTTCTTTGATGTTTCAACATCAAACCTGACTCGCTTGCTCGTCCTTGTTGCTGCTTCTGAATCTGAACTATTCTCTTTCCTTTTGAGTATAGGTTTTGGTGGCACAGCTTTGGACGATTCTTCTGAGTGCGGCGCTTTGCTTTTAGAGGCGCTAATTTTGCTGGCCTCGATCTCGTCTTCCTTCAGCCTAATTTTTGCAGCTATATGGTTAGCACGAGGATCACGAACCCGTCCACCAGACGATTCAGAAAGCGCATCTTTCGTAGGCAAGCCTTCACCGCCACACTCTTCTCCTAGTGCCACTTTATCAAACTCATCTTCTTCTTCCTGCGTTAAGAGTAAAAAATTTCAATGGATTGTTGATAAAAGAAAATGCGTACCACCAATGTGCCATTAACCAAAAGAACAAGGCAAAGCAACAATTACGTTATGTGCTCCATATAAGCCTAATACATTGTCAACAAGAAAAATTCAATTCAAGAATCTTCACAGGCACATTCAACACCAGTATGTTTGTAATAATCAATGTCAATGCTCTTCCGATTGTTAGGCTCAGGATTATGATATGAAACTAGTAAATCCAAGAGACAAGGACCAACAATGTTCCCTAATATTCAATTTGTTGATACGAGTAAGGCGTTTCCTAATCGTTAACAAACCAAAAAAAAATTTGAAGGAAAACTGATTTACCTCGTCATCGAGAGTGCGATCAAGGCCCATGGAGGCTCTAATGCCCCATTCATCATCAAAATCCTCGTTAGCAACTTCATCTACATCATCCTCTCCCTCTAACGGCTTCCGAGCAGTGCTCGACATCCTCTGCTGCAGCAGCTCGTTGAACGATGACGCACAAGGCATCTCGTCCCTATCGTACGAAGCGAGCTGCTCCCTCTTCCACTCACGTTTCTCCACCTCTTTATCGGAGATAGACCATACCGAGCCCGATTGCTGCCGCGGCGCCGGAGCAGAAGCCGTGGATAAGCTAGAAGACGAGGAGCGAGGGAAGGCGAGAGATCCGAAGATCCTCGCAACGCGAGACTGGAAATCTTCGTCGGCCGATCCAGACGATGCCATTGGGAGCAAATTAGACGATCCTTGTTCCTTCTTCGATTGAGGGGATTTAAATCAAACAAATCAGTCGGTTCCCAAATTTCCAATTTTTTGTCAGGAATTCGGTGACGGCGATGAAGAGAGTAAAACCGGTAAACCGCCTTGCGCGTGATCCTTTTAATTTATTGATCAGATAAAAATAAATTTAAAAATCTTAATGGGCATTTTTAAAAATTGGGCCTCACAATAGCATTTCCTACTTTGGGCCTATCATCGGCCTAGCTTAGATTTCACTTTGGTTTTTTTTTTTTTTTTTACGACCCTTTGGTTTTTCTTTGGTGTGTAAAAATATATTAAAAAGTGAAAATCCTAGATTTTACGACCCCGTAGTCCTCCCGTAGGCCTTTTGATTGTGTAAGGAAATGAAAGAGGGGACAGCTAAAAAGGGAAAGAGATATCTAAGTCATAGGTAGGATATCATATGAGATGGAAACATACGATACGTGATGGGGTAGTCTGATTAGAAAGACCAGATAGATTAGGTTAGGACAAGTAGACAATCTTTGTAAGGAATATTTTCTTAGTTAATCAACTATTAATTAATAATCTAGATGCTTATCTGGTCTTAGAGCACCGGTTTTTCTCAAATTTGTGAACAGTTTATCTAGGTGATGTATCTTTTGAGCTACATATAAGTATATAACAGGATATTAGCTAAAAGATACATTACAGTAATGATTAAACAATCTTCTAGCAGCTAGACAGGAGATCATACATGTTCATTATAAATGGGATTTTGAATCTCAAATGCGACTGTAAAGTCTGCATAAAAGTAAGGTCTTGGTGTCCATTTTGTTCCAAATTATCCAACTTTGCTTTTTGCTTTTACAAAATTTTCCACCCTCAAGAGTTCAATTTTTAAGAAAATAAAAGATAAATTTTAATCATTTATACCCCACTGACCTCTCTGTCTCTCCGGAACAAAAGGTAATGGAGAAGCAACCAGAGGATGGGTCCCACCACCTCTCCCCTAAAGTCCTCCAAATAAGCTCCGCGTCCACTACACGCGCCTCTTTATTTCCCGCTTCTCAACAGTTTACGCGCCGAAGAGCGCGTGAGTTACGGGATTTTAGCCTGAGACCTTGTTTTCTCAGATGACCACTGTTACAGAAAAAAAGAAAAAGTACAGTCAGTCATCTCCCTCCCTCCATTCCCTACCCTCTCTTCTAATTTACACTTAAGAGCCACCTTGAAACGACGACGTGTCCTACCAAACCTTCTCGATCTCCGGCGGTAAATAAACGTCATATTTCGCCGCCTTTTGTGGTAAAATCTAAAGAAGACGGTGAAGTTTTTTTTTCATTGTTTTTCTTTTCTTTCTCTTCTCCCGAGACACTTCATCTAAAAACACCCCCCACTGTTTTCTTGTTTTCCTCTCTCGATTTCACTGAGGGTTTCGTGAGAAAAAAAAACCAGCTCGAATTACGCTAAGCTCGATACTTGGGAAGATCATCGGGTTTTGGTTTTTAAGTGGGAGGAAGAAGATCTCACTTTCTTTTTTTCTTTTTGTCTGTGCTTTTTTTGATGGAGTCCGTGTGAGAATTATTGGTGCTAGCTTTTAGGCCTGTTCTATTTCCGTGTGATGTTAATTGGAGTTTGGTGAAGTAAACATTTGCTCAAAAATGCATTTCACCAAGCTTGATGACTCTCCCATGTTCCGCAAACAGGTTTGTTCCTACATATCTTGGTTCCTTCTACGTTTGTCCTCATGTGTCGAGTCTTTTAGCGTCTTAGGTTTAATTTTGTATCATATTAGGCAAGATTTGATATTCATGTTGTGAACAGATAGAAAGTTTGGAGCCATTAGGATGTGCTTATGTCTGGAATTTTGAGTGTTCACCGACATTTATACCCCGAAACTAGATTGGAGCTTCAACGGTAGCTTCCAATTAGTGTGTCACTCAGAAATTGGTTAAACTTTCAGTTGTCTGGACGGACTATTTCGCGCTTTACCTAGTAAATAAGTCATGTCGCTCGATGAAATTTGAAATGACTAATGATCCAGTTTATATGTTTGGGGTCTCTGACTCTGACAAAGCTGCTCTGTGTCTTGGGATACACTTTGTTTCCACTTTGCTAGTATCCTCATGCTCACTGCTGTAAGTTGCAGTAGAAAAATTGCAACTAAACGTAAAAGAAGTTCTTAGTGTAGCTAAAATTCTGTCCAAAACCTGTTCTGTTTTCCTGTAGTTGATGATTCCATTACTGCTATATGGAGTGCCTAAATCACTTCATTTTTTGGGTTGTCCGTTGTGATTGTGTCTTGCTATTTCCTCCAGTCGTTTGTTTATATTGATATCTTATTCTGAAACAGTTGCAAAGCATGGAGGAGAGTGCAGAAGTATTGCGGGAGCGAAGTCTCAAGTTTTACAAAGGATGCCGGAAATACACGTATGCTCTAACTTTTCACTAGCTCTTAGGATTGTAGCTGTGTATTCAGAGTTCTTCTGGCTCAAAGAGACATGAGAACTTACCTCTTAACAGAGATAGTTTTGTCCTTTATTTTCAGTGAAGGGCTAGGGGAGGCATATGATGGGGACATTGCTTTCGCAAGTGCACTTGAAATGTTTGGTGGAGGCCATAACGATCCAATAAGTGTGGCTTTTGGAGGTATGACCGACTTCACGTAGCCTATAGAAAAACTCTATGTGGCATATAGTGTCATCAAAGATGCTGATAGACTCGAACTTTCTGTACCAGGACCTGTCATGACGAAATTTACAATTGCGTTGAGGGAAATTGGGACTTATAAGGAAGTTCTTCGTTCACAGGTATGCTACTTTGTTACTGTTGACGTTCTCTGTTTATTTTCCCCACCCCCAGCCTCTATATAGATTGCTTCACCTTAAGACATTGTATAGATTTCCCAGATCAGTTCAGGTTTTCATTTTGATCCAGATCAGTTCAAGTTTTTCAGTTAAGGATTTAATGAGTTCTCATTTGTCAGGTGGAACATATACTAAATGACAGATTACTTCAGTTTGCCAATATGGACTTGCATGAGGTTAAGGTACAAGCTGCTTGCTTTCTTCAATTTTTGAGTAAAACCATGCTGCCATATGTCCAAGTGCAAGGCTAGCTTGACAAAGTTGTATTTGAATATGGAATCCTGAGAGACCATTTTTGCCACAGGAAGCTCGGAAGCGCTTTGACAAGGCTAGCCTTACCTACGATCAGGTATCCCTTTGTTCAGTGTTGTTTCCGTTTCCTCCACTTTGTTGACATGGTTTGCACTACAAAAGATAGTTCGGAAAGACTAATTTACTTCATGTTTTGCTTTAGGCCCGTGAGAAGTTTTTATCTTTGAGGAAAGGTACAAAAAGTGACGTTGCTGCTGCTTTAGAACAGGTATGTTACATAACTATTGAATACCATGTAGTTATTGTTTCGCTTTGTTATAACTAACATATTGTATTATTCTGACTCTTTCAGGAACTTCACACTTCGAGGTCTATGTTTGAGCAAGCTCGGTTCAACCTTGTAATTTTCTTTTGTTTGATCTTGATTATTAATTTTAAATACCTTCTGTCACATTCATGCTATTGTTGGACTAAACTTTTCTTTCTTTGGTTTCCCTCATTTATGCTCAGGTGACTGCTCTTTCTAATGTTGAAGCTAAGAAAAGGTTTGAATTTTTGGAAGCAGTCAGCGGAACGATGGATGCACATCTTCGGTACTTCAAACAGGTAAATTTGTTAGCTTCTTCAGAAATTTAAAATAGTCTGAAAAGGTTTATGTCAAATCTGAATGTGGCTGCTTTCAGGGTTACGAATTACTGCATCAGATGGAGCCATATATCAGTCAGGTCAGTTATATTTTAGATTCCTTTTGTTCAAGTAATAGATCCCTAAATATTTGAGGTTTAAGATTTCTCTTCTAAGCTATATATGAGTCTTCACTTGTGTTGAGAACGCTTAGATAGTTGCTTTTAGGACAATATTTTTTACCTCAACTCTTTTTTTTGCAGGTCTTGACCTATGCACAACAATCCAGAGAAAGATCAAATTACGAACAAGCAGCACTTAATGAAAAGATGCAGGAGTACAAAAGACAGGTTGATCGAGAGAGCAGGCATGGTTCAAATGGTTCTAATGGATCCCCAAATGGAGATGGGATACAAGCGATTGGTAGAAGCTCTCACAAAATGATAGACGCCGTAATGCAATCTGCCGCAAGGGGAAAGGTTGAATCAATGCCCTTTTTACATATGAATGAGACATCTTCGAAAGAGTGCTATAAACAATTCTTGGTGCTTCAGGTGCAAACAATACGGCAAGGTTATCTCTCAAAGCGGTCTTCGAACCTGAGAGGAGACTGGAAAAGACGGTTCTTTGTTCTTGACAGCCGGGGAATGCTGTATTACTACCGCAAACAGTGTAGCAAACCATCTGTGAGTTTTGTATTATAATCATCCAAACGGTATTGTATCTTGATGGCCTATTCTTTGCACATTCTGAATTAATAGATTTGATGTTTAGGGGTCTGGCAGCCAGCTTTCTGGACAGAGAAATAGCTCAGAGCTTGGGTCTGGACTACTTAGTAGGTGGCTTTCTTCGAATAGTCATGGCGGAGGCGGAGTACATGATGAGAAGTCTGTAGCCCGTCATACAGTGAACTTGCTTACCTCAACAATTAAAGTCGATGCCGATCAATCAGATCTGAGGTTTTGCTTTAGGATCATTTCACCTACAAAAAACTACACGTTGCAGGTTTGATTTGTTGCTGCTTTAGAGCTTTAAAATGTTTGCATGTTGCAATTTTGCCTGAATGTGAATAGTTTTCACTTAGTGTTTACTTGTGTTTGTCAGTGCAGGCTGAGAGTGCACTCGATCAAATGGATTGGATAGAAAAGATCACTGGGGTTATTGCTTCACTACTTAGTTCTCAGGTCCCTGAACGGGTAAGTATTATGATTATTCCTTTGCATAACCAGCTGAGTAGGCACATGTTAATTATCAGTGCAATTTTGGTGATTGTTTCTTCGGCTGCATTTCAGTGTCTTCCTGGTAGTCCCATGGGAAGTGGTCACCATCGGTCTGCTAGTGAAAGTAGCTCATATGAAAGTTCTGAATATGATCATCCAACTACGGAAGAATTTGTATGTGAGAGGAGCTTTTTGGGGTACCAAGAAAGGCCATCAAGAAGTTTTCAGCCGCAGCGGTCCATTAGAAAAGGTGAGAAGCCTATTGATGCTCTTCGGAAAGTGTGTGGGAATGACAAATGTGCGGATTGTGGAGCTCCAGAACCAGACTGGGCTTCTTTAAATTTGGGGGTTCTTGTCTGTATCGAGTGTTCTGGTGTTCACCGTAATCTTGGTGTGCATATATCTAAGGTAAACCGCAATAACTCTTACTAACCCATGGATAGAAGTAAAGAAAAGTCCATCAGAATCCTGAAGTAACACTTCTTGATGTTCATTAGCAATTCAGATTGTTAGAGCATGATCTGACGGCAAATTGTTACAGGTTAGGTCACTCACTCTTGACGTGAAAGTATGGGAGCCATCTGTTATAACACTGTTCCAAGCTCTTGGAAATACTTTCGCAAACACAGTCTGGGAGGAGATGCTTCATTCAAGGAGCGCCTTCCAGGTTGACCCAGGCGCAACAGGGTAACAACTAACATACTTCATTTATGATTGAAATGTTTATATTCTCATTCAAAGCTATAAGAATCACCTAAACATAACAATTGTACAAATATTTTACCAAATATGCGCAGGTCTGACAAATCCAGGGTGATGGTCACTGGAAAACCCAGCTATGCTGATATGATATCTATCAAGGAGAAGTATATACAAGCTAAGGTTTTTAAGCTTCTATACCCTTTACTCGATTCCTTCATATTTCACAGTATGTAATGTACAAGATCGTTTTATTCAAACATTTTTTTTTTTTTTTTATCATTTCACAGTATGCTGAGAAGATATTTGTTCGGAGATCAAGAGACTGCGATTTCCCACAGTCAGTTGCACAGCAAATGTGGGACGCAGTGTGTGGCAATGACAAAAAAGCTGTTTACCGGCTTATTGTCAATGGTGAAGCGGATGTGAATACTGTGTATGACCAAGCATCTTCAACCTCTTCGTTAACACTTTCCAGAGTAATGCTAATACCAGAGAGGGTAAAGCGTGAGGATGTCCTACTCAGATTAAGAAACGAGTTGCTTGATAGAACATCCTCAGGTAGTTCTTCAAATATTCCTCCTGAGGATGCTACTGGTTGCTCTCTGCTTCACTGTGCTTGTGAGAAGGCAGACATTGGGATGGTGGAGCTTTTGCTACAGTATGGTGCAAATGTAAACGCCACAGATTCGAGAGGTCAAACGCCGCTGCATTATTGTATTCTCAGAGGCAAAGCTGTAGTAGCAAGACTGCTACTCACAAGGTGACTTGTTTCTTCTTCGAGTTACTTCTTCTCCAAATTAATCCTTTTGGAAAGGTTTATGTCTTAACACAAAATTTGGGTGAATTTTTGCAGAGGAGCTGACCCGGAAGCTGTGAATGGAGAAGGCAAAACCGCTCTTGACGTCGCTGCAGAGTCGAAATTTACAGATACAGAAGTCCTTGCTATCCTTTCAGACACAAACGGAAACGGGTACAATCACAGACAGTGCTGATAATGATACAGAAGCTTCACGGGCGTAAAAGCTATGTTTCCATCAGTACTTTCAGGGTTTTGAGAGCCAATCAAAGGTTTCTAATGGCTTCGAGCAAGCTTAGCCCGTAATTAAGTAATGTATTGATGAGGTTTTGCGATGGACATAGGCTGTTTATTGGGAAGATTGTAGTGTATGTTGTTGTTGTCGTGTTGTGTGTATTTTGATGTTGGACAATAGCATCCTGAGCTTGTCATGTCATGCGTTTGTAACTTGTAAGCAACTTACGGTTTGCTCATATCTGCAGGAGTGTTGACCATAAATTATTCAGTAGCTATTTAGTTTGTGGCTTGGTTTTGATTTTGAATCTGCCTCTACAAGTATAGATACAAAGCTAATCGATCATAAAGTACCTCAGGCAACAGTAACAATTTTTTTACACTATAGCAACTTGATCTTTAAGTGACTAACGGATATTTGTAGCTCGGTGTTAGTAATTTGAGACAGCCCTTCAAGACATAGTGGGCCTTGAGTCTGTGGAGTGTGGACAGAAGATTAAGTTGTCTGTTCTCGTTTCTAGTACAGAACATTCTGGTCTGGATTACAAAATATCTAAAGACATTTCATTTCATTTCCATTAATATTCATAGTTTTGAGACTTTTGATTCCCATTCCACTAGTTAAACCCTAATTATGTTATCGAGAGACGTAGGGCCCAAGATATAGTTTAAAAATAAAATGTGTTCAAATCTGAAAACAAGACTAATCACTTTGAATAAAAGCACTCCGCATAAAGCTTTTTACTTTAACCCAAAAAATATAATAATTTTTGTAAGGAAAAGAGGAAAAAAAAAAGACATGGAAGAAGGGAGAAAGCAAATTATTCTTAGACAAACAAAGGGAACCACTTTTTGTGTAGTAAAAATCTCACACGCTACGACAAAAGTGCACAAATTCCCGAGCCTCCCACCCATCCAACGGTTCTATATCTCACTTAGCTTATCTAAATCAACGGTTGAGATCTCACCTCACCGCAAGCCCCTCCTCACGGTACTCGATGTCTTGCTTTCGGCCACTCATGACAGCAACGAGAGCTGCCTTTCTTCCGCCTACGTGGCGCTGGGACCCGTACTTACCATGACCATCTGACATATGGGGTCCCACTCTAGGGCGGGAACACAGTTTTCCTCCTTTTTCATTTTTTGGCTGTAACGGATTCGGTCATGCTTTTTGAGAGGAGAGAGAGAGAGAGAGAATCACACTCTCGCAGATACTGTGTCTTGGAGAGAGAGTCTAGAGTGAGAGAGTGTGTGCGTTTGGTTGCTGGATTATTGAGCTAAAAAACAGTTTTGTTTGTTTTGTTTCATATTTCAACCACGGATATAGTAAAAATTGTGGAATCGAAGAAAGAAAAAACATCTCATTGAAGTTTGTTTTTTTATTTTGAGAGAAACAAAGTTTGATACTTTTTTTGTCCCCTCTTATCAAAGGAAATTGTGGTTTTTGTGTGTCACTTCTTAAAATGTTCGATTTTTAATTTTGGAGGAAAAAAGGGAGAATTTTTGAAAGAGGAGCAGATAAGAATATAATGAGCCAACGATTCTCATTCATCTTCTTTGAGAAGGTTTTGAGTTGAATTCCATTTTCTCTTTCTTTGGTGGATTTTCCCGAGAATATATGTGGTTTTTGGGAGCAGAGGATTAGGTTCTTCACTGTAGCAGAAAAAAATACTTGAGACTTTTTCCTGGTATCTTTTAGCTTTCAACTGCTTCAGCTTTCTTGGTTTCTCAGATTTGTGTCAAATCTTGAAAAACAACCAAATGCTTTTCTACTTCGATGATTTCGATTTCAAGTGGCTCGTAGACACAGCAATGGAGCAGAGAAGAAGACGAATAAGAAGAAGCGGATATAGCAACACTCTCTCTCTGCTCTTATTCTTCTTCTTAGTCTTCGCTTCAAGAACAAGCACAAGCGCAAGTTGTCGCCGAAGAACTGTGAAACACTTATCCACAATTCCACAATCATCTCCACCGCTCGAATCAAGAATCACTTCCAAGGTCATCGTCATCAGCATCGTCTCAGGGATTTTAACCGGGTTGGTTTCAGCCCTAGTGTTAGCTTTCTTGGTCCGTTGCATTGTCAAGTACATGAAACAGACGCCAATTCTCAAAGGTCCTGTGGTGTTTTCCCCCAAAATCACACCTAAGTCTCTCCACGCTGCTTTAGGTAACGGCATCCAGTTGCTTGGCTCAGACCCTAATGGCAAATACTACAAGATGGTACTCGATAACGGTCTGGTGGTTGCGGTTAAGAGGCTAGGCTCACTTGAAGGAAATGGCTCACCAGAAGCAACTACTAGTAGTAAGTCGGTTAAGAGAAGGTTGCAGAAGGAGCTTGAGCTTCTTGCTGGTTTAAGGCATAGGAACCTTATGAGTTTGAGAGCTTATGTTCGTGAATCTGATGAGTTCTCTCTTGTCTATGATTACATGCCGAATGGTAGTCTTGAGGATGTGATGAATAAGGTTAGAGCTAAAGAGATAGAACTCGGATGGGAGATTAGGCTTAGAGTTGCTGTTGGCATTGTGAAAGGGCTTCAGTATCTTCATTTCAGTTGTGAGACGCAGATTCTTCATTACAACTTGAAACCATCAAATGTGATGTTGGATTCTGAGTTTGAGCCTCGGCTTGCTGATTGCAAGTTGGCCAAGATCATGCCGGGTTCACACACAGCGGTTTCTTGCTACTCTGCTCCTGAGTCTTCTCAAAGTAACAGGTGTGTTTCAAATCAACGCCATTGCCTTTTGAGTTGTTAACTCCTAATGACTGTCTTTTACTAATTCTTGTATGTATGCAAATCTTTATGAACAGATACACAGACAAAAGCGACATATTCAGCTTTGGGATGATACTTGGTGTTCTTTTAACGGGAAGAGACCCGACACAACCTTTCTGTGGAGAGGCAGCAAGTGGAGGCAGCAGCTTAGGACAGTGGCTGAAGCATTTGCAGCAATCCGGGGAAGCACGAGAAGCGTTAGATAAGAGCATTCTTGGAGAGGAAGTGGAGGAAGATGAGATGTTAATGGCTTTAAGAATCACCATTGTCTGTCTTTCTGATTTTCCAGCAGACAGGCCTTCAAGTGATGAGCTTGTTCACATGCTTACACAACTGCACAGCTTTTAGCTCAATGTTTCTTGTATCAGATCTATCTGTGAACCTAGAATCAGTACATCTGTAGTTACCATCAATATATTTCATTTTTCCGTTAAACTTTGATCACTCAAAATGGTCCAAGAAATTGGTCTTACACTCTTAAACCAAATGGAAGATGACAATCGTACATACTCTACTCAGAAGCAATACAATGAAAAACATAGATCAAGCAATGAGCTCGTAGAGTCAGTTTTCTACTTGCAATGCACTAACAGGGGACCCGTTGCCAAATCTCGGTTGTATCAATAACTCTGAGAGGTCACCACTCTCGAAGAAGGATTTGTGAAGAGCCTCTACGCATCCTTCAGCTTCATCATCGTTAACTATAAGGGAAATGTTTACCTGCAATAATTTTATAACAAGATAGAAATTTGTTAGGTGGGGACGAGAAAGAGAATTTTTTGTGATAAGCAGTGTTGTGTTTTTTACCTTGGATGCTCCTTGTGATATCATCTGGACATTGATACCTTTGGTCCAAAGAACATGAAACGCCTACCCAAAATTACAAAAAACAAAATCAAATAAGAAGCGGAAAATAAATAAAGCCTTGAAGTAATCTTGGTAGGAAGTAAGAACTAACCCTCTCTAAAATCAGGGAGGAATGTTGAACATTCCCAATTAAAGAGATTATTGCCCTTCCTTTTGAAAGATTCACAACTGCAATTTTCTCCAGTTCTTCAACTACATGATCAAGCTCCTATTACAAGAAAAAAGAAAGAAACTGCCTTTAGAAAGAATAAAATATATGGGTTGGAAAATAAAGTGCTGGAGATTTCACAAGAACTTGCCTGTTGAATCAGCTCCCTGCTCCAAAGTTTTGAAGGGTCCAGTGTCAGAGATAGACTGACTTCACTAGTGGCAACAACATCTACGGATATCTCAAGGTCCTCGAATATCGAAAACACCTGGCCAAAAGAGTGAGGTTCGCTTTGATTATTAACAGTACCACAGTTCTAATCTTGCACCAAGTTCTAAGGAATGGAAATTCTGAAACTTAAGCTACATAAATTCGCTGAAAATGAACGTTCTTACCTTTGCAAGAAAGCCAACCTGACCAAGCATTCGGGTGCTTGCTATATCCAACATGGTCACGTTTCGTTTCAGAACAATGCTCGTTAAAACTGTCTGTCATAAGAAGAAGCAGAAAATTTGGTTTTCTACAAAGAACCTCACATGAGCAGCATAAGAAGAACACAAATTAGGAGACTTTATATATATACCTTGGTCATGTCTCTTGTTTTTGTGATGATAGTTCCAGGAGCTTTAGGGTTATAAGAATTTTTAACCCTAACAGGAATCCCACCCTCTCTTGCTGGCCTCATTGACTGTGGGTGCAAGACCTGCATTAACATTTCTTTCTTTTTTTTAGCATTGCCATTCTAAAAATTTCCATGTGGTTACAGCTAATAAGTGGACTTTGATTATTATTTCATACAGGTAGAGTGGGACCTGTGCACCAAAGTAAGCTAGCTCGGCTGCTTCATCGAATGTCAGAAATGGTACTGGTGTTGCTCGTTTATATATAGTAGGGTCACATGTTAGAACACCATCAACATCTTTCCACACCTACTCAATGAAAAAACAAGCATCCAAACTGTAAAGAGAATGTATGCAACGTTTTAGAGAAAATGTTAAAATTTTGAGGCTGTAGAAGAACCTGAATCTCTTGCAAGCCCAATGCTTTACCAATTGTGGTTGCCGTCAAATCACTGCCTCCCCTACCCAAGGTAGTAACCGCACCAGTTTTCCAACCCTGTTATTGAATGAACTAATGAGACGAGCCACAACAACAAAAATGAAAACCGGTTATTTATAGATTGCAAAATGTTAGCAATACCTTTCCAAGAAAACCTGTTACAATAGGAACAGCAGGATCATCCACCCAATCATCGTATAATCTCTTGGCAACGGCTGGATAAGTTGCTTCCAAGATATCCCCGTTTGTGAAATCATCCGTTGTAATGAAACCAATTTCAAATGCATCGTACTGCAAAGTAATTGTCGATAAATCTACTTAGATTTGTTTGCAAGCCGGAACATAAGTGAACATCTCGACAAGATGTCATCTAGAGTCTCAAACCAAGGCAAGCTTAGCAAGCAAAAGAGAAAGTACACCAAACTGTGTTACCAAAACTGAACCTTTTTCTTTTCGTTCAAACCAAAACTAAACTAATACCAGAGTTTTCTGACCAATTCAGAGTAATACTTTCAACTTGCTTGTATTATTTTCTAAACGAAAGTCGAATCTGGATTGAACAATTCTGGCCTAATCTACTAATTTACTTATTAGTCAACCCAGTGAAATATATAGAGATTCTTTCTTAAGGAAAATTAAACTAATACTAAAATATGATGATGGACATACTTGGCGTGCCTTGACACCGATTTTGTTAAGATAAGCGGCGAAAATCCTTGTGGACAAGCACTCTCCAAAAGAGACTAAGTAGTCTCTTGTTCGAAGTGTCAACTCTTTCATCATGGCTATGCCTTTCAGGAGCTGCTCCAGTTCTTCTAAAAAGGCTACAAAATATATCCAAATCTAAAGACATCAATGCATGTAGAATCTTAAATGTTACCGAACTCAATACAAGTGAACATTTATGAGGCTACTTAATATAGCAAGAACGAAGCTTCAAGTATTGCAAAGTCTATGCTTACACAAAAAAACAGAGGGATCAATCTGGAGCTCTTTCACAGTCCTGAAACAACAACAAAAACCATATTCATCAAACCAACAACAAGCAGGAAAGGATACTCAATGTACCAAATTGATCATATTTTTCAGGAAATTAAAAACCTGAGATGCAATTCCTTGATAATGCTTAACTCCTCAATCTCAGATGCATTTGAAACACCACAACTCACAGCCTTCTCTCCCGCCTTCACTAGCACCAAACCCGAATTTCAAAATCACATAAATTTCAAAATCACATAAATGTCAAAAAATGAATAGTAAGTAACAGAGAAGAAAGGAAAGAGCTATCAGCATTTACAAGGAGGAGATTGTTGGTAGTTTTCCCCATTGCGGAGAGAACAATGACCGGACTTTCTTCCGGAAATGTCAAAATCAATTCCGCCACTTCCTTCATTCTCTCCGCAGACGCCACCGAAGATCCGCCAAACTTCATCACGCAAGTGAATCTCTTCTCTTCTACCTCCGTCTCCCTAATCGCGTCTGTCTTCTTCTCATCCAAAACAGCTCGTACGGTGCTTTTGAGGCATGAGCCTGAAACTCTCCTTGTACACGAGCTGCCATCTCCAATGGATAACAAGAATTTCCTCGGGCTTTTCAGTGCAGCGAAATCGACACGATTCGGAGAGATCGGTAGCGTCGGCGAGTTTCGGTGGCCGGATTGCGGCAATCTGGTGAAAGGTGCATTGCTGTGACACCGAACCCTAGCAGCCGCCATCGGAGAAGAAGAAGAAGGCTGAGACTCGTGTTGTTGTTGTTGATAGGTTTAAAACGACGAGAGATGAAATCGTAGAGCTCAATTCAGTCATTGGTGAGACGCCAAAGAAGGAAACTTTGAAACCCTCTGTTTCTGCTCCAAAACGGCGTCGCTTTATAACAAACGAATGATTTGATTTGACCCGCGTTAGTTGATGTAATAAAATCGACCGTCTCTTTCATTTGTCACGAAAAAGCTCTAAAATTCTGAAAAAAAAATTCATCTTCAACAATGACGATTCTCACTTTACAGTCCTCGTTTAGCCCTTCCCGGATTCCGGTAACAAAGCACGCGAATTTCGATCAAATCCCGTCGTGGGTCTCTCTGAAATCGAGCACTTCGTCAGTCAAAATCGAGCATAAGCAAGGGCAAGTCGAGAATCTTCATTTGGTTTCCTTGTCGAAGCACGGGAAGCTCAACGAAGCGTTTGAGTTTTTCCAAGAAATGGATAAAGCTGGCGTCTCCATCAGCCCGTATTCTTACCAATGTCTCTTCGAAGCTTGCAGAGAATTGAGGTCTTTATACCATGGGAGACTCCTGCACGATCGCATGCGAACGAAATGTGAGAATCCTTCTGTGACTCTTCAGAACTGTGTGCTTCAGATGTACTGTGAGTGTGGGAGCTTCGAGGATGCAGATAAAGTGTTCGATGAAATGCCTGACTTAAACTCTGTTTCTCGCGTGACGATGATATCTGCTTACGCCGAGCAAGGGCTTCTGGATAAAGCTGTTGGTTTGTTCTCGAGAATGGTAGAGTCAGGAGAGAAGCCTACTTCTTCCGTGTTTACCACACTCTTGAAATCTTTGGTAAAGCCTAGTGCTTTAGGCATTGGTAGACAGATTCATTCTCATGTTATACATGCTGGGTTATGTAGCAACGCATCTATAGAGACTGGGATCTTGAACATGTACGTGAAATGCGGTTGGTTAGTTGGTGCTAAGCTAGTGTTCGATCAGATGGCAGTGAAGAAACCGGTGGCGTGGACGGGATTGATGGTAGGTTATACTCAGGCAGGAAGAGCAAGAGATGCTTTGAAACTGTTTGTGGATTTAGTAAAGGAAGGTGTCGAATGGGACAGTTTTGTGTTTTCGGTTGTGCTTAAAGCATGTGCTTCTCTTGAAGAGCTTACTCTTGGTAGGCAAGTTCATGCCTGCGTCGCTAAGCTTGGACTGGAATCTGAAGTCTCGGTTGGAACTCCACTCGTTGATTTTTACATCAAATGTTCCAGCTTCGAGTCTGCTTGTCGCGCATTCGAAAAAATCACTGAACCAAACGATGTTTCCTGGAGCGCAATTATTTCTGGATACTGCCAAATGAGTCAATTTGAAGAGGCTATTAAGACCTTTCAGTCTTTGAGAAGCAAAAATGCGGCGGTTCTAAATTCTTTCACTTATACTAGCATATTCCAAGCATGTTCTGTGCTTGCGGATTGCAACATTGGTGGGCAAGTCCATGCAGATGCTATAAAAAGAAGCCTGGTTGGATCTCAGTATGGAGAAAGTGCTCTCATTACGATGTATTCGAAATGCGGATGCTTAGATGACGCCAATGAAGTCTTTGAGTCGATGGACAACCCTGACATTGTTGCTTGGACAGCTTTCATATCAGGTCATGCCTACTATGGAAACGCCTCTGAAGCTCTGAGATTGTTTGAGAAGATGGTGAGTTGTGGCATGAAGCCAAACTCGGTTACGTTTATTGCGGTGTTAACCGCCTGTAGCCACGCAGGCCTTGTTGCAGAGGGCAAGCATTACTTGGACACGATGCTTCGGATATATAAGGTGGCTCCGACGATTGACCATTATGATTGTATGATTGACATTTATTCACGTGCGGGACAATTAGACGAAGCTCTGAAATTTATGAAGGATATGCCTTGTGAACCTGATGCAATGAGCTGGAAATGCTTTCTAAGCGGGTGTTGGACTCATAAGAATCTTGAACTGGGTGAGATTGCTGGTGAGGAGCTTCGCCGACTCGATCCAGAAGATACAGCTGGTTATGTTCTACCGTTTAATCTGTATACGCAGGCTGGAAAATGGGAAGAAGCTGCTGAGATGATGAAACTAATGAACGAGAGGATGTTAAAGAAGGAACTGAGCTGCAGCTGGATCAGAGAGAAGGGTAAGATTCATCGGTTTATAGTGGGTGATAAACACCACCCACAGACTCATGAGATCTATGAGAAGCTCAAGGAGTTTGATGATTTTATGGAAGGTGATGTGTTTCAGTGTAGTATGACAGAGAGAAGAGAACAGCTTCTTGATCATAGCGAGAGGCTTGCCATTGCGTTTGGGCTGATATCGGTGAATGGCAATGCCCGTGCACCTATAAAGGTGTTCAAGAATCTCCGGGCGTGCCCAGATTGCCATGAGTTTGCAAAGCATGTGTCTTTGGTTACAGGGCATGAAATCGTCATCCGAGATTCTAGAAGGTTTCACCATTTCAAGGAGGGGAAGTGCTCTTGCAACGATTACTGGTGAGTAGTGATCTTTAGTGTCTGTATCAGTAATTCAGTATCATCTATCAATCATTCTGTAGATACTTTAAATTGGATACTAATCTGAAAACGTGGATATATTATGTCAAAAGTAGTGCGTGTAACACAGTTCTTCGGTTTACAAAACTGGATTAACATGTTTCCTGTCTGCAAAGTATTCGAACCAGACAGGGAAAAGCCGTACGATATACAATACTGTTAAAAGCTGTGGTAACATGACTGTCCTGGAATCCTCAGGTGGTAGGTCATGACTACTGGTTGGACCTGGAGGCTTCCCACAATCTACGTTCTATCCGAAGCTTTCTTAGCTCTGTTAGCCCTTGCTCAACTGAAAATTTGAACCAACAACCAGTTTAGTAATTGTCTTATGGGTACTCCTCTTATGGCTAAATAGGAATTTGGTATAGGATAGACTGTCACAGTACCTTCCATGGCGTCATGTGAAGATGGAGAGTGTGCACTCCTGCCGATCCAGAATCTAAGACGTTGTCGCGCAATGTCTACTTCTATGCCTAGGGACAGTGCTCTTCTCCAAAAGTACGTGAGCCAAGCCTGCCAAAAGTACCATATGATTTAGTTCCAAGGAATACATAGAAGAACAGAAAACACAATACGAGGACAAGCCCATGAGAGATTCAGAGAAAGCGAGAAAGAGGTTGGGGTTCTTTACCTCCTTGAAGAGAATATCTTCAGACTCTTCTGGACTCAGTTCTGCAACGAACCAAAGGCCAAGGTCAGAATTAACAAGAACTGTCTGCACCCTTTGCCAAAGTAGTATATGAAATGTCAACATAGACTACTGACATAATATCTGTATTTCATAGTCCTAATTTGTCATTATAACGTTGTTGGTTATTCTTTATTCTATCCTGAATTGCATGATACATAAAAGCTAAATAAACTTACCAAGTGCCTCCATAACCTTAGGACCACCTGGTGATTTTAGCTCACCGGATTCAGATTGTCGAGAAGTGATAGCCAACCTTAGCTGGGCTAATATGATAGTAATGGCAACTTCAACCTTCAAAAGAACAAGCATAGTCCATGAGAAAATGAAAGAGATGCCCATGAACCAGAGCAAGAGAGTATGAGAATAAACAAACCTTTAAAGAAGTTAGCTCCTTTAGACCCATTTCCACAGAGAGCATACTCTCAATGTTTCCCTCTCCTGTTAGATCATTTATATCCTGAACAAGCTGGCTCCTCTTATCATTCTCCTCAGAATCTGGTCAGATGGTTTCATAGCCAATAGATATTAAACAGTGATGAGAAGTGACAATTGAAACCGTAGAATGTTATAACAAAAGGTATCTTTGAAGAGACAGTAACATAGACTGAGTAATTGCTTGCCTTTTTCCCAACTTTCTTCCTTAGCCTTCTGCCCAGCTGATAGCACAATTTCAAAAGGAAGAGGTGCCAGAGATGACCAGTATTCGTACTTGGTTGTAGCGATATCCGAACATATGCCTGAAATGCAAGCATGCACAGATGTCACAAAGCAAAGGTAAAAGTAGTAGGTATGTTTCTGGTTGTATAGTACAAACATCTACTCCTTACCATATCTGGCAGCTAAGCCCCAATACCGAGCTAGCCAGCATCGCTTAAGAACAACTTCCTCCTGAAAAGCATACAAGGCTGTGTTACTTTACTTAAACCGAACATTGCTTATGAGTAGACTACGCAAAAACATGAAAACAAACCATCTCTTTTTGGGTCAATATCATTCTATGCGTCATTGTCCGTAGAGCGTTGACCTCAGATTCAGCTCCTTGAAGCTGTGCTACTACAGCTGCAGTCTCTTGTTTTGCATTCTGAATCAAAATAAAACAAAGAACATATAAGATTTCTACATTCTCATTAATTTTCACCTCACAATCAATGTGACAAGCGGAAATGTTTTGGGCGTACCTCTACTTGAGACCGAAGAGCACTAGTCTCCTTACTAGTGTCATCTCTATTCTGCCTTGCATCTTTAAGGGCCGCCTGTCATAGAGTGAGTACTAGTGAATCTAAAAGCCACAACAACATTTTTATACTTGGAAACAAAACACCAAGTAATAGCAAATGACTTTGGAATACCTCTCTTTGACGCAAAGCAGCTTCTTTTCTGCAGCATTGAGACAAAATTACATTCATGTAAGCATTTCAATTCAGCAGAAGTAACGAATAACACAGAATAAATTGGATTGATATTGACTACCTGCTCAGGAGTTTAGCTTCCAAGGATACACCTTCTCCCAGAGAAGTTACCTAAAATATGTCTCTCAAGAGTGAGAAACAGTTTCAACAAAAAAGAAAGCATACAGGATCAATGCTCCCAGTTACCTGTTTTTCAAGCTCTCTCACCCTGGCTTCTGCTTCCTTGCATCTCTCATCCTCAAGCCTAAGCTGTTGATAAGCTCAAACGTATAGTAAGATTACTCTGGAGATAGATGGAAACCAAACAAGACAAGACTTTTTACTCTTTTTACCTTTTCAAGAATACTCTCATTCTCCTCTTGCAGCATATCCAGCTGTAATAAAAACCAACTTTCAGTTTCCTTCTAGCAAATTCTTCATAAAATATCACAAAAAAAAAGGAATCAACATACTTCATCACGAAGTGCAGATGCTTCATGCTGATCTTTCGCATTAAGTTGCCCAATATCAGCTAAAACCCTGCAACAACAAACAGTTTTTAGTCTTGAACACAAACTCAACTAGTTTGTAATATGAAGATATAATTTCTTCACCTCTTTTCAGTGTGCTGATTCTTAGGAGTTCCAGCTGGTGATGGATTGGTAGTTTGGTTCCTTTGAGACAGTTTGCTTGGCGGGACAGGCGGTTGTGATGCTCTAACAGACACTGCTGGAGTGTTCCGAGATAACTGTTTTTTAATATTTTTCACAATCACCAACAATTTGAAACATCAGTAATAGGTTCCCTTACTACTTACATACCCAAATTTTCAATAATCAGGTCTCAATCAATATCTCACAATCCAAAATTAGAAACTATAAATTTAATTTCCTTAAATCTCTGCGGTTGAAAGTGAACAGATTTGGTAAATTGAGTCAACAGATTAACCGAGAATCACGGATTTTGTTATATTACCGCAGGGGAGGAAGATCTGGCGATCTTGGGAGGAGGAAGAACAGAGGAAGCAGCTGGTTTAGGTCTAGCAGCAGAAGAAGCATTATTTCTCGTGAAGGATAGAGGAGGAGGAGGAGCGCCGTAGCGGAAACCTAGGTCATCGCCACCGACATCGTCATCGTCTTCATCGTCGTCGTCGGTAGTCTGTGAAGCCATGACTTTGGCAAGCCTCTGAGCTGCGGCTTTGGCGGCGACGTTCTGCGCTCGTTTGACGTTCGACATACCAGTGACGGAAGAGGATCGAGCGTGGTGGTGACGAACCGGAGAAGAAGGAGCGACGTTGGCATTGGTGGTCCCTGACTCGCCGCTCCACTGACGGAAGTAGCTGGGGCTTTCCGTGCGAGCTCGCTCCATTTTGGAAGCACGGAAATGTGACGTGTGCGAGAACTGAGTCGCGAGATTCAGAACTAGATCTTCTTGGTGATGGTGTGATTATGGAGTCAGACAAAAGGTAACTTTGTTTTTTTGTTTGAACAAAACAAAGAGTTGAGTAAGTCTACTTGGTACTTTGGTAGGAAGTGTAAAACCAAAGTTAACAGCCTAAACCCAAATGTCATTAACGCTAGTGGATAGATTACTAAACGGAAAATTGCCAAAAGTTATACAAAAAAAATACTTATTTTACCACATTATTCTCCAAACAGGCCACACTAATGTGTATCTTTTATATCAATCCTTTCGTATGTGTCTAAATTTCAAATTATTATCTTTGTGTGTGTTGTGAGTATCAACTGTTAATCAGCTGACATTTTGCATAAACTAAACTCGCCTCTAGTCAACGGGCGAGTTTACGTTTAGAGAAAAACAAATAATCTCAACGGGCCGATAATCCAGTTTTGATATCGAGAAGGTAGTTTGGTGATAGGCCTATTGAGGCCCATTTGAGTCATAACACGATTGAGCAAAACGCAGCAACACATGTCAAAAGAAAGTCACTCGGCAATAGTAGTGATATACACTAGCTGGTAGTAGCATGAAAGATTATGTATATAAATATTCAATACATTGTACATGCGTTACTCGCAACCCCAGAAGATACAACAATAAAAAAAAACATCAATCGGGGAATGCATACTCCTACTGAATTAGATACTCTTTCGTTTCTTGATCATTCGACATATCGCACCAAAGAAAATGCCTTAAGGTAAGATAAATAATCGAAACCACCCGCCCAAAAAAAAAAAAGAGGGAAAAAAAAACAATTGAAGAAGGTGGGATGTTGAGTTAAAAGAAGAAAGGGTGGGCAGTTTATTTTTTTATTGAGAATAATATGGTGTTATATGAAAAAATAAATAAATAAAATAGGAGAAGAAAGATATATATAATTAAGAAAGAGTCCTACCATAATGGAGGACCATGAGATGATCAGAGGTAGATGAGTTTGGAAGCAAAGTAATGTTTTGTGAAAGAGAAGAATTGTCTCTATTTCCTCTCCAGATTGCATCTCTCACGTGTTGTAGTGTCAACACTGGCTCCAGTTCTTGCCCTCTGCATCTTATCTCTACCTGCTTTTCGTTTT
Organism: Microthlaspi erraticum; assembly: GCA_902728155.2. Lineage (NCBI taxonomy): Eukaryota > Viridiplantae > Streptophyta > Magnoliopsida > Brassicales > Brassicaceae > Microthlaspi > Microthlaspi erraticum. Next base: position 654,403 of record CACVBM020001218.1, on the reverse strand, counting down.
TATTTCATTTTACAGCAACAAAGAAAAAACAATTATTAGTTCTATGCTTAATATACCATTAACATGCTAATCAGAATCTTAGGTGATTAAATGATACACTACATCAACATAGACCAAAGCTAAGAGCTAGGTTTGCTTAGATTTAGCATCAAGTGTCTAAATTTCGTCAAAACATATAGATCTATATATATCGACAAAGAGTTTCCCGTAAAATCCACCATATATAAATTCAAACCGAGGCTCAAACGAATTAAGATAAGTATTTGATAGTACTGATGGGGGTTTGAATGTGATAATGATTGAATAAATTGGGTTTGATGAGATCATTGCTTCGTAGGGGTGACGCAGTGAGAGTGATATGGCAATAAGCTACGTGTCACGGTGGCTACGCAATGCCGTAATTATTCCATCTCTACTTTACTTCTAAGAGATTCCTGATTTTCTAACACAATGCTTTTTAAAGAACGAGCAACACCAACAACAATGACTCCACCACTTATTTCACATATAATAAGCTAAAGAAAACTATGCAACACATATTCACATATGATTTACTTGATCATACATTTGAAATGGTACCCACGATTTCCAAAATCTTAATCATTTCGTGGCCCACCCTTTTTTTTCTACCCGTAATGTATTTCCCAATATGATGACGACTTTTCCAAATAGACTTTAATTTATGCTGTATGAATATATGCCGCAACGTATGAGTATTCAAATAGTAAGGAATAATTCATAAATCCATTTTAGTTATACAAAAATTAAGCCTGAGTGTTTCAAATGAATAATCAAATGCCCACAAAGCAAATTAACGTAAGTTTATCCTTAGATCCAACATATGAATTCAAGCGTGCCAAACCATATCCTAAAATATTTCTCCTACAATATTCTCTTACCCTTGTATTCATATCTTTATCCTTACAATTTTTATACTTGATGTAAAATGAAAAATCTACGTTCCTTAAGAAAAGGTAGGTGTAAATAACTACATTGAATATAAAAGGATGTTGTGCCGAAAAGATAACTAAGATAATTTCTAAACAGAGGAAACACAATGGAGACACTACCCCATGAATTTCACCATCATCTCATGCACGTCTTCTCTTTACATTTTGCTGACTAAGGTTTGCGACCCAAAAAAAACATTTTAATTTTTTTGCCTTAGTTTAGTAGGTATCTACATATATAGAAACTAATTTCATTATAATATAGTTGATGCTGTTCGATTCGTTCTATTAATGGGGAAATTTCAAAACTACACCTTTTGGGGTGCAAATTTTCAAAAATACACCTCTATAGTGTCTATTTTCAAAACTACACTTTTTTAATTGATTATAAGGACTCTAAACCCTAAAATATAAATCCAAAACCCTAAAATCTAATATTTAACCCTTAAATCTAAACCCTAAACCCCAAAATCTAAACCCTAATCTAGGATTAGTGAACCCAAACATATATATTAAAATTGGGAAAAAGTGTATTTTTGAAAATTTCCAGTGTAGTTTTGAAAATTTGCACCTCAAAAGATGTATTTCATAAAATTTCTCTCTATTAGGTGCTTAAAAATACACGAAATGGAAATTGTCTACGGTTGCTATAAATTATACATAATCTTTGGTTAGCATTATACGATAGTTAGCATATGAAAGTGGTGTTCTATCTCACACATCAACATCTTAATATTTATATTTTATCATTAAAGGACCCATGTACATATATAAATTAAAGTGAAATTGTATATAAAATAGGGACCATAGAAGTCGTAGTCGGATATGCATAAATATTAAAATGTTTTGCATGCATCGCATCACTAACTTAAAAGGATCATATTCATGGCTCCCTTATCTGCCCTTTAGTGCCATTTTGTTAATTTTCAGAAATGCAATTTCTTTCAGCAAATTGCAATGATTCTGTTGTTGAAGGCGACTTCATGCATTGCTTTTCCACGACGTAAAATAATTTTTTAACACGTAACATACATTATTTATTCAATATTAGATACTCCCTCCGTTTTTTTTTAATGAATTTTCTAGCCATTATGTGTTGTTTCACAAAGATAAAATTTTTACCTTTTTGATGCACTTTTTCAGTTTTCAAGATACAATGATTATATTTGTTGGATTTTTATTGGTTTAAAATTATAAAAAGTTGTTTTATTGCAGAAATCTATGCACTAATGATTGAAAATCAACTTTTTCTTAATCTGTGTGAAAAAACTAGAAAATTTATCTTTAAGGAATATATGGCATATATGCCTATATATATATTGCTGTCCAGCTTACTATATAGATGTGAAAATTCACGTGAATAACATATAGATTCTTGAGGGGGAAAATTATGATATATATATGGTTACACTGCATATGCTACTCAAATTAATGCATGCAATAAAATTTTGTAATTCCTCATGTTCTGAATTCTGGTGCATTTTCTAGAAGAACCCGATAAATTTTCAAATTGCGATTTCCTAGATGTACGTGGTTTCCGGTACACATGAAAGTGATGTAAACCAAGAATAAAAAAAGGAACTTTTGGTGATTTGTAGAATCATTTGTCGAGTCTTATAAATCTCCAAAATGCCAAATTACTAACTAGTCATTCGTTTAGAAAGTGGAGAACCCATTGGCCAATAGCAAACTAGTCGTCCCAACCCTTAGTTTTACGAGTAGCAGGATCATTACAAGGTCCAACTCTCAGTTTTACGTGTAGCCGGATCAAAGTTTTCAATACCGTTGTTAAAGAAAATGTAGTGGAGAAGTTTATTTATTAAATAAAGTCTTGCCGATAAAGACACGATATGTGTGATTCGAAACAAAAGGAAAACATCTAAAATTTAGATAGATGAAGTGGATGGGTGATAAGGAAATATTTAAGAAAGTGCAGCACTTAAAGAGTATATGAGTATGATTGATGGAGGAAAGGCATTTCAAGCACCAAATTCATCAGGAATTTATGAAGGAAAGGGTCCTACACGAGACACTAACAAACAATTAGCTAAACCAATGCGAGAGAAGGAGACTGTTGGTGTTGATGAGCCACTTCTAACATAAGCGTGACGGTTTACGTGGGAGAAAGAAAACAGAAGAGATGCTTTAATTCGTGAAGTTCTTTTCAAAAATTACTTTCAAGCATCTCCTCCTATATAACATTTTTAAAATATTAAAGGACATATCAAAAATTGTTGGCCATTTTAATGAGAATGAAAGTATGTGTTGTTCAAAAAAAAAAGGACATATCAAAAATTGAAATATTTTATTATATCAAAAAGTAGAACTATTGTCTAAATACAAAATCCATGCGTTATAAGAATTCTAAACCAAAAAAAAATAAAAGCTAAGGCTGGTTATGAAAATAAATCAGAGGTAATTTGTTGGAATCCTATTTTTAGTTTTTAATCTATGATGAGTTATCATAAAGCTCTAGTAAAATAAAAAGTATTTATTCAAAATAATAATAAAGCAACGAAGAACGAGCTGGCAGAAAATTCATGGGGCGCAAAAAGAATTTCGAAATTTATGGAATACTTTTAGCTTTTAAAGCCTTTTGTTTTCTTACGTCTAAAAGTCAAAGGAAACTTAAAAAGAGGGAGAAAGACAAAAATGGAAGAACAATGCCTCCACGAAGTCAGATTATGGCTGCCTAATCATTACATTCATATTAATTATTCACTCTTGATACCTATGCCCTACCCAAATCTATTAACACACACACATTCACATCATTATGCAAATAGATTTTCACACACAAAATAAGTTGTATAAATACGTATATATATTAATGAACATAATTAATGATTAATCATTATCCAAAAAACAGCCCATGATGTGAACGTAACCCTATTTTTGGTATGTATATAATCCTTTTTTTGCAAGGTATTTAATCTAACTCTATAAAGGTTAGAACTACTCCGCGGTAGTATTAAATATCAATCCTCACGAAAATTCAAATGGAGAGTAAGTAAACAACTTTGTCAATGAGAACGTAATTATTTGATCAAGATATGACCATATATATCTCACGTAATGTGTATAAAGTACACAAATATGCATACCCACATTTGAATTTTATATTGATTGTTATCATAACCTGTCATACTTCATGAGTTCATGGCATGGCTTAATGCAACAAGACAAAAAAAACTTAATGATTTGATTAAAATTTTAAACAATGGGTTGACCTAAGTATTATATTTTAATTTATCTGCATTCCAGATTAATTAACTTTAGTAGACCTCTAAACTTCTAAGGAATGTTATTCTGGAAAACATGCTTACAAGTTACAATCAGACGTCTTTGTATATTAAAAACAATCAAAAATCATTTCAATGAAACCTGTCCTTTTTTGGTAAAATTATATTAATCTGTCTTATCCTCCTTTCTTATATGGATTTTGTTTCTATTCCATGTAAAATGAATATATAATCCGGTACGTATTTTTAAGTATCTTCCTATGCATTATCAAAGCAAGCAAGAAAATTATTCCTAAAATTAAAAACCCCTATATATGTAAGATTATATTTTAAAGTGTATATTTTAATAATAAAATTATAAATTAATGTGTATTTCAAATTAGTCTCATGCAATTTAGTACGACGTACGTCCTAAGGATCCATTCTGTATGGCTTTCATATATGTCGAAAAATGGGGAAAAAGAGAAAGGGGCTCACGTAAGTATCAAAAGCACACCATTAATGACGTTTTATGCACAATTGCACATTACAATTACTGAAGTATTGAATGATACCTTAGGCTTTAGCAGAGAAAAGAACTCTAGATTTTTTTTTGCTGTAATTATGATTTCACGGGATCATAAAAGTTATAGCGTATTATGGGTAAGCGAGCGCCTAAATGCACAATGATTAAAATTTGCACGAGAAGCATCGTACGCAATTTTAGGGATTGAATTCTATTTCTTTTCATAAAAAAACAAATGTAAAGGACACTTTTTGTTTCATGAATTCGACTCGTAAGATTTTAAGTCAGCATGCATATGATAGGAAGTTACTTTATTGATTTCATCATTTGAGATGATAACTAGCTCTAGAAGAAGCGTGCGATATAGCTATAGTAACAGTTGTACGTGCATGTATATATGTCATGTTCATGTACGTATCTTCATGTGACATGCATATATACAACTGATTTCAATGAACTGAGATTTTTAACGATGCGGTATGACGTCATCATCAGTATCTCTCCAAACTAGTTGAGCTATTTGTGAGCTATTTGTTTTGTTTGTGTGACTCTTAGTTAATTATTCTTAGTTTTCGGTGGGGTTAAACGATAAAACGTATAACAGAAATTAGTTTCTAAAATTTAATCTCTGTGTATATATAAGTCTGTAATTGGTAGGTGAATAGCCCACACGTTTATATATAAAAGAAATGAATCAAAGGGTGCATGCACTCATCTCTAATAAAATTTTGATTACACTAGAGACTAATTAATGGCTCGACCGTTAATCAATTACCCCTGAACTATAAAAAGGAGCAAGTAAGACAAATTCGAAAAAGGTTGAAAATCAATTAATGGATAATAAGCATATAAAAACAAAGAATGAACAAAACGGCTTATACCTAGCAACGACATCTACTTGTGACCTAATTAACATGGAGACACTTTTTGTGGCAATTTAGTTCCGATGTTGCTGTCATGTTCCTCAGTACACCAACCCCCATGAATATACCCTTTCCACGTTTTCTTCTTTTCTTTTACTAATTTGTTTCTGTTTTTATCGTACTATTCTCATCATCTTTTATGCTTAAAAAAGTATTTATGTAACGTTTTAGATTTTTTTATTTTTCTTTTTAACTAAGGAGATTGTAGTTACGGCAAGCAAACGTGTACATGGAATCTAGAACAATAAAGTTCAAAGAAAGGGAAATTAAATATATGAGATGAAATAAAATAAAAACCTGGGATTCGTGCTCCAATCGCAACTTATTCACCAAATATTTCATCAACAGTCGAACGGTCATCTTCCCGTCCCTACCAAATCCAAGAACACCAAAATTAATTAGTCATAAACTTCTGATAAAACCAACGTCGTTTTATCTGTCAGTTCTTATTAATCAGCTATATCTCTCTGAAGAAATAACGAAAATGGTAGAATCTTAATATATATATATATATATATATATATATATAACCACGAGTACTTACTTGATTCTCAAGTAGCTCTTTGGTATCTGAGGCAAGAATGGTTCTACCGTCCTAAAACGTTCACCAAAGACAAAACCAATAAATTTAAATCTAAACATAGTAATTAATCTCTATAAAATAATAACGTTGGGACCATAATATTTTATTACTTTAGCGAGATTATTAATTTATCGATAGATAATTAGACCAAAAACTTAATTTGGGACTCAAAAATTCTATTCATTTATCGAGGTATTACTTTATCGAGTATTACTTTATAGAGGTTCTATTGTATATGATTAAAACCGAGAATATCTCCAAAATTCGTTTTCTTGTTATTTTTGCACGGTTTTGTTGTAATCAAGAATCTTGCATAACATCGTTTCTAAGAAATTAAAATTTAGCACTTACTGGTTTTGAGAAGCTTGAAGGAGGAACCAAACGCCCGAATGGGGACGTCTGGGAGGATCAATGACTCGAAAACTCGAGCTTGGACCAGCCACCACATCAGGATTGCTATTCCCTATTAGCTGCGGCTGAAAATTGGAGCGACCAAAGTAAGGCCCCATCAATGGCAACATCAAAGAAGCAGATGATGAGGATGATGCTTGCATTAGGTTTTGTGGGACAAATGGTGTTCTAAACGCAGCAGCAGCCGCCCAAGAACCAATCATCTCCTGATCAGGCCTTGTAGGGAACATCATTAATGGATTAATCATCATCCCTCCTGGTTGATGCTGGTGATGAAAGAGTGATGACAACGGAAGGCCAGTTGTTTCTTCTCTATTTGAAACCCCAGAGAAAAGGTTAAGCTCTAGAAAAGAGTCTCTCCTAGCCGTTGGATCAGTTTGATGTTGTTGCCGATGGTCGAGATCCGGTTTAACTTCCTCCTCGTGGCCTATGCTTAACCGGAGCCACCCTTGTTGTCTCATCTCATGATCTTCGGTTTCATTGTTGTTATCATTGTTATTGTTATTGCTATTGTTGTCGTTGTCCTCGTCCTTGGAGCTTAACCTAGAAGTTGTACTCCTCGGCTCTTCTTGATCGGCCATGAAACTACAACTTCTGCTACAAACTTGGTGATCAGATCCTAAGCGAATGTCTATGTTGTTGTGGTCGTCCTCACAGACGGCAGAGAAATGCTGAGCTTTCTGTAATAACCTCATAAAAGCAATACTGCTGGAAAACCCACATGGAAGAAGAAGCGTTGGGGAGGAGGAGAATTCAGCAGCAGGAACCATGGCAGAATCCGGTTACCGGAAAATCCAAAGAAAGCCGGAGAGGAGCGAGACAAAGGGCTTTTGATGATCTCAACATGAGGGGAGACGGAGGTGAGAAGACAAATTAGGGTTCTTTAAATGGAGACCAGAGATCGAGAACTCGTGGCATGGTCAGAGACCGGATAAGCCATGGAGCTACCTAGATATGAGAGAGAAAGAGAGATTATATGTGTCTTAGTGATAAGCGAGGACAAGATAAGGGTGAAAATAGATATTGCGAATCTCCCTCTCTTTCAGTTCTCTTTGTTTGGAATCTTGTGGAAATGAAATTGTTGCTGAGAATTTCAGAGAGAGAGAGAGAGAGAGAGAGAGAGAGAGAGAGAGAGAGAGAGAGAGAGAGATGTCAATCTTGCAATTACAGAGTAATGGGCACTAGTTATATGAAAAAGCTTCTTATGCGGTCAATCTCGGTACATATATTTTAGTATTGTTATTGTATACACGCACAAACGTATTTTCTTTTCTTTTTTTTCCGTCACCACAGAAATATAGCTTAAAAAGGTCGAATGATAATTATCGAATTTTAACATTAAAACCAAAAAAAAAAAGATAATTGTCGAATATTTTCAAATTTCAAATATTTGTGTCATAATTATCTTTTTAAAAATACACTAAAACCAAATTCTCTAAATTAGACAAAATAAAACAGATTGTTGTGTTAGACCAAATTCTCTAGTTTTTCGTCATCAGACTTTGGTAAATTTGATTTATATATGAACAGGCTAATATTTCGTTCGCTATTTGAATTCAATCTTTTTCTAACGGGGCTAAAGGGTTGTTATCTGGATCTCTTTGTATATTGCGTGTATGTATCTTCTAAGATTCTTTATAAGTTATTGACAGTTCATTAAAAATCGCTTAGAATTATTCTAGGAATTATACATGATAATATTGGATTGGTGTTATGGCATCTTCACAGTTTTCCTACAATTATTTTTCAAAAAGAACTACAAAACATATACATACATAGATTTCTATTATATTGAACCAATCTAGCTGCATGGAGGACTCAATCCACAATGAAATATATATCTAATAAAACCAGCATTTTACCTGCGTCATCAGGCCAACGAAAGTTTTGAGATATTTCGTACACCTATTCAACGTAACTAAATAATAATAATACAAGAGAATAACGATAGCAGTGCATTGCTGAATATAATGGGCATGTATAGTATCATTACAGCTAATATCCCTTTATCTTAACATATATCATGCGAGACAAAAAACAACAACTTATATCACGTACATACAAACAGTTGAAACAGATAACAAACGAACACTCATGCAGTCATGCAGACATACTCGACACCAATTTATAACGAAGAATTGCTTATAAATGTCTGTCAAAAAAGAATCTTACGATTAGTTCAAAGAACTTTGGTTAATCTCGGTAATTTACTAGTTCGATCTTTTTTTTTTGATAAAGAATTTACTAGTTCGATCTTCAATTCGTTTATGGTAGATCAAATAATTCACAAAACATATATTTCTAATCAATCAAAATACACCTTTGTATATTTGTTTAGCAAAATAGTTTTTTTTTTTTGTTGTGTGTAAATGTTAAGATAAAAGACTATTAAAAAAACTAATTTTTGTTTGTAAATAATTCCATATTTATAATGTTACTTTACTTAAAACATATATACAAAAGAATAAGTGAAAAAATACAACTACCATAAGTTGTACGTACCCCCTGTAGGATATACAGCTTGTACATTGACAATCAAAGGCGTATGAACTTCGGTATCTGTAGCTAAAAGACATACTAATCACTATTGTACCTTACGAATAGAAAAAGGTAATATGTAAATATATTAATTAGGAAAATATTCACTAATTTGACTCGTTCAAATTATAATAAGCAAATATATTACGTATTGTTTTTGCTAATGTTATTGTCTTCACTCGTTAATTAGAATTAGATAAAGAAGTTGCCCTAATTAAATATGTTTCTCGTATATATGGGGTAAACAAAAGCTGAGATTTTCAGTAAAGCCAGAAAACGAGACGAGTGGAGTGCGAGGCATGATGACATAATACCTGTCAAATTACAATTATTTAGATATGAAGTGTTTTAATAATCCCAAGAATAATAATTAGTCACTCCTCAACGAAAACTACGAATATTTAAATCACTGATTTATTATACAAAAATAACGCTGAGGGGAGTTTGGCATGCACCAAAAATGATGATGTTTTGGTCTAAAAGCTCATTTCCCGAGATCATACAGCAAAACATACAGACTTGTGATGCTTTGAGAGACATTGTTTCTCATCGAATTGTACTTCTATTAAGAACCATGTGCTCCCCAACAATCTTATGGCTTATGCTAGTACCTTTTTTCTAGTATTTAACTAGTCAAATAAGCTTGATCCTAATCTACTAGTGCAATATTGTTGAACTAGATCTTAGCAGCTCGTACTTGACATGTTAGTGCAAGCGAGACACTTTCAACCAAAAACTCTCCAATTATCATGTATCTGTGACTCTCCAATTATCATGTATCTGTGTCCATTGGTTTTAGAGACAAATGGACGAGCTTAAAATTATTGTTTGGTTCACTGTGGTTTCTATATATCCCAACAACATCGGCCTTGATGGAAGCATTGTAAGCGTAGTGGTCCGTTTATCCTACCTAAGTCTTGAATTCTTGATCAAGACATCACTCAAGCTAGAAAAGGCTCACAAATCACATTTCAGGAAGACAGTTGGTCACGCTCTAAACAAGTCTACATCATATCATAGCGAGCTCTTACTAGTCAAAGCATGGTGAAAGTGCAAAACCCAATAACAAGATATAGAAGAAATCATGTTACAAAGTTTTGTTCAGCCACAATTCTTAAAAGAAAAACTTTTTTATTCAAGACACTCATAGTCATAGTCATAGATGAGAACATTAGTGCATGGTCAATTAAAAAAAGCGAATTACATCAAGAGGACATACATGCATAGAGAGGGAAAGAGTCGGCTTTTGGTGGAAAAGAGGAAGTGAAAAGGTTCAGAGGCGTGGCCTCTAGTGACATTGCATGGGGCATGAAATGACTTAGCCTTTGAATCAAACCACACAAAAGTTGTATCCCTTTTGTCTTTGAAAACGAAAAAGTTAAAAACTAGTATAGTATTGAAGTCGTGTTACTACTATAAAGGAACGATACACCAAAATTATAATTATATGTGCACACAAACAATAACTCTTAAATTTGCTCTGATTCATCTTTTGTATTTTGTTCACTTTGTGTCCATTTAAATTTCCTTTTTACATAGCGTGGAGTTAACTAATTCGTAACAATATAGCTTAATCAATACTCCGATATAAAAGCGAATATATTGTTGTTTTATGTATAAATATGGACATGCATATTGGAAGAAAGGTGTCTTTAGGCAGGCTTATTGGGACAAGTAAATTCTGAGGCATATAGTGAAGTAAGTGGAAGAGTTATCATTCCAATGTTGTAAAAAAGAAACATAACTTTCTCTCTCTTTCTGCATTGCATGTCCCCTTTATCTACAACCACCTCTTCCTCTTCACGTCTTAACGAATATTCTCCTTTAGCAAATTAAAATACATAGATACACCGATTCATGTGCATATATATATATAATATTATCAACTCTCGCTCCTTCAATGGTCAAATCAAATCCCTGCATCAACTTACTTCTCTTTCTCTTGATTCCAAATATTTTTCATGTTTTTGAGTTGCGGCCCACGCGGGATCGATTCGCATCTCTCTCTTTACATAAACTCCACTAAATTAAGTATTCAACCTCTGACATAGATTAAAGAATTGATTGCAATGTTTGTAGTTTCATCTTGTTGTTTATTTATGCTTAGCCTGACATACGTATATATATAGAAGCTGAGAACCAAAAATAGGAAATAGAAAATATTTCTAACCGTATATCGTGTACCGTTATGCTTAAGAAAAAACTGATTATAGTACAGTATAACATATTCCAAATCACCTAGAATAATACATACATCTGAAAAAAGTTGTTTTGTCTCTTCTACATATATCATTTTTTCACTTACGAGTAGTATACATACATAACAGGGGGAGAATATTTGGAAGACATAAAAAGACAAGAAACGAACTAAAACACAAAACCATAAGCTAACAATATAATTCGTCGGTTACTGTTTCGCATTGAGCCTATCACCGTGAGTGTACCATACAGAATTGCAATCATGACCATCTGCCACTTCCACCCTATTTTTTTTAATGTGCTACATTTTCTTGCTTTTCGGGTACACGTTACTTCTTTTCTTTTTCTACTCCAAGACAAGGTTAAGGTTTTCAAATTTTACATCCTAAATGGTTTTTGGCTGAAACATGAGCTCACTTAGTCACTTTTCTCGCTGATATATCGGTCTCATGCCCAAAACTAACCTCAGAATCACACATTAGAAGGCTAGATTGATTTTCGTGATAAACTTTGGGTGAAACAAGTGTAAATTCAAATAGCAAGGCTATGACATGAAAATAATTGGTACAAAAATATTACTAGTATACTACCAACGTTAACCGACAATAAAATGGAACAACATATACACGAAGTGATAACTGGATTGGATTTTACAAGATTGACATACATAGTTTAAACCTAAAAAGAGATTTATTATGTTCCACCTGAATCGAGGCCATCATGTATGTAATGCCGTCCTGTTTGGATAAACAAAACAAGTCAACTCGACGTAGACGACATGAATCTCATGTATACCTTGCACCTGTTTGATATAATAAAGCGAATAAGTTATCTTACATAAACTAACGAATCTATTTGCCTGCAAAAAGACGACCAACTGATTCCAAAGCTCTATGAAAAAACTTATTGAACTTCTAACGAATTTATCTTCCAAAAAAAAACGAGACAGTGACAAAAATATAGTCCACAAATTTTGACGATAAAGGCCCAAAGTTCAGACGGCCCATGAAGAAGCATAAAAACGGCACCCATTTTAAATAATTGAGATTTAGACGCTTTGTAGTCTATCATGGACACCAAAGCATATCCGCATCTTTCGCACGTGCGAGCGATCATAGCGCGTATAGGTGCCAAATAGAAACACAAGCGGAGACAATTCTCAACTTCATTTCCGCAAACGAGAGAAGTTTTCAGGTACTTTCTCTTTCTCGATTTTTTAGGCAAATTCGAATTACGAAAAATCTGTTGGCGCTCATTTTCAGATTTACGGTTATGAATCTGAATTTTGTTGATTGAGATTCCAGTTTTTTTCAATTTTGGATTTATCGTATGGAATTAGGGCTTCGGATTGAGAAAATAGTTGTGTGTTCATTCAAAGCTCCTTATGTCGTCTGGTTCTTCTCCTATTATGCTCCTTTTCCGATACTGGAAATGTTTAAATTTCAAACCTCAGATCTGAGAGTTGTGTGATAAAATTTGCGTAAGCTGACCTGTTTTTGATCATCTTCTCTCTTAAAAATTCTTAGGTTATCATTGTGTATCGCATCTTTCTGGACGATTTGGTCGCTATCATGAAGTTTCTGGAGTACACTAACCTCGACAGGTTAAACTTTTTGTTGTTGTTGAATTGAGTTATTGCTTGCTTTTTGTGATTTATGAGAGTCAGTTTTTTTCAATCTATTTGGATACTGAAAGGATTTTGAATCCAGATTGAATGTGTTTCTGGGTCATCTAAATCTCGGGGAACGAACGATCAAAGGTTGCTTGGAAGCATATTCTTGTAAGCAACTGTTTGTCTTCTCAATCAAATTATCAAAGAAAATACGCTAAGCTTATTAATTTTTCTTCTTCTTGTTTTTTCGATTAGGCAAACATGCTGGAACTGATAAAAGATTATCCCTTAGTTTGGAGAATGAGGTAATTTGATAGCATGGCATGTGAAACTCTTTTTGGAATTGACGTGCATCTAATTATTGCAATCAAGCATGTGTTTTGGGGGGGTTAATCAGTGATTGTGTACAGCTGCTGCTTATTGACTTTGTTGTTTTTATTTATTGTTTCTGTCCCTTGAACTCAGATGCTTGACTATCTTGGGAAATCTTCTGACTCTGACACTTCTTCACCCGTTGATCTTTTGTTGAGCAGATCAAGGTAAAATCTTCAAAGTTACAGAGCTTTTCCCACCTCTTTCTTTGTATAATATATCTCTCTCTTACATACGTCTATCTTCTGATGCTTATTCCAGTCGAAAGGCTTTGATCTACTTGGTTCTTACACTCTACCAGATGTATCCGGACTACGATTTCAGGTTTGTAAATCTAAAAGGAAAACAAAGTTGCTTTTCTTGTTCTTGTTTTGGAGAGAGAAGGGGGATTATGGGTAATGTCAATGTCAGCTTCTTGGGGCGACATGGCAACCCGCTATATAATCCCCCTTTTAAAAATCTGTGTGGGAGTGTTGTCATAAGGTTTGACGAGCGAGCGGTTCTTTGAACTCTTGCTCGCTGAGAGTTCAATTCTCTCCATTTCCCAAAAAATCCAACTAAACCAGTTGTGTGAAAGTTTGACAAAGTTCAGCTATGTATTCAACTCTGTCACCATTGCATTGTTTTTTTTGTCTTTCTATTTTCTTTGTCTCCAGCGCTGTCAAAGCACATCAGTTTTTCTCCGAGGAAAGCTGGGACACGTTTACGCAGATTTTTAACAACTACATGTTTGAAGCTTCTAAGGTATTTCTAAGTTTTCACTTTGCCACTTCTTAAGCAATCCAATTGGACACTGTAAAGGATGATAAATGGTTATGGATCGAGATTACATGCACTTATGTGTTTATAGGAATGGGCTGAGAGGAATGAGGATGGTTCTCTGCTTGAGGTTATCTACAAGGCTCTTGATGAGGTAAGTTCACTGTTATAAGGAACTTTAGAAACTGGGTAAGAGTAATTAGAAGTAATCTTATAAATCATACAAATGTTATACAGGTCGTGAAACTAGCTGAATGTGAGATCTATGTGTACAACCCAAATCCTAATGCTGATCCTTTCCTCGAGGAAGGAGCAATGTGAGTTACAACAACTTCCCTTTTTGTACATTTAGAGATTCTAGCCTAACTTTCAACTAAAAACTCTACTTCCTTTTCCTTTCTTCTTTTGGGTGAAATCCAGATGGTCTTTCTGTTTCTTGTTCTACAACCGTAAACTGAAGCGTGTTGCTGGTTTTCGTTTCTGCTGCACAAGGTTAGATGACTGTTCATCCTAACCAAGTTCTCTCTCTCTTTCACTGTCTTCTTCTATTAAAACTCTTTCCAACTGTAAAAATGCCTGTTGCAGTAACCTGGCAAACGATGCATTTCTCTGCGACAGTCCTCTTTATGGAGATGATGAAGAGATCTTTGACGACATGGATATGTGATCTCTGTATCTATACCTGAGCTTGCACAGTCTGTAGAAAATCTGTATATCATCGTCGTTTAGATGTTATGCTCTCTAGTCTCTAGGCTTGTTTGAGTCCAAGGTTAAGCTCTTCGCTTTCCTTTATCTGTGTAGTTGACCTAACTATACTCTTTCCTTATAAGGCTTTATCAGTATGTAATGTGCCTAAATTCGAATGAAGAGACAAAATGTCGAGATTTGTGTTTATGTTAATGTGTCTCCTTCTCCTTCTATTCACCAATGGTCACCGCAAGAGCAGACTCCTTTATGAAAATGATGGAAACGGTTCATATCACGGATAACAAGATCTCTCCGCACGATACGTGATATCACTTTCATAGCACTGTGACAATCCGAGCATATACGTAGATTCTTGATGATCAAAATACGATTTCTTGACAATGGCGTTCGAACAAGCCCAAACGCCAAAGCCAACCTCTCGCTGTGAACCCACAATCTCTTATCCTTTTCTTCATCCTCCATATCGAGCAGGACAGCACTCCGATCAGGAACATAACCAGCTCGCTTTGCTTTCATGTTAAGCCATTCCAGCATTCCATTAATAAGCTTCATATCCGGATGATGAGATAACATTCCCACGCCGAAGTAATACACATCTCCTTGATGCTCTATCCAACTTAAACCAGGCTCCTTCTTTACACCTTTTTCCTTCATGCTTCTCCTGACTAACGCAACGTCTGCCCATTGTTTTGCACCTGCGTACATGTTCGATAATAGAACATACGTGGCCTCGTCCTTTGGATTGATCTTAAGTATCTCCTCTGCCGATCTCTTTGCAAACTCTACATTGTTCTGACCAATCGAGGCACTGAGCATTGCACGCCAGATCATAACGCTAGGCTGATAAGGAATCCCTTCAATCAGTTCCATCGCCTCCTCAAGCCGCCCTGATCTTCCCAAAAGCCTGACCATACACGTATAATGTTCTATACATGGTTCAATACCATGGTCTCGAATCATAGACTCAAAACAGTCTTGACCTTCTTCTACTAATCCTGCATTGCTGCATCCGGAAAGAACACCAAGAAATGTTAACCCGTTTGGCTTGCAATCACTATTTTTCATAACGTCGAAGATTCTCAACGCCTCTCTACTCAGTCCATGCGTGGAATACCCTGAGATCAACGCATTCCACGAAGGCACGTCTTTGGTTTCCATCTCGTCGAACACAGACTGTGCGTCTTTGATATCACCACATTTCGCATACATGTCAATCAGTGAGTTGTTCACTGCAACTTTCTCGGCGTTGTTCGTTTTTATCGCCAAACCATGAACTTGGACACCGAGCTCCATGCTCGCTAAAGAAGCACAAGCTCCAATAGCACTTGAGCAAGTCACTTCAGTAACTGATACCTGACTTCTCAGCGCTTCACGAAACATGTTTAACGCTTCTTCTCCCTCACCTAGATTCCCATACCCAACGATGACTGTGTTCCAGCTTACCTCATTTCTACATGATAACTCATCAAACAACTTCACAGCGGTATCCATTTTCTCACACTTGGCGTATACATCAATAAGAGCATTTGAGACGTAAACCTCCAAATCAAATCCATCTTTCACCACAAGACCATGGATTTGCTTCCCTAAGCCATAACACTTCCCAATGGCACACGCGTTCAAAATACTGGTTAACGTAAACTCATTAGGAGCAACGAAAGCTTCTCTCATTCTCACAAACAGATCAACCGCCTCACTGCAAAAACCGTTCTGACCATAACGAGCAATCATAAAGCTCCAAGGAATCACATCATTCTTTGGCACTTCATTAAATACTTTGAGCGCATCAGTCATATCTCCGAGCTGTGTATACAGCTGAAGCAAACCAACACCCACATGAGGATCCTTCTCGTAACATGTTTTAAGAACTCGTCCATGAACACCCTTGGCGAAACCAAATGCGCCGAGCCCAATACTAGCTTTAAGCGCCATAGCAAACGTGTAGTTGTTTGGCATGAAACCATCCATCCCCATACGAAACAAGAGCTCAATAGCTTCCTCGAAACACTCATTCTCCACGTAGCAAGATACAATCCCGTTCCAAGCAACATCGTCCTTGCAAGAAATCCCTTCAAAAACAGATCTTGCACTATCAACAAAACCACAGGCAGAGTAAGCACTGATAAGCGCAGCTCCAACAAAGGCATTGGAGTCATAACCGAGCTTAACGATAGGAGAATGCAGCCACCAACAAATCTCAGGTATGTCCAATTTGACGAACCACTTCAAGAAGCAAGTGAAGACGTGTGGATTAAGCTCATGGCCTTCTCGATGCAACCTGGTGTACAAACCAACGGGGTCTCGACACGCGTCCCCTTGACTGAGAGTGACGAACGAGACATTGTTTCTCTCAGGCATTTCGTCGAACAGCTTCATCGCATCTTTCGCGAACCCAAGTTTGACGTAGGCGTTGAGTAAAATGTTTGCGGCGAAGAGGTCCAAGCAGCTGCCTCGCTTCACGACGTCGCAGTGAATAGCTTTCGCTGAAACTGGGTCGTTCTGATGAATGCAGCGACGGAGCATTGTGCCGTAAGCACGAGAGTCTAAGCCTGTGACTACCGAATCCGACCATTCCAATGCCGGTTCGGCGGATTGAACAGAAAATTCACATTGTCGAACGAGTTTGCATTGCATAAATCTGCGACTCTCCGCAAAATTTATTATTCTCAGGAATCCGATCATGCGGATTGTGTGAGCTTCGAACTTCCCGCGTCTTTTGACTCCGTCAGGTTTGACAAACGAATCAAAAAGTCTATTCCGATCACCGGAGTAAGTAGATGAAACCGGTCGAAAGTGTACCAATTAGTATATGAGAAATGGGCCGGCCCAAAAAGATGCGATAAGGTGACCTATGTGGCCCAAGATATCTGAGCTGAACTAAGTTCGAACTAGGGTTTCTGTGAGTCTCCCACTACCTATAAAACAAAGCTTTAGCTGACTTTTTTACTCCCAGACGCAATCTCTCAAACCTCTCTTATCAATCCTCTAGTTTTTTTTGTTTCTGTACATCAGTCTAGATATTGAAAGAAGTGTTGCTCGTCTTTGTTTTTGGTTTTTGTTTTCTGCTTAGTTTTATTCTTAAATTCGATTGAAAAATGATTAAACGAATCGGAGCAGATGATGAGATTTTTGCATTACAACGATGCGCACCTATAAATTATGCGGATTATATAATCGAGCTTTTTAAAACTGATGCTCCGATTCTTCAATCTTATTTTTTTCTATAATTTGTCTCTATTTCAATTTCTCTAACTTTTGAGATATTTAAATCTCTCTCTCTCTCTCTCTCTCTCAATTATTGGATTGCTTTGTAGCTAATTAGTATTGATGATCCTGAATTTTGTTTGATCATTTTGGTGTAGAAAATCGAACTGGTCCCAGATAATTGAGAAACAGAGAAGATCGAAACTCCAAGTAAATTAGAGATAAACAAAAGCATAACCTATCCTGTCTTTGGAGTTTCCATGTTCTCTGTTACTCAATTATCTACACCTTAATTTGAATTCAATTTCTCTGTTTTTTCAATTATGGTGGGTTTGATAGTGTTTCGTCGTGACAAATTAATGTGATAGTGAAGATCAAACATTGAAACTAAACTAATATAATTGTGAGATCATATTATTCTGTGAATGTTCCATTAAAAACTTGAAAAAGGATTACTTCAATCTATCGTTATAAGTTTTCACAAAACCATATGTTACTTTTAATATTTCACTAAAAACTTGAAAGTGGAGAACTACAATCTATCGACAGATAACAACATAAGACTAATTGGTACATACTCATGGGAGAAGAATCTGTTTGACTATCGAAATAAGTATATGGTAAAAAGCCTGCATATTCTCAAGTTACTAATCGAGCTACTTCTTTAATGCTAAAACATTGCATTATTCATCACAGTTATACGACACATATGAGGCATTTTTGTTTCAGATGAAAAAAGCACACTAAATGTTGGTACAACGTATATGATTTGTAATTGTTTCTTTGATTCGGACCAGCCACTGCCATGCCATGTTAATTCTAGTGATTGATAGTACTATTCAATCAAAGTGGTACTCGTCGAAAAGAAGACATACAAAGTACGTTCACTTTATGCTTCTCTTAATATTTCTCCAAATTTATAAGACCACAAAGACTTTTAACATTGACACATTAGTAGGCAAGAGTCGAGACTTGCCGTTGAATATAACTGTCATACAGTCACGTGTTTCTTGAACTCATTTCCATTATGATACACATAACGACAAGCCAAACCAAACCAAAATCAAAGACCAAAGTTGGCAGATGGTAACATAATAGGCACATTTCTTTTAATACGCAAACGGAAGCTTCATGAGAGAAGCCAAGAGTCGTGTTCGTTTTATTTTGCAAACACTAAACAATTCAACAAAGGTAACCGAACTACATATAATAGCTAGCGCTTCTTGAATCAAAGTATCAATGACATTAGAGAGATCATAGTCATTTTGGGAAAAAAAACAACACGAATATATATATATATATATATATATATATATATATATATATTTATATCAAATTCTTAGAAGGTAACGTAACATCCTAAAGCGTGTCGTGACTCCAAAAGATTGGCAAGTAGCCAAATGCAAAACGAATAACAACGATGTCTTTGGAATGTGAAATGACGATTCGGTTTCAAGTCACAATCAGAAAGAGAGATAAGAGTTTCGTTTAGGCCGATGTCGGAGAGTAAGGAGATGTTGATACTATTCTGCAAACACAAAGAAAAACATGTCAAAACGCGTTTTAGAGTAACTTGTAATCACACGTCAGATATTTGATATGGCCCCGTGTTGTCCGGGTAAAAACAAACATTTCAAACTTTCTTTCGGTTATTCTCCTCATTTTCTCATCATTACACTTAATAACTCGAATCATTTTGACAAAACAAAACTAGTCGGTGGCAAACAAAAAGAAAGTGAGAGAGAGTCAAAGCCTCAAAGGCAACGCGTTTTGAAATTTCCACAATAATATATTCAACGTATATCTTCAACAAATCTCTAATATCTACTACGTTCGTCGAAGCATGTGCTTTGTTGAACAACTAGTGGCATCTAAACTTGTGTGACTAAAAAGAGACACGACTCCTAATTATTTTTAGTTTCATGAGTTTTAACGAAAGTGAATCTAATAAGGTCGACACAGAGAGGGAAAAAACCTTTAAGTTTTTGTGTAAAAGCCTTGGATTGTAGGACAACAATTACCTCTCCTTGCGCTTCTCAAGAAACCTTTGTAGCGACTTTCTCCTTGCGATTGGAAGATCTGCTCACACACACAAAACAAAAAAAAGAGCCACATACTTATCAGACAACAGATCATTAAGCTTCTAATCCATAACCGGTTTATAACACAGGTATTCAGTTCAAAAGTATTTTGTAATAAGTGGATTAGCTCATGTTTTTCAAGTTGTCTCTTATTTTAGACACCTAACAACAAACGCTTCTTAAATATCTGCATGCAATATCTAATCTAAGTATACTCTTGAAGAATCAAGAACTGGGTGTGAGTGAGATTTGATAAACTAATTTCAACTAACCTCCTTCTAGATTCTGGCCAAAGAGCTTTGGTCTTAGGGTGGTCGGAGGAATTACCGAGAGATCTTTCTCCTTGGGTGATGTTTCCGTGGCGACCTTCAAAATACTCGCAGCCTTGTTAGGTGACACTTGGAAGACAGAGACGCTTCCATTGTAGAAGATCGTCATCGGCACGGTTCCACAAACGAGCTCCGTACTGGGCCTGCAGATAATTAGTTTCGAAATTTTTGAATTTCTGGTAGCGCCAAAATTAGTAACTTTAAAAAAAAAAAAAAAACTTTGCCGTGAAAAAATTACCTGGTGAGAGGCGCGTGGACCGGAGAAATCGGGATCTGAGGCTGATCTTCCCTCGGAGTCGTCGGAACGGAGAGAGATCTAGCCGATGAGTTAGCTCCAGAAGCTAATAGCGATTTGATAATCTCCGGATCGATCTTCGAAATCGCACCTTGAATTTCTGCGAATAAAAAACCGATAAATCGCTTAGGAACAAACCAAAAAAATTGAAAAATGAAGAGAGAGAAAGAAAAAGGGAAACGAACCTCGGAAACTGCGACGGCGGTCGAGAAATTTCTTGAACTTGGGCTTGGGAGCGTTGTTGGTCTGCTTCTTCTCGAGTCCGAGGAAGTCGAGCTCAATGGTAGCTTTAGACATCTTTGTTCTGCGACTGAGAAAGAGAGAGAGATGAAGAAAATGGATTTTATTAGAGATGAAGAGAAGCGCGAGAGAGGAAGGAGTAATGATAAAAAGGATTTTTCATGTGAGTTTTTAAAAGAAAAGTGTATCCGTCGGATGTTAATAAACGCACGAGGTTCATGCCTTCTCTTTCTTTCTTTTTAAGTTTTTAGGCACAATTGGCAACTCCAACTCATCCACTTTTGTTTTTCTTTTTCTTTTTCATTTCTCTGTTTTTATAATATAAAAAAATAATAGGCTCCCAACTTCCTCTAATCTAGTTAGATTAATGATTTAAACACATGCTTAATAGTCTAATACTACTATACATAAAAGTAGATATTTTCTATTTTGTTATTCACCCGGGAATAACGGGACTCCAATGAAAATAGTAATGTTTTAAAATTAAAAATATCTCCAAATTTGGTGACCATCCATTGTTTTTTTGTTTAGTATAAATGTATCTGTACATAATCATACTTATTTTATCCTAAAAAGAAAATTACGTAATCATGTTAACTTCACACTGGGTTCTTCTGACATTTTACGTTTCCTACTGTAATTTAAGATTTTTTTTTTTTTTTTTCAAACTTGTGCTTCTTTTTGTATTTCATTTTTTAAAGCTTGGTTTCCTAACTAGAAAACCGAAAAAGTGTTATGCTTGACAACTAAACAGAAAAAAAAAAAAAAGATGAATTTAAAAGGAAAAAAAAAAAAAAAAAGAGAAAGAGTATGCATGTCTTTCACGTGTTGAGATGTGTAGTTAATGCCTTAATGTCAAGACATCAGTAGGCGAGGTTCACTTCTCCATAAATCGTCAGGGTTTGCGTCGCGCTTTTTCTTTTTTCTTCCATATTCTGAATTGACTCAGCCTCTTCTTCTTTTTCTATCTCTCTCTATCGCTGGACTCAGTTAATACCTAATTCTTTATTCTTATTATTGTTATCTACCTACTTGTATTCTTCCTTGAAGTATTAATTATCTTGTTTTTTTTTAGTTATATATCTCACGTTTTGTCTGTGTTGTCGATCTGATGTCGATGTGTTTCTTAAGCTGACCAATTCACCCCTCTTATCTACCTTTCATTTACAAACTTTGCCCTTCGTTTCGTCTTTAATCTCACATAGACAAAATTGTTAGACTGGCTCCAACATGCATATACTGTACAGTCTGTACCTTCAGATCCATATTAGAAAGTTTTTGCTTCGATGAAAGCCTGTTATCTTCAAATAGTTGGAGAGAAATTAGATATTCGGCCCAATATCGGTATCTTAGCATTATGTTCCGAATTCTTACAATATTTTAACACGGTTTAGTTTGGTTGGTTTAGCCTGTAAGGGTGGTGTCGTCTATCGAGTCGATTAGTGAAGAGCTAAGAACTAGAGAGCTCGGTTTAGTTGGTTTAGTTCCCCTTTATGGTGTTGTTTAAGTTTCTTACAAAATTTACATAATCTTTATGGTGTTGTTTTAGTTTCTTATTTTCGACTTGGGTCTTGAAAAGAACGAATAAACACGAATTTAATATGGGCTCAAGTTACTAAAAAGAAATGCATTTCGGAACACAATCCAAAGCCCAAATGCTTTTAGTCAATCACAACAAGTTTGCCATACTCTGCTCCGGAAATAGCAGCCACCATCATCTTCATGGGATCGATCTCTCCATCATTATCCAAAAATATTTTGATCAGATTCTTCGAAAACCCACTCACCAACGCCACTCCTTTCTCTCTTCCCGGCACCGGCGTTGACCTCGAATCCCTCAAATTCCAGAACACTATCTCCGGCACAACGTCACCGTACCCTTTCTCTCTGTACTTCCTCGCCATCGCCTGATAATCCGTTTCCCAACCATGCGAAGAAACCGAGGCTTGATCGAATTCCATGTCACTGAAAACGAACACCCTCTTGATCATATCCTCCGCCTTCAATCTCCCTTCAACCGCCACTCTCAGAATCAGATCGAACACTTTCTGAAAATCAGTGCTCATTCCCCATCTCCTCGTCCTCACGAACTCTGTTTTCGATCTCAGATCCTCTCCTTCCACCGATTGCAGCTCTGGGTCCTCGCTGAACGTTATCAGCTTCCCTCTCCATGGCTCCTCCGATAGCTCAGAAACGAGAAGACCCAGCGCGACGGAA
The DNA here is from genome assembly GCA_902728155.2 of Microthlaspi erraticum. Classification (NCBI taxonomy): domain Eukaryota; kingdom Viridiplantae; phylum Streptophyta; class Magnoliopsida; order Brassicales; family Brassicaceae; genus Microthlaspi; species Microthlaspi erraticum. The sequence goes on along the minus strand of CACVBM020001218.1, from coordinate 631,235 downwards.
ACCTCCATTGGAGTACCGGCCATAGATCCCGACACATCGGAGATCGCGATGCAATTCGTCAGCGAGCCCTTCTTTTTCAAATCATCCACCATTCGTTTCCATTGCAGCTCAGCGACTTGTCCGCCGTCTCCGCCATCTAATTCACCAATTATCTCGTGAGGCAACACAGCTCCGGCGGCCAATTTCGTTTTCCCTGATTTCGCATCATCTAAAAATTGCTGAAATCTCTCGGGATCGTGCTCCAGGAAAATCTCCTTGTAAGACTTCATAGCCACCGATGCAACGCGATTGTATGGAAGAGACGCCCAATCTCTCGCTCCCATGTAAACCTCCGGGAGCTGCAGAGTTTTCCGGAGTGGAACTAAAACCTGTTTCCGGAGCCGATCACGAACTCTGTAAGCGTAGTGAGCTTCTTCGACGCCTTCGTATTCTGGGAACGATTCGCGTGGAAAAATCTTCTTAGCGATGCTCTCGCAGAGAAGAGTTGCTTTGTCGAACGAAGAGTCAAGCGACGGGCACCACTTCGCCGCCAGAGAGATTTTGTTTGTTTCGCCGGATGCCAAAAACTCGAGATCTCTCTTCAGGAGATTTGCAAATAGATCGGCGACGCGTTCGTGGAGAAACCGGTAATCTGGATCGTGAGAATATCTAGTAAAGGCTTTCTTCCCCATCGAAATCTTCTCCATTTTCCGATCCAAGCTCGCTTTAGCTTTCTCCGCTTGATTCCTCCTCTCTGCGTTCGCTATCCTCAGCTCCCTCGTCGCCGCTGGCTTCTTTTTACGGCCACCGCGACCTCTTCCTCGACCCATTCCGCGACCTTGGTAAGAGACTCTCGAGGTTTCAACAGAGAAAGGAGCTCTTCCTCTACCTCCGGATGGTTTGTGGACTCCGTTTTTCCTTTGGTTCCATTCCGATTTCTGGATTCTACGGATCTCAAATCCTTTGAGGATCCGGTAAAGAATCTCCGGAAAATCCTTAAAGTAGCCGAAATTCGAGAGGGAGTCGAGATTACAAGCGAGTGTTTTGGGATGGCAACCATGGAGCCACAACGCCGCCGTGTAAAAACCTTCCTTGTCTGATTTTCCGGTGCCACGGACTCCACGAAGGTTACATATAAGCTTGAGAGTGGTTAAAGCGTCGTGGTTCCAAGCAGCTTGAAGTCTCTGTTCTATAGATTCCTTGGGCGTGCTTGGGACAACGTGGAAGAAGAAGTCCAGGCAAGGGTTGCCGGCGGAGAGGAACGTGGCGGAGCTGTTCTCGGTCCGGCCCATCTGAGGAGAAGAGACATCGTTGACTACTCGGGTTGACTTGTTGAAGTTAGAGACCATTTGGTCCATGAATGGGTTGCTTGGACCAGAGGCTGTGATGGGTTTTGGGAGGCAAGAGTTGGAGTCTCGGAGCTCTGGTGGACCAAGCAACGGTGAAGGTGAAGCCATGGTTTTTTTTAGAAGTGATGACGAAGATGGTTTATTTTGGCGTTATTTATGCTGTGCAGAACCCATTCTTTGCCTTGGAGATCACGTTCATTGCAAAGAAGGAGACATTTTATATTATTCTAGTCAAAGTCGGTGTCGGTGTGCTAAAGATCCGACTTTTCCGTGGAGGTGGAGAGATCGAACATTTTTAAAAGTCTTCCCTCTCATTGCATAGTAAATATTATGTTAGCTTGGCTGGCTTCTTCTGACATTTGACGTTTTCTTTTGTATTAGAAGATTTGTATCGTTTTCCAAACATGATCTCCTTTTGGTTTTAGTTGTTTAAGGTTCGATTCCTTATGAATTTTCTATTGATTAAACAGTAACATAGCGACCATAAAATTAACACACGAACACAGCTGTTTTCACTACTTTTTGTTGTTGTGTTCACTCCGTAATTGTGTATATCCTGCATGTATTTCAATTTAGAAACATCATTACAAGAGACCTGCACATAACAGAATTAGTGTAGCATAACACTATTAGTCTATTATTATTTATTTGTCTAGAAAATAAATTTTAAATTTTAAATCAAGTTAAAGAGATATCTAAAGATAATGTGAACTATGTTAAAAAAAAAAAAAAAAAAAAAAAATTGGATTAAAGCTGTTTATCAGATATTCTTATTTTGTTGACTTAAGTACTTGCAACCTAAATTTGGACTGATAGAATTTTTCTTTTGGAAACTACACAAATTCAAAATCAAATACCTTTCTCAAACTTCAGAGCCAGAACACGTGTAATCAAGTCGTTCATATTAGCCAAACCACACGAGAAGCTTATACTAAGTTAAATCATATCCTCTCCAGAAGCCTATCGTGCCAATATCGGCCCTCGTGATCAAATATTTATTCAAAGTTTTATAATGCAATCTTCGAACCAGAAAAAAAAGCAACATGCAAACAACAATATATGCTTTTTAAAAAAAATTGATAAGGAAAAACAACAACGTAATATATTTAGTAATGCATAGCTAGGATACACAACACATTAACACTCTACCCAATTAGTTAACCAATTTCTTGTTCAGACATACTACATTACATGTATGTATAGCGTCATTTTGTTTATTAATTTAATATAACATCTAACATGTACATATAGTACCTTCAGATCCGTACCAGAAAGTTTGCTTCAATTTAAGCCAATATATGTATCTTAACATTATGTTTTCTTATAATACTGAAACACTATTTTGTTGAGTTGGCTCAGCCGGTAGGAAAGTGGCGTCGAATCGATTAGTGAAGAATAAGAAAATGCTCAGTTTAGTTGGTTTTATACTTTTATCCATTTTGATGGTGTTATTACTTTTTCTCTATCATTTAAGAAAAAAATGCAAGCAAAACAAAAAAAACACGAATTTATATAATGGGCCTAATTTAATAAAAATAAATGTAATCCAGCCCGCAATTAAGAGCACAACCCAAAGCCCAAGTCTCAATCAATCACGACAAGCTTGGTGTACTCTTCTCCAGATATAGCACTCTCCATGACCGCCATGGGACCCATCATTACGGAATCGACCTGCCCATCATTATCCAAAAACATTTTCATGATATTCTTCGAGAACCCACTCACCAACGCTACTCCTTTCTGACTTGCTGGCACCGGCGTTGACCTCGAATGCCTCAAATTCCAGAAGACTATCTCCGGCACAACGTCGCCGTACCCTTTCTCTCTGAACTTCCTGGCAATCGCCTGATAATCCGTTTCCCATCCACTCGAACAGGAAACCGTTTCCGATCCATCATCCGATAAAGAATCCGTTGCCGATCCATACGCATAATAATCCGTTTCCGATCCACGCGAATGAGCCGAGGCTTCATCGAATTCCATGTCGCTGAACACGAACACCCTCTTGATCATCTCATCCGGCTTCAGTTTCCCTTCAACCGCCACACTCAAAATCAGATCGAACACTTTTTGAAAATCAGTGTTCATTCCCCACTGCATCCTCCTCACGAACTCTGTTTTCGATCTCAGATCGTCTCCTTTCACAAAGTGCAGTTCTGGGTTCTGGCTGAACGTTATCAGCTTCCCTCTCCACGGCTCCTCCGATAGCTCGGAGACGAGAAGACCCAGAGCAACGGAAACCTCCATTGGAGTACCACTCATAGATCCCGAAACGTCGGATATGGCAATGCAATTCGTGAGCGAACCTTTCTCTCTCAGATCATCCACCATCCGTTTCCATTGCAGCTCAGCGACTTGTCCACCGTCTCCGCCGTCTAATTCCCCAATTATCTCGTGAGGCAACACAGCTCCGGCGGCCAATTTCGTTTTCCCTGTTTTCGCATCATCCAAAAATTGCTGAAACCTCTCGGCGTCGTGCTCCAGGAATATCTCCTTGTAAGACGTCATAGCCACCGATGCAACGCGGTTGTACGGAAGAGATCCCCACGCTCTCGCTCCCATGTAAACCTCCGGGAGCTGCAGAGTCTTCCGGAGAGGAACTAAAACCTCTTTCCTCAGCCGATCACGAACTCTGTAAGCGTAGTGAGCTTCCTCGACGCCTTCGTATTCTGGGAAAGCTTCACGAGTGAAGATCTTCCTAGCAATGCTCTCGCAGAGAAGTGTTGCTTTGTCGAACGAAGAGTCAAGCGACGGGCACCACTTGGCCGCCAGAGAGATTTTGTTTGGTTCGCCGGACGTCAAAAACCCGAGATCTCTCTTCAGGTAATCTGCAAATAGATCGGCGACGCGTTCGTGGAGAAACCGATAATCTGGATCGTGAGAGTACCTGGTAAAGGCTTTCTTCCCCATCGAAATCTTCTCCATCTTCCGCTCCAAGCTCGCTTTGGCTTTCTCCGCTTGGTGTCTCTTCTCTGCGTCCGCTATCCGCAGCTCCCTCGTCGCCTCTGGCCTCTTATTAATAAGATTACGGCCACCGCGACCTCTTCCTCGACGGCCTCGGTAAGAGTATGTTTCTCTTGGTCTGTATGGTCTGCGGATTCCGTTTTTCCTTTGTTCCCATTCCGATTTCTGGATCCTACGGATCTCATATCCTTTTAGGATCCGGTAAAGAATCTCCGGGAAATCCTTGAAGTAGCCAAAATTTGAGAGGGAGTCGAGATTACATGCGAGTGTTTTGGGATGGCAACCATGGAGCCACAACGCCGCCGTGTAAAACCCTTCCTTGTCCGATTTTCCGGTGCCACGGACTCCACGGAGGTTACATATAAGCTTGAGAGTGGTCAAGGCGTCGTGGTTCCAAGCAGCTTGGAGTCGCTGCTCTATAGATTCCTTGGGCGTGTCTGGGACAACGTGGAAGAAGAAGTCTAGGCAAGGGTTTCCTGCGGAGAGGTACGTGTCGGCACCGTTCTCGGTCAGACCCTTCTGAGGAGAAGAGGGATCATCGAGCTTGGCTGACTTGTTGAAGTTTGAGACCATTAGATCCATGAACGGGTCGCTAGGATCAGAGGATTTTGGGAGAGAGTCTGAGGCTCGGAGCTCTGGTGGACCAAGCAACGGTGAAGCCATGGGTTTTTTAGAAGTGATGATGATAGAGGTCGTGTGTTTTGGTTTTTAGACGTGATGATGATGAATTGATGATGGAGGTCGTGTGTTTTGGCTCTTATTTATAAAAATGTGCATAAACCCTAATGTATGGCTTGGGGACCAAGTTTTGTGAAGACGGTGACGCGGAGTAACGAAAGTTGGTGGGCCAGAGATCCGTCTTCTTCGTGGAGGCGGTGAATGAAACCGTCAATTCTAAATATTTCGAGCTTTTTCTTACAAAATTAGAACCATTGCATATGGCCCATCAAATTACTGAGACGGGCCTGTCTCTAGTAACCGGTCAATCACTCTTGGAGTAAACAAAAAGAAGAACAAGATGCACAGAAGTGCCTTGGACCATCATGTTTGCCATGGCAATCTGGTAGGGATAGAAATGGAGATGTGGAAATGTCTTTGGTGAGAACAGGAGATGCCCAGACCGGGTCAGATTTATTAGGGATCTGTCGAAAGAGGTGTGGATGGCCCACGTAGTGATATTGGGACAGGGGACTCCCGTTGTGAGGGAGGAAAGGCAGATAGGTTGGACTCACTCTGCCGGTGGATGATTGGCTTAAGCTCAACACTGACGGAGCTTCACGTGGTAACCCGGGTCTGGCTACTGCGGGCGGGGTTCTGAGAGATGGCGAGGGAAGATGGCGCGGAGGGTTCGCGATTAATATTGGCCGGTGCTCTGCGCCGTTGGCGGAACTTTGGGGTGTATACTACAGACTGTACATGGCGTGGGAGAATAGGTGTACAAGAGTCGTTCTGGAAGTAGATTCGGCGTTGGTGGTAGGATTTCTTCAGACAGGGATCCCCTGTCTTTCCTGGTACGTCTGTGCTATGGCTTGATTGCAAAGGACTGGATAGTCCGAGTTACACATGTGTATAGGGAGGTCAACTGTCTTGCAGATGGATTGACAAACTATGCTTTCTCGCTTCCACTAGGTTATCATTTCTTTGATGTTGCTCCTATGAATGTAGTTTCTATTTTGAACGAGGATGAGCTTGGGTTCACACGGCCTATGGCGAGTTCGTTTGTAATGTTTTTGACTTTTCAATAAAATAAAATGGGGGACATTTGTCTCCCGTTGCACGACCAAAAAAAACAAAAAGAAGAACAATGTGTAAACCGGTAAAGTAAAAGAGATTGGGAATTAATGTATGCAGACGAACAAAAGGAATCATACAAAAGTGAAAAGCAACTCTACAAATCGACATTCAAGACTTACACATAAAACACATAGAAACATGGGCAGCAGAATCCAACCATACACAGAAGAACAAGCAAACTTAGAAGATTAGGCCAAGTCGCTCTAACTAGACACAGAGCTGTGTGCGGTTTGAGAATCGGAGACACTGGTCAGCAGATGATGCGTAGCCTTCTCGTAGTTCACAAAACCCATAAACCAAAAGTCATGTCCATCCACCGTCGTCAACTGAATATACTTCTCCGGCGGAGTCTCCTTCACCACCACCGGATTTACCGTCCCAACATTCACCAACGGTACAACCACCTGCCCAAAAACCATCAAACGTCAAACAACATAATCCTCAAAATTTGTCAAAGCTTTCGTTTTTACAGAAACATGACTATACCCTGTAGTAGCTCCAAGCTTCTTGGCCAGAAGGCGCTGTGAAGAAGAGAGGACGGTCGCTGCAGAACGCGACGCGTAAATTCGAGAGATACAGAGTTCCGGCGACAGGTCCCGTCGTCGTCGAGAGGTAACATGCGAAAGTTTTCTTCAGCTTCTCGTTCGGCTCTGTTCCGAAGATCTGCCTGAAAAGGGATTCGAATCCTCCCTTTGTTATCGCTTTCGCCGTCAGATTAATTTTCCCCCACGCCGTTTCCGGCATAGACGGACCCGTATTCACTGCAGAAACAAATAAAAAAATCACAAACTTAGCCTAAACTGCTGGGTCAAAATTGGTCGGATCGGATGGTCCAATTAAGTAGAAGGAGACTTACGATTGTGCCAGAGGTTACGAGCGACGGTCTCAGCCTTACGGCTCCAAGTATGGAACATTCCGATGACGGGCTCGAGAGGGTTGTTAGTTGGAGGATGCTCGACAGGAGAGTAGATGATGTACGGTTGCTGCTGCGACTGCTGGTTATCTCCGGCGACCCAAGCCGCCGCTTGTTGGTTATCGGGATGAGCCACGGGAGCCGCCGGAGCTCCCATCACGTGAGTCCCCCATTTCTTAGAATCTGTCGGCTTCTGATCCGGAGACGACGAAACAGGTGGTTGTGTTGTTTGGTGCTCTGTTTCTATGGATTTGGGCTGTTCTTGATCAGCGATCTGAGGCAAAGAAGCAGGTTGTTGTGGTGGTTGGTGCTCTGTTTCTACAGTTTTGGGCTGTCCTTGATCAACGATCTGAGGCTGGTGGTTGGTCTCTTCTTCTTGTGATCCTTTCATGGCTGAAAAATGAAATTCTCTGAGTTGGGCGGATGATTCGATAATGTTCTTCTACTAGATAGACTTTGTTGGTTGATTGATGATTGATAATTGCAATAGATCCGTAATTTATAAGAGTGGATAACACAAAGATAAAACGCGGTTTGGTGTTGCCTTTGGGATGAAGAGTCGGACTTTTCTAAAAATCCTTAACCAGTAAGACATAAACACCAAACACAAGATCTTACCATTGTGTATTTGTGAACAGATTAAAAAAAAAAAAAAAAACCATTTGAGGAAGATTCATATAAGTTGATTGTTATTTGTGACATGGACCCTCCTCCGTCGGAAGGACACGTTGTTGTTTTTGGTTTGATCGGTTGTTTGTTTCCGCCAAAAAAAAGGACACGTGTGTAGCCCTCAGGAGATGATTGCTATTAGGCCTTGTGAGCCCAATGTTTGTTTTAAGTTTCTGTTTAAAAAGCCCATTACGTCCGAGTGAGACTTTCCAGAAGATTTATTAGAAGAGAACCTTTCAAATAAAAACTGCAATTAATCTCATTACAGTACGCGTAAATCGGACTCCAATTTCTTCCGCGCAATTTCCCGAGAAAATCCATATCGGAAAGGGGAATAAATCTCTTTGAATTCATCAGCTTCATCGTTTTCATAATACTTGTAGCTGCTTTTTTTGCTTCATCTGAAATCGTTGACCGTACAAATAAGAAGAATGTCGAAAGAGGGACAAACGGTAATCGGAGTTCCGGCGTATTACGCGGGACAGAACCCGTATCAGGCCGGAATCGTTCCGCCGAACGCTATCTACGGTGATCCGATGGGTGCTCCGATCCACCAAACGTTTTATCGGGACACTCCTGCTCCCTTCAATTGCCTCTATTGCGGCAATACTGGTCTCACCAACCTCAGGTAATTCATTTTTTCTCTTGCTTCTTATTCTCGTTCATGAATCGTTCTACGAATCGATTATAATTCATCTTGTGTATTTGATAATCTGCAATCGGCATTTTGGGATCCGTTTGAATTGATCCTGTACTTGGATCTGTCAGAGGTTCTTTGACTGATGCGGATATGAATTAGAACAATAATCGCATCTGTTACTTGCCAGTGCTTTTGAGTTTGAGTATTGGAATTTCAGCTGATTGATTGATGGCTTCCTCCTCCTCTGTTTTTTTTTTTTTTTTTTTGTGATTGCGGATTCTCGAACTTCTTAATTAATTTTGGCTCCCTGTTTCATTAGCTAGAGAATGTTTGATCGATGGAAATTTCTTGCTTATCGAACGAAACTCTTACAAAAAATTGAATACACTCGAACTCGAAGGAAGGCGAAACAAAAATGTTTGCCTCCCATTTAGCTAGTTCTTGATGTGCGTTTATTGTTAATCTCACTCAACAAATATGCTCCGTTGACAGTAGAAAACTAGAAACTATGTTTAAGAGCATGAGACTGTACTATATTCATTGTTAATACTTTTACATAATACTTGGATTTGGAGCAGATCAAAACCTGGCGTAGCTGCTGCTGTTGCTTGCATGATGCCGTTTATGCTTGGATTCTGCTTCCTGTGCCCTTCAATGGATTGCCTCTGGAGCAAACAGCACCATTGCCCTCAGTGTGGGAACAAGGTAATTTATCATGTCTCTCATCTTGCCTGAAAGCCTTGCTTTACCTTCATCTTTCCCTGAATTTTAAAGATTGTTTCACCATTCATACGATTGGTTTGTCTGCTGCCTGCAGGTTGCTGACTTTGATAAATCAGATCCTTGCCTGGTGATGGATCCGCCAAACTGGAAGCAACCGAGTTTCGCACTCCCTGCATGAGAAGACGCAATTCTTTTCTCTTTTCTTCTTCTTGTTGATATTGCATGTGAAGTTTACTCGTTGTGTTGCATGTACCGAAATGATCGAAGATCCAGAATAACCGTATAATATGTGTGAGAACTGAGAAAGGACCACCTGTGATGTCTGTCCGTATCGTCCATGATTCGTGATTCGAACCGTGTATTGTGTCGAAATACAAAAATCAGAGCCATAACTTTTAGTCTGAAAAGTGCCTGACCGGTCTTGTGTTTCCGAAATGATAAACGGGTCAGCCGGTGCAGTGCCGGGCTGGCCCACGGACATATTTGTGAGAATCCTCGAATTTGCTTAACATGAGCCCCAATTTAACAATTTAAACTTGGCGTATCAGAGTGGATGTTTTGTGGCATATCTATCAAAATCAAACGATAATCTCATTATTGTGTTTTTCATATATCAGTATGAAGTTTGTATGTTTTAGTATTGTTTTTGATTATTTGGAAACATTTGATTTACCTTATCACTAGATTTTATACAAGGCTGAATCCAAACTGAACCAAAACAAAAAGTCCTGGTCATGCCCAACTTTTTAATTTTACCAGCCACTTTGTGTGTAATTTCTTCTTACAATTTTGTATTGCTGGTTTTGTTTATTAGACCACCTAGACAGTAAATATTCTGGATTATGGTATACTTCTTTGTCAATCAAGGTGTAGATAATTGCAACTTCTCTTATGTTAAAAATGAAGCATAGTTTAAACTATTAAAGCATGCCTCCTTATCAACTTCAATATACTTTACTGCTTCTTTCCTGTTTCTCTTCTCATTGGCTGTTGGCATAAATATGGGTCTCTGTTCTGTTTGGGTTTTACAAAAGTATTACACTTTTCTTATGGGGGCAACATCAATTCATGTAAATAATCCTTCATCAACTTGATAAGTTTGATTTTTTTATTTGTGATGTATTAGAGTTTTGATAGACTGATATAGGGAGTTGCGTGCAAAGGTGAAAAGGTAGAGAATTTTTAGTGCAGTACAGATGTGCAACTGTAGTTGTCACCAAGCATATGCCTTGTCTGCTGGTTTTAATGTTCAAAGCTTATAACTCTTCTGTTTTGTTGGAATCTGGGAACAGTAAGACTTGCCTCTTCAGCGTGTGAAGTGGCTTAATTTGTTAGGTTCTTTGGGACCATTTGTAGATATCTATCTATAGCAAGAATTTTTAAGCTCTGATGTAGGTTTTGGATTAGTTCTTCGCTATAAATGTCTAATCATGCCTCAAAAAAGGGTCAATTAAGGAAGATACAACTGAATCTTTGATGGGGTCCATGGTTTACAAAATTTTCAAGAGATGTGTAGGATTTGCTTAGAGATTGGAGAAAAGGGAGGACCACAAGAGGAAAGCTAAACATGTGATGTAAGTAAAACTGCTCCTATATCAAACCCATTTGTTGTTTGTCATTATGTCTCGGAAAGCTGAAGCTGATCTTCAAGTCACTCCCTCACAAGGGGTTTTGCTTCTTCACACGCAACCTCTACACAAAATATCAAACACTATCTTTTCGGGTATTAATTTACATCTATATTTTATTAGCCAAGAATTTCCCTATCTTCGGACCAAAGATAATCTTCTCGGACTGTGTACTAGAGCATGCAGTTTGGTCGAGGTCAGGACTTGCCTGGTCTACCTCCCACAATAGATTCAGCCGGTTAAATTACCAATTCGGAATTTGTGTTTTCTTAAACTTTTGTATCATATGGGTGGTTAACTAGACATGGGGATGTGGTTGATGGTGAAATAAACTTTAAGTATTATGGGGTTTAGGTTTCTGTTGTCATCAAGAAATGAAAATGGGAAGAGTCACATCTCTAGTTTTGCTTAGAGTCTAGGCAACATGTCTTTGGGTACTGACCTCATCCTCTTCTTTAAGTGAGGGCTTATGGGAACAGGCAAGAGCCATAAAGAGATTCTGGCTCTTAAACCCAAATAGAGAAAAAATGATGAAATAAATTATATAAAGATTCTCCTTGGTTTATTTGAGAGTTTGCTTACCCAACTAGCTAGGTTCCTTCTTGTTTTATGTAGTTTAATTATGGTGTGGTGGTTGGGAGAGAAAAAGAAAAGGATTGGATTGTAAGAAATTGATATAACTTTTTTGATGAATGATGATGCACTTTCACCACCTTCATAGTGTTTCTTGTGAACATGTTCTTAATAATTAATCTCATTTTATGCGATGTCTTTAGTTTTCTCTCAATAGGGAATCTGGTAAAACCAAGGCTGGGTCAATATTTGTTAGCTTTAACATCAAGTTTCCGTTTCACGATCTCTCTTTTACCTGTAAAGTTTACGAGCAAAGTAAAAAAAAAATCTATAATTTTGTTTGTTCAATGCTTACATTTAATTTTATCCATTGCATTAATGTTGATTTAGCACATTTAGCAATTCAGCGTTCGTGTAATTGTGACTACGTTTGTTTGTCTTATCATCCATATTTTTGTTAAGGACATTTGTTATTAGGTTTACAACTACTACAGGTGTTTTCGTTCTTATAAACTAACATTAAGACAAAGGTTTAGCAAATCTAAGGTGAATATACATATTGAATGTGGTTGGTGGAAGTGACACATAACCATGCAATACGAGTAAAAGAAGAAGAAAAAGGCGTGTGGGTAACGGATGGTTTGTGAAAGTGTGTGGGTCTTCCACGTCTCCCAAGTCGCAGCCCACTTGGAATTTTATACAATTTTGAATCTAACGAAACACAAGTCAGCATTATACGACTCTTTCCACCTTCTCTTCCTTTTTTTTCTCCTCTTTTCTTTGATGATTGTTTTCCATGAACATAAACATGTATTCATGTGGGTATTTTTTTAATAATAAAATTAAAATTACAAAAAAAAGAGAGGAAATTTTGAGATGCACTTTGCTTCTATTCACCAAATGTAACCAGAGATCGGGACTTGTGTTTCAAACGGGGAAACTTGTGAGACAAAAAATTAAAGGGATTTTACAAATATGTATGTTACTCATGTGTTTGTATATCACTCTATATGAGATGTCGATCAGATACCAAAACTAATACTTTATTGCGAATTTTTTTTGAATGACAAATTAGGTTGGGTAACTACAAAAACTTAATTATTATGTGAGTCGTTACATAAGTGGCGATCATAATATATAATCAGAGTCAAAGAAGTAACTTGTGGGAAAAACAGAACAAAACATTTGAACAAATATCCACTATCCACTAGCTAATAGCAATAATGCCGTACGACGAATCCAAACAGAAATTCTCTCTCTTTGGGTCGGGAAAAATATTCTTTACCTTTCCTTGTGGCATACGGAATATGAAAACAATCCTTAAAATATTTAAAGAATTGTAATAAAGTTGTTAAATTAATTTGACTCACTCGATAAGATCAGTCAGATGATTGGGATTGCTTGCAAGTACAAGAAATTGCAACTATATGTCTACCACCACCAATATGGAATATGTCTGGACCAGTAAGAAATCAAATATCGGAATTTATTTTGGTAACTTATTCTTGTGATGTACTTCAACTAAGTTATTCAACACAAATAAAAATGCCTATAAAAATAATATTAGTTTATAGTAATATATGAGGTATATAAAATATGAGAAGATTGTTATATTTAGTTATTCAAAATTGCTATTTTCAAATTATCGGGGTTTTTGTGTGGAAACATTTGCCAATTTTGATAGGATAGGTTACGAGTTCTTAGTTTAACGGAGTTGTTTCATTAACCGGAATATTTAATTGTGTGATTTTTCTTTGGTAGGTTGTGTGTCTCACTAGGTCGAACACTCATCCGACAGTTACCTAACTTTTCAATTCATTTTCGTAAGCAATAGTAATTCGATGGAGACAACAGTAACATATGCTGTTGAAAAACGGAACTCAGTAACTCACACAGAATGTTTTTTGTGTGTGTGTGTGCAATTGGAGTAGGTTTGAAGATTGGAATGGAATCTTTAGATAGAGAGAGAGATTTGATCCTCCTCGAATATATTATCCTCACGGAATTGGTTCTTATAGGTGATTCTTTCAAGCTCTTATGCTTGTTTCTTCCTTTTGCTCATAAAATAAGTTATATCTTTCCATCTACTACCTTTTTTATTTGAATCGATTCCATGCATAAACTTTCCTTGTAGTCCTTCCATGTTAGAATCCTATGACGACAGCTATTGTTTCTCCATTTTCTAGCTGATATATGCATATGGCATTCGTCGTCTAGGCCACATATGCATATTATTAGGACTTAACAATCTAATAAACCCGTAGATAACAAAAGTTAATTAATATTATCACTGATATTATATAATGTCGGATTACAATTAAGATTACCACAAGAAAAGCGTTGTTAAGATGAGTGTGCTGAGCAAAATTTCTTCACTCAGCCAATGCCACCAACTTCGCTTAAATGATGTTATTTTACCATCTTGAATACATGACGCGTTAGAAAAAGAAGGATCATACCCAAAAAAACTAACTTACAAATTAGGGGAAAGATCAACTCTAAACTTGGGCATGCATAAGTGGGGACCTTATTTGAAATCAAATCACATCATTGTAAACAATGAATAGCTGTTCTTTTTCTTTTCTTAAGATCAGCTTGATAATGTGTAAATTTATAATTGTGTAGTTTCCACCGAATAATTATGACCTTTTTGACATTAAAAGAGATAGCTACTCATCACACTCTTATTACGTTTTCTGCACTTTTGACAAAAAGCCCTCTTTGACAGCCTCTCCGTGCTATTATTACCCTTTTTAGTTGTAATCCTCCATGCACATATGTAATCATATACACACAACTACATATAATACAGCTAAATATGTATAACCACGTGCAAAGAGTAAATAATTTCAACTGTAATAATTTCCTCTTTGATAATAATGATATACGTATACCTTTTTATCAATAATAACCAGAATTATTATTCCGTTTGAAATACTTTTAATTCCGGCATGAGATTGTCATTTCATGGAGCCAATTAGCCAAACCAACGTGTACTGCTTCTTCTTAATTTATTTCATTTTCCGTTTGTGGTAGCATCTCCAAATAAAGTGTATACCTAAATTTGTACAATGACTTATATATTGCAATAAGTGGACCGTTGGGAGGAGAATTGAAATTTTTGCTATGGAATAATTGAATAAAGCTACTACGTTTTGCTTGAATAGGGTGGTTAATTTACTCAGACAAAACACAACTAGTTCACGAAATACATATTTTAAAAAATCTAAACGAAAGAGAAGGACATAGATTCGTTTTCAAGTAAAATTGGAAAAAAAAGGGGGAAGGGAGAGTCGTATTAATATTAAATTATTATATAATAATTATTAAAGATAGTCAACATTAAAATTAAATTAAAGATTTCTTCTGAAACTATTGCAACTACTGGTCTCTTCATCGGAAGAGAAGATCTCCGTCGTGACCCCACTGGAAGGATGATCGGAAGAAGGAGAGCTCGGCAAAAGGTTCAAATCCGTTGTCCTTTCTTTTCTCATAAAGTCGAAGAAGACTGGTTTCGTTTTATCTTCCTCGCTTTGGTTTGTTGTAACTATTTCAATTTGTTCATTCGAGTTACTACTGTTATCACTATATCTGAGATTCCGGTTATCTCCGTCGTCATCGTCGGTCTTATTACCGGCTCTCTTTTTCAGGAAGATACGACAAAGAACCCAGTTCTGAGTGGGACCCATGGAACTCTGCAGAGAAAATGGGAATCTAATTTTAGTGAAACTTAAATAGTGGAGAGAACCGGATATTAAACCGGGAAATTGAGAGGAGAAGTTGTACCGGAGGAAAAGAAGAGAGGCGATATTCGTGCATGATCCAATCGGTTCTGGAGCCATGAGGTGGTTTGCCTTTGTAAAATACAAGAGTTTTCTTCAAACCAACGATTTGATTTCCTCTAGAGGTCACAACCCGTTTATCAATACCGGTAGCTTTCCAATAACCGGAACCGGTTGCTCGATTGGACCGGTTCCCATTTGGGTACTTAGCTTCCCTTGTGCTGAAGAAGTACCTCTCCTTCTCCAAATTGCCTGAAACATAGAGAGTTTAATTAAAAATAAGCCTAAAGATCGCTGGTTCGAAGCCAAAGATTGAAAAACAAAACAAGAAAGCTAACCAGGTAAGTCCCAAGGATCAGCTCTGCAAACATCGAAGTCAGGAATGATGGAAGCTGGCAAAGGAGAAGAAAGGACTTTCCTCTTGAGGTATTG
Organism: Microthlaspi erraticum; assembly: GCA_902728155.2. Lineage (NCBI taxonomy): Eukaryota > Viridiplantae > Streptophyta > Magnoliopsida > Brassicales > Brassicaceae > Microthlaspi > Microthlaspi erraticum. The sequence goes on along the minus strand of CACVBM020001218.1, from coordinate 615,789 downwards.
AACAACAAGCTCCTCATCAGTGGGATGAAATCGGAATCCAGGTGGCAATCTAAGTACTCCATTCTTCACGAGTTTAACCTTATCCATGGATCCAAACAGGCGTGATGAGAGAGAAATCAAGAAGAAGAACAAAGAAGAAGAAGAAGAAGAGAGTGCGGTGTAGGAAGAGGGAAACATGGATGGTGTGTTTTTATAAGGTAGAAGACGATACGAACAACTCCTTTTCTTTATTATTATTATTATTTTTAATATATTTTTGTTTTTGGCGTAAACCATACTCAATCTCCTTCCTTCTTTTGACGCCATTTTCATAAATCTAACTTTTCTTTTTGTTAATTTTTAATATTCATTTGCTCTATATTTGTTCCCTATTTTTTATATTGTCTCTCAATTATTATTTTTAGTCGGTATCTACCTCTTCAATCTCTCTCTCTCTTTTTGTATCTTTCATATGTAAAGTGTAAACTCTTCAAACGTAATTTTTTTTACTATAAATAATTGAAAAGGACTACTTTATCAAACAACAACTCCATTTTTAATTCGCTCAAAGAAATTGTAGCGTAATCATACACTCAAACAAAAATAACGTGGAGGTGATAATATTCTTTTTACTACAAACATTCTCATTAACCAACATCTATGTCGTCCATTCTCTCTATTTTCATTTTTCAATTTGGTGTTATATCCAAGGGCACTATCGTTAATTACATGCTTTCAGCTTCGGAGAGTCCGGGACAGTCGCAGGTCCGTTCGGGACCGTCGCAGCTAAAGCGGTGACGCTGATGTCAGCTTATGTCATGCTGACAGCCGGAGATCGCCCTCTCCGTTTGCACATTTACACATGTACCCCTTTAAATTATTAAAACAAATTCCACCGATACTATGGATACTAGGATTATATAATTTTATATAGTTTGATGAATTACATCAATGATCTCAGTAAAATAAGAGAGGATGGCAAATATATATGGGGATTCGTCGGGTGGCTGTGAGAGGGGGACAAAAGAATCCTACTTGGGCAAGGCTTCTTGAACCACGACAATGTTTTCTACAGTGTTCATGTTACATGCATGCATTTTTAATACAGATCCAAATATTTAGTTACCATCACATATTTAATAATATACTCTGCAAGACTGCAACATGCCATAATGATAGTCATGGTACTTCACCAAATACAGTTGTCATACAATCAAATCGGAATTTTAACCCCAAAAAAGAAAAACAAATTAGTCGGAATACTGGCTTGTGAAAAAAGCGGAGTTTAAGGTGATGATTGGTTCTCCCGCTACCACCCGCAAACGCAGCGTTTGCGGTTCGTAGCGGTTCTTAGCGTTTTATAACAATCACGACAACCGCTTTCAACCGCTCTATACCACTCTGTACCGCTCTATATCGCTGGAAATCAAAAGCTCCTTTCCGCAAGCGTTTGCGGTTGCGGGCGGTTGCGGTTTAAAAAAAAAAAAAAAAACATAATATCTCCAAATTTGGAATAAGGGTATATTTTTTTGAAAAATACCATAATTATGTTTAAAAATTTCGAAAATACCCTAATTTTTTCTGTTTTGAAAAATACACTTTTAAAATGTAAAAAGTATGTTTTGACGTGATTTAAAAAAAAAATAATAAATAATTACAAATTAAAACGAAAATTAAAAAATAATAAATTAATAAGTTTTTTTTCAAATAAATATAGTATATGTTAAACTGAAACAAATTTTAATATTTTGGATCTTTATATAAACAACTTAACCTCATACACATTCAAACCAAATGAAACTTTAAATAAATTAAAACTTTACATATATTTAAAGTTTATAAATTATTAAAAATTTAAAAAGTGGAGAAATATATCTTTCATTTTTAATGTTTATCTTTTGAAAAATTTAAATATTTTTGAAACTTTATATAAACAACTTTAATCTCACCCCATTTAAACTTTATATAAACAATCTTATATTTTTATTATTGTTTAAAAAAAAACTAAACAGGTAATTAGGATGGTTTAGTATGTTAAAATGATACAAAATTATTATCAAATCTTAATATTTTATATTTCTTATTTGAATTTCAAATTAGGAATAATCATTTCACATATAAAAAGTGTATTTTTCAAAACCAAAAAAAATAAGGGTAGTTTTCAAATTAAAAATTCATCAAAAAATATATTTAAAAAAAATTATTAATATGGTTATAAATGTTTTGAATAATTATATATTATTTTATTTTAGTAACTTTTGGTTAAACCGCTCTTGCACCCGCTGGCTAACCAGTCAAAAATATCCCGCAAACGCAACCGCTATGAATTGCTATACCAGTCGTACAAACAGCTTTTAATCGCAAACTCCCGCTTCCGCAAACTCCCGCAACCGCAAACTCCCGCAACCGCAACCGCAGCGTTTAAACCAGTCAGGCCCTAAGATTGTGATCATGCGGTCTAATCAGGGACCAAACGTAAATCTATTTAACTCGTTTTTGGAAGCTTCAGACATCCAACAAATTTGTCATTTTTGTTGGCATGTTTCGTCGATATGACAATGAAACGATAAATCACATATACTTTGAATGTGGTAACCATCATTATTCGCGAACATTGACTATATTTTGTTTCAGATACTGTCATCTTTGAAGAATGAAGATAAGGTCTTCAATTTCTTTCATTTGGTTGATTTGGTATATCTAAAAACCCCTCTATAACAGACTCTACACAAGTAGTGTCCAATCTCTGGTGGATATCTTAATGCAATTCGAGAGTGGTGAACTGCTAATAATGGACATTTGGTTTTAACAAAAATGTATGTTTAGGAAATAAGAATAAATGGACATGCGCTCGTGCGTAACTGTATATACATCATTCATGCATATGTACAGTTGCAAGGACGAATAAGGAGAGCAGATCATGTGAAATGTGGCCAATGGGCACACACCATGACACAATATATCATATATATTTGCTCCATTATCCCACTAAGTGTTTTTCCCTCGTGTTGTGGGGATTGAAATTTATGGTTAGTGTTCTTTACTAATGCAACTCTTTCTCCTTTTTGTTATATAATCTATCTATCAAATTAATTTATGTGCTTTTTCTAAAGAATTCTTATTTATAGAAAAAGATAGCAAATTATGATTGTGAATTACTTGATATATTCCGTTGTCCCATTTTATGGGGGTGGGTGCGCCTATTTATAAGTGTTTCAAAAATTATATGGACATAGATATTTACTATGCTTAATTTAAAGAAAACAAAAAAAAACTGAATAAAGCATATGTCCCTTGGCTAAGTAATAGACATACCAATCTTATTAATTAATACTGACAACTCAAGCCACCACCAAAAGAAGAAATTATGGAACTCCTAGTATTTGATAATCATCTGAAATATCCCAGACAAGTCAATGGTTTCTTACAAGTGAAAGAACAAAATATATAAATTCAAACACCAAGTTGATCATTAATTTTTGTATGGACCATTCCCTGCATATACAGACCAGTGAGACAACAATATCCATACATAATATATATGTACAAAGTATATGAGATAGAAATCAAGGACCGGCAACAAAATAACTAATAAAAACTCAGCTTAATAATTAAAACTCACTCATGTAAATATAGATAAACTAAAATAAATTCAATGTCAAGGGGTCCGTGAAGCTGACAGTGTGCTGTAAGTTCCTCCAATCCCGTTGTCAACCTTCCTGTTGGTATAGATCACATGAAATTCTTCTTTATAATTGAAATTTTAAAACATGATCGATTTCGTCCAAATATATGTTATCTTTAAAATAACAAAGGCGTGACGTTATTGTCGGTATAATAATATTCACTATCGACACACTACAAGTTACCTCTCTATTGAGACCAAGGATTATCAAAATATATACATATAAATATTATATCATGGTTATTAAGGATACCTTCGTCGCTGTTATATTAAAACGATAACTTCCACTCTTTTAGTTTCACTTGAATACAAATAACTTGTATAGTCTTTGTATTCCCATCGTTTTCGACGATCTAATATGATATGAGATTCACGAATCACGAGAATAAGGTGTTTTATATATACATGTCATTTTTACCTGTATATATGTTGTTGACTTCTTGTTTTTGATTCATTATCCAATTTATCCTCATTTTTGAGTTTTGCAGCTGCTCTCCTAATTTGAACGATAGTACCCAAAAAAAGGGAAATTGTATATACGAACTTCTTAAAAATGTTTTATATATCTACTTAAGGGGTTCTTGTGAAAGAAATACTGGAAATAGATCCAGTTATGTGCTTTCGTATATTACAATATTCATAGGTTAGTTTATTAGATAAAGTGCGACAAGATTTATCAACTAACGTGAAATATAATAGGTTCCTTTGTACATATGGTTTTGTAGTATATACATTTATGTATGATGAGGGGGCATCGTGGTAAATAGAGAATGGAGGTGGATGAAGGAATAGAAGAGCGCGAAGGGTCCTACGTGATTCCAAAACGACAAGCTCACACGTCGGATAATGTCTCGGAGACACAGAATGCAATGCAACCAAACCATCTCTGATCTCTCCCTCTCTCATGATTTTCCAAATCTTCTTTGTCTCAAATTTTCTAATCACATTCAATGAATGGTCCCTTTCAAAATTGACACAAATGCCCTCTAATATTTTCAACGACCTATTTTATTTCCAAAATTCTCTAAAGCTATTCGAAATGATTGATTAATAAATTATTTTAACTCAAAAAAGTCTATAGTGATTGAGTCTCGGAGACTCGACCTAATTATCTAATCGCGAACCATTTCCGTTTTCCTAACTTTGTATCATGTAGCGATACAAAATATAGATGAATCATATAGCGAACTATTTTATGTTAACTTCCTAAAAAATATAGATGAATCATATAGCGATTATTGTCATAACGAACCATTTGAAATAATTGAATATAATGGGTCTTCATAAGTATAAAAGAAGATATACTGATTGTCCTATATATTGTTATTTATGTTTACTTTTACCGTAAAAAAAAAAATGGGGGAAAAATATAGATGAGAGATTCCCACAAGCAAAAAGAAAAGGCAGGCACACGCACCCCACTTGCGACTTGGTCATCGATGGTCTACGTTGAGAAATAAGAAATATCAAATTAGGATTTCGTAAGTTATATTGCGGCTCTTATTTCTTTTTTTTGTTTCCTTACACTCTTACTTAAAATTTCGTTCACTTTGTAATATTAGAATTTTCCTCTGTAGTTTAGGCTTACCGTATGACGATAAATGTGTGTGAGAGCGTCAACGGAGAGTTTGCGTGGGGATTTTGGAGAGAAAGTGAGAAACGTCAAAGGATGCAAGTTGCAACTATAACTAAAAATGGTTTTGAAATCCCAATATGCTTACAGTTACTGAAGTTTAAGGTTTCGATCTCTTCCGTTGGGGTTAAATTTGACTGTTCACGTGCAAATTATTAACTTATATTATTCAAGTTCTGATCCTGAAGTAAATAAGAAATAATTTCAAAATATTAGTATATTATATACTCCTCATATTATTGTATTTACAAACGCGCGATGATATGATCGTATAAAATAAAAATTAGTTGCCGTCCCAGTTGGGAAGGTTTCTTATATACTTTTGTTCAGAGATCCAACTAAAATAATAATTATGTAATGATTTCTTAACCCTGGATCGAATCACGTACAAGCAATCATATGCCATTTATGACCGAGTATCTAACGTACGTCTAAGTATGCAAATAATATCAATGTGAGTTGTTTGAAGCACACATTTCTACATGTAATATATACCGATGATATTCATTGTAGCCGATTTTCGTTTTTATTCTATAGTTATACCCAACATTGATCATAGATTCAGAAGCACGATCTATCATAATTCAAAACTGGTCGTCATATTAAAAAAATATAGAGCCGTTTCTAGTTTGGAAGAAAACCTTACAAAAAAATTAAGGCGCAAAATTTATCGAATTTTGTTTTACGTTAATGGTTTGAAACAAAGGATTATATTTTGATGTCCCTTATCAAAATAGCGCCGATTTTCAAGCATTCTAGTTTCTAGAATCAAATAAGTAAAAATATTTTGTATGCGACACATATCAAATAAATATTGAAAATTCAAAGTCATCACTCATAATCGATATCGAAGTTGACTAAAAATTATTTTCTATATTTAATGTATTCAAGGAGGAGCTAGCTATTGCTTTTATTCTATCTAAATGATCTCAGTTTCTTCATTTTGAAGCTACACTTTGTCAACCTCAAAGTTGCATACCTCCTTTTATTAAAGAAACTTTATTTTTGCATTCTTATACTATAGTATAACTTGTCAAATGCTTTTTTACAAAAGAGAGAGGAAAAGTCTTTTATTTTTGTGCTTTCAAGACTCCTTAATTACCCTGGATTTTATGCCTTCAAATAATTTTTAATATATCAACCAAAATTACCAAAATTATAGCATGAATGTAAACATATGAGTATGTTGTGTCGGAACATGTGATTATATTATAATATAATGTCCCAATATACCAAATAAGCTACTCGATCGACCGAAATATTATAATTTTACTGTTTTGGTTTGTTTTAATAAAGAACATTACTGTTTTCGTTATCTTTTCTTAGAGACTTGGGTACAAAATAAAATAAAATTACTTTCACTTATAATAATTTTCTATACGAAACCTAAATATACATGCACAGCAAGGTATTGCAGCTGAATATGTCATAAATGTGACCTTGGAAGTTGAAGAAAAACCCACAAAAAGAAAGACGAATCCTTTTAGGTGAAGCAACCTGAAGAATTAAAGTTTTCGTTTAATTTAATTACTTTTGAATTAGTATGTTATAATTGATTGCTTTTCATAATTTTTGGTGTGGACTTGAACATTGTATGGCTTTTTATGGCATGTGACTGAACAACTTAAAAACTTGTTTTGGTCAAAAAAAAAAAAAAACTTAAAAACTTGTAAAGAGATGTTTTTTTTTATTCTCTCACGTGTGATGCTACCAATCCGTGTGCCAACTTTCTCTTCTTTTTTTCCGTGAAAGAGAAAATAGTTGTGCTTTTGAGAAGAAAAACAAAAGTTTGTTTCTTTGATGCTTATTCCAAACTTGAAAGACACAAGTTCCAGCCTATTAAAGGTTAGACTTTCATCTTCTCTCTTTTTACTTTATTTTCGCTCAAATCTCAAAAAGTTACAAAGAAAAATAATACCAGAGCTGATTTAACATATCGGTTTGAAATCAATTTTGGTTTGGTTCTCTTTCGATTGGTCTAGTTAAAGCAATTAACATTTACATAAATAAACAGAGACCTAACAACCAGAAACAGAGAGAGAGAGAGGTAAAAACAGAGACCATAATGCATTTTCTCATATTCGATTGTTTTGTTACTTTTGTAAAGCAATCACACTCCGGTTTGAGAGTGTTACTTTAAATTTCAATTCGGTTTGGTCCATCTTTGTTGGGCCTTGTCAAGTGTTAACGCATGCGAACACTTTAGATTGGGCCCGTTCGGGGTCTGTCTTCCGTGAAGCATGGATTAAAGAATGTAAAATACTTTAGGTCTAGTTGATGTTGGCCCATTATTACTTATTGGGCTCTATATATGTCTCACAGATGTAACGAAACCCCTAATCTACTTTTTATCTTTTCTTCAGTCGATATCTCTGCATGGATTCCGCTCCAATACCTTTCTCCATGGAAAGCGAACAAGACGGTAAGATCTCTTTCTCTATTTCTTCCTCGAAAATGTTTTATTAATTATTTAGATATATCTAGATCTTTTATTTATGCGACTTCCCTTGACAGAGCCTAAGACAGGCGTCTTCTGGGACTTGGAGGATTTCCCAATCCCCGATGATCTCGATCCAGCTACGGTTTTACAAAATATCAAATTAGCTCTGCAAAAAAGTGGTCATCATGGTGACGTGTTTGTGTGGGCTTATTTGCCTGGCGGTAAAACGTTCTCGAAGCATTCAGTGAAGGAGTATGAAGATGCTGGAATCACCACCATCTCTACCAGAGGTTGTGATTTTATTTACTTGATCAACACTGTTTTCTCCTTTTTACTTATGTCTGTACGTAATCTAGATCTCTCCCTTGATATTCAGAGGACAAACATGCAAGACTAAGAAGGATGATACTGGACTTCTTTTTGTGGTCATTGGACAATGAACATCACCCTCCAACGGGACCAAATATTTTGGTAGTCACAAAAGACATGGTCGATAGAGAGACCACCTTCCTACGTGTCCTCCGCCTTTTGGAAATTAGGTGTTACCATGTCTTATGGGCACTGCCTGATGATAATACCACTGAGTCACCGTCTTGGGTCAAGTCAAGTTGGCATTGGAGAATCCTCCTCTCAGGAGGAGATCCTATCAACCAAACCCAAAGCTCACCAAGTGTTGCAAAGGATATCGGTCACGGGCCGGTTAAACCATCAACAAAGGCAATGGAGATGCGGAAAATAAGGCAAATCACGGGTCGTGGACGTGGACGTGGCTAGAGATACCGTCCGTAATCCTCGCACTAAAAGCCAATCGAAGAAGCGCAATATTCCCCCATCTTTTTCATTATTTGCAAATAGTACTTCATAAAAAATTCGTAAACTGCAATCGGATCATTAGAATGTTAACGATTTTTGTATAATATGCACTTGGAAATGGTATCTAGGATTGTTTGGGTAAGCAATTTGTGCATATCTTCTTTTGCATTATTAAAGCAAAATATTGATAATATACTCTCATATGCATTCAAGGAGGAAATGAAGAATGCATATGATAGGAAATAAAAAACTGAAAAGCTTTTTAAGCATTACTCTTCCTCTACCACTTGACCAGTCGTCCATGCAAAATAGAGCTCTTCTAAGCTTTCGTCTAGTAGGTTTGGACAAATCCATTCCCTGATTCCAGTTTGCGAAAGGCCTAGTGAGTCTGAGTCATCCCGGCTTTTACGTGGAAACACAACATTGTGACCTCTCGATTTCATAGACTTCATAAGATAGACGAGCTCTACGTCTTCTGAGATATTTGAGAGCACAACCAAATTTGCTGATCGACCAAGTTTCCAAGTCCAGTTAACAACGTCTTCTAACATCCTCTGATGAAGACTCTCAGAGTCATCACCTGGAAATGTCAAAATAAAAACCTAGAGCTGGAGAAAATAGTTTTAGAAAAAAAAACTTAATAATAATAAAAGCTGACCTTCATCGAAGAAAAACCCTGCATACCAATATTGTTTCTTCATATATCGTTTTGAAGTGGTCACCATAAGCCGTGACCGACAACTCTCCACTGTAACCCTCTTTCCGTAGAGATAATTCGATATTACGATAAACCAATGCAGGGTCCTCAAAATTAACGGTGGGCCAATCATCCACGTACCAGGACACATGTATGTCAGAGACCGCACAAAAACGTAGAAATGCATAAACAATTATGAAACAGGGAGATAAGAGAGACATCAGATGCATTACATATCGACGATTTGATCTGCTAGTCTACCGTTTGACAGATAGAAAGATGTCTCACCGGCGAATTCGCCCTTGGACATGGTTTCCATGGAGATATCGGTTTTTTTTTTAAGAAAAGGTAGATTAGGGCTTCGTTGAGATCTGTTACTTATCTTCTTCTTTTTTTCCGAAGACTTTAGATTGAGCCTGTTTAAGGACTTCGGTAAAGCATGGATTAAAGAATGGAGAATACTTAGAGCAAAGGCATCGGAGAGACGAGGCATAGTCTCTCAAAACTTACTTTTTGCTTTAAAAAAAAAACAAAAAATGAAAAAGAAAAAGCTGACAAATAGTATTACGCCACTTGTCCAGCTTTACTCCAGAGACGCTTCTAAATCTCTTCCCACAGAGACGTATTTGAGCATTAATTTTGCCACATAGATAACTTTTTGATTTGTTTTTATTTCTTTTTGTTTGAGAGACGGTGAGAATCTCTCCGCTGTCTTTGCTCTAAGTCTAGTGATGTTAGCTCATTATTACTTAATGGGCTCTATATTCGACAAGAGGAGAGAAACTATGAGAAATATGTATATGCTAAAATCCAAACCGAAGAAAAATTAGAACCGACCAGACGAAAAGGATGAAGCGATCAAATTGTATAGATTACTGCTAGATAGGTTTGACGTTACTTTCTGCTTTACTAAGATGTTTGGAGATAGTGTCACGTAGATATTTAATAACCACAAATAAGGTTTTGAATCATAGGATTTTACCCCAAAAAGTTTGATTTAAATCATATGGAGATATGTGAGTGGTTACAATAGATATGGGTTATGTTCTGTTTGCTTGTCAGTTTGATATATTTTGTCTTTTGAACTTTTTTATCGTTTTATCTTACTAGTGGGTAGAAATCTAATTATATGTCTATAGTGACTTGCACAAACTGCCTTCAATTAAAGCAATTCCGTTTGTGTGTAGTTAACAATAAATTATTTAATGACGATTTCGTGTCTCTAATCTGTTATAGGGAGCTTTAAGTTAATGCTATAACTATAAACATTTTATAGTAAGGTTAACAACAGATGTTTCTTGTTTTAGGTGTTTGGATGAAATAACCTTTCTCTATTCGATTATAATCATTTTGTATATTTCAAAGTCAGATGACACTTGATTGGGTAAAAATGCAGCCAGCTCATTATTTCAAACCACTTGTAATCGATAAACACATAAAGGTTATGTGGTCCATAGATGTTTTCTCTGGGTTTAGATTTTGTTCCACAATTTTGCCTTATCGCCACGCCAATCATTCATTTAATTAGCGAACAAGAAGGGATACATATATGTATTTACTGAATTATAAAAAGAGGAAAGACAACAAAAGTTTCGTCTTTTTCTTTTGTTGCAGGCATTTTTAAGTTCTTTTATGTTTTTTGTTAAAGACTTTAATATTTGGGTAGACCTCAACATTCAATAGAGTTATTAAGTGGAAAAGGATCTCAGGAAGTCTTTATGATTGTGAAGATATAACTAATCAGTACGCATTATGATGATTGCAATATATACAATGATTCAATTTGTTTATTGAATTGAACACAAAAACTGAAGAAAACAAACACGTTGTCGAATAAAAACAAACAAAAATAAGAATAAATATCACCACGTCATGTAAATGTCTAAAAAACACAAACCTGCCTTCGCCTTTACTCGAAAAAGGAAAAATATGAGATGTGTAAACGTTCAATGCATCCATCTTCAAACTGTATTTTTGGGTACTTTCTTCTACTTCTCCATACGTGTTCCAAAAGAGATCGTATGATCGTTCATAACTCCCAAGTATTATAATCTTTTAATATCAACTAGCAACCTAATCTATTTATCGTCAATACTCTAAATCAGAATTGATAGCTTTAGACAGATAGTTTCAGGGGTGTCAATGAAACATATGCAAAATAAAACTGAAACCATGCAAAATAATATTGAAAATTATATAGTACAGTAAAAAAATATTGATTCAGCTGTATTATATTCTTCTCGCTAATTTAGCCGTATAAATTACACTATCCTTGTAGACAGAGGATCTAGAAACAAGAATCAAGTTTCTCTTCGTACACATAGAAATGATTAATGAACCGCGCTTAAGAAAAGCTACATTTTTTTTGTTTAGATTATTTTCATAAAAAAAAAATACAAGATGAAAACGAAAAATTTGGAATGAGATCTCTATAGTTTCTAGGAGCATCCAGAAGACAATAATTAAGTTGCTACGTGTGGAATCTTCTAGCCACTTGACCACATTTCTTGCTACGTCTGAAACATATGAATCAAGTTCTAACGAAATTCTATAAAACCCCACGTTTATTGGGCCCTTCAAACTTTTGAGTCATTATTTCTGTTTTTGTGTCATTATATTTGAATTGAGCCTGACTCTCCTCCCCTTTTATTTCATTTTTATCCATAAAAGGGAAACAATTAAAAAAAAAAAAAAAAACTGTTGTAAATAGATTATAATGAAATGATACTGAAAACACCACAAAAGCTGTAGGTGCATAAAAATCCCCGGAGGGTTTGTTGATACACACTCGAAAAGTAGCAGAGAAAGTTGTGTCCAATGGGAAACAAAATAAGAAAGATTTGAAAATCATAGTATATGGACAATACACAGCCGAAACCCAATCCATGAAAGAAAAACGACCTGCCAAAGGCTGAATGAACACATCTAGAGCACATACCATACACGATTGAGACTAGAAGTTAATACTTTCAGAAAGGAAATTTCATGCAAACATCTAAATAGAAACCGGCTAAAGTCATGATTACTTGTGAAAAGAATAATTTTAATGGCCTAATGGGTGTACATTGGTTCACTTGTTTTCTACGGTGAAAGATTTGCAATCACACATTTTATTCAAGTACATATGTGGTAATTGCAATATATATTTATTTATTTATATATACATATATCCATAAGAGGTCGTTATCAAATATAGGAACCTGTTTTTACAAAAAAAAAAAAAAAAAAAAAAAAAAATATATATATATATATATATATATATATATATAGGAACCTGAGAATGGGTTTATTTGATTAATCTAACTGAGAAGGGATGATTAATTGATGAACGCATTGAAAAGGACAAGAAGGAGTTTTAGCAGATTGAATCGATCTTCAATCATTACCAACTTACATTAGCTTTCTTCCCCTCATTTACTATATGCTTTCATATTTCGTCATCCACTTTTATTCTGCCTTAATTAAAAAATATTTATTAGCATATTTTATTAACTAGAACGACCCATTTTCAAAAATATGGTGAGTTCTTGACCCTCATGGTTAATTAAGGAATGACATTTTTTTCATCTACTTATCATTTATGATTAAAAGTATACGTGTCCATTAACTTCAGCGGCCAAGTTTGTAATTTTTCATCAAAATATGTTGTTTGGTTACTGAGAAACTAATAACGTAGTCCGTAGACGGCAAAAGACGTACTTCATACATGCAAATTTGTCTTTTCATATGTACTCAGTACTCAACTAGTTTTCTTAACATTTCAGAATTCTCTTTCTCGAATGATTTTTGTTTATTTACATGTATGATTGGAATTTCTCTAGAAAACACCATTCTCTTGTAGACTTTAATGAGTGATACACGTTAGTAATATGTGGGTTCTTATTTCTCTGTCGTAAACAGTTTACACTTTGGCCGTATATATGAGTAAGTAGTTGCATCAACCATTTTAAGCTTCTATAAAAATGTATTCTCATTATTAATTTGAAAAGTGTAAACTTAGACGGACTATCCTAAAGAAAAAGTTTTTCAAAAGTAACAAATTTTAGTAAATGTAGTTGAAAAATAACTAAATAACCTGATTAATTTGTTCTTCGGTCCGATAGCCGATGTCCCATAATTTATAATATTATAAAAGTATAATGTAAGAGCTGATAAAGGGTTTTGAGTGACGGATTTGACATTGTCACTCACCCAACTAACATTACCATTTAGCAAGCCATTGGATGACATCTCATGCAGGCATATGTATAGTAATTCAACATTCATTGCATTTTCTTTTAATTACAAAGGTTAAGATATTGTTCTTACATTATGACTTTAACAACTTTAATTGATTAATTAATTTGAAGTGTTTATATCCATCAAGGCTATATATGTTCATGATCAATACTAATACATACAAAACTTTATTATTCTGACTAATATAGATTAAATTAATATATAGGCCGATCATAATGATATAGTACTATTTATCTAGTAAGCATTAATCAATTCGCTAACAAATCATAGATAGGTATCTATCATTCAAAGCTATATGTAGCATAGCTATCTAAATGTATGTGTGTGTAAAGCTAGATTCGTATAAACCGATTGAAATAAGAAAACGATAGAATCGGGGAGGTCTAATTTCACCCACATGATTGTCATTTTTCCTTTATGTGGTAGCAACATAGGCGATTTATATGCATATATCATTTATCAATGTGGGTCACCTAAATGCTTGAATTATTGAGGTGTTTCTCAGCCGATAATTTTTATTCAGCCGATAAATGATCGATTTATCAATGTGGATATAAGATACTACGTACAAAAAAAATCACATACCGAAATGGAAAATTAATCACAATTTTTTTTTTGTTAAAAGGAAATTAATCACAATTCCTTGTATGAAAGAAAAATATTTGAAAGTAATATATGTTCTTTAAGAAATTTTGATGTACATTACATTTCAGAATTATATATAGATATATGATCTTACGAAAAAAATGGTACAAGAGGAATGCGATTGCAAATTTGCAAGGACAGCATGGGAACGTACGTGAACCAAAAGTATACTATTAGGCAAGATAAACTAAAAATTGTTTCAATAATAATTAGAGATGGATAATTAGGGTGGAGGAGAACCACAAAAGTGGCACCTCTCATATTTTTTAAAAATTTGGACCAAATAAAAAATTGAGAGAGAAAGAGAGAAACTAAAAACGAATACGAACAAGAAAGGATTTAACAAACCCATGATCATTGTTATCATTTGCATACCACGTCACTCCTCCTTTGTCCATTTCTTCCCACTTTTAATATCTGTTTTAACTTACCCTCGAAAAATGGAGATTTGTTTCGTTTTTTTCTCTCATTTTTTTCCGAATATATTCTGATTCCTTTCACCAAACGAAAAAATAGTATATTCAACCAAACTCTGAATACTGATGGATGGTAATACATTATACATTTACCAAAACTGATAGACACCTATAACCAGTATGAAATTATACATCAAAAACTCTAGACAAAAATAGGGATCAATAAAAGGACTAACTGTTTGTTATCTCAAGTTTAAGTAAAAATAAATATGAGAAAACGATCGAGTCCTGAAAATGGGGATTAAAACAAGAGGAGAAGAGCAGAAACAGAAATACACTTGAAGACACGAAAGCAGCGAGAGGGTTGCCTAGTCAGCATATAGCTCTCGTGTGTCTCTACAAACTCTAAAGAAACGCCTATAAGTGGAAGCGTTCGGAGAGGTCACGTGATTTGCACAAACTTTTCTTTTTCATGGCTATTAATAATTAATTACGCTTCTCCCGTAACGCATCATTTCTTTTCCGTTTTGCTACCTTAATTTAATTATTCTCACGCGCTACGCTCCACTTTTGACGCGTGGAGTTTTACTCAAAACATGCATGATTTATCGTTTTCTTTTTAAGCAAGGAAAATAAACGTGTTCTTCTAATCAAAGGGAAATCTGATCATGAGATGTGAACAAGTTCTTTCTTTTCTTGTTCTATTTGGATTAGTCATCCAAAATACCATATTAGTTTTAGAGAAAACGGCGTCCATTTTCCGCGTATAGATGAATTACCTATTTATTGCATTTTAACATAGTCATTATATGTAGATTTCTCCTAGCTGTATTAGATCCCTAATCAATCTCACTTAGACTCCTTTTACAGAAACCGATTTCAATCAATTAACAGTCTCATTTACGTCATCTATTTATATTAAGTGAATACACACACACACACACACAAACAAACTAAATTCATTGTAAGCATATTTGTCCAGCTATTAATTATTAATCCTATGGCTCTAAATTATTGTAAATTGTAATTCATTAAATATATATGTGTGATACTTTGGATCGTCCAATTCATTTGTGATTTAAAAAAAAAAAACATCAAAGAAAATATACAAATCGAATTGTAATCTAGCTAGTGATGATGTCCATCGTGTTGGTTGATGTTGGGTAGACTTCTGGTCACCGTGATAATAATCTATCGTATAAAAAGTACAAAGTATAAAGTACAGACTATGGAACTAATCTGATTTCCGAAAGCTAATTTAATAGAAGAAGGCGTGAAGAAAATGAAATTGTAGAGTAGGAGGTGTAAGCTAAGCGTGTGAGGTGCGAGTGGGGGGTGAGGAAAGAAGTAGAACTGAGTGAATGTAAAACGCAAACGCTACCTACTAATTTCTCCACTTGTCATGCAACCAGGCTGAGTTCGTTTCCCCTTTTCGATCTTTTTGTTTTTGTTTTTTAATTCTACTCAACACGTTACACGCTTCAAATAACTCAACATTAAAATGAAAAATATTTTTACAATGGTTATTTTGGAGCTATATATAAACCACCTGAGGCTCATTCGTTTCTTCCATGAAATAAAGAGAAGCACTTCTAGAGAGAGAGAGAGAGATATAGCTTTAGGGTTTTAAAAAACCGAGACAAAATCTCCGTACGGGAGAAAGCTTCTGCTCGATATCTACAGGAAATGGGAATCATGATCACTCAACATTTGCTGTCTTTGATCTTCGGCGTCTTAGGTAATGCTCCAATGATCTCTTTTCTTCTTTTCTTTTCACGGGGATATAGAATAAAGAATTTGCAACAGCAACTATAATGTTGAACTTCGTATCTAAGGTTCTAGTTATTAAAATATTGTAAACTCCATTATTTTACTAGTTAAAACGTCAATTAAACAAACAAACAAAGAAAGAAAATACTAAGAAATGAAATTAAAACTATGGAAAGTTCTTCATGACCCTCGCTTAGCAAGATACCCCCATGTGTTTTTTTTTCTTCCAATTGTTTCTAGATTTTTCTTCATTTACAAAACTAGATGAGTCATTAGGGATCTTTAATGATCTTCTAAAATACTGATTCTATTATAAAATCCCAAACTACCAAAAATATAAATCAATACGCAAGCTTTATAGAAATCGTCACGCATTGTTGTCCATATACTCGGTACGTGTAGTGCGGTTAGTGCAGCAATTTAATTCCCCGTTGAGGTTGGTTAGAAAACTCGATCGGGGTGATTCATTTACTTTTGTCTCCACAAAACTAGAAGCCTTTTTAATTACACAACTAACTCATTTGTTTTTGGTGATTTTTTTAATGTAATTTCAGGAAACGCAATATCCTTCTGCGTATTCCTCGCCCCACTGTAAGTACTCTTTAATTTTTTTTTGGCGAAGTAACTTAATTTTATTGAATGATTGGAATAAAAGAAATAATCTGATTTTGTTGGAATCTCAGGCCAACGTTCTACAGAATATACAAGAAAAAATCGACGGAAAGCTTCCAGTCTCTACCGTACCAAGTGTCGCTATTTAGCTGCATGCTATGGCTCTACTACGCATTGATTAAACAAGACGCTTTTCTCCTTATTACCATAAACTCCTTCGGTTGCGTAGTGGAGACTCTTTACATTACAATGTTCTTCACTTATGCCACCAGGGACAAAAGGGTAATTTTCCCATCCTCCTCCTTATTTCCATCATGAAATTAATTTCAACATGAATAAATTTTAATATTTTCAAATGCGTTGCAGATCTCTGCTATGAAGTTGTTCGTATCGATGAACGTTGCCTTGTTCTCGTTGATTATAGTGGTTACACGTTTTGCGGTTAAAGATCTCGAACTCCAAGTCTCCGTCGTCGGCTGGATTTGCGTTGCCATTTCTGTTTCTGTTTTCGCTGCCCCTCTAACGATCGTGGTAACTATGCGTTTACATTCAATACAAGTTGCAAACTTATTCGAAATTGTTTTTTTTTGGCTAATAAAAAATGTTAATTTCTTTGTAATGGAAAAGGCGCGTGTGATAAAGACAAAGAGTGTGGAATTCATGCCCTTCACGCTTTCCTTCTTCCTCACTATAAGCGCCGTTATGTGGTTCGGTTATGGCTTGTTCCTCCACGACATATGCATCACTGTAAGCATTTTTACCATTTCTTGTTTACGTTAAAAAAAAGGGGTAAAAAAGGTCACTGATGAGTTTTAATTTGTTTTTGTTTTCTTGATGGTTTTGTAGATTCCCAACGTAGTAGGATTCGTACTTGGGATGGTGCAAATGATTCTGTACGGAATTTATAGGAACTCGAAAGAGAGTTTAGACATTGAAAAGAAGATTAATTCATCAGAACAACAACTTAGGACTATTGTCGTGATGAGTCCGTTAGGTGTGTCGGAAGTGCACCCAGTTGATGTCATGGTGACGGAATCTCTGGACCCACTCTCCGTTCATCATGAAGATCCATCCAAATTTACCAAAGAGGAGAAGGAGCCGTCAATTGAAGACGGAAAGTGCCACGTGGAGACTACCCGTCGTGAGACTGTGTGAAGTGTCAATAAACAAGAAGCAAAATATCTCTCTCTCTCTCTCGCTCTCTCTCTTTTCTCTCTCGGCTCGTCGGTCGACCAAAGGAAGAAATAGTATCAGGTGGTTTGTTTCCATTTTTGTTTCGTACCTTATTTACTATTGATGTACTTGCGTAAAGTTTTGTGTTTTAAATTTTATCTTTTTTTAGTGAATATTTATGTTATCTTTGTAAGTTGTAACTATAGTGGTCTTACAAAAAAATTATATAATAAACCGCAGTAGCATTTATAGTCTTCTTCTACTAATAAGCTTGTTGACCACTTTTTTATTTATTAAGATTACATTTGTCTTAATGATGTCGCTGTCAATTAGAAAACGAATGGTCTTGTATGATTGACGACATATTGTCCAAGCGATTTTGAGTTTTGGTTGGAGACTTTGAGCTATGAGAAACAACTAAACAAGCCTTGAGTGTGTAGTATATCATGCAAATATTCTCAAAACCTATAACTTTTTTTCTTTTTCAAAAATCTGATTTCAAGTGTATTTTTCAAGTTGAAGTACAAAAAGCACCACCGTCTTTTAACCCAAAAAAATACCATCACCCTCCAATTTATTTTTAAGTAACTCAAGACGTACTCAAGACGTCCATATATATGGTAGAAATCTTTTAAGGATGGTCGTACAATGCCAAGCAAAATTACATCATCAATAATCAATGTATGCGGTATGCCTACTTTGCTTGCTCATATTAGTACACTATGCAATATATTGCAAAAAAATATTATTTATCTCACGATTAAATTATTCCAACATAATTAAAAATACCTATGATAACTCATTTTCCAACTAAATAAATATATGAAATATTATTAATTAATTTAATTTTTAACAGTAGCGACATAATCCGACAAAAGATCATATATTATATAGCGAATTTCGACAATAATTAATGGCGGTTTATAACTGGTTATAATTTATAATAACTTAATAAAATTAGTGGTCTATATGAAATTAAAAAGTCATGATGTCTTTAGTTCACTGATTTTTCCCCTACATAAAATCTTTACTAAAAAATTTGAGAGTGAAAGAATATTTAGAGGTCAGAAATAGTCATTCACCAAACAAAATAAAAGTTCAAATGGGGAAATAAGAAATCCATTTCAATAGAGTACCATACACAGTCAAAAGTAAAAAGAAAACAAAAGTTCCGACAAAAACTTGATAAGACCAACCATAATCCACAATCTCAAATCTGAATAGCAATCCTTAAAATAATAGTCAGATTGCGAGGGCATGTGATGTGACCCACGTTGTCCGAAACTACGCGTGTGGACATTAGCCACACCACAGAAACAACACAACAGTAGAAAACGAGTCTAGAAACACTGATCATTGGATCTTTGCAATTCAATCATCGATCAGACGTCAACATCGCCACATGTGACTCATCGAAAAAACTATCAGTCAAAATTCAAAAATAGAAAGGTTACAGAATTTACATGAACATCATCAAATAAACAAACTCTCCAGAATCTCAATTAGAGTTTGGTTATTAAAAGAGTCCCCCATTTTTGCCCATATTGCAACATCACATTATATTAATGTACATCAACTCTTTGTTCCAATGTTTTTCATCTTCTTTTTCTTCTATGTTTCAGAATAAATGAGTTTGAGAAATTAAGAACAAAAAAAGAGGTTTTTAAGACCCAAACCCGGCTCCTCTCTACCCGGTGCTGTTGCTCTCTGACGTTCCTTGCTCGCTTTGTCTTCGTTTCTCCCTCAAACTCTCTCCCCACATCTTAGCCTCTGCAACCGCACGCTCCCTGTTGATATCTCTGTTCAACATCCGAGCCGTCTCTCTCGGAGAATCTTCCTTCTCCGAACCATCTAGGTCGAATTTACTCCCAGAGCCACCACTTCCTTCATCGTTCTTTGCTGTTATTAACCTCCCCCCTCTTTCGTCTCGGTTTCTCCTACTCTCATCTTTGCTTGGATCATAAGCTTGGTTTGCAAGATAAGACAGTGCAGTCACCACATCTGCTATGAGAGGACGTGTAGCCGCCTGCTCTTGGATACACATTGACGCCACAGCTAAAGCTTGGTACAGCGCTCGCGTTGGAAACCGCCCCTTTAACCTAGGATCCGCCAGTTTTATAAACTTACGCCTATCGTTGAACAATGGCCGAGCCTGTTGCATAAAACCAAAAAGCTCTCAACTTTTCATGCATAAACCCAAATTCAAAGTGGAAAAGATAATAATGATGATGATGAGTTTATTTACCCAAGCGACTAGGTTCTGCTCTCCATGAGGCATCTCACTGTCTATTGCCTTGCGACCAGTAATGAGCTCGAGAAAGACCACACCAAAGCTATATACATCTGATTTTACAGTCAACTGTCCGGTCATTGCGTACTCTGGAGCACAATACCCATAAGTGCCCATGACTCTAGTGGAGACATGAGATTTGTCTCCTGTTGGTCCGAGTTTAGCAAGACCGAAATCAGAGAGCTTTGGGTGGAAACCCTCATCAAGTAAAATGTTTGATGACTTGAAATCTCTATAAATAACCGGAGGGTTTGCCTTGTCGTGTAGAAATTCCAAACCTTTGGCCGCACCAGCAGCTATCTTCATTCTCATGTTCCAATCTAAGGCCTCCTTATCCGGTGGAAGATCTGGTGCAGAAGGAGAGGAAATTAAGAATAAAAAACAAGCAACTACTACATCTCAACTTAAGTGATAACAATGAATAAACAAAAGAATGAAGAATCTGCTAAAGTTAGAGTTGACATTGACTGAGATGGACAAAGAATCTTTGGGTTGATGTTGACTAAGATGAGAAGGAATCTTTGAGGTATTTAAAAGGGTGAAAGATTAGTAAAGAGTGTGAGATTTTTACCGTGGAGGTGATCTTCTAATGATCCTAAGGGCATAAACTCGTAGACCAAGAGGCGTTGATCTCCATCAGCACAGTAACCAATAAGGTTGACTAAGTTGTCATGATGAAGAAGACTGAGCATAAGAACCTCTACCAGAAATTCTCTGTTACCTTGTAGACCATTCCTGTCTAGTTGCTTAACAGCAACAACCTGACAAAGATGAAGAAGAACAATAATACATCAGAGCTACAACATCATTAATGCATGCAAAATTCACATTGACAGTATATAACAAAGCCAGCCACTTTTTAGCAATTGGAAGATGAAGAGCAGTGCCCTTGCACATACATTTAAAATCAAATCCATCTTTCAAGGAAAAATGTTGAAAGCTAAGAGACCACCAAGACCTTAACTTATACTCTTTTCCTTTCACAAAGAGTGTCGTTCCAGATTTTTGTTTCACACGTTTTAAGAAGAAGTTTAAAGTGTCTACACTTGTTTTAAATTACCTGACCGGTGCTGTCGAGTCTTCCTTTGTAGACACGTCCGAATCCACCTTCGCCTAAGAAAGTGTCAGGATGAAAGTTCATAGTTGCAGCAGCGAGCTCACGGAAAGCGAACGTATGAGCAGCAATTTGACTAAGCCCATCCCTTGGAAGCAGTAGCTCTCTTTTTGACCCTCCATTGCTCTTTAAGTTAAGCTTCTCCCCACCTGCAATCAACACCAAATTAAGTTACCAAACACATCTATTCACAGTCTTCTAATCCCTATACCAACCTAAATTCCAAGATCAAATCACCCTAAAAGCATAAAACTTGCATTAAGTTCACAATCCCCAAAATAAAGAAATCTAAGATCCTGATCCTGATCCTGTAGCAGTAGAGATCACGTGATCCTGGTCATTCAGAATTTCAAAACACAGAATTTACACTCCAATTCAGAACAAAACAAGTGAAATTGAAGCAAAGGATCATGCTTTCCCTTCATATTTATGTAGTGAATTCATATACAGTTGAATCAGAACAAGCCCAATAAAGCTTAAAAGCATCTCATGAGCTGGTAACAGAAGCAGAGTAACAGTGATGAGATCAAGTCCCGTTAGCTTAATCAGGATCAGATTAGCAGATCTTAAGAGCATGTAGC
The DNA here is from genome assembly GCA_902728155.2 of Microthlaspi erraticum. Taxonomy (NCBI): domain Eukaryota; kingdom Viridiplantae; phylum Streptophyta; class Magnoliopsida; order Brassicales; family Brassicaceae; genus Microthlaspi; species Microthlaspi erraticum. Next base: position 593,702 of record CACVBM020001218.1, on the reverse strand, counting down.
CACAGAGTAAAACGGATAAAACAAATGAGAAATAAGGATGATGATTCAATTCAATCAACAAACCTGAAGGGAGTCCAGAAATGTTATTGGACACTGTCGGCTGGAATTGTTTCTGGCCCTTGGATTCCTCCACTGGATTCAGCTTCTCATCGTCACTCGAATCGAAACACGAGAAACAACCCATCTCCACTCAATTTTTTCCCAAGGAAACAAAACAGTAATCAATCAGACTACCCAAAAACAAAAAGAAAATCAATCCTGTAGAGAAATCAATGAACAGAAACGAATGAAAAAGAAAGAAATAAACTTTTGGTATACCCAGAAAGAAAGGAGGGGAATTGAGATTCCGGGTACCAAAGAGGAAAACCAACTTTGTTCAGATTCGAACTGGTAAAAACAATTTGGAGTTTTGGAGAGAGAGAAGGAGAGAGAGAGAGAGAGATGAAGCGCAGCTTCTTTTGTCGTCCACGAGTGTTCACACCACTATTACCATTTGCGAATTAACAATGACGCGTTGCGGAAACTCAGTAAATCTCCTTCCTCTACTTTTCTCCGTTGACGATAATCTTTCTATTCAAGCAAATCAATTTCTTTCCTTTTTCTTATTTCAAGCAAATAAACATTTTTTTCCTCATTACGATGATTTGTTTTGGGTCAACAAAAAGCCCAAAAACTTTGGTCTTAGATTTGTTTCTTTCTTTTTATCTAAAGTGATAAAAAAAGGAGAAAACAACTTTCTTTTTTTACTTATTTTTGTGTATTTTTAGGTGTGAATCTGATTGGATAACTTGCTATCTTATCATACCGACAAAACACAATAGCTTCCATCGACATTAATTATAGAAGTAGAAGAAAAAAATGTCAGGAAAATTAAGAAAAAAGCAGTTAGCAAAACCGGTAACCTATTCTTAGAGGTGATTTTTTTTTTTGTGCAGAATTTAAAAATTATGGCGGCAAATTTGTTGTGAGTGTGTTTTTAACTTTATATGTGATAGACATTCATTATCTTAATAACTAAATTTCTTAAATGTACAGTATATGACGCACGGATATGTACAAAACTAACCAAATTCGGTAAAACATTTTCAAATAATAATTTTCTGTTTTCTAATAAATCTGTAACTAATATGAAAGATACAATTACCATGGCGTAGATCCATGGTCGGTTGATGACTGCGTTGTAGGCTCACGGATACTACGAGTGAAACTCGTGAGAGTTGTTACTCGTTATCCCAAATATATTATTCTCTCAAACTTAATTCTCATAAACATGATCGGTGGAGACAAACATGAGGTTGGTGGATCGTATGCTAAACCATTGGCTCATGAAAGTGAAAGTCGTAGTTCTCTTCTATGTTCCTGCTAACTTCTGATTTGAAGCACATGGATCATATATCTGTTTACAAAGAAGAAGTTACGTCAACTTATAGTATAGGTTTACCTTTCAGAACTGAAAAACAAAACAAAACAAGGGCCTTATTTTCTCAGGATTCTAATCTTTACGGGAGTAAGGGCCGGCCTTAACCCGAAAATAATTAATCAGCCCAAAATGTAAACTAAACTGTTGAATTACATATCTCCAACATTATAAACCTCAAGTTTGATCAGGTTGCATTTGATACTTTGATTACTTCAATAAAGTACAAAAGAAAAGAAGAAGTAAGATCGTGAGACGCATAACGTTTCTCGTCTCGGTCAACGGGCAATGGATTCCCAAAAAAAACGAACCTCAAAAATATAAAATCAAAAGAGATTAAATTAAAACAGAGAAGAAAAAATCATAATTAGTATCGTCGAAAAGAAAGAAACTCTAATAATGGATTAATAAGGATAATCCTCACACTAATTCCGTCCGATCTTCCATTTTCCCTCGTCTTATTTTCCCCAAAAAAGCAAAAAAAAAAAAAAACAACCAAAAAAGAAAAACAGAAAACGAGAAAAAAGGAAAATTCAGTTAGATAGGATTTATAATTTTCCCGGCGAAATGGAAAAAGCTGGAACGGAATCGGACACTCCTGTTCACGACGATCGCGAGAATACACAGCATTCCGATGAATCCGAACAACAATCGCATAACAGCGTCGGGACGGAGACGCCGCCGACGGAATCGGATTCCTCCACTCCCAGCCTTACCCAGGTAATGACAGCCGTCGACGATTTCATCCAGTCTCTCTCCGACGCGGATGAAAAGGATCCGCTGCAGGAAATTCCTCCAGCGGTGGAGCCATTCCCGGAGACGGTGGATTCACTGGTGTCGAAGATGGAATCATCTGGGATTGGGCGGGACGAATCAGAGGACTCTGCATTCATCGACGCCGTTAACCGTATTTCAAAATCGGTTATGAGATTGCGGGAGCTTAAATTAGATTCAACGCCGGTCTCCTCGTGGTTGAACCGGGCGAGTTCGGTTCAGCATCGTGCTGTATCGCTTCTCGACGAAGAGTTCCGTCATCTTCTCGATCGTTCCAGAGAGAAGAAGAGCGACGGGAACAATGCCAATCACAACAACCAGAAATCTCCGTCTTCCCATTCAACGCACGAATCGGATCGATGCGTCATACCGGACAATGATCAATCCGAGGAGGAGGAAAGTTTCCCGGATTTTTCACCGGAATCAATCTCGACGCTGAAGAAGATCGCCGGAGCAATGATCTCCGCCGGTTACGAAGCGGAGTGCTGTATGTCGTACGAAATGTCGAGACGTCACGCGTTCAAGGAGGAGCTGAGCGCGGTTGGATTCGAAGGTATCAACGTAGAAGACGTGCAGAAAATAACCTGGGAATCTCTCGAAGGAGAAATCGCTTCCTGGATCTCAATCGTCCGCCGTTGCTCCGCCGTGCTTTTCCCCGGCGAGCTATCTCTCTGCAACAACATATTCTCCGATCCCGATCATTCCCCAATTCGCAAACGCCTCTTCACCGGATTAGTCTCCGCCGTGACAATCCGGTTCCTGGATTTCTCCGGTGCGGTGGTGCTCACGAAACGGTCGTCGGAGAAGCTCTTCAAGTTCCTAGACATGTACGAGACGCTCCGAGATCTAAGCCCGGCGGTGGAACAATCGGACTCAGATCTGATCGGCGAGATCAAACTGGCTCAGACGAGGCTAGGAGAAGCAGCGGTGACCATAATCGGAGAGCTAGAGAACTCGATCAAGAGCGACAACGGAAGGACTCCGGTTCCGAGCGGCGCCGTCCACCCACTAACACGTTACACGATGAATTACCTCAAATACGCATGCGAGTACAAAGACACGCTGGACCAAGTGTTTCAACACTACGAGAAGGCTCAATCGGATCAAACGGGAACAAAGCCTGAGCCAGAGCCCAAACGAAACCAACGAGAAGACGACGAGGAATACAAAACGTCAGCTTTCGCTAGACAAATGATAAAGGTGATGGAATTGCTCGACGCAAATCTAGATATTAAATCGAAACTGTACAGAGACCCAGCACTGAGATCGATATTCCTTATGAACAACGGAAGATACATTCTGCAGAAGATTAAAGGGTCGATAGAGATAAGGGATTTGATGGGACAGTCATGGACTAGGAAACGATCTACAGAGCTGAGACAGTACCACAAGACTTACCAGAGAGAAACTTGGGGGAAAGTCTTGCAGTGTATGAACCAAGAAGGATTACAGGTGAATGGGAAAGTTTCGAAGCCTGTTTTGAAGGAAAGGTTCAAGATTTTCAATGCTATGTTCGATGAGATTCACAAGACGCAGAGCACGTGGATTGTGAGTGATGAGCAGATGCAGTCGGAGCTGAGAGTGTCGATCGCGGCGTTGGTGATTCCGGCTTATAGGTCTTTCTTTGGGAGGTATAAGCAACATCTTGATTCCGGGAAGCAGACGGATAAGTATGTCAAGTATCAGCCTGAGGATATTGAGTCTTTCATTGATGACTTGTTTGATGGAAACCCAACTTCTATGGTAAGGAAGAGAAACTGAAAAACTATGATGAGAGTGTGACAAATTATCTGGTTCCTTTTTGCTTATTTCTTCTTTTTTTTTTTCTTTTGTTCTTGAATCATTCTATGATTATTTATCCTTACGTTCATGTTTATAGAACCGTTCTCGATCTGAGCCTACCATGAAAACTTTTTGGTTTCCTTTACCTTATTGTATTGAATATTTGTGTTTAAATGATGGTTCTTGTTCATGATTAAGTTGATCTTTTGATATACTACTATTTTGAAGATATGTTAGATGATTCGTTTTAAAACTCGATCACATCATCAAGTTTCCGTATAAGATCACCAAGACTTGGATCGCAAGAAAGCAATAAAACCCTTTAACCAACCATAACAAGCACCACATAGATAATTGGCATTAATTCAAAAAGGTAGAGAGGGTTTGGCTCTTAATCTGTTGGGTACTTAGGTTTGATCTTTATTAATAGAGAAAAAAAAGCTTACAAACATTTTGGAAGTTTTGGGTTAAAGGACACAAAATAATTCTCTTCTTCATGAGTGTTTCTCAATTCTCACATTGTAACACCAGAAGGAGCCAAAAAAGGCTACTCACATGTCTTTGTTCGGTAGTGGATAAAGAATTTTAGTTAAACAGTGGTTGGGTCAAAAATAGATCACGGGTTGAATACATTGCAATCACACATACATACATACATTATCATCAAGAAGAACAACAGAGATAGAGAACAAAGAGTGAGTGAGAGAGAGAGATTAGCCACAATGTATCTTCCTCTTCTCTGTCTTCTGCTTCTATCTTCTTGCTTGACACATCAAGCTTATGCCCGTGGTCGTGGCCGGTCTCCACCAGACGGAAGCGTGGACCCTTCTTCCCGCATCACAGTTGTCGGAGTTGTCTACTGTGACACGTGTTCTATCAACACTTTCTCTAGACAGAGCTACTTCTTACAAGGTCAGGGATCTTCATTTAACATCACATGAACATATTCCTTAGACTTTAAAGTTAGGATTGGTCCATCTGGTTTTCGATTCCTTATCTTAAGATTGGACCAAATGCTATTACATGTTCGATTTGATACATTTTTGGCTTCAATTTTTGAGAAAGTATATTTGATCCAGTTTTTCAAACGAAAACCGGATCAAAGACAACACAAACCGATTTTGAAATTGGTTTTTGGGTACAATTCTGGTTTGAATCGGATCGTTTAAACCGGTTTATATATTATCTTCTCAGGCGTGGAAGTTCATGTGAGCTGTAGATTCAAAGCGAGCTCACCAAAAACAGCAGAGGAAGTGAACATATCAGTGAACAGAACAACAAACAGAAACGGCGTTTACAAGCTCGAGATCCCTCACGTCGACGGCATCGATTGCGTCGACGGAATCGCCATAGCCTCTCAGTGCAGCGCCAAGCTACTCAAAACCTCCGACGACAATGTCGGCTGCAACATCCCCGTTTTCCAAACAGCGACCAACGAAGTCTCCGTCAAATCGAAGCAAGATCGGGTCTGTATCTACAGCTTAAGCGCGCTCAGCTACAAACCTTCCCACAGAAACACCACACTCTGCGGCGGCGGTAAGAGACATCGCCGGCGAGAGAAAGAGGAGGAGGAAAAAGAGAAGAAATTTAGAGAATCGAAATTCTTCTGGCCTTATATGCCACCGTACTGGTTCCCTTGGCCGTCGAATCTGCCTCCGTTGCCGACTCTTCCGACGCTTCCGTCTTTCCCTTTCCCTTCTCTGCCTTTCGGAAACCCAAATCCGGCATTGCCGGCGTTCGATTGGAGAGATCCCATGACTTGGATACCTTATCTTCCTCGTTTCCCTCCCGGCGATCACAATCCTTAGTGATCAGATCCTTCTCTTCCGTTCACCTCCAGATTTGGCTCTTTTCTTCTCTCTTTCTCTGTTTTTTTTTTTTTTTTTTCCTTTTGGTGATTTCCTCTGTTTTAGGGGTTGATTGTGTGTGTGATTGATTTACTTATTAATATGTAATTATTCTTCAATTACAGAAGATTAAGATTTGGATTGAGGAGATAAGTTTTTGATGGACTTTTGTTAAAAATCCATGTCTCTAGTAGACATCAATAGAAGAAAAGAAATTTGCCATATCCAAATCTGTTTACAAAAAGATTAAACTCTCCACAGAATCATAATCTCTTGGAACAACAAATTTCAACCAAACTAGAATCACTGCAAGCCTAAAACCTGAGATGGGGTCTTTGACTAAAGTCTTCCTGAGTCTACTTAATTGTACATTCTGCAGAATGAAGCGAAATTTGATCTGTACAGTGGTTTAAAACCTAGGAACGAGTTTTAGGAACAGTGTTTAATGCATTTGCATTCGTCTTCTTACTATATGCTGCTTTTCCTGCTTCGAGGCTATTCACTTTCTTCGTTAGCTTAGCGATGGTATCAGAAGATTCCTGTAGTCTCTTCCTCAAGTCATACTCAGACATATCTCTGCGGGTTCTTTCCTCTTGAAATATAACAAAGAACTCAGTTAATACCGAAAAAACCAACTTACGAAACGTTTATATGAAAACAAGGAGCCTTACTTGCAACTCAAGCAGATGTTTTTGACTCAGCAACTCAGTCACCAGTTGGGCTGAATCATCTTTTCCCTTCTGCGACTTCTCCAAATCTTGGATTTTATTTTTGGCATCCATGGGCTGGTCGAGATATTAAACATTTAATGAGATCTATTATAGAAAGAAAAACTGAAACTTTGTTTGAAAAAAGAGAGATTACTTGCAACTCAAGCAGCTGTTTTTGTGTCTGCATTTGAGCCGCTAGTTTTGCTGATTCATCTTTTGCCTTCTGCAAATTCTCCAAATCTAGGCTCTTAGCTTTTGACTCCTTGAGCTGGGTTGTATTAAACATTTAATGAAATTTATTATTGAAAGTAAAAAACCGGGGAAAAAGACAGAACTCTGTAAGAAAAGGAGGTTTACTTGGAACTCATGAAACAGCTGTTTTTGTCTCTGCAACTCAGCCACCAGTTTTGCTGTTTCATCATCTTTTAGCTTCTGTGACTTCTCCAAATCTTGGATCTTAGCTGTTGAATCCTTGAGCTGGTTCATAGTATTAGCATTTAATCAAATCTATTATATAAAACAAAACACCAAAAAGAGTGAGTATTTGTAAGAAAAAAAGAGCTTTACCTGCAACTCAGCCAGCTGTTTTTGTCTCTTCAACTCCACCACCAGTTTTGCTGATTCGTCTTTCATCATCTGCGACTTCTCAAGATCTTGGATCTTAGCCTTTGACTCCATGAGCTGGTTCATTTTAAACATATATATCTATTATTGCTAAAAACAACCAATAAAAAAAGACCAAACTTTGCAAGGGAAAAGAGCTTTACTTGTGACTTAAGCAGTGCTCTCTGTCTCTGCAACTCAGCCACCAGCTTTGCTGATTCGTCTTTCAACTCCTGAGACCTCTTCAAACCATTGATCCTAGCTTTTGACTCCATGACCTAAATATTAAACAATGAAATCTCTTATAGCCAAGAACCAATTAAATAAAAAAGCGCGAAATTAAATTCGTAGGGGAAAGAGATCTCTACTTGCGACTCAAGCAATGCTTTCTGTCTCTGCAAGTCAGCCACCAGTTTATCGGACTCGTATTTTTCCTTCTGCAACTCGGCTGCTAGATTAAACACTTGGCCTCTATCGTTGAAACTACGGTAGAGAAAGAAAGAATGTAAATTGAAATGGTACTTGCGATAACATTCTACTATATATTCAAAGGAAACATGATAGACCAACCTTTTCTCAAGCACATGGCTCCCATTTTTGTGTATATCAGCCTATGTTGCAGCGAGAATTATTAGAGACTCAAATTATTAAAACAAATAAATGATGGAAGTTAGTACGTAAAATATTTTTTTATTTCTTTTTTTACCTGAGACTTTCGGTTAGCTCCGAATGATTCAACATTTGGCCTTGATCGAGCTGGTGGTGCTGAACTAGGGAAAGCTCCCTTTATATGGCTTGTGTAGTCGGAAGGTGCTTCCGATTTCTGGCTCGGCTGTCGAGTAGTTTCTGTATCGAAACTTTCATTATTCTTTTGTTTACGCCTTCGAGCATAACCAATCTCGTGGCATCTTGAAGACCTATCAAACAAAGAAAGAAGATAACGTAAGAGAAAATCCAAAGAGCTCAAATGATCTAAGAGGAGTTATAGTAGTAGTGAATATTTGATAATTACCAATAGGTCTTTTGGTGTTCAAGCAAACGTTTTTCAAGTTTAGCAAGAACAACGGTTCGCTCAAACCCTTGCTTATTATGGGCTGGCTGTATGAAATTAGCCTCCAATATTCCAATAACACCACGTCCATCACTTCCAGCAGCATTCCAAACCCTCCAAAATGGCTGAAGAAAACGTATACATACTAGGTTACAAAACTCGCTATATGACACTAAATAAGCTGTGGATTTCAAGCTGGTATGAGTATAATCACCTTGATAAGACGGTTCTTGTGATAAACATTGAACCCTTGTATGTCGATGTGATGATGAGCATCTTTCACAAAGCCAATCTTTAGAGTAGCAACCAACTGAATTTTTTGGGAAAACAAGATAATTGATTTTTAAAGTGTTTTTCTTTTATAGAGAGAAATATAATATACTATGAAAAAGTAAGACTAAGGTAAGATAATTACGTTTTGATCTGGTGAGCATTCTTCTGGAGTAGTCTTTGGTTTGTATGTTTTGTCTTCGGTCATCATCATGTCGTGCAATAAGCTGTGATGTTCGACATCTTTGCCACGAAGTCTGATTCTGAAGTTTGCTGGAAGTCTCAGATACAGAATCGACGCATAACTCTGCATTAAGCAAAAAATAAAATAAACAGAGATTGGTTAATGAACACTTAAAGAATTATAAACAATTGGATTGTTCTTAAATAAAAGACGTGGAACTACATACACGTAGTGAGTGTCGATAAGTCAAGAAATGCCTAGAGTTAGGGTAAGTTTTCGCCATCTCTATGCTCTTCTCATCTCTGTTCACACCTCTTAGTTGAATATCCTGTACACAATTCACATAATCATATGTTAACCATATAGTGTACAAAAATTTGTTTATGTATTGAAAATTCTTGTTGGAGATATATTACATGAGGATCTGTATCAAAGTCAAGCTCCAACTTCCCCTCATCGTCCTCCCATAGATTATAAATCAAGATCCGAGTACCTTGCTCATCTAGGGAATCAAACTGCATCATTTGAAATGGTATGAGATACAATACAAGGTAGTTTAAAAAAAATATATATATATAATCGAGAAAGGGGATATAACAAGAGACCTGGTCGAATAACTCTTCTTGGGACAAAAAAGGCGACCACTTGATTATAGTCTCCAAGTTATCAAACCAATCATCTGTGGAGTTGTATGTTATCTGCTTCCATTTGTTATCTACCAACTCAAAATCAACCTTACACCAAGAAAGACATAAAGAAAAGTAAGACTTGAGTACGTTTTGAGAAGGAAGAGAACTCTAAATAAGATAGTAAAACGAGTGAATTCTTTTGTACCGTGGGGACAACGGCTTCGCATTTTCTTGTCTCGTAAAGATAAGTATATGACAGCATACCAATACTCTGTGTCGTGCTGAAAACAGATATAAGAACAAGTTAACTATGAAATCGCAAAGCAAAGAGAGTGCTAAACAACTAATGATATGGTGCAATGACTCACTTATTTCCATTGGTTCCACGACAACGTGTGAAGACAATTGCATCAGCACCAAGCCTCATTGTACTAGTTTTGAATCCATTCCCATCTTCATTGTTTGTTTAAATCATTAGTTATAAGATAATGCCAAGAGCAGAGCTAAAACTATAAAATCTGAACTTGAGGAAGCTTACATTGACCAACTGTATTAGCCATATTGCGTTTTCTTGAATACCCCAAAGAAAGGCACTCTCTAAACCTACTTGGATTCATCCCACCTCCATTGTCTGCAATATCAGTTAAAGAGACTTTCATAATCATGTTTTACACAAAATCAGTGTTCATCAGAAACTATCCAAAGTGATTAATTAACCTTCAACTATAAGAATGCTGCTCTTATCGTCTCTTTTATTTGTTGTTGAATCAACATGCACATATGTAGCCCCATTACATACCTGTTTTACAAATCAGCACAACATTGATCAACCATAAGTTAAGTTAACATAAAACCATACGAGTTATCAATCATATCCATAAACTTAGCACTTAAAGCAGCCCAAGAAGTTGTTTTTGGACAAAAACAAGCAAATTGACCTAGAAAGACTATATATTTTGGTTGTTTGACTAAGTGGATCTAGTATCAACTTCTTAGAATTTTGAGATGAAGAAATTATAAAGATCATATATTATCATCATATGTAAGTACATACCTCATCTAGGGAATTGTCAAGAAGCTCGGCTAAAGCTCCAAGAGCCCACTTGTGACTAGTGGCGTTAGCATGAAGAAACTGAGGATGAACCCTAACCGCCGCATCATTGCTACCTACTTACAAACATTAAAATCACACAATTAGGGTTTCGAATTGCATAGATCTCAAAACTTCTCTATTCAACAGAAGAAGTATCAGTATATTACAATAGCGAGCAACAGGCTCATCTTCCTTGTCATCGCCTGCTTTCCAAAACTGTCGAGAAAGCTTCGGAGTATCCGCTTCCACAACCGTCAATGGTTTTACAGCCAGAGGCACAATTCTCTTACTGTTCTCAGAGTTACTCTCGGGATCAGAAGCAAGCGTCGTCGTCCTCGATTTCTTGATAGGCAAGTTATCAGCATCACCGTTCTCATCGTATCTTGAATCTCTCTTGAGTCCCTGCGGCTTGGAGGAGTCACGGAGATTCGAGCCGGAGACACCGTGAGGTTTAGGGTTAGAACTGCCAGCAGAATCGGTTTTGCCTCCGATCACTAGAAGGGATTTGTGAGACCTAGCTTGAGAAGAATCCGCCATGATTAGGAAAAAGGCAAAGGTAGAGTTGTTTGGGAGAGGAAGAGAGAGAGACGAGGAAAGGTGCAAGTGAAGGGAGCGAGTGCGTGTATATAAGGGAAAAAGAGTGGCGCGACTTGGGAAAAAACTGTCCACCTTCCCGATAATATCGTAGTCACACGACGTTTAAGGCTCATTAATTGCTCATTGGCCCATTAGTGTAAGGTTTCCAATTCAAGCCTTTTTACCAAAAATAAATTTTAATATTATTATTTAATCAAAATTGGGTTGGGTTATCAAATTTTTGAGAAAAATATCATAAGTTAATTTGGTTGGTTGGGATTTTCTTAGAATTGGTTATGAAGAAAAACAAATTAGTTTGTGTTTCAATTTTTTGATTTTGAATACTACAGTTGGTTAAAAGTTAAAAGAAAACAATTCATAGGACCGTGACCTGGCCCACTCACCTTGTAAGTCCACGCCACCGGGCAGTGGCACAACCGTAATTTCTCAGGACTCACACTACAACAGATGATTTCTGCTTCTCTCATACTCATTCGTCTATCACTCATCACCTACCGATACAGCGACATCAAGTTTGAGCTCCCATGGCGGATTTGTCGATGACCCTGGTAAGTTCGTTATATCTTCTCTCGAGTGTTTGTTTTTCAAACCTTAACGCTTGCTTCTCATGCTCCTCTTTTCGGTTATCATCATCCTAGTCAAATCCGAAGTCGTTCTCAGCTGCTCCACGAAGACTTTCTCAGATCAATACCTCCGCTCTCTCACCTCCCTCTTTCCGATTGCGCACCAAATCCGCCTTCGATTCCATTTCCTTTTCGTCTTCAACTGCCTCCTTCTCCGCCTCATCGCTCCTCCTTCATACATCTTCTACCCGAAACAACCACCGCTGCTTCTCGGTTCAATCGAATGCCGAGGTTAGTGATCCTCTCATCTCCTTGTATTGTAAAGAGATTTGTATATCATATTTGTGGATTTTGATTTCTGGATTCGTATTTCAGCCGTTAACCGAACCTCAATCGAAGATAACCCACAAGGTGTATTTGGATATAAGTGTTGGGAATCCAGTGGGGAAATTAGCTGGGAGGATTGTTATTGGGTTGTATGGTGATGATGTGCCCCAAACTGTCGAGAACTTCCGTGCTCTATGCACAGGTACGTCCCAATACTATGTTCATATGGGAATGGGATGCTTCTTTTGCACAAGAGTGTGTGTGTGTGGGTGCTTAATCCTGTGAATGATTGATATTTGGTCAGGTGAGAAGGGATTCGGATACAAAGGTTCGACATTTCATCGTGTCATCAGAGATTTCATGATCCAGGGAGGAGACTTTGAGAAGGGCAATGTGAGTTTCCTTGACAGCACAGTCTTTTATTGTTTTTGTTGGCTTCATATGCTCTTTATATCTATCTGCTTGGTTGGTCTGCTGCTCACCTGTTCATGCCTCTCATCTAGAAGTTATATTGTTATCTTCAGTTTCTGCACATCTCAGTTACTAAATGCCCTTTTAGTTACTGCTTATAATGATACGGAAGTCTAATTGTTGAGCAGGGAACTGGAGGTAAAAGTGTATATGGCCAGAAATTCAAGGATGAGAATTTCAAGTGTAAGTCTATCCTTGATCTCGTGTGCTCTCTAGCAGTCGAAACTCGTCAATTGTGAGGCATTTCCGCATTCTCTTTTATAAGATTCATGGAAGTAATGATGTGCAAATATGCTGCAGTGTCCCATGTCGGACCAGGAGTTGTGAGTATGGCAAATGCTGGCCCTAATACAAACGGAAGCCAGTTCTTTATCAGCACTGTCAATGTAAGGCTTTAAAATATTCTCTCAATTGTATAGCAATTGTATGTAAAACTGATTTGAGATGTAAATGAAGAAACATCCAAAGTTTTGCTGCTATAAGTTGATTGTATGTAAAATTGATATGTGGAAAACAGACGTCATGGTTGGACGGAAGGCATGTGGTGTTCGGGCAAGTGATAGAAGGAATGGATGTGGTGAAGCTCATAGAGGAACAAGAGACAGACAGAGGAGACCGTCCCAGGAAGAAAGTGATCATTGCAGACTGTGGTCAACTTCCTATGTCCGATGCTTAAGTTTAACATCTAAAACCCCAAAACCGATGGAGCTATTATGTGTTTTGCATTCTACTCTACACGCTTTTTCTTTTTTCAAAATGGATTGGTAATAAGAATAATTCCTTCTTTGTGATTCTTTCTTTTTCCAAGAAGAGGAGAAGCAAGGAGTCCCAAGTTTGACTTGAGAGGTTGATTAGCTATAACTACAGGGCACAATATTCTTAGGCTTCCCTAATTAACCGAATTGTACAACTCGTAGAAGTTACAGAAGAATAAATGAATTCCCCAGAGTTTCTAAACCCTAATGACAGACCACACACCCCTTCAAATTATAGCTTTATGCTGCTATTGTTTGAAATGTCCCGTTTTGCGTTCTGTTTGCGCTTACTCTTCAACTTACGCAGTAGTCACACTCAACGATACCGTTGAACCAGCCTGACCCACAACATAAAAAGACTAAAGCGTGAAGAAAAAGAGAAACCCTTTAGTGTATTTATTTATTAATGGTACAGAACCCAAATGTTCACAATTCTGCAAAGACAAAACTAGGTGATCAAAGCTATGAGATTATAATATATGAAACGAAACTGGATTTTATTGAATATCCAAATGGTCTCTCAAGACTCTAAACCCAAAATAACGAATTCTACAAAGCCAAAGTTTTAAAAAGAGAGGTAGGAAAAAAGCTTGATTTCTACATAAAACCTATTTCAATGTGTATAATGACAACACATACAAATGACAAATCTTTTGATGGTCTGGTCTCTTTTACTGCTCAAGGCTGACGTCACCCCATCGGACGTTGTGCTTAGCAGCTAGATAATGAGCACCGACTGGACCACGGCTCCCATAAGGATAGTACTCAGGGATTCTCTTCTTCTCCTCAAGCTCTTTAAGCAATGGAGTGAAGAGTGACCAAGCTGCATCAAGCTCGTCACTTCTTATGAACAACCTTCTTTCTCCTTCTATCGCATCCAGCAGTAGCCTCTCATACGCATCTGGTATCTCCTTTGAATACCTGACAACAACAAAGAAATTTCAAACTCGAGCAAGATTTCATCTCTTCTTTTTGTTTCCTTAAACTCACAACTCACTAACCTTGCGGAATATAGAAGATTCAGGTTACTACGATCCAATCTCATTCCTAAACCAGGGACCTTGTTGTTGATTTTCAAGTATATGGCTTCATCCGGCTGGACACGGATCACAAGCTCATTTGTAGTTTTATCAAGATCACAACCAGTACTCCGGTTATACAAATTCCCCGGAACATGCCTGAACTGCACCCTTATCTCTGCCCTGTTATCAACATTTCATAATCTTGCTTATCAAAAATAGTCAAAACATTTGCAAACTTTCATTAGTTTGAAGTTATTATAGGCACTTACCTCCTGGTGTGTAGTGCTTTGCCGGCTTTCATTAGAAAAGGCACACCGTCCCATCTAGCATTGTCGATGAAAAGAGCAGCAGCTGCGAATGTTGGAGTCAGACTACCTTTTGGCACAGTTTTATCATCGGTGTAGCCTGGATATGTGACTCCTCCCTTTGTCTGGCTCTTGTACTGTCCTACTACCACATCATCGACTTGAATCGGCCTCATTGAACGTAGAACCTTAACCTGAATTGTAGTAGGGAAAATGCTTTTCATAAATAACCTTTCTTGAACCAAAAACCAAGTTATAAAGGGGAAAAAAGAAAACACTTGAAACCTTTTCATTTCTGATATCCTCTGCATCCAAACTAACAGGTGTTTCCATGGCAAAGAGGGCTAAGATCTGAAGCAGATGGTTCTGCATTATATCTCTTATAATCCCGTAGTTGTCGAAGTACCTATAACAGAACAGAGAAGAAACATAAGCTTCCAATACAGAAGAGAAGAGATAGCAATAGCCAGATAATGGAAAACATTCAATTTACCCTCCACGTCCTTCAGTGCCGAAATCCTCAGAGAATATCAACTGGACGTTCCTTATGTATTGCCTTGACCATAGCGGTTCGAATATAAGGTTTGAGAATCGAAGAACAGATAAGTTCTCCACTAGCTCCTTCCCTAGGTAATGGTCTATCCTGTAAGCACACAGCTTATGTTAGCCTTAGCATCCAAAACCATTAGCATTACAACAACAACAAAGAAAGCTACAAGTGCAGTATCTCTCCCCAACCTAAAAATCTGATCTTCCTCCAGATACTGCTTGAACGATTTCGTTAAAGCAGCAGAGCTTTCAGAATCTCGACCAAAAGGCTTCTCGACAATGACTCTAGTCCACCCATTGGCAGATGAAGCAGAAGAGCTTGCACATTTCACAGCATCTACAAATATGTTCGGAGGAATAGACAAATAAAAGAGGCGGTTCGAGATTCTTCCAGCCTACAAGAATACAATATGTCACACATATGAAAAGGAAGTAGAGATTCCAACTAGCAGTGGAACAAATCAACTACCTCATGCTCCTTGAGCTTCTTGTCCAATACAGCAAAATGTTCCTGAGAATCATACTGACCAGAGTGGTAAAAACATCTCTTGAGAAACTCTTCCATCTTTTCACCACAGTTTACCCTGAAAATCCAGATGCAACAAATTGCATAATTAATAATCTATCTTTAAATTTTTTTTTTTTTTGGTCGAAATCTATCTTTAAACTAAAAACGGAGACTTTAAGAGCTACAAGTGCTTGCCTCTTATCAATTCTGCAGGTAAGTGTTTTGCTGACCATGTTTCTAAGCTCAGCATCTGTCATCTTGCTCCTAGAATATCCATATATCGTAAAATGCTGCCACACAGACACATATCATATTATCAATCATCACACACAATCAAAATAGCAATCACAGAAGGTAACATAACAATACCTCGGGAAGACAGCCTTCGTAGTAAAGAGCGAAAAGAGCGGGGAAAATCTTCTTCTTGGCAAGATCACCAGAGGCTCCAACCACCGTGATACTAACCGTCGACTGACTTTGACCATCGGATCCTGCTCCAACCTTGGCTGCTTCTTCAGATATAACTGATAACACCTCCTCTTTCAATCCTTTAAGAGAAGATTTACCATCTGTTGGATTTGAATTGCTGACTATTGCACCTTAAAAAACCAATGTAAATATCAAATGATTACACTTGAACTAATCAAATGATCCAATCAGTATTGAATTTATTACCAGAAATTCAACTACAGTTAAAAAAAAAAACTCGTTTTTGGATTTGATCAAATCCAATCCGGAAACATAAACAGAGAAGGAAGCAAGTGAATTGCGGAACTAACCATCTTGCATAAAGACAGAGGCACGACCGGACTTCCTCTGGAATCTAACACAGAGCTCATTAAAATTCAATCCTTGAGGAGAAGCAGGCAGGAACGAGAGTGATCGAGATAATCGGTTACTGTTAACAGGTGAGAAAGAAGCCGGATAACCGGACCGACACGACCGGGAGGTGACGGAGGAAGACAAAGAAGCCATGGTTAAAATTGTTCCGGAGTGAGAGGAGGAAGAGATTTTAGGTTTTGTCTTTTAAAATGAACATAAGAAACATCGAAGGAGATTAAAGGGCATTTTCTGCAAATAACAACCTTTCGAGATCTCCCAAAGGTTATATTGTCTTTTGCCAAACTTTTAAAATTGCTCACACTACTGTGAATCTGTGATATGGTGTATGGCTACCGACGTGAAGGCTGCTGTCTCTCCAGATATTAATATTCAATTCAACCAAACCCCCAAGTGGACTTTGCTTTCTCTTCCTTTTGTTCTGTTTTGTTTCATTTTCATAAGAAGATCTTCGAATATACGTTTCTCAAAAGATGCTTTCATTTTCACCTACTTTCCTTCTTTTTGTATGTTGTAAAACAGTGATGAAATTGAAATTGCAAATTTAGGGCCTGATTGGTTGTGGCTGTAGCTTTAATTTTTTTGCTGTAGAATTAATGATGTAGAAATTTTGGCTGTGATTCTAGATTTTAGTGCTGTAAAATTTTTTATTATAGATTGTGTCATTAAATATAATATTAAAACAAAAAAGTTAAGATATAGAAATAATAGATTAAAAAATAAATGTTGAAAGATTAATAAGGAAAGAGAAGAGAGAAAATTCTAAGAGCACTTAATTTGGTGCTCTAGAAAAATTGCTTTCCAAAGCCACGGAACTTCCATAAATAAATAAAATTGCTCTGTGTTTCAAAAATGGAAAGAGATAAAATGAGAGCTTGATTGGTAATTTGGTATTACTGTAGAGAGATTTAGGGCTGTGCAGAGCAACCACAGCCCCTACCAATCATCCCCTTAGTTGGAAGTCGAAGAAGATATGTATTACTCATTTCAAAGAAGTCAAAACAAAATTGCTCAGGAAAACTTATGAGTTTTACACTCTTACAGCCTCACTCAACTCTTCCCCAATAAAAGAACAAAAAATCAAATGCTCTCAAACTACAACAATGCTCTCAAAGAAGCTTAACTCGCAGGCCAATAACCTGCACAAATCTCATCTCTCTCTCTCTCTCTCTCTGTCTCTCCATAACATGATGACTGATTCTAACAACAACAACAACAACAAAACTACCAAAAACCCTCAAAAACTGAGCACAAAATCAGAGAACGAGGGCGACTTTCTCATGGGATATCATCGGAGATGGATTCGCAATCAAAGGCTCGTAATGATCTGCTCCACCACCACACCAACCTGAACAAGCAGAGAACTTTTTATTATTATCACCAAAGTCGGAAAAAACTTAAGAATGAATCTCAACTGATGGGTGTTCATTTTTTTATACCTGTCCCTTTCATGAATAGAAAGACTGGGAATTCAATGACTTCACTTCTTGGTTTGTGAGGAAGGAAGAACACACAGTTCTCTTCCTCTACCATCCCATCTGATCCATGCGCTTGCACCTACAATACCCAAATTTCAAAACTTTAATTTGATGTGCAACACAAAACTTGAACACAAGACGAAAACAAGAAAAAAAATAAGGATTTTTAACTCACCACATAGATTTCTCGTTTGAATTCTGTGGCAAGACATTCAATTGCAATGTCATCCCCAAAAGCAGCTGCATGTCCGTCTCTGTTCTCATCTACAGATAACAAACCATCTTCTGTATACTGTAAGGTGATGATATCATGCTCATCTTCTGACGACCCTGATATCGACATGTACTTTGCCCAGCTAAGCCCGTCGTTCACCGGGAGACACCTCTCTCTGTAGATCGACTCTGCAGCTGTTTCTCTGCAATGGTGAAAAACATAAGGAAAGAGTAATTAGAAAATCAATACAAACACAAGACAGATGCATGTTTGTCCTAGTGAAAGACTATAGAGCACAATTCAACCAAAGCTTAAAACTTTATCAATCATAAGAACAAAAATGCTACATTTCTTCATTTTGTAATTGAATAGATCAAAATCACGAATGCTCAGGCATAAAGATACGTTTGTGATGGAACAGAGACCAGATCTGAATTCGGAGTGAGAAAAGAGTACCTCTGCATTCCAATCTGCAAAAGCTCTTCAATGGCGGAATCCAAACTCTCACGCTCATCTTTTTTGGCGAGCAATTTCTCTTCCTGGACGATATGAATCCCCCACCCGGTTTTCAGATCCGGCGAATACATATGCCTAATCGCCTCCGTGATTACCTCCTTTTCTTCCTCGCTCGCGGATCCGAAATCCTCAAGGAACCTCCGCACCGTGCGCCGCCGGAGGTCACGCGCGTCGATCCCACGCGCCTCCATGGCCTTCTGGGACGCTGTGAATAGGCAGTTCCCGTCCGATGAGACCTCTCCGCCGTGGGAGAGACGGAAAACGACGGGCGCGGAGGATTCCTCTTCTTTCCCGGGATGCTTCCACAGAACCCCTTTCGCGTGAAGCAGCTGGAGGTGCCGTCTCTGCTGCTCCTCTAAACCGAAAACCTCATCCCATGCAGTGGTGGTTGCGGCCGCCATCGTCTTCTCCACCGCTTCAACAGCTGCAGCCGCCGCGGATTGGTCAACAAGATCCACGTCATCGAGAGACACGGCGGCTGTCGCCGGTTCCCTCCACGGAACGGTAGGTGAAGGAGATTGAAATGTCGTCGTCGAATCACACAAAAGCTTTCCCATTTTTTTTAAAGATTATTAGAAATCGCAGAGACACACAGCCAAAATCTTGTTCTCTGCAGATTTCGACTTTCTTCAGAGAGGAGAGAGAGAGAGAGAGGAGCTGTATCGGCTCAACGGCTAGATATGGGATGCGAAAGAACACGACTGTTGGAGTTAACGGTCAGATCTGAGAGACAAGAACGCGGGAGAGGAAAGTATAATCACGTGGCGTAATCCTAATGGTCACCGTAAGTCCTCTGACTAACGAATGGCTATGGCTTGACCGTGCGAGAGGTGGACCACGCCACTCAAAAACATCAAACCAACCCCTTTTTATTTATTTACTTTAATGTAAAATGTTAAAATAGTTGATTATGCAATTTTTATCCTCTCTCTCGTTGTTACCTGATTTGTTAATTTGTTCCACTAGCTGTCGTTATTAGCTGGCGGCATCCTCCTAACGTGCACACATGGTGTCCCCTTTTTGGTAGATTGCCAATTATAGATAGACACATCAGCTTATTAGAGGAGTCAACCAATGAGAGAGCTATCTCACACGTATGAGGCTGTGTCAGGGATAGGGATGGGGCTATATCAGACTAGCTGCGCCACATGTGCGGACTTGTCTTGGACGGCGTGAAAACGTCGTGAATCGCGCGTTTAGATTAACGGAATTTTTTACCTGTAACGGCTAGTAAAAGATAAATATTGTGATCTTCCATTTGTGTGTGTAAATAACCCCAAGTAGTAAAGTACCTGGATTTTATGTTGTAATAAAATTTGTTTCCCTTGTTTCTTTTTGTAGAAAATATGAAATGAAAGTAATAAAAAACTAAATCTTTTGATATGAAGATAAAACATTCCAGGTGACTGTTTCACTCACAAATAATTTAGGATTCTTAGACTAAATTACTTTCCTTCCATTAGAGGAAAATTCAAGAGAATCTTTGAACCATAGATCCAAAATATATGCATGTTTACTTTTATTGCATCTTGCATAAGTTCGTTTTGAAAACTATTTTGGAAGGATTTATAGACAAGGGATGATTTGTCCCAAGAAGGCAAGAACAACTCTGAACAGATGTCTATGCTAGTGAGATAGTCACAATGTTTTTCAAGTTGATATGATAGTTAAAAAGGCTTGAATATTTGGATCAGTGCTTAGATATTAGAATGTGATGGGTTATTCTTTTGAAGCCCATCTGTACATGGGCCTTCATATCCTGATATAAAAAAACTCAAATCTCTCCGAATCTCTTAAAAGTGTGTAAAGCTGCATCGGAAGATAAAAGAGCATCTTTGAGAAGACAAGCTAATCATTAGGAGTAGCTATGAATTATTTAGAATCTTGGTAAAGTAATCCAAATTCTCGTTACAGATTTGTTAATAAGAAACGAGGAACTTATATCTACCATATCAGCTTATTAACATCTATGTTCAATGTTCATATGCACACTCCTCTATCATTGAACGATAACAGACAAAGCAGAACTTATCTAATTTCATTTACTAATACGAATTTATCAGCTACCCAACTGTTTTAAAGTATCTAACACGTTGTTCTTCAGATATTTCCTTAAAGTAATAGATATAAGAAAATACCTCGTTTTCAAACATCTGGAATAACTTCCGTTATTAGTAAACTGTTAAAAACATGATCCTCATGTAAGGCATTTTCAATTAATATAGAGGTAACAAATTATAAGAAAATAAGCTTCAATTAGAAATCATTTTACCAGTTCTTGTATATTGAAAATTCAAATCGTCAAAAAAAGAAAGTTAGTACCAAGTATAAAAACAGCAAATTTACTTACACATGAACCATCACAACAGTTGTATTACAATTACAAACAGTAATGTGGTAAGTTTTATCTTTTCCTAACTGTATCCAAAGAATACGACGAAACACGAAAAAAAAGCATGGAAAGAATAAAAAGCAAAAACTTGCATGGTTTATTGTAAAAAGATAGGTGAGGTGGGCCGTATAATTGGAGTCCAATTTACCAAAAATAAACCTCAAAAAATAAAATTAAACGTTATCACACTTTCTCCTTATCTTTAAAAAATAAAACAAATTTTAAAGAACAAAATAAAACTCTCTCTCCACTGGACATTGGTAAAGGCAGAGAAAACCAAAAAGACTGTTCATCCTCGTCTCCCCCAATAAAAAAAAAAAAAATCCGCCATGAAAATGAAGAAGAAAGGAAAAGTTTACCCTTCTCCTCCTCCACCATCATCTTCCTCTTCTTCTCCTTCGTCTCACTATCTCAACGAAGACGACTCTCTCTCTGTCTTGAGGCTTCTTCCAGCTACGATTTTGGTTCTGGTTTCTGTTCTCTCAGCTGAAGACCGTGAAGTTCTCGCTTACTTGATCACCAGAGGAACCACCATTTCCGCCATAGGAAGCTGCGGAAGTAGCTACTCTTCCTCGTCTCCTTCTGTAGATTCGAAGAAGATGAAGAAGAAGAACAAATCTAGCAAAACCCACAAGCCTCCTGTTTTCAATTGCGAGTGTTTCGACTGCTACACTAACTACTGGTTCCGATGGGATTCGTCGCCGAACCGTGAGCTCATTCACGAAATCATCGAGGCGTTTGAGAGTCATCATCTCACTACCGGCGGCGGCGAGAACTCGGCTTCCCGGAGCAAATCCAAGAGAGGTAAGAAGAAAGAGAAACCGATTCGTACGGTCGCTGATAAGGAGGATACACCTGTCGCCGAAGTCGAGGTCGAGCACGAAACCACAGTCTCCGAGAGCCACGTGTCGTCTCCAGATAACTCGCCGGGAAGATTGAGTGAAGCTGAGGTGGCGGAACGAGAGCCGCGGGATGAGAAGGTTGTTGCCAAAGAAGAAGAGGAAGAATCGACGGTGGTGTTTCCGGCGACTGTGCACAAGGGATTGGCGAGGAAGGTACTACCGGACGTGTTGGGTCTTTTCAATTCCAATTTTTGGAGACTTTGGAATCCGAACGCGTAAAAGCATCGACCAAAAGTTTATGCCTTTTTTTTTGTTTTTGTTGTTGGAAGAAAAACAAATAATCTCCATCTCCATGGTTTAATTTCTTTCTTCTTTCTCTAAAATGTGTCACTTTGGATATGTTTGATATTCTTGGTTGGGAAAAAATGTAGGCTTTAGCTCTTCTTTTTAGTCCAATGTTTTCTGTTCATGAAAAATTCTCTAAAATGTTCAAACTTTTGCAATGTAGCCATTTTTTGGTATATTCAATCTCTTTTGGTTTGGTGGTGAGAGTCTAGTCTCTCTAGGCGCAGTACAGCGATTTTGAGGATTTTCAATAAAATTTTATAAAGATTTTGCTTAGGAACGAAGTTTGTGGATTAGGTAGACTGTTTCAAAGGGTGGGCCAACAAATATTTAACTTTTGATTGAGGCATCCTCATAGTGAGAGTGTGTCTCATTCTCAAATCTATTTAATGTATTGATATCTACTGATTTATGCTGTTTTTAGTAATCTTTATTTATGGTATACCATATGTTATAAGTTCGCTTAACTTTCCCTTTTTCTTCTTCTTATGCTGCCTTGCGTCAATGCATCTAAAAAACTCTGAAAGTACTCTTAAATGTTCCGATCGAATTCATGACATAGATCCCATTTTTTGTAGTCAACAGAACTTTTTCCAATCAAGTGAGTGACCATGAATTAGTTTTCGTTTCCATATCAAATATTTCCTTAATATACTTTTCAAGCCCAAAAGCAACTCTTGGCACACATAATAAGCCCAAATTTTTCACAGCACCAACTTAGCCCATTACGTTAACTCTTCAAAGCCTCCATCTGATCCTTTTAGAAAACCTTCAAAAGAGAAGACTTGATGTTTTCTTTTCCTAGAAAAACAAAGAGAGCGTGGACCGGTACAAAACGAAAAGTAATGTAAAAGAACACGTGCGTCTTCCAAACACATGCTCAGGACTTTGTAATATTCAAACATACATCTGATCTGATCATAATATATAAGTGTTCCTATTTTTCTTCTTTCTTTGCACTTTGAATGGTCAAGCAAGCATGGACTAGCAACAGGAAATGGTGAGCTTCTTTTGCTTTTCCTTTTCAATTATAATAATTGGTTACTGGTTTCAACTTCAACCTTGGAAGATAATTACCAACCACGTCTGCGCCAAGTAAAATATCTCGCTTCCCCTTTTACAAGGATTAAAATTTTGACCCAACTACATACAAACCTATGGATTATCTACTTCTGGTTTTCTCGCCAAAGAACAAAAAAAATCACGTAGCAATATACGTCAGAAGTTATATCCGTTCATATATATCCATGCAATTGGATATTTATTCAATAAAGCCAAAATATGTATGTATTCATTAATTATTTTGTAGCATGGAACGAAGAATCGACTCAAACTACTTATCTTGTTGCCATGCTGCAATTTTAGTCAATACAAAAAAATGACGGTGAAGACTCGAGGATATATAACTCGTATTCTCAGATACGAAAAGTCGAAAAAGACTTGTGTGTTCAAGAGCTAGATTATCAATTTAACTACTGGTGACAGCATTATATATGTGGATTCAAACGTTGTAGACTTTGATTGATCAATTCAACAAATATGGTATATATTTCTTCTACATACGGATAATATTTAACGCAAACGTGTCAGTTTTTATTTTTCAAACTCACATGACGTTCGACAGAAAGAAAAATGTAAACCCATATGACGTTCGACGAAAAGGAAAACCTAACCCATATATTACGTCACTCGAGAGAAAAAAAATCGACTAATGAATCTTCCACAACCCATTAGTAAAAGTTTTGTTTTTTGTTAAAAGGTTTTAGTAAAAGTTCTGTATATGTTTTCTCTTTAACAAAAAAAAAAAGGTTCTATATATGTTCGTACGTGCATGCATCGTTTTAAAAATCTACTTAGAAAAAGCAGACTATTAATTGATTCTTACGTCAGGTCACCAATAACTCAACATTAGATAGTAAGATATGTTTATTAATGAGCAAATTCAAAGCACTCTCAATACCACACGTACGTTATCGGTTCTTTATTAATTCAGGAATCAGTAAGTAAATCCTCGAAAAGCTATTCTTAATCCGCTAAGCTAATTGCCAGTAGATCTATGTATATTGTTTAAGGAGATATGGATAATGGATCAATGGATTCATATAATGTCACTAATTAATAATGTGTATAAAATGTAATGTTAATGCTTAATTCTTACGTGTCGTTTACGACACTTCCCCCTTCTAGTAATTCTGCTGCTTTAACGATTAGCAGCGGGCCGCCTCTTCGTCTTTGACTTGGCAGTCTGCCATAAATGTCTCTATATAATATAGACTAATCTTTAATACCAAACAAACAAACAAACAAGAAAAAAGCTAAAAAGAAATATTCATCTTGAAAATCTGGTCGGGCCTGTATTGTTGAAACTTGAAAGAGTTATTTAGAAGATTCGATAGTTAATTAGGAATATGGAGGGATATGATAACGGATCGTTGTATGCACCGTTTTTGTCGCTGAAATCGCATGAAAACATTTCTAAATCGGAGTTCCATGAAGGTGAAGAAGAGGCCTCAAAGGTTAGAGGAGGTTCATCGAGAAGCTTGGAGTCGAAAAAGAAGGGGAAGAAACAAAGGTTTGCGTTTCAGACAAGGAGCCAAGTGGATATTCTTGATGATGGTTATCGATGGAGGAAATATGGCCAAAAGGCCGTCAAGAACAACAACTTCCCTAGGTTCGACCTTATTCATTTTTCATTCTCCCTCCGTTTTAATATACCAATACTCAAATTTCTATATATTTAGCATAGAAGATAAGAATTAACGTTTATGTGTTCTATCCGATCTCAAATTAACCTGATACATATTGTTCTTTTTATCTACGATTTCTACGAATCGAAAATCATGATAGTCCTCGAGTGTAGATTGATCTTTAGGTACTACGCTTGATTATTATGTTCCTAATAATCTTTTTTTTTTTTTTTATCAGAGTTCTTTAGCAAGATCGTGATAATGTCTTTTTTTTTTTCTACTGAATAACCAATGGGTTATAGTTAAGTCTTTTGGTGGAAAATCTTAATAAATGAGCATTTTGGGAGAAAAAGTTGACGATTGGTGGTTACTCTTCTACTGAATAACCAATGGGTTATCATTCACATGATCACATCAGCTTTAGGATGATCTTAACTACTCTGCATATTGATTGGATTTGTTTCTTTCTCATCTTTATCCTCAAGCTTATCTAATAATTGGCCAGTGATATGATTAAATTGAAAGTCTTCGTTTTAAATGTGCATCGTTAATTACTCTTCAGTAGGAGAAGTAAAGTTTTATAAACTAATGGTTTGAATAAATATGTACATGTGCAGGAGTTACTATAGGTGCACATACGGAGGATGCAACGTGAAGAAGCAAGTGCAAAGATTATCAGTGGATCAAGAAGTCGTCGTCACAACCTACGAAGGAGTTCATTCGCATCCCATCGAAAAATCCACCGAGAATTTCGAGCACATTCTCACTCAAATGCAAATCTACTCTTCCTTTAATTAATCTCTCAAATCTTCTATACCTTTTGAGCATATATTTCTGAGAGCTCATGTTGTAAATTATTCTGTTACACTTTACCTGTGTTGAAAGAAAAAAAAAACTTATGGTGAACTTAAGTTAATTTGTATCCTAATAATTTTTTTAAAATAAAAATATTCATTCAGTTTGTTTTTCATAGTCTCTGTTATGTCTACGTACCGAAAGTTGTAAGAAAACTGCAGAAAATATGAATTTATGAGAGTTAATTAAGTTCGGTGGATGAAGGAGAGGAAAATAAAAACCAGCTGAGAAAATGACATACCGCTTATAAAAATTGAATCAGTCACGAACTAAATACTAAACCATTATTTTGGCCCACAGTTCAATGGGGAAAGACTTTCGCGTGCATTTAATAACGATTTTAACAACTGACAAGACTTTCTTCTGCAGCAAAACACAATTATATATATTGAATGCAAGTCATGTAGCAATCAACAATGGCTATAAGACAGTTCAATTCATTGGTCTGGATTTAGAGTCAAACTTTAGACAAAGAGCTTCACGAACACAACAAACAGGAGAAGTAGCTGAACAAAAAAAGGCAGCAGGTTGATTTGATCTAACTGTTTCATGGGATTATTATTATTACCATGCTCCAAAAAACGTAGTGGTCTTGAATTACATAACATTTCGAAAATCCAAAGACCAAGAAAGATACTGAAATCTATAAAAGTCTGGATCTTTAGATTGGAGCTGATTCTGCTTCCATATACTTACAAATCCTCTCCATAACCTCTCGTCCTTTGACGCTATTCTGCATGAATTTCTCTGCGCACTTTTGCTCAACTTTCTCCGCCATTGAGGCCAGAGCCGACAAGGGTTTGATCCTAATGCTCGTCTCCTGGCTACAAACCGTCCATGCCGATGGATTCTCTGGATGCGGATCGTACCTTATCCTCTCCTCCACTTCAATAAACTTCTGGAGACTAATGTTCTTTGTAGTAAGCTGGATTATAATGAAAACGAAATAGTTAGACGTCTCTGTTCGATATTTTCTAAGCTCAAATGCTATATTAGCTAATCTATAACACTCCTCCATGGTTCTTGTTTATGCCAATCAAGTTTCAATCAAACAGATTACAACAAACCGAATAAAACTAGTTCCTCATCTTACAAATGTTTCATCCAGCTCTAGTGGTATCTAAGCTAATCTAAACACTCAGCTACTAATAAATGCATCATTACAATAACGTTTCCTCATATACTGACTACAAATTATGAGGAAAAGGCATAGAAGAAATTGGTGATATGTACCTGCATAGAACGTGATTTGCCATCGACAACAGTTGATTCAACGCAGTGACAGATGTCCTGACCGATGATCCTGTGAAGGAACCATGGGCCAGGAGCATGGATGGTGAGGGCACGTGTGGTGTGGAGTTTCCCGGTGTCCGTGTCGAGTTTACGGTTCAAGGTGTCGACTTCGAGGATGTGAGAAAGGATGCGTTTGTTTTCAGGGTCTGCAAACTTCCTCCATGAGGCAGCGCTCACTCGCTCCCATGGATGCTTGTAGACATGCTCTTGTCTGTATGCTTTTACCATCTAAGAATCTGAATAACCAAACATAGATCAATCAAAAACTAATTCAAATCCAAATCATGAATGCTTTTGTATACACCGTACAAGCTTGAATGTAATTGATGTAACAAAACACGATGATGTAGCTGATAACAGAACGGAATACCGAATCTGAATACATGAAGGAGAGATTTTTATTAAGAACAAATAAAAGGATTGTACTTTATAGTGAGCTAGATAACAAAGAGGTAACGTAGATGCATCTAGATCCAACCAAACAATTCGATTTACAAAAAGTTGATTTGAGCTATGATTACGAGGATAACTGAATTTCAACAAACAAAGATGAAGACTTTGGCGAATTTAAGCATTGATTTCCGCAAACAAAACCATCGAATTCACTGAAATTCGGCTAAAATCCGTCAACATCGCCTACAAATCTAAATACCAAAGCGCAATTTTGAGCAGAACAACAATGGCAGTTTTCTGGGACTGGGCTAATAGAATTGCAGGAAACAAATGAAGAAAGAAACGTACTTACACAGTTGACTCGATTGCTAATCGATTGGAAGGAAAATTGAGAGATTGGAAAGAGAGAAATACCTTAGCGAGAGGTACCGAGAAATCAAGATCTTGGTGAGCGTAGAAAAATATGACCCAAAAATGGAGGACGTGACGAGAGGGAATAGAGGAAGGAAGCAGAAGCAATGGCGGTGTGTGGAGACAAGAGACTTGTGCAGCTTAATTATGTTTAGTTCCTACACGATGGTTTGGCCCTGTCTCGTAGGCGACTCAACTTTGGGCCTTTTCAAAGCCCTGTCCAGATAGTCCGTTCCGTTCATTCAATGCTTTGGGTTTTGACTTTTTCAGTAATTTGCTCTCATTTAGTAAAGAAAATAATTTCTACAGTTATTTGGGTTTGATAAAGTTCTGATATATAAAAATATCAAAAATTGATGAATTTCAATTTATTTGATTTCGTTTTCTTTTTGCCTAACAAGCTGATTGTCAATACATTTTGTTTCCGTTTCGGATCAGTTTGGTTTGTATTCCCCCACACTAGGGGTGCCGGATATCGGTTCGGTTTCGGTTCGGTTTTTTCGGTATTTGGTTTTTCGGTTAATAAAAAATAGCTACCATAGTAGATCCATACTTACTTCGGTTTGGTTCGGTTTGGATTCGGTTTTTGCGGTTTGGATATTTTCGGGTCGAATAATCTCGGTTTTCGGTTAATTTGTATTTTTTGTTTTATGATTATTTTATTAATTAGGGTTTTCGATTTTTCTCATAATCAAAATGATCAAATTCAAATAAAAAATGCAAACTCATGTCTTATTCCTTTTGCTCATCTACAAGTGAATAAGTATTAAAAGAAAATCAGTTAACTTATGAAACAAAAAAGTAGAACAAACGGAGAAAACTTGTTTAAGGCATACGATACCTTTAGTTCACGTCTAGGGTAAGAGAAAAGATTAACGAAGAAGAAGACAATTGCTATAATAATATTGTTGTATGAGAAGAGGAAGATCGCTTTATCTAGGTTTTTTTTTAGTGTTTCTTAATTGTTAAATTTTAGTTAATTAATGATTTATTACTCTAAACTTATATTATTATATGAGTAATTTAATATATATAAAGTTATTCGGTTTTTTGCGGTTTTTGCGGTTCGGTCGGTTAATATCCAAACCATATCAATATCCACGGTTTATATAAAATTGCATCCATACGGTTTATACAGTGTATCCAAATCCAAACCATATGACTTATTTCGGTTCGGTTCGGGTCGGTTCGGTTTTACCAAATTGAACACCCCTACCCCACACTGCTCAGATCTACCATTTACAATCTAAAGACAAACGACAAAAGAACACAGAACATATACATTTAGAGTCAGTTGCACAGTTTTCCTTTTTGGCTTTATGAGGATTCTTATAAACTGCTCCTCGCAGGTATGAGTAAATAGAATAGAGGCATTTCACGATTTCAGCAAAATACTCAAAAGGGAAGAACAATCACATAGCTGTACCAAAATACAGACCGGTTGTTTAACCAAAAAAAAGAATCAAAATTAAATGTTTTATACGATGGTTGGGCTAGCTTGGACTGGCCGTGTGAGAATATCAGTGATGTAACTCCGGATTTCAGGTATAGCTTTCCTTATAAACATGGGAAACCTGCGTACATCAGTATAAATTTAACCTGAGTGAGTAAAAGTGAAGTCAAATTTCCAAAACTTTATAGTGAAGTAATAATGTTGTTTTTGTTGTTGCATACCATAATTCAGAGCTGAGCTTAGTGTAATGCTCAAGAACAAAGAGAGTGCAAGCTCGTCTTAAGGCTGAAGCATTGTATGTATCTGCTAAGTCATACATGGATGGTATGTTTCCCACACAGATGTCCTGCAGCAACATTAAGTAAGTCCATGCACACAGAGATAAGTCTGTCGAGAAAAAGTTATGACCTCGGATTTTGAGTTTTTACCTGAGCGATTGTGTACTCACAAAGGCGTTTGAGACCTTCGAGAAGATATTGATCAGCTGCTACAAGCAGATCTTCAGCCAAGTCTTTGGGGATGTTAACACTTCCAGTGTAGATGAATCTGCACATTGTGTTTTTTTGTGTGCTCAAGACTCTTAGTTCACTATGGTAATATTCTAATGTTGAAATGTTTGAATTTATAGAGCTTTACCTCATCATAAGCTCAAACACTTCCCATCTTATATTTGGGATCTCTACATTTTGGGCATTGCGTTCCTAAAACCAATCATCAAGTAAGTTGATTGATACTTATGTATTATATGTATGATGAAATGGATACCACAATTTAAAATTTAGAAGCTTACCTTGTAAAGGCCATCAAACATTGCACGAAATATTTCAGAGGAAGCTACCAAGCAAATCTTGTGAGCATAGAATTGTTGACCTAATGAAATGCCATGTAAATTCTCATTTAAAAAGTGTTATCACAGGTAGATTTACTAGAAACATAAACAGGATTTAATGTTATACCATCGATTAGGAAGGTGACATCGGACAAAGTAGAGTTGTTCACGAATTCCTCACCCGAGAATGCCTTCAGTTTTACAATCAATAACAAGTCAGGACCTCAAATCAGATATAACCTTTTACAATTGAAATAAGAAATGGAAGTTTCTTTACCCGTTGGGGTGGTGAGGAAGGAGCTGAATCCTCTGGTGCAACGGATGTTGCTTTTCTAGCTAATTCGAATAAAGCGCTTGAACTATATCTCTGCTGCTTCATGCTTGAGAAGTATAGAAGCTCCAACAAAAACTCTACTCCTGCATTAGTAATAATACGTCGATTGATTAGGAGCAATCATTCAACAAAACAAGTCCTACTTAATAAAATTCTCAAATGAGATGATTACCATTGTTATCTATGAAGATTAATTTTCCATCCTTAGGGTCACAGAGATGTGCAAGAGACAGAGCAATTCGCATTTGTATAGCCTTCTCTGTGGTTCTCATTAGATATAATAATTGGCTTAGTACCTGCGAGAAGGGTGACACATCAGGGGACTAAAACCAAGGTCATACTTAAGCTAATAATCAGAAGGTCTAACAGAAAGAGGTACTTACAGGTCCACGAATCTTGTTCTCTAGCCTTTTCAATGTCCTCACAACACAGTCCCTAGTCGGCTGCAGATAGAAGAATTGCGATTAGAATTTGGAAATCATGTAGAGTGGTTTGGTAAACATAAGCAGTCAAATGCATACTTGAACGGTGAAGTTGTCATCTTGAAGCTTTTGAATTCCTCCAGCCTTTATGAAATCTGCTACGTTTTCCTATTTACGGATAAATTAAATTAAGTACTCATGGTTTGTAAAGTGAGCTAGGGGTATAGCTGTATATAAAACTATTCATTTTAGAGTTTGGTTTACCTCGTTATCTGCAAGGCCATACAAAGCAAAGGCAGCATTGTGTTGAACAGATCCGGTTTTCACATCAAGAAGATTTAGTAGAGCGACTATGCCTCCTCTTTGTCCAATGCCAGCTTGATTGTGTGTGTCCTGCAACATTCAAACATTGAGGATTTAAGTGTTTAGATATAAAACATAGATTCCAGAAGCAACAAAAACATTCAAATGCTAATTCAAAAACATAACTACCTGAGCCAAACGGCCAAGAGCAAACGCTGACATTTCCATGACCTGCTCATCTGATGATTGAAGCATCTGAATTAATGGTGTAATGGCACCTCTCTGGGCAATGTGCACCTGCATGCACATGTTGCCAGATATGTTATTATGCTCTCTAGTTTGAATACATTCTTTTATATCGCCAAAGAGCATGTGCTCATCATGTCAAGAAAGAGATAAACTCATACCTTGCAATCTGAATCTGGCGCAGCAAATTGACCTATTAATAAAGCTGCTTCTCTCTGTGTCTCCAAACAAGTGGAGCTGTTGCAGATATCATAGCGATCGGTTTCAAAACATGTTTCAGAATTTCAAGAGTAAACATCTATTTCAGAAGAATAAAGAACAATAAGCATACCTAAGTAGACCGATTACTGGTTGTAAGGCACCAGCGCGGATAACCTCTTTCTTGATGTCAGGAGATGAGTGAACAAGATTTCCAATTGCCCCAATCTGAAAGTTCCACCGCATATCAGAAACAAGTGAACAAAGCAAACGAATTACAACAATCTAAAGCAAGATAATGAACCAACCGCTTCGCCATGCACAGAAGAATCTTCTGATTGAAGCATCAATACAAGCGTTGGCAAAGCATTCAACTCCACAATCTACACAGTAAACAGTTTCCAATTATGTGAGAAACACGTCGCTTATAAGCCAAAAATAAAACAAAGCATCACCATAGCCAAAACATACTTGATTCTTGTTCTCATCATTTCTAAAAGAAACCGTTCGCAAGGCCCCCGCAGCAGCTCTATGTACTTTCACATCCGGAAAATTCAAAAGCTCAACAAGTGGTGGAATGCCACCTTCAACCCTGAATAGTAATTATTAAAAGGTGTCACAAATGAAATAGCATAGCCAATGCCATAACAAAAACCTTAAGAAAAAAGAATCAGATCCTCGTACCTTATATTTGTTTTAATCCTAGGATTGTCATGAGCAATATTAGTGACCATATCAGCTGCTCTCCTGATAACAGCATTAGCCTCCATGCACCCACAGCAAATCCCTCGTCTCTTCAACAACTTCACGGTGGGGACTATAGCCCCAGCATCCACAATCAGCTGCTGGTAATCAGGCTATTCCAAAAGAGAAAGCTAATATTAGCACAACTCCTAACAGGAATTGTGAAATTCACAACTAGCCATCTACAAATTTTCATCAAAAACAATTGAAGACTGGGTTACCTGAATAGCAGCAATAAGTCCAAGAGCAACTGCACAATCCTTCTCCAGTTTATGATCGCAAGATTTGGGGAAATTTCCGCCGATTGCCGAAGACCACGGGGATTCCAAATATCTAACCAAAGCAGGGATAGCTCCATTTTCCACGAGCATTTCCACATTTTCGTCTACATAAACAGGTAAGAAAAATCAAATTAAGCCCAGAAAAAAACTTCTAGGTCTCGCCAACTATGAGCTAAAACAAACCAATTGCTAAGTAGAATCCAGAATCTGAATTGATTCAAATAGTTGTAACGCACGATTGAGCAATTCAACGGCCGAAAAACGTTTCAAAACTTTAAGGATTAGCTACCAAATTAATATAACCGTCGAATAGATGCGAAATTGAGGATTACAGTACCGATTTTAGCCAAGGCGGAGATAGCAGCAGCAGTTTCTTTGACATCTTCGCGATCAGATTCTGCATCTGAGAAGCTGGAGTTTAGAACCTCGACGTGGTGGCGGATCGCGACGACGAGATCTAACTGTTCATCTTCGACCTCGATAGACTGCCTGACGATTGGCACCATATCCGACTCCACGGTAAGCTTTCGTTTCAAGTTTTTCCCGACGAGGCGTGTTGTTCGCTGGCGCTTCGGGTGGCTCTCCATCGGCGGGTGATTTGAGATCACTGGAGGAGGACGACTGAGAAGAAGATGTAACGGCGAATTTGAGCGGAGGATTTTGAAGGATTTGGATATTTTCATTGAAGTGGAGAGATCCTTTTGGTTATAATACCAAGCTTGCAGGCGGTCTTTTGTGAAAAAATGGTTTTGAGTTTGGAGCCAAAAATGTTTCCCTCTGGAGGGAAATGCATTTTTTCGATTTGGCGTTATTTTGTTTCCTTTTTCGTTCTTTGACCATTTACAACTAATACTGCTAAACGGGTTGGGCCTTACTTTCCAAAAATAAAACTTCTCGTTTTGGGCTATTCTTTGAAATCGGCCCAGCACAGCATCTTTTTATATAATGGTGACCCGTACGAACATCATCACCAGGTTGCAAAGTTTGTTTCTCAATATATTTTGTTGTGCAAACAATATCTTAAGCATTTGATAATCTGAAATAAAAGTTGGAGTGTGATCGATTTTAACTTGCTGTTCGACAGACTTGATTTGATAATTGATGTACTTGATCCTAAGGGTTGATTGTGAATTGTGAATTGTGAATTGAGAATCAATACGGACTTCAAATCTGTGCCGTTTACACCTAGAAAAATCTTGGGAGTAGTATTTTACTCTTGTTTATCGACGGAGAAGATGATTTGAATTTGCTGGACAAGTTTGTATGTTCACGATTCTCTATGATATCGCATTTACATAACTAAAACTTAGAAAATGGACAAGACTGTACTATAGCAAGAGACACATTTACTAGATTTCGTTCCGTGTTACCAATTTTTTAATTCTGGCAGTGATTTTATTCTTTTCTTTTTCAAACAGTTTTCCAGCGAAGCTAGTAGTAATGATTGGAGCTCGCGTCTTTTGTATCACGACATCACTACAAAGATCATCATCTATCTTCTTCCTCCCCAAGATCCCGACCCGACCCGTTTCCAGAATATCATCACCCGCAATTAGATCCATCATCACCATGAGCAGCAGCACCACCACCACCACCGGCAGCAAAAACCAAGAGGAACTCGATTCCATTTTCAAGCAGAAAAAGGTCGTGCGTTCCACTGTCCGCAAATCCCTCAAAGCCATGGACCCTTCCCTCCGAATCCAGCAAGGTTCAATTTTCTTTTTTCTTTTCTCATTCCTCTGTTTCTCTCCCGAAACAGATACTAATATTCTGGTTACATTTGATTGATTCTTAGATGACGCCATTCAAAACACTGTTCTTGAAGCTCCTTGGTTCAAATCATGTCGGGGTTTGTGTGCTTACATTAGCTGCAAGTCTCTCAATGAAGTCGACACTTCTAAGATCCTATCTCAAATTCTGCAACACCCTGGTACTTACCACTCTTTAATCCCCAAATCAGAGCTATTTAGGATTTCATTTTCATACTTATGCCATTGATAAGATTTTTTTGAGCTCTCATTTATACCACTCGGAACTGAAAAAAAGGAAACACTTTTGCACTTCAGTGACTGGTTTAAATATTTTCGTCTTGCGGTGTTTTAAAGGAATTTCCTCTGCATTTTTCTCTCTTATTTTAGATCCAAATACACAGAAGAAGCTATATGTCCCTCGTGTGGAGGATAAGAACAGTAACATGCGTATGCTTCACATATCTCATATGGATGACCTCATTGCAAACTCGATGAACATTTTGGAGCCAGCTTCAGTTGATTCCCTAGGAAATGAGCGTGAAGATGGTACTTGTCCATTTTTTTCTATCAATCTTCCCACCACTAGAAGCTACACAGAATCAGTATTATCTTAAATGAAACTTTGTTTTTCTGTGGACAGTGATGCAAGCAGATGAACCCATCGATCTATTAATCTTGCCAGGTACAGAGAAACCGTTTCATTTCCATATTTTCTTCTTCTTATCTCTCTGTATCTAATCAACTTTTCTGTACAAATCCTTGTGGCCAGGGCTTGCGTTTGACAGATGTGGAAGACGTTTAGGTCGTGGGGGTGGGTAAGTTTGAAACACCCAAGTTTGCAACACCTAAGTTTTCACTTATAATCTTCCCTGGCCTTTTGTGACAGCACAAAATCTTTTTATCACTGAAGAGTGTAGTTTTATACTTGCAGTAAGAAATGCTTCATCTGTTTTTTCAAGTGCTAATATAACTCCATCTACTTGTTAAAGCTACTACGACACTTTCTTGAAGAGATACCAGGACCGTGCAAAGGAGAAGGATTGGAGTCATCCACTTATGGGTATATATCTCAATCAAACTGATACTAGAGAGTATTTTCAGTAGAATCATAAGCTAAATCACTGATTTTTCTTGTTTTTGCAATTTGCAGTTGCATTGTCGTACTCGCCTCAGATTCTTGAGGACGGAAGTATTCCATTAACACCGAATGATGTTCTGATCGATGCCCTTGTGACACCTTCTGGTGTGGTTCCCATTAGCCCTCGTGCTATAGAGAGGTATGACACAAAAAATGTTTTTTTTTTTGCTTCCTCTTGAGATATTCTGTTTATGCTTTGACTTATTTTGTGTGATTCTCTATGTCTTTAGAATGTGAGCTATGGAGCTTGGTGTTTGGGATGAAAGTATGAAACTCTCGGATCACTTTGTTGGTTGCTGCTTGAAGGGGTGCAGTCTGGATTTTGCTAGTTCAGCATCTGCTTCTTAAAAAATTTACTTTCAACTCTAATTCGAGTCTTGTTCTTGAATGATGAGATAACAGAATTGTTTAATCCAAGGTTCTTGTTTAATAGTCTCTCATCTAACAAGCTTGTATAAACTATAAATTACACTAAAAGCAATCGCCAATGGTAACATGAAGATGATTCTCACTGGACATTTACATGCACTAAAACCCTTTATTTCAACATGGAAACAAAATAGTGGATATAACAAAGTGTTTCTTGTCATTTTAATACATACACAAGAGTGTTTAACAATTTTCCTTCTTCCTTTCTATACTGTCAAAACGAAAGCAAAAAAGGAGGAACTAGGAGGAACAAGAAAGCATGCAGACGCCTGGCCTGTAAGCCCATGCTGGAGGCAACCGAGCATACTTCTCCATACCAGGCTGATCCTCGTAAGGCCGTTTCATTAGACGGATCAAGTTGTTGACCTCTGAGAAATCTCCTTGCTCAGCTGCATCTATTGCGCTCTGGCACAGATAGTTCCTCAGAATGTACTTTGGATTCACTGAATCCATTCCTGCTTTTCTTTCCTCATCTGATATCTCACTACCACCCACCTGCAATCCCCACACACAAATCAGGAGTTGCATTAGCCAGGAAGAAGATGCAGGGATAAACAGTGGAAAGTAACATTAGATGTTGAGAAAAGAAAGTTAAGGAAAGAAGTTGATACCTCTTGTATATAGCCTCGCACCCATTTGATCCATGCTTCTTTTCTTTCCTTTCCAATGTCCAAGAGCGCAGCCTTCAAGGGTTTCAGTAGCTCATCTTCGGGTGTGTCAGGGTTTGCTTTTACATTCGAAAGAAGGCGGAAGAAGTTTGTGTAATCGACTTTATCAACAGCCATATTGTTCAGAAGTTTGCTAATGATCTCCTTGTTATACTTGGAGAGACCAAGCTTCTTTGACATTATGGCTTGATACTCATCCATGAACTTATCACCGTACCTAAATCAATCACAAGTCCCTCAAACTACTTAGTACTTTCTAACATAGAATCAAGAATCAACAGTGAGAAAAACAAAGTTACCTCTCCATGGCGTAATTGGCCTCCTTTTGATCTATCAGCTGAGCAACTGCCAAAGTCTTGGAAAACTGAGCAATATTCCACAAGCCAATGTCAGGCTGATTAGCAAAACAGTATCTTCTTCCGGGGAGATCTGTGGTGTTTGGGGTGTAACTCGGATCAAAAGCATCCAAGAACCCAAACGGGCCATAGTCAATAGTTTGTCCCAAAATGCTCATATTGTCAGTGTTGAGCACACCATGTGTGAAACCTACTCCTTGCCATCTTGCAACTAAAGTAGCTGTACGCTCCGCAATCTCAACAATCCATGCTTTATATAATTACAAAAAAATGCAGACAAGTTAGTTCAAAATTCGCCACTAATATAACTAAGTTTCAACAGCATTTTGATGAATACTTCATTACCTGCATACTTGTTGGATGTTAGGTCCACAACCGAATCACCTTCATCACCGGTTTTGAAAGACAAGCTATCGCTTCTGTTCATGCTCTCTATATGTGGGAAATGATGTCTGATGGCATAGTCTGCCAACTTCCGAACGATCTCAAGATCCTCTTTCCCTCTAGAAGCATGGATTTGGTATGAGCCGAACCGGAGAAACGACTGAGACACCCTACAGACTATTGCGCCTGGTTCTTCCTTCGGATTCCCACTGCAAAACGCACAACACAGAACGATATGAGTAGTCATGACTCAACCGACTAGTTAGACAAAGGGTTTTGGGAGGTTTTTGGACATACTCATAAAACATGTCGCGGGTGACATCTTTTCCTGTTGTGAGAAGACAAAGGGCACGTGTGGTAGGGATTCCGAGATAATGCATAGACTCACTGCAAAGGAACTCTCTGATGCTACTACGGAGCACCGCAAGCCCATCGGCGAAACGGCTGTAAGGAGTCCTGCCTGCACCTTTAAGCTGTAGCTCCCATCTTTCACCTTTGGAGTTCAAAACTTCTCCGAGAGTTATGGCGCGGCCATCTCCTAGTTGTCCGGCCCACATGCCAAACTGGTGTCCTCCGTAGCACTGAGCGTAAGGCATTCTGCTTAGACAAAGAGTATCAGATTAGAAACTTTGGATTGAAGAAAGTTGAGACAAAAATCAGGTTTTTGGGTAAGGAATACGTACGATCCTGGGAAAGGTTTAGCACCAGAGAGTATGAGAGAAAAATCTGGCCTTTCAAATCTGAAAGTGGAACAGAATGTTTCCAAGAGTTAAAAAGAAGTCACAAGTAGAAAGAGAACAACAAAAAAACATTCGAAAACTAGTCTGACCATACTCACTCTTTAGGATCTAAATCCAAAATCTCTGCAACAGAGTCAGACCAAGCTACAAGCTGAGGATCATCTACTGCTACGGATGGGGAAACTTTTGTATAGCAAGCATGTAATACCTGAACAATACAACAAATAAGTAATCAAATTCTAGATGACAGAGTAAGGAAATAATAATGAGCAGACACATTCACATAAAAATTCCTATTTTTTTTTCAGCCAAATTCGTGTATGAAGTACAAATAGTAACTTCATGATTTCAGATGTAAAAACAGAACATTTTACGATCTAATCGGAAGATTAAACCACATAAAACAAAGTCGTTCAAAAAAAAAAAACCACATAAAACAAAGTATTGACAGAGAAACAAGAAATCAAACTAAGATTCCTCCTATTATCTCCGCTCAAGACACAAAAATTTATACTTTCTTTTTTTTTTTTTGGATAAAAGCAGAAAATTTTATACCTCACGCGAGATAACATCGCTTCTGGGATCACCAGGCAATTCCTTAACAAAGGAGTGATCCCAGTTAAAGTCTTCAAGCCTGCGTTTGATCTTAGCACCTTCATCAACGGCTCCCAGAGTTTGATTATGCAGATCTTTCGCTAAGGAATCGGCGGCTGAAGCGGTTACCGGCGTCGGAGACGAAGACGAGGCTGGAGAAGACTCCATCCGACGGAAGGAAGAAGAAGATCGGGAAGGGCTTAACCGAAATTCACGGCGAAGAGAGGGACAAAAAGGGATTTTTGCAGAGGAACTGAAGAGATGAAGCGGTCGGAGGTAGAAGAAAGACGACGGACACACACGCAACAACATTTCTCCTTATTTTTCCCCTCTTCACATTTTTCTATTACAAGTTTTGTTAATTTCAGTTTTGGACCGAACCGTCTTCCTTGGTTCGGTCCCTTTCGGACCAGACATGCTTCAAAAAATTGATGGTTTTGTGTTCTTTTTCATTCTGTAAAATGAAACTTATACAAAATGTTGGTATGGAAGCGTACCGAAATTAAATAAAAATCGGGTTTAAGACAGAACCAAAAGAGATACGAAGTGAGATTGAAACGACAGATTTTGCCGTCGTTCGTGTAACTCAAACCAACCAATCAACTGGGAAAAAACTAGGGCAGAATATTGTCGTTTCACGTCCGCGACTCATAGATCCCTCGGAAAATCCTTGACGGTTTGTCCAGTAATTCTGAATTCCGCGGCGTACTTTGAGCTTCCTGGAGATCTATCGTTTTCTGAAATTGAGCTGGGTGTCACGAAATTTCCTCCTATAATCTCCCTTGTTCCGATCTTCTGATTTGTAGATTTGTCGTCTAAATTTCGCTCAAATCTATGATCTTTTGGGAGTAATTTTTGCGATGGAAAATTTTGGCTGATCGATTTTTTTCGAGAATAGATCCTAAGAACAGTCGCGAAAAGGTATTTGGTTTTTGATCTTACATTCTTCTTGCGCAATTTGAGCTTTGTTCATCTTGAGAGCCATTGTTGGTGTGCTTGCTTCCGTCGGCAATTAGGGTTTAGAAAATTGTAGCTCTCAAATTGGGAAATTTTTTTCAGAAATTTAGCAGAAACTCGATTTCTTCAATGACAATGGTTGCTTAAAAACAAATTTTATTGTTCTCGGGAACTTCTGTTGTTCGAAGCTCAGCTCATCAATCTGAGGAAGGGGACATGTTTGGTGATTGAGCTCGAGTTTACAAACTAGATTGTTCTATGATAGTGTAATAAGATTTCAAGATCAGCTTTTTTCTAGGAAAGTCAATACTTTTCGTGCTCTTAGGGTTCCAAGTTGTGACTTTTTCCTCTGTTGAAAGTTGTTTACTTGGTTTTGCAGCTCGTGCTTGTGTGCATCAAGTACCACGTTTTGATATCTTAGGTCCTCTGTGAAGAAGAATCATCAGGAAAGGACTCAATGGATTACCGACCTTCTGATAGTAGTGGTGAGTCTTATCTAACTACTTGATGCTTAGTTTTGTTTTGATTTTTTATCATTGTATTTGTTGCTGTCTGTTTTTCGTAATATGTTGTTATCTGCGGAACTCAGGTACAGATGATGACCTACCTCCAGCACATGCGCATCAAAATAGATATCAAAGAAGCGGCGGCAGACCTGCCGGTAATGGCAGGCCTTCAGTGCTCAATACTGCTCCTTTGTCAAGGGTGCACAATGAGATGGAAACTCAAATCCATCTCATTGAGCAAGAAGCGTATAGCTCAATCCTCCGTGCTTTTAAAGCCCAATCTGATGCTATTACCTGGGTACTTACTTCTTTTGCTTGTCTTCTTCATTCATTAGTTTTATGTAAAACTTCACCATCTATGATAAACTTATTCTTCTTCCTTTCTTCTTATTCAGGAGAAAGAAAGTTTGATCACTGAACTCAGAAAAGAACTCCGGGTGTCTGATGAGGAACATAGAGAGCTGTTATCAAGAGTTAATGCTGATGAAATGATCAGGCGAATAAGGTCTGTTTTATATGTAATCAATTGCTAATATACTACTCAGAAGCAACTTTCTAGCTGACGAGGTTACCTTTAAAATCATGTCAGGGAATGGAGAAAAGGGAACAACCTACAGTCCAGTGTTCCTCAGATGGTTCATGATCCTGCTCCGAGTCCAGCTGTATCAGGATCACGTAAGAAGCAAAAGACATCACAGTCAATCGCCTCGTTAGCGATGGGACCTCCATCTCCTGCTCTGCACCCTTCGATGCAACCATCTTCCTCTGCTCTAAGAAGGGGAGGTCCTCCACCAGGTCCCAAGACCAAGAAGCCAAAGACAGTAAGTCATAATTTTTGTTACCATGACTCTTGTTCTTATGTTCTTCATTGACTAAGGGATGGAAGTAAATTCATTATCTGTGCTCTATGAAGTCATTGCAGTACCCAGCTACAGGCATTGCTGGAAGGCCTCAGGCTGGTGGCTTAACAAATGAGCCAGGTGAATCAGGATCGTATGACCCGTTGATTGGACGGAAGGTATGGACAAAGTGGCCTGAGGACAACCATTTCTATGAAGCTGTTATAACCGACTACAGACCTGCTGAGGTATCTTACTTTTCACTGATATATATAGTATTACTGTTTTACTGCCAAATCTCCGTTTTCTGATATTATTTTCCCTCCTTTTTATCAACATTGATAAAGGGGCGGCATGCTTTAGTGTATGATATAAACACTGCGAATGAAACTTGGGAATGGGTAAATCTTAAAGAGGTAATAATGATCTCAGTCTTTTTTACCTTTCAAAGTAGTGCAGAGGATGATGCTGCAATGCGTCGTATAATTTGGAGAGACCATGTATTGTTGTCTTAAAGAGCTCATCTCATTCGTAGGTACTTGGTTATATATATGATTCTGAATGTTCCTTTTGTATATTGATAGATATCCCCGGGAGATATCAGATGGGAAGGTGAGGATCCTGGGGTTTCTCGTAAAGGAGGACATCCTGGACAAGGCCGTGGAGCTCCAAAGGCCATGGCTCGTGGTGGTCCCGCAAGTATCCCGGGGGGTAGAGGTAGGGGAAGCTTGAAGACACAGCAACCCAAGGCACAGAACGGCATCGGGAAGAAAGCTTTAGGCGACATTGAAATACTCCACACTGATACACTAATAAAAGAGGTATCATCAAAGTTTTGGATTTGTGGAATGAATGTTTACAGTTGTTATATCTGTCTGAGTGTTTACTTTATGAATGTTTGTAACAGGTAGAAAAAGTTTTTGGGTCGGTAAACCCCAACCCAGCAGAGGTAGAGAAGGCAAAGAGAGTGCTAAGAGTAAGAACATATTCATGAATTGTACTTGAATGTCCTTCACTGTATTATGCATGAAACGAGAAGCTCACTGTAGTTTATTTTTGGTAATGACAGGAACATGAACAAGCTCTTATGGATGCAATCGCAAAGCTTGAAGAAATATCAGACGGAGAAAGTGGAAATATTTGATAGGGCCGTTTCAACTCTCCTCAGGTTCACAGATGATGGAGTTGGAGCATTGCACTGGCTAGAAGAAGGTGTAGATGGTGGTGGCAATGTGAATTGATGTGGGGGGGAGATTTTCGAAACTTGTATCGATGGCAAACTGTATTTTGTTTAGGAAGAAGATTTAATGACCTTTTGTGTGTCACATAACTCCGATAACTGGATTTGGAAATTAGGGCCTTCAGCATTGTAAAATCCATTAGACTTCTTATAAATGTAGAATGTTGCAGAGACCGAATGATGATGAACAACCCAAAAGGCCAAAACTCAACTCCAAAATATAGTAGAAAGAACTAAAAATTTATTAGTTAGCCAGCTCGACCTTGTTATATTAGAGTTGTAGGGTAGTATCACAACTTACAAATTTCAAAGTTCGACCATAGCTTGGTTATTTTAGAACTCAAGAGCATTTCAATTAACTACATAGCGAGAAAGAATTTAGAATTTAATGAAGAAAAAGTTAAGAATCTTGTCTTTAAGAAACAATCAAACAACAGAACACAGACGCAAGGTGATTACAAATTTTACTGTGTCTTTTTTTTTTCCTGCGGGTAAAGTTGTTTTTACATTACAAAAAATCATGTCTCGACATTTCTTGGGGTTTAACGTATTTGAACATTAAAAAAAAGGTTCAAAGTCCAAACTTCTTAGGCCTGAGGTAAGTGGCGCCTTTTTTCAAGCCAGGACCTGAGATCTGTTGCTGCTGCTTGGCTCTTTTCTGTTTCTCTTTCTCTTTGCTTCTCACCTCCGACTCCGCCTGATCTCTTCTCAGTTTCTCCATCTCTTCCTCCATTGCTGTTTTCTCTTCCTTCTGCTTCTTCTTATGCTCCAACATGGACGTATCCGAGTCCTTCACAGAGAAGAACATAGGACCTAGCTCAGCCAGCCAATGCGGCTCAACCGATGTAGCACACTGCATGTACTCCTTCGTCGTCAAGATCAGCTCATGGTACACCACATAGTCCGGTGTGTATCCCAGGCCGTACAGTGCACTGCTCGGGTGTAAATGGCAAGGCATCCCGCTTCTACAGTTCACATACTCCCCGACACCTTTTAATCTAGCCGAGTTGTGGAAATACGCTGAGCATATCGCCTTTCTCACAATATCCCAATCCGGTCCACACGACTTGAGTGGTATCTTCAATTGCTTGAGGATATCCAGAAGCTGGGATCTTACTTCTCTAGCTTTTCGAAGACCTTTCACTTGCAGGTAATGGTCAGCGCACCAGTCTCCTCTATAGTCATGCTCTTTCCACTGCTGATACACATTTAGTAGCGTTAGATGATCGGATTCCGGCACAAAAAACTTCTCCCTTGCGGCGTCGCTCTCTTCTGCTCTCTCTTTTGGTCTGAAGAACACCGAAGGCACTGAGAGCATGGACACGATCGTCAAGACCTCGTTTATGCAATCAAGCCGTTCACCCATCAAGAGCATCTTTGCAAGAGTAGGATCCAATGGGAACTCCACCATCTTCCACCCGAGATCGGTCAATCCTCCAACATTGCTAAGAGCACCCAACACCCAAAGCTGGTACATTGAGTTGAGGATGTTCTCTTGTGGAGGTGGATCCATAAAGTCAAAATCTAACAAGTTGTCTACTTTCAGCGACTTCAACAACAACACAACGTTACCCAGATTTGTCCGCTGAATCTCTGGCACGGGATTTGGAAGCATCTCATTCAAATAAGCACTCTCAGTGTACAGCCTGTAACATGTTCCCGGCCCTGTCCTTCCAGCTCTTCCTGCACGCTGATCAGCGGCGGCACGACTTATGGGGAAAACCTGAAGAGCATCCATACCCATTCTAGGATTGAAAACCTTCATCTTTCCATACCCAGTGTCAATCACATAATATATTCCATCGACTGTCAATGATGTTTCAGCAATATTGGTGGCCACAATACATTTACGGGCTCCATCTTCTGGTTTCTCGAATATTTTTGCTTGCAAGTCAGCAGGTAACTGAGAGTATATTGGCAGAATCAGTAGATTGGTGATCTCTCTGGTGGAAGATGCAACTAGCTGTTCCATTCTCTCCTGAAGTGAAAAGCATGCTGCTTCAATCTCATCTTGCCCGGTCATAAATATAAGTATGTCCCCAGGTGGGCTTGTTATGTGAATCGTCATTGCCTGTTTAACAGCGGCTTCAACATAGTCTTCACATGGACTTTTAGAGTAGAGCTTATTGACAGGGAAAGTCCTTCCAGGAATGTCGAATATGGGAACACTGCATTACCAAAAAAAAAAAACCGACATAAGAATTCAATCTTACAGATTCAAAATCAAAAGTGGTTTATGTGAAGGATGGCTGATGTAAACTTACCTCCCAAAGAAATTAGAAAACTTTTGAGCATTAAGGGTTGCTGATGTAACTATCAGCTTGAAATCACGACGCCGAGCCACAACTTTTTTCAGTATTCCAAAGAGAACATCGGTGTTGAGTGACCTTTCGTGCGCTTCATCCATCACCACCACACTATAAAGTCCACAATAGGAGTTAGCACATCATCTACTTCAACTATCTATCAGAGGTAAAGTTGATGCATACATACCGATACTTGTCTAGGTCTGCATCTTTGAGTGTCTCTCTCAGTAGCACTCCATCAGTCATGTACTGAAATTTCAAAGGGAAATATAGAGTTTCAGAAGATGTTTCCGTGTTTTAATGAAGTGCAGATGCTAAAAGCATGACAAGCTAAGCTTTACATGGCCAACTAAACTAGAAACATCACAAA
The DNA here is from genome assembly GCA_902728155.2 of Microthlaspi erraticum. Lineage (NCBI taxonomy): Eukaryota > Viridiplantae > Streptophyta > Magnoliopsida > Brassicales > Brassicaceae > Microthlaspi > Microthlaspi erraticum. Next base: position 548,891 of record CACVBM020001218.1, on the reverse strand, counting down.
TACGCAAAGAGCAATTCACTACTTGAAGACACCTTACCTTGATAACAGTGTTTGGACTAGTTACATCTTCGAAACGAATCGCATACCCCACTTTATCGCCCAACTCTGTTTCCATCTCTTCACTAACTCTCTTTGCAACACTCATGGCTGCTACACGCCTTGGTTGGGTGCAACCTACTATACCGTTTATAGTGTACCCATCCTCGTGAAGATACTAAAAAAAAGAAACAAATTTTAAGTATATTGTTTTTAATTGTTACATAAATATGTATTCAAACATGGAATTCCCTGAAAAACCAGAGTAAGGGAGCAACCTGTGTAAGTTGAGTCGTCTTTCCCGAGCCAGTTTCGCCAACTACCACTATCACCTGGTTTTCTCTGATTACCTAAAGAGCACATTTAAAAGCATATGAGTTGAAAATTACTCGCTGGAGAAAATGATGATATTTTTTTTAAAAAGGAGCCGCCTTATTAATTTCCTAATAATAAGGTGTATTATGACCCAACTCTCAAGGCCCTCAAAATGAAAGACTACCAACCTGTAATAGATCGTCTCTAACAGAAAATATGGGGAGGTACTGTCGTTGCTCTGCCAGGGTCTTTGACATGGCAAATTCACTAACAGCTTCTCCCTTCTTCATATGTTGTGCAAACTTAGCCTCGCCTTTAAAGTCTACTTCACCATCGTCCCCAACTTCAGCAGTATCGGCATCAATCTACAAGAAGATCACAGAGTCACAATAAGTCCAACAACCACAATACCAACAAAGTGAAAGAAAAACAAAAGCCATGAGGTGTGTTACCTGCTCAGCTGATTTTTCAACACCAAGGATATTACCAAGGTTAGAACCTGCAAGCTCCCAAAATCGCTGTCGAGACTTATTCTTGCTTTGTTTCTCCCGAATTTCTCTGACAAGACCCGATCCTTTTCGTGAAATAATAGCCATGTCTGATGTGGGATCCTTTACAGGCATTACTGGCTCCGCTTGCTTTGTGAAAACAACTCTTCCATCAAGGAAAGGAGGTTTTGTATCTGCAAATACCAACGAAAAGAACATTACTTGCTATGTTACATATACAGAGATACTACTTTGTCGCTTAGTGGATAACTTTGAGCTATTATAGTAGTCTACATACCATGCACAAGAAGAATTGCTTTCCGTTCTTCTTCACTATCAAACACAGTCTGCACTTCTGTGCCTCTAACAGCTCCAGATCTGAGAAGCTGACGGTCTTCCCACTGAGCATTATCTGCATTAAGTTGCGAGTATTTTTTACTCTGAGCAAGTGACATTTTGCTACCGTCCCTTCTAACCTGCATTGCAAATATTATAAAGCATTTAATATATGGAGCATACTACGTTTTTAAGCAGAAAAACGTCAGCATACCAAGAAAAGAAGCTTTAGTGACTTGAATAAAGAGCCTCATGCGATATTGCAGTTTCAACACGTAGAATCTAAACTGAGATAATAAAAAAAATAGGTCAAGTAGTTGGTAAAGAAAAATACCAGTCTTTTTGCCAGCTCAGCTTCCTTCTTCTGTAGAGAAGCTTCATCTCCCAGGAGAAACGACGCACTATCTGCATCAAACAGTGAGTTCCCTTCGTCTGTATCATACCTGTGAAAAACAACAATCTAGTTCATACAGGTCTTATAAAATCTGGAAATGGTTTGACAATTAACATGAAGAGTGAGACTAAAACATCATTGCATTTCCAATGCTTAATTTCCTGTCTCTTAAGGAAATTAAATACTTACCATGCACGATCCGCCTGATACTCCTGATGCTCCATCTCCAAACGCATTGTTTCTGTGATCTCATTGTTATATTCTTCAGCTCCTTGCGATCTATCCTCATCTGACTGCCCCTATAAAAGACATAGCAACATGTGGCACACGTATTAATAAAACCAAACGATTTTCTTAATGCAAGAGAACCATAGATTCTCATCAACATTCTTCAAGCAAGCCTGAAAAGGACTTCTTAAAACACGCGTACCTCCTTTGTCAGATCATCTTCTCTAGCGTATGCAAGTTGACTGGATCTTCCACTGGATCTTCCACCATACCTAGAGTTTGAGGATCTGATAGAGGACCCAGAAGCCCGGATTGGAACAGGAGAAGGTGCACCAATATCCCATGGAGAAGCAGAAGCCACTGCATGTGAATAAGGACATGGAAATCCTGTTGTTAGTCTTAGCTCGTCTAAATAAAACCAACTCAGAAATAATAAAATTTAAACACAGCATACTTGTTGAACGTGGTGTATCCAACCACGGGGAGGCTAAACGAGCATCCGGTGAAGCTGCTGCTAACATGGGAGATGGAGAAGGCTGATGTCTCTTATTGTAACTAGAGTCTCTATCTCCGTGTGGACTATCTTCCCATTCCCATTTTCCATCATCCCAGTCTGACCTACCTGCATGATTTTGTGTTAATAATATCCATTGAAAAGGTTCAACAAGTGTTATGTTGATGACACTTATCAGGCATTTGGGAACAAAAAAATGAAAACAGCCACAATTGTGCGTAGAAAATATATAGATATTTATGCCAATAATAAATAAACGTCTACAATCTTTTGCATACCTGGAGTTCTCCTATCAACACTGGATCTTCCACGCTTTTCTCCTCGATAATCTCGACTAGCTTCGCGATAGGAGTCCCTCCCTCGGTAGTGATCCATCTCATCATAGGAGTTTCGATGCCTTGACCGAGGAGTTACACTTCTGTCATACCTATGTTCTTTTCGATGCCTAGTGCTATCATCTCTCTCATATCTAGAAGTGCTGGATAAACTCCTGGGAGTCGAAGAATTCTGTGTAGTCACGGTACTCTCTGCAATACAAAAACAAATGCCATAAGTCAGAAAACATCGTACTTGAGCTCACAAAGAGGGATCAAAAGAAAATATATCACTCTGTTCTAACTAGGAATTAGCAAATCTTTTTTAAACTAGAGCTTGAGTTACATCTCAAACTAAATAGTTATGCGAAGAAAATTACCTTCTGCAGTCTCAGATCTTGAAGACTTCTCTCTATATCGTCTGCTGGAATGGTCATGTAGAGTGCTTTCTGTTCCATGATCTGATCCTGATACATCAGATTTATCCTCTTCATCCAAAGTTGAAGTAACAGATATTGCTGACTTCTTCGGGACCTTGAACTCCCCTTGGCTCTTAGCATTCTCCCTTTTCTCCATTGCCCGTACATCCAAACCTACATATGTGAATCCAATTGGGTTTATATAAGGTTCCGAAACAATTAAGCTGGAAAGCATTCAACAATTGGATTGCAACTGCTACAGATCTCAAATTCATACCTAGACGAGACTTTCTCTCAGGAGCTTTAAACGTCAATTTATCCATCGGAGGGAGATCACCGCCGGCTTCCTTCTCCGTTTCTAACGTGTCCGCGGTTTTGAACGGATCGACCTATATCATAACAATTCAATTATGGCTTCTACACAGCAAATTCCTCGAAAGCAACACAATTTCAAACCCCGAACATAGAAAAATTAGAAATCAAACTACTTCTGGAAACTTACCCCCATTTACTCAGTCGATGAATTGGTCGATTTCAGCTCAAAAACCCCAAAACCGGATGTTCTGTTCCGGAAATTAGCGACGCACAGCTTCGTCGTCCGTTTTCTGGTGAGAATGATTACTATTTCCTTCTTAGGGCTTCGGTTCCTTCAACTCCTCTCTGAGCGTGAGGTTGCGATTCCAGAATCTGAATATCCAATTTCAACAACGTAAGCTCCTTCTTCGCGTTAAATCTTAAATATGGCTCCAGAGTCGGTCGAGGGAAAAAGAAAGAGAGAGTTGATTTTATTAATTTGGGTCCTGAGAGAAGTGGAAACTGTGAAAGTGGTGGTAATACGATCGGAACAAAATTATGACGAGCGATCGATCAACCCGCCGGTTAGGTTACGCACGCTTAACGCGCGATTCATTACGCGCGTTGGATTATGATATGCTTTTTAAGGGAATGTTTTACATATGGGCCCATTAATTTGCATATGGGCCTTTAACCATAAACGGATTTATGTCTCTTACACCGACGTAACAAGAGCACCAAGGTTTTATCATTTAGTATATGATCTAAAAATCAATTTCAGCTAACCACTTACCTTAGACACAAAACAGCTCCATGCTGATATTGTATATGAGGCCACTATTTTGACAGAAATAGTGGTCTTTAAGATAATTTGGATTTTTGAACACAATTATAAAAACAAACAAAAAATCTAACTATAAGATATATCAGAAATATTATTAACTAAACATTATAGGCGTTTTGAATAATTTGTAGTTTAGTTAGCTAAATAAACTTTTTGTTGTTGATAAAGATAGTTAGCTAAATTAATCTAAACACAGCGTCAAATCCTCAAATCTTGTTATTATCAGGATTCAGGAATATAAAATCTTCAAATCTTGTTTAAAAAAAAACTGGTTGACCTGTTTGAAAAACGGTGAAAATGTTGTTGAAGAGTAATGAATGACCACCAGTCAGAAGAGGTCAAAGAAGCCATTCAAAGTTTTACAAAACGGCTAAACATTTTTTGTTGTTGTTTGTATCGGAATCTCGACTTTTTTGAAATTCCTATTACCTTCACAAAAATACCCTTTCTTTTCAGAAGTTTTACGTTCTTTGTCTTATCTCTCGATGAGGGACCTTTTTCTTTTTGCTTGCTTGTAGACAAACCCGAAAATACCCCATGACAACACTGTTCAAACTAAGTGGTATCACTGTAATTAAACGAAAGACAGAGTCTCTTTGTTGACACGAACCTCGAAAGTGTCCTTTTTTATTTAATTTTTCCATTAAAGCGGTGCAGAAAAAGGAAGAAAAACACAAAAAAACATTCATTCAGACGCATACTCTCTCTTCCTATCACTTTCTCTCACTTTGCGTACTTAGCTGCTAAGTGTAGGTTAGCTTAAAGTTGAGCTCTCCTCTTTCTTCCTCTCCTCCTTCACTGCTAGGGTTTCTGGATCTCTCCATCTCACTGTATGTTCCTTTCAATGTCGCATCTCTGTCCACTGTTAATTTCAACATTGCCCATCTCTGTCTTCTAATGAGCTGTTTGTTTCAAGGTCGCTCAGGAACGTCTATACCGCTTATCCTGGAGGGGTTAGGGTAAGAAGAAATGTCAGCTACGAGAGGAGGTCCTGATCAAGGACCGTCCCAGCCTCAGCAGCGCCGGATCATCCGGACTCAGACTGCTGGCAATCTTGGGGAGTCCTTCGACAGTGAAGTCGTTCCCTCATCACTTGTCGAGATTGCCCCTATTCTCCGAGTTGCTAATGAGGTTGAATCTAGTAATCCTAGGGTTGCTTATCTCTGTAAGCTCTTCTCTCCACTTTCCCATTTTCTTAGTTTGGCATCTGATTTTTGTTGTACTGCTCCTTGTTGTTTAACTGCTTCTCTGTTTCTTGCTCTTAGGTCGGTTTTATGCATTTGAGAAAGCTCACAGGCTGGATCCCACCTCCAGTGGAAGAGGTGTTCGGCAGTTTAAGACTGCACTTCTACAGCGTCTTGAAAGAGTGAGCTTTCTTAATTTTGTGCATGTGGCTGATTTTAGTAGCTACTGAGGAGACCACTTGGTTTTACTACTTCTCTTTAACAAATGTGCTCTACCTTTTCTTTTGTATTTGCAGGAACATGACCCAACACTGATGGGCAGGGTTAAGAAAAGTGATGCTCGTGAAATGCAGAGCTTTTATCAACATTACTACAAGAAGTACATTCAAGCTTTGCAGAATGCAGCTGATAAGGCTGACCGGTTCGTCTAACCTACTTAAAGTGTCTTCCTTTTAGACTTTTATGATGCCAATTAGTGTTTCTCTCAGTGCACCGAATTCCCTAATTGATGCTTTACAATGCCGTTGATTTTCAGTGCTCAGCTGACAAAGGCATACCAAACTGCCAATGTTTTGTTTGAGGTGTTGAAGGCTGTTAATCTGACTCAGTCTATTGAGGTTGATCGGGAGGTAAGGCATTTTGACTTTTTAGTCCTGTCTCTCTGTTTAGTATTTTCTTTTCATTTTTTGTGCAACGGTACAATGAAGTTTGATGTTTCCAGATTTTGGAAGCTCAAGATAAGGTTGCAGAAAAGACACAGTTGTATGTCCACTATAACATCTTACCTCTCGATCCTGATAGTGCAAATCAGGCGATTATGAGATATCCTGAGGTTAGTGTTATTGTTGTTCCACTGTTATATATTTTGTAACATGGTATCAGTGGGTAATGTGATGCTTGCTGCAGATCCAAGCTGCTGTTCTTGCTCTTCGCAATACTAGAGGTCTTCCTTGGCCAGAAGGTCACAAGAAAAAGAAAGATGAAGACATGCTTGATTGGCTTCAAGAAATGTTTGGATTTCAGGTAATTTTGCTAGTTCGCTGAAATTGCCAATTTTCGATAAACCTGTTGAGAACAACTGTAAACTCATGAATGGTTTGTCGGAGCACTTGATCTTTACTTGCTAACATGCGTATTTCGTGTGTTTGTTATGGTTCTGCAGAAAGACAATGTGGCTAATCAAAGGGAGCACCTGATCTTATTGCTTGCTAATGTGCATATACGACAGTTTCCTAAGCCTGATCAGCAGCCAAAGGTTTGTACCTTAATATTTAGTAAATGGACTTTCAAGTTATCCTTTGGTTCGTTCTCACATTGACAACCCCATTGTCCTTCCACAGTTAGATGATCAAGCACTGACAGAAGTGATGAAGAAGCTCTTCAAGAACTATAAGAAATGGTGCAAATACCTTGGTCGAAAGAGTAGTCTTTGGTAAGGGAATCTTATGCACATGTTCTTGATTCTGTAATAGTTTTTGGTTAGAATGTGAACATGATACGATAATTTCAATGGTTCTTGTCGAAGGAAATATTATATTCAGAAGCAAAATTCTTCATGAGCAGGGATTCAAATTTCTTGTTTGTAGCTAAGTGTTTATGCAAACCTCTGGTGTCGAGAATCTTTGATAAAAGCCTGTTTCAATGTATTATCTGCTTGTAGGTTGCCAACTATACAGCAAGAAATGCAACAGCGCAAACTATTGTATATGGGCCTCTTTCTTCTAATCTGGGGTGAAGCAGCAAACTTGAGATTCATGCCAGAGTGTCTCTGCTACATTTATCATCATGTATGTTTCGCCTTGCAAAGCCTTCTGTTTTTTGTGTGTGATTCCTGTCTTTTTATACCTGTCTCGTGACTCGTGAGTGATAATATTATGCTTTACAGTCATTCTTTTATCCTTCGAAGTTTCATCTTTCCTGCTCTGTTTCATGGTTTTGCAGATGGCGTTTGAACTCTATGGTATGCTGGCTGGGAACGTTAGTCCCATGACTGGGGAAAATGTGAAGCCAGCTTATGGAGGCGAGGAAGATGCATTCTTGAGGAAAGTTGTGACTCCTATTTATGAAGTGATTAGCATGGTATGTCTTAAAATTTGAGTTTTTTCCTTTTGATTTCAACATTTTTCTTGCATTTCTTACTTACGTAATCGTATACCATTCACAGGAGGCCCAAAGGAGTAAGAAAGGGAAGTCCAAGCATTCTCAGTGGAGGAACTATGATGATCTGAATGAATACTTTTGGTGATATATCTATCTACCTTCTCTCTCACAATTGTAACGGTCTTCATAATTAGTTTCTTATGATTAGTTACATATGGTTTTCTACATTGCAGGTCAGTTGATTGCTTCCGATTAGGTTGGCCAATGCGAGCTGATGCTGATTTCTTTTATCCGCCTGTGGGCCAGCCCAATACCGAAAAAGATGGGGTACGCAATAACTACATATCTTCTCTGTTCTTTGTCTACATTATTTTCTGGAATTTGCTACACAGGTCTAGTTTCCAGTTAGTGTAAATGTTGATTCTGGAAACTCTAACCTCTTGGTACTGAATTTTATCTATCAGTAATGACTACCACTTATTACCTTCTTTTTCTTGATTTTGTTATCATATATCATAGGATAATAGCAAGCCTGCTGTTGCCAAGGATAGATGGGTGGGGAAAGTTAATTTTGTTGAGATTCGTTCCTTCTGGCATGTCTTCAGAAGTTTTGATCGAATGTGGAGCTTCTATATTCTGTGCCTTCAGGTATTGTTACTTCTTCGTAACTGTTACTACCCCTCTTTAAGTCTTTATGCGTATTCTCACAAGATATGACGCTGATGATAAATTTTGGAAGGCCATGATTATTATGGCTTGGGATGGCGGAGATCCAAGTTCGTTGTTTGGAGCTAATGTATTCAAGAAAGTTCTGAGTGTGTTTATCACAGCTGCAATAATGAAGCTTGGACAAGGTTAGTCAATGTCATTGATCAGTAATTTTATAAGTTTACTTGAGTGACTAAATCTCATCAATTAAAACTATTTCTGCAGCTTCTCTTGATGTGATCCTTAGTTTCAAAGCTCATCGAAGCATGTCGACACATGTGAAACTAAGATACGTCCTGAAGGTTATCTCTGCTGCAGTATGGGTTGTTGTTCTGCCTATTACTTACGCTTACAGCTGGAAAGACCCTCCAGCGTTTGCCAGAACTATCAAGAGTTGGTTTGGGAATGCCATGCACTCACCTTCACTGTTCATAATAGCTGTGGTTTTGTATTTGTCGCCTAATATGCTCGCTGGCGTACTGTTTCTTTTCCCTCTGCTACGTCGGTTTCTTGAAAGGTCCAACTACAGAATTGTAATGCTGATGATGTGGTGGTCTCAGGTATTCCTCTATTCACGTTTTTTTTTCATAAGTAGTGGAAAATAATCACCATCTCGTAATTTGTATCATTGCTGATGTGACCATAAATAACCGTATTTTATTTCACCTTGCAGCCCAGACTCTATGTTGGCAGAGGAATGCATGAGAGCGCATTTTCCCTCCTCAAGTAGGGGCTCTATTTGTGACTCATACATCATTAGGTTTTAGCTACTGGTGCAAGCCTGAGTCCTTAGTTCACTTATATCTTTCAACCTTTTTCTTTCGTAGATATACCATGTTCTGGGTGTCGCTTATTGCAACAAAGCTGGCCTTCAGTTACTACATCGAGGTACATGTCTCTTATATCTAGTTCTGGTATCCATTAACTGCATGCTGTTAGAAGATACCCTTATTGCCACAATTCTTGGAGTCTGATAAACTGGCCTCGTCTCACAGATCAAGCCGTTAGTTGCTCCAACACAAGCCATTATGAAGGCCCGTGTGACTAATTTTCAGTGGCATGAGTTCTTTCCTCGTGGTAATGCACTTTTCACGTACACTACATGACTACTCGAATTGAAATATTTTGTTTGCTCTTACATCATGTCAACTTTATTTTTGCAGCCAAAAACAATATCGGTGTCGTGATTGCCCTCTGGGCCCCTATTATTCTGGTAAGCATGGTCATGTATTGTTGAGCATGTCTCCACGTCTTCCCCTGCATTCTGCTGTTGCTAATTTTGACACCGGGTCCATCCCTGTAGGTCTACTTTATGGATAGTCAGATTTGGTATGCTATATTTTCGACTATATTTGGAGGTATCTATGGTGCATTCCGCCGCCTTGGAGAGGTACGCTGTTTTAAGATAATCTCACTCAAACCTCTAAGTTATTTGAACGTATAACTTGAGGATTCCCTTTTAGTTGTCATTGATGATCGTTTAATCCTTACGTTTTTCACTTGTTACAGATTCGTACACTGGGAATGCTTAGATCACGGTTTGAATCACTGCCTGGAGCTTTTAATGACCGCTTAATTCCAGATGGAAATAACCAGCAAAAGAAGAAGGGTTTAAGGGCAACTTTATCTCATAACTTTACAGAGGATAAGGTAAGTTAAACCGAGTGAACTGCTATTAATTATCATGAACGATGCTTCTCATTTATTGTGCGTACGAATATTTACTTCAGGTACCTGTTAACAAAGAGAAAGAGGCTGCAAGATTTGCACAGTTGTGGAACACAATAATAAGCAGTTTCAGAGAGGAAGATCTTATAAGTGATAGGTAAGTTTTGTATGCTTCGTACCTAGGTGAAAGAAACTATGAGGGAACTCAACATTTGAAATGTCTTTTACATTTTGGGCTTTTTAGGGAGATGGATTTGTTGCTTGTTCCATATTGGGCTGACCGTGATTTGGATCTCATACAGTGGCCTCCGTTCTTGTTGGCTAGCAAGGTTTGTTCTCACATAAACAAATCATCAGAATTTAATCTTTAGAATTCTCTATTAATGAAAAACATTTGGTCGTAGATTCCAATAGCACTGGATATGGCAAAAGACAGTAATGGCAAGGACAGAGAGCTCAAGAAGAGGATTGAGAGTGACTCCTATATGAAATGTGCTGTACGTGAGTGCTACGCTTCATTCAAGAATGTCATAAAATTTCTGGTTCAGGGAAACCGTGAAAAAGAGTAAGTTGTTGAAACCACAGCGTTCGACTACTTGCTTTTGTTTCTTACATGTCTACTTTTGATTATGATACTAACATCTCTGTGTCTCAGGGTGATAGAGATTATATTTGCCGAGGTTGACAAACACATGGATACGGGTGATTTGATTCAAGAGTACAAGATGAGTGCTCTTCCTAGCCTATATGACCACTTTGTAAAGCTGATCAAATATTTGGTAATGTTCTTCCTGTGGTAGTGTTTCTTTTTTAGTTTTCTTTTTTCTAAAAATTTATTTGACACTTCAACCAGTATCTTTTTTTTTTTCATCCCATGTAGCTAGATAATAACGAGGACGATAGAGATCACGTTGTAATTCTCTTCCAAGACATGCTGGAAGTTGTAACAAGAGACATTATGATGGAAGATTACAATATATCGAGGTTGGCAAGTTTCTGGTGCAGTATCTTATATATCCTGTAAATCTAATGACAAACATCAAAATCTTATATATCCTGTTGTCTTTGTAGCTTGGTAGATTCGAGTCATGGTGGCAATTGGCATGGGGGAATGATCCCTCTAGAACAACAATATCAGCTGTTTGCATCTTCGGGTGCCATTAGATTTCCTATTGACCCAGTAACAGAAGCTTGGAAAGAGAAGGTTGAGCCAAATTGTGTTATATATGACTGTATAAGTTATATTCCTTCAGTCTTCATATAATTTGTGCTCAATTTTTTTAATGCCTGTATGTACAGATCAAACGGCTGTATCTTTTGCTGACTACAAAAGAGTCTGCTATGGATGTCCCCTCTAACTTGGAAGCAAGAAGGCGGATCTCTTTCTTCTCTAATTCCTTGTTCATGGACATGCCTGCGGCCCCTAAAGTTCGCAACATGCTATCATTTTCGTAAGCCCTTTCTAGTCTTTTTTTATTCTTTTTGAACCTACCATCTCGGAGTCTTAAGAATTTGTATGCTCACATGTTTTTGGAAGATGATTGGTTCTTCGAAAATTCCAGTTAAACATATTGTGTGAAGATGATAGTTTCCTCAAGTTTGTCATCTAAAAACTAAGATTTAAAACTGTTGTATCATGATGTCTATTGCTATTGGTTCATAAGTCTAAGAGAGTATGGTTGCATTATAGTTTTTTGCAACTCAACTGGTTGGGTTGGTATGTAATTAAGGCTTTTTGTAACTACCCTGGCTGTGTTTTCTCTTTGTTATTTACTATCTGGCTGCATTTTTTCTCCTTGTTGTTCTTATTGTAGTGTTTTGACTCCGTACTACACTGAAGAGGTCCTCTTCTCCTTGCGTGACCTGGAAACACCAAATGAAGATGGAGTTTCGATCCTCTTTTACCTACAAAAGATTTTTCCAGGTTAATTTTATTTATATTCTGTTAAAGGTGTAGCCTAAATTCTTGAATCACGTCTTGACCTGACCTTTTATCTCTAGATGAATGGAACAATTTTCTTGAGCGGGTGAAGTGCTTAAGTGAAGAGGAACTTAAAAACTCTGATTTGGAGGAGGAACTTCGATTATGGGCTTCATATAGGGGGCAGACTTTGACTAGAACTGGTATCCGCTTTTGGTTGATGTTCTTTCCAGGGAAAGATAAGATGGATACAATAGAAATTTGTTGTTAACATTTTCATGTTTTTGCAGTTAGAGGAATGATGTATTATCGAAAAGCATTGGAGCTTCAGGCTTTCCTTGACATGGCTATGCACGAAGGTGTTCTTCGTTTTATACCATATTATACGACAAAGCGGCATAAATCAGTTCTCCCAACTTCTTGTTTATCCTGACTCATTCTCAAATTTGCTTCTCCAGATTTGATGGAAGGTTACAAGGCTGTAGAACTAAATTCAGAGAACAATTCCAGAGGCGAAAGATCACTCTGGGCACAATGCCAAGCTGTTGCTGACATGAAGTTTACATATGTTGTATCATGTCAACAATATGGTATACATAAACGATCCGGTGATCCTCGTGCGCAGGATATATTAAGGCTCATGACAAGGTGTGCACTGTGCAGAATAATCCTATTTTGTTGTCGTTCTAAATTTCTTTGAAACTTATGGCTTTCCTTACAATTGGCAGATACCCTTCGCTCCGTGTTGCATATATTGATGAGGTTGAAGAACCAGTGAAAGACAAGTCAAAGAAAGGGAACCAGAAGGTGTATTATTCTGTGTTGGTGAAGGTGCCTAAGTCAACTGATCATTCCAACCTAGCACAAAATTTGGACCAGGTAAAGCAAAGCAGTCTAAAACCTGTCTCAAGTTAGAGATTTGCAATTTATTATGGCAACCTAATGTCATACACCTGCGTTAAATCGTTCTGCCTCTTGGAAACATACTTCTTTTCGTCAAATTACATTTCTATTTACTCTTTACTGTTATATATATGTTAGATTTACTCTTGTTTTGTCTTGATTCTTACATGGATATGTACATGAAAACATTTCTGCCTTATAGGTTATCTATAGGATTAAGCTTCCTGGACCTGCTATTCTTGGAGAGGGAAAGCCAGAAAACCAAAATCATGCTATCATTTTTTCTCGGGGAGAAGGTTTACAGACAATTGATATGAATCAGGTATGCACTTGTTCTCTTTGCTCAGCTTTCTGTTTATCTTGACGCTTCGAGTTGATATTAAGTTTCTACTGATGCTGTTTTATTCAGGATAATTACATGGAGGAGGCGCTAAAGATGAGGAATTTGCTTCAAGAATTTCTTACAAAGCATGATGGTGTGAGGCATCCATCCATTCTTGGACTGAGGGAACATATATTTACTGGATCGTGAGTAATCTAGCATTTCCATTATTATTTTTGGATTTTGTTTCTCTTTAGCTCAACGAAAGTTGGTTGTCTCTAAAAACAATTGGTGTTGACACCTCGCAGCGTTTCCTCCCTTGCTTGGTTCATGTCAAATCAAGAGACTAGTTTTGTTACCATTGGTCAGAGATTACTGGCAAACCCTTTGAGGTAAGTGTGTTCACTGAGATCAACTGTAGTGATGATTGCACATGCTTTATCATTCTCAACTCAAAAATGTTGGTCTTTTGCTCCTATTATAGGGTTCGTTTCCATTATGGTCATCCAGATGTGTTTGATAGACTGTTTCATCTAACAAGAGGTGGGGTTAGTAAAGCATCCAAGGTCATCAACCTCAGTGAAGATATATTTGCAGGTATATTCTACTCTTGAGGAGGACTCTGTTTCTTTCATTGTCTTCAGTGTTGATGTCCTTGCTGATGGATTACTGGTGTTTTTGCATTGAGCAGGATTCAATTCCACACTTCGTGAAGGAAATGTAACCCATCATGAATACATACAAGTTGGTAAAGGAAGAGATGTTGGTCTAAATCAGATCTCTATGTTTGAGGCCAAGATTGCTAACGGGAATGGAGAGCAAACATTAAGTCGGGACATTTACAGGCTTGGACACCGTTTTGACTTTTTCCGAATGATGTCATGTTACTTCACCACTGTCGGTTTTTACTTCAGCACCCTGGTACTGTTTCGTTCTCTTTTTGTTTTAAAACCAAGTATCACACAACTTGTTCAGATCTGATTCATTTTTCTACTGTTTTCACAGATTACGGTTCTCACTGTCTACATCTTCCTTTATGGACGTCTCTATCTTGTTTTGAGTGGACTCGAACAAGGATTAAGTACTCAGAAAGGCATCCGAGACAATACACCTTTGCAAATAGCTCTAGCTTCACAGTCTTTTGTTCAGATTGGTTTCCTGATGGCTTTACCTATGCTTATGGAAATTGGACTGGAGAGGGGTTTTAGGACTGCCTTGAGTGAGTTTGTGCTGATGCAGCTCCAACTGGCGCCAGTGTTCTTTACGTTCTCTCTTGGAACAAAGACTCACTACTACGGGAGGACTTTGCTTCATGGCGGAGCCAAGTACAGGTCCACAGGCAGAGGGTTTGTCGTCTTTCACGCGAAATTCGCTGATAACTACAGACTCTATTCCCGGAGCCATTTTGTGAAGGGGCTTGAGATGATGCTGCTACTTGTTGTGTATCAAATATTTGGAAGTGCTTACAGAGGCATACTTGCGTATCTTTTGATCACCATATCTATGTGGTTCATGGTCGGGACTTGGCTTTTTGCTCCCTTCCTCTTCAACCCTTCCGGCTTTGAGTGGCAGAAGATTGTTGATGATTGGACTGATTGGAATAAATGGATAAACAACATCGGAGGTATTGGTGTCCCGGCGGAAAAGAGTTGGGAATCGTGGTGGGAGGAAGAGCAAGAACATCTCCGATATTCTGGAAAGCGTGGTATAGTTGTTGAGATATTGTTGTCGCTGCGGTTCTTCATCTATCAATACGGGCTTGTTTATCACCTCACGATCACAGAGAAGACCAAAAACTTCCTGGTATGCAACTAAAAACCTTTCAGAATATTTCAGCTTTCTTCTATAAGGCTCTTGATGTTGGGATTTTTGTTTACTGAATCACTAAATTATCTTCTTAATACAGGTTTATGGAGTATCATGGCTGGTGATTTTCTTGATATTGTTTGTAATGAAGGTACGTTTACGTAAATATATATATCAATCTCTGTTTAATTACAAGGATTCACTTTCAAAATAATCACATAGTTGCTTGTTTGTCTCAGACTGTTTCGGTTGGAAGACGAAAATTCAGCGCCAGTTTCCAGCTGATGTTCCGGTTGATAAAGGGGCTAATATTCATGACATTCATCGCAATTATTGTGATATTAATCACACTTGCTCACATGACGATACAAGACATAATTGTCTGCATCCTTGCATTCATGCCTACAGGCTGGGGAATGCTCTTGGTAAGTAATACAAATAAAAGGAAAAGCTTTCTATTTTGATGTGTGGAGATAAAAGATAGAGAAATGAAATTTTGGTGTGTTGTGTGTTTGCAGATTGCGCAAGCGTGTAAGCCGGTGGTACACAGAGCAGGATTCTGGGGATCAGTGAGGACACTAGCTCGTGGGTATGAGATAGTGATGGGACTGTTACTGTTCACGCCAGTGGCCTTCTTGGCTTGGTTTCCATTTGTGTCGGAGTTCCAAACGCGTATGCTCTTCAATCAAGCTTTCAGTAGAGGTCTTCAGATATCTCGTATCCTTGGAGGACATAGGAAAGATCGTTCTTCAAGAAACAAGGAATGATTCACCACTTCTCCTCCTCCTCCTCCCTCTTCATTGCAATGCAGGGATGTCTAGTTTTCCTGTTGTTGTCGGTACAAGTAGCAAAAGCGAATCTTATGGATCCACTAGTGTTATATTACTCTAGTTAGTTTTTAACTTATCGTGTAGATTTTAAGAAACAATCAGTGTAGTAGTAGTATGTGTTTTGATCATCCAAAAATAGACTTGATCAGTTATTATTATTATTTAACGACTGTTTAATTTGTCTTTCTTCTTAAACGATACTGAGACTTCATGATACAGAAACTGGTACGTATAAGTAGCTGTCCATGTTCCATGTTACAAAGTTAAGGCAAAGAAAAGCGATATGAGGATGATGAAGTAACCATCTTCGCTTGGGGTAGAAGATACAGCAACAACAAAGCTTTAGAAAGCCCTATAAGTTATGTTTCGTAAATGGGCCGACAAGAAAGCCCACAATACTCAGATTTGATTTGAAAAAGACAGAAGCTCGACGAAGTATTTAATAAGCAAGCAGCAACGTGGCGGCTAGCAATAGCTCCACGAGATTTTGTCCGAGAATGATATTTGTCTGGCTCGATCCAGCCTGTAAACGGTAATCTCTGTCCGTACAGATTAAAGCTCATCCTATAAGAGTGCCTAAAATGACGGATTTGCCCATCCGCTCCATAGCCAAGCTGTAAAACGAGGGTAAAACCGGAACTTTCTCCTTATTAGACGACACTTCTCGACGCAAATCTCGTCACTCTCGTCTCTTACACAGAGAGGTTTTTTGAAAATGATGTAAGAGGTTTTTTGAAAATGACGGCGATGAAATACAAAGGAAGTGTTTTTATTGATATCATCATCATCTTCTTCTTCATCCTTCTTCTTTCGTGCCCACTCGCTCAATCTTCTTCTACTAAATGTAAGTAAGTCATTTAAATACATCTTTTCTCGATCGTTGGTTCCCAAAATATGACTCCTCTATATTTCTTTTCTCTAGCATTCTTTTGGTTTGGAGAAACAGAAGATACGAAAGCCATGAAAAAGGTAAAACATTTAGTCCTCTTATAAAACATATAACGATTCCTAGTTTTCATTAATGTTAAGGCGATTGTTTTGAAAGGAATGAGTTTTTGTTTTCTAGCTTTGTATTTGGTAATCGCTTCTATTCAACTTGCTATGATAGTCGTTTGTCGTTTATATCTTTATTTTTTAACGAAAAGGAAAGATATATGATTGATTAATGATTGGAAATTAAACAGGAGAAGGAGATTAATGTTGGGGAGAGCTATGGAAGATCAGCTAATGAAGTTGAAGGAAGACAAGTTCCAACTGGATCCGACCCTCTCCATCATAAACACAATCCCTTTACTTCTCCTTAGGACTCCTTCATTGTCTTCTTTTACATCTTCTGTTTCTCACATTTAACAGATTAGTTTGTAACACTTGTTTACATTAATTCCAGCTTTGGGTTTTAATTTGTTAATCCGGTTGTTAGCTTTTATTATATGAGGTTTTAAAATGATTAACTTCGTTAATATGTAGCATTCCAAACGAAGAACGTATGAAGCATTTTTGTCATCTTCTGATAAATATTGTAGCCGGATTATTTTGGATGCTCAGAAAATGCCAAATTAAAGCGCAACTTCCAATTAACTCGTTTTTTGAAAGGAAAAAATAATAACTTTACATGATCTTATTTCACACATTTTTCTTTCCCAGATCTTATAATTTGTATTTATATATGATTATAAGCCGGAGTATAAGTTTCAAGTTGGTGCCAAAAAAAAAAAAAGATAATCACAGTAACTAGATTGCTGACCATAAATATTGGTTGAAATTTAAATTGCTGACCTTAAATATTGGTCAAGACTTTAATCCTTACAACTTTTTTTTGTCACAAACTAAACATCTTCCCTTAATTCCATTGTAAACCATAACTCCATCAGAATAAAAAAACAAAAGCATAATCTTTTTCAGTGATTGTACTAAAAATTGTGATGAATAAACTAATTTTCCAACAAAAAAAATTGTATAACTTTATAAAATGAACATGCCGTTAAATTAGGATTTTTTTCGATGACGATCAAAATGAAATAATATTT
Source organism: Microthlaspi erraticum (assembly GCA_902728155.2). Taxonomy (NCBI): domain Eukaryota; kingdom Viridiplantae; phylum Streptophyta; class Magnoliopsida; order Brassicales; family Brassicaceae; genus Microthlaspi; species Microthlaspi erraticum. Next base: position 531,240 of record CACVBM020001218.1, on the reverse strand, counting down.
TGTTTTAAGAAAAATTAAACTTGTTACTGGAATCAATCCAACTATCTAAGTTTATTTTAGTTTGTTTGACGTGATGAAACACTATATCGCTATAATTTTAGCTAATCTAACTATCAAAAAACACTATATCGTTAAATTAGTTTATTTAAGCGCGAAAACAAAAATTAAATAATCTCATATCTTTACTAATATCAAATGGGTAATTCTAAATCAGGTCTATCAATATCAAATCAACAATACAAACTTTCTTGTACAATTTATTTAGTAGGACGAACAAATATAAAAAAATATACCGTTAAATTAGTTTATTTAGGCGCAAAGAAAGAAAAATATATTTCTATTTCTTCTTCTTATATCAAATGTAAAACTTTTTTCCTCTCCTTGTCTCCATTAGCTAGTCATAATGTGAATCATATAAACTCCAGATTTGATTACCCAAACTTTATCTTAATTAGTTAAATAATATGCATCCTCATCCTCATCCTCATCCTCGTGTTAGGGTAGATTTGGTTTTAAACGAGCCGTAACCGAAAGAAAACAAAAAACCCGTAACGGGGCAACGAGGCACGTGAGAAACACGTCCTGGGCCTAGATATAAATATTTGGCCTTCACTATCTCATTCACAAGTGTTGTTTTCTCTGCGGCGCGTGGGTGACGGTGAAAGCTATGGCTAATCTTCCTCCTTCGCTCCCTTTGAAATCTGTCGCTTTCTCCGGAGCTTCTTCTTCCGGCAACGATCGCAATTTATCGGCGGCGGAGCAGCTGGTACTCGACATCTGCAACCCCACACTCAGGGAGAATGCTCTTCACGAGCTGTCCAAGGTCCGTTTCTCTACGGAATTCCGACTTGCTTGCTTCTATGGATTGTGAATTTTGATCGTTTTTGTTTTTTTTCCTGCGTGAGTTTTGAATGTCTGCGATTTTTTATTCCGGTGAATCTAGGACATGCTTTCTGATTAGCGATTGGTTTTTTTTTGCGGCAAATTTTTGAGAAATTTTTTGGTAGGATAATCATTGGGATTCTAGAATTTCCCTGAAGAGCGGACGGAAATGTATATGAATTAGAAGCATCGGCTCTGATTGAGCCTGATTGTGAGCAACTTTATATATCAAAATGGCTAATCTCTGAACAGTTGAGAAGTTAGAAATGGTTTTGATTTTCAGTTTGATGTCATAACTTTTGATTGCATATTTTGGTGTCTGCGTTCTTATCACTGAGATTCATGTCTATCAGTAATTTCTCATGCATAATGTGTTTTTGCTTTTCTTTCATTTTTCAGAAGAGAGAAATCTTTCAGGATTTGGCTCCGCTTTTGTGGCATTCTGTTGGTACCATCCCTGCTCTTCTACAGGTACTCTCGTCACTCTCTCCATTTTTGCTGCTCTACTTTTGGCACTTGATCCTTTATTCTTCAGGAGAAATAGTTTATTGCTTGAGAATTGAGATGGCTTCTCTAGATTACTGTTGTATCTATAACTTTTGCGATCTGATGTACACCGCATTGGTTACGATTTAGTCATCATTTTCTACCTTTCCTCTTTTCAGGAGATTATCGCTGTTTACCATCTCCTTTCTCCTCCAACAATGACTCCTGCTCAATCAAACAGGGTCTGCAATGCCCTTGCGCTTCTTCAGGTGCAGAAAATCTTGTCAATTTTCTCTTTTTTATGTATGTTTAAGTTGTAAGACTCCGAATTCTATTGATTCGAACCTCATTTTTGACATCCAGTGTGTTGCTTCTCATACTGAAACGAGAATGCTGTTCCTCAAAGGTACAATCGCTGATTCTTCCATAGTTTTCATTAATATCATTTCCGACGTTTGCTCTGTGATTAAAGTAAAGGTTTAGATTATAATATGCTTAAAGCTTACGCATTTGCTTTTCAAAATACAGCTCAGCTACCATTGTACCTGTATGCTTTCTTGAATACATCAAGCAAGTCAAGACCCTTTGAGTACCTGCGTCTCACTAGCTTGGGGGTTATTGGTGCACTTGTCAAGGTTTGTCTTGATTTATGATTTTGCTTTTCTCCTCTAGTTATAAAAAACGTGTTTACGTCAGTAAGGTTTGTAGCATGCTAAGACCTTTTGAGTAAAATACTGTTGAGACATCATAGAATCATTGTATCTCTTAGTGATATTGTGTTGCAACATTCTTCATTTGATTTGGTAGGTTGATGATACAGAAGTGATCAGATTCCTTCTGAAAACTGAAATTGTCCCATTGTGCCTCCGGACAATGGAAAACGGCAGCGAGTTATCAAAGACTGTAAGTTGTTTTACTCTCAGATGCTCATCTTTAGATTCACATTATCGAAACATGTATTTGAAGTTTCCTATCAGTTATTACGCTCATTTGCATATGTTTGAAATCGTTGATTCATACAAAATTACTCGTATCAGTACTGCTTCTGAAATTGATGTTTCTGATTGGTTTTGGGCATACACGGTTCATCTGATTGATTTGTTTGTGCCGGTTATGTCAGGTTGCTACCTTCATTGTTCAGAAAGTTTTGCTTGACGATGTTGGGCTTGAGTACATGTGCACCACAGCGGAGAGATTCTTTGCTCTGGGTCGGGTTTTAGGAAATATGGTTACTTCACTTGCAGAAGGACCTTCTCCTAGGCTGCTGAAGCACATCATACGCTGTTATCTCCGCTTGACAGATAACGCCAGGTGCAATCATTATCCCTTTTCCTTTGTTAGGATACAATTTCATACACTCCGTGCTTACACACGTTATTGATGACATTCAGAGCCTGCGATGCACTTGGAAGTTGCCTCCCAGATCTTCTGAGGGATGCTACCTTCAGCAGCTGTCTCTTTGTAAGTGTCATATCTCTTGGTCGCATCATAACCAAATATTATCTTGTCTCGATTCATTTGATACAATTGGGACTTGACTGTTTTGGCTAATCTAGCTAATCGTCTTGCTTACTTGGACAGGATGATCCACCTGCCAGGCAATGGCTGCAGCAACTGCTCCACAACATCAGTGTTGGCGGTAGAACACCTCAAGGAGGGATACCAGGGTTTGAGCACCTGATTGTGAATTAAATCCAACCCGAGAGATTATATTCTGGCAAAAACTGTTATTCATTTGACCAAAAAGAAATTAGGCGGACTCAGAGTTACAGACGAGGCAAAGAAACTCATAACCAAAGATTTTGAGTCTCATGGGATATATGTATTTGGATTTGAAAACCGCCATTGTCAATAAAGTAGAACTCCTTTTCTTTTCTCTTTTTGTCAAGCAACTAAAATTCCATTAACCAAACAGATTTAAACCTCATGTTTTACAAGAAAAACAAACGTTTTTTAAAAAGCAGATACAGATACTAACTAACATGTCTATAATAGACTGTCAGATCTTGCAGGTAGCCTCCTGAAGAGATTGAGCGGCACAGAGGGGAGCTTGTGCCTGAACCTTGGATGCCTCAGCACATAGATCCCAGCAAGAAGTGCCACAACCTGAAACGGTGTAACGTACAGCACTATTGCAGCTATGAGACAGAAGAACACAAACAATGTGGTTGCCCTCGGGTCTCTCCAGCTCAGCAGCGACAGAAACCTCTCTCCCTGTGTCGCTAGATCGCCTATCACGGTCTGAACACGTCCCGCTATGCTTCTGAGCCGGTCATACCTCATCCGCACCATCTCAGAGGACCGGGAAGTCGGGAAAGTATCAAACTCTTCATCAAGCTCGTCAGGGTGGACAGCGTCTGCGTGTGACAACCGTGTGTCCATGTGTGGCGGGTGCCTCGGTCTCCACCGGAAATTCCATATCCCGATCAAGAAAAGGTACAAGAAGACCGTTGGGAGGATGAGTTCAGGGTAGAGAACTAAGATTATGAAGAGAAGATGAATGAGAATTGTGGTTATTGGGTTTCTCCAGTTGCAGATCTGATCAAACCATCTCCCCACAGCAATGAGACCACTCAGAACATTCATGATTCTGAAGAAGTTAGCTTTACTCCTCCTCATGCTCCACATGTGTGAGTCCACATCAAGCATGTACTCTACAATCTCTTTGCGAAGAGGCGGCTCTGCTCTGTTCAGCCTCGCCGAGACAATGTTCATAGCCTGGTGCCTCAGGCTGTCCAGCTGGAGCACAGATAACGGGTGGATGTAATGCATTTTGGGCAGCAACGGCTGTGAATACATGTGAAGCATGTTGATGACCGATAGGCAAGTGAACCGCACGGCTAACTGTATTTCACCCGTTTTCTTGATCCCGGAAGGATGAAAGACAAGCAGAGGATACGAATGTGTGTAGATACGGTCAGCTTCAAGTGTCGAGAGACGGATTCTCACTTTCCCTATCCTCATATCTTTCCCGCTTCCACCTGGAATGTGTCCGTTGTCGAATGCTCCAAAAGTTATGACTGTGCAGGTATCAAACACTTCCCATGTGTACTGCTCGTTCCATTTAGGCGTGAAACTATCCACAATCGTTCTTGTTCTGATCCATTTCTGTCCATACTTAGCCACACAATATGCATCTGTTGTTCCTTTCCCGTCTTTTGTCTTCATCGGCATCAATCCATGAGCGCTTATGATCCCTACTTCAAGCAATCCAATGCTCGGTTTCCATAGCTGTTTCGCTGTTGGCCTTAGGTCGCTGCTGTAGTGAGTTGACTCATCGAGAACATGGTATCCTCCTTCAAGAAAGATTCTTAGATGGATCCTGCTTGCGAATTTGATCTCTTTCTTCTCTCCTTCCACTATGATATGCTTCTCCAGGTTGAACCACCTCGAGTTGAGCGGTCTGTGGTCTAACCTCCTTTGGACATTCTGCAACGGGATCGCGCACTGCCCTAGCGTTACATTGTTCGGTGCAGCCCTGTCTTCAACCGCGAGAATCAACGGCTCCTCGAAAGGCTCAGCAACAACAAACATGAGATCTTCATTCCACATCGGATTCAATGTTTTTGTCTGAGAGATCCGCGTTCTTAGAGTCTGGCTCCCGAGCATTGCTTTCACGTAAACCTCAGGGAACTTGGTTTTGTCATGAGGTATCAAATCTTGAGCCTCGATTACATTGACTCTCACATACCAAAGCTTTGGCGATATGTAAACCTTTGACCGGATATGTGTCACACCTTCTGGTCCAACCGTGGCTGCATCTGAGTGCCAAGCATCGGAAAAAGCTTCATCGGCTTGTGTCCCCATCCAGACGGCTAACATAAGCTCTCCTTTGATCTTACGCCCGTGTCGATCCTCCAACCGATACCACTGAGGAGCTAATGGACTATCAGGAGGGACTCGCTTAGGAATCTCGTTAAGATCAAACATGATTCGACCGATCACATCATCCAACATAACAGCTTTGTCTTTCACAACAACTTCCAAGATTGATGCTTGGATCCTCTCCTTTGAAAACGCAAAGACTTGCTTCCACTCCGGATTCGACTTCTTCTCGAAATGCTTAGTCATTCCTCTGTAGTTTCCGAGCCTCACTTCCACGTAAGGATCGCAGCTTCCGGTCACGTCCCCCGGTAACTCCTTGGCCTTCATGACCCGAACGTAGAGGTAATGCATCTGCTCAACCAAATCATAAGTGCAGGAGAGTTTATCACCTGTCACAGCTCCTGCACCAATCTTTGGTGAAGTCTCCTTGAGTGCAAACTCTATGTTTTGCCCAGGTTTCTGCATCTTGTCTGAATCTTGAAACTTCTGTAACTCTGTTACAAAGAATCCAAGAACTATGTCATAAGAAAAAGCAGTTTCAGGGGAACTCGCTGTGTTCTGTTTATCTTAAGACAACGTTTTGGATCAGAGAGATTTTAACAGTTTACCTACAATGGCTACAACATATTAGTAAAATAGGCAATCTTTCGAAATCGAAATCAAATGAATACGGAGTTTGAGATCTACACTCTTCTGAGAATAATATTAGTAGTGTTAAAAATGTTTATGGAGAAATTTAAAAGAGAGAAAGAGAGAAAAAGTAAATCTTTTTATATTTTTTAAAATGCTACTTGGGACTCTTGTTGGAGTTTTCTCACCAAACAAGCAGCTACCAAAACCAAAAAATGTTGACAGTCATTTCCATATAAATAAAATATTCCCAATAAAAGTATTTTTCACTTTTTCTTCATTAAAATTTGAGCGACTGCTCTTAGCTTTCTCCTAATCTGATCCAAACAAAGCTTGAAAGTGACAGAATTTAGAGAAAAAATAAACACACTCATTACTTTTAGTTAAAATCTAAAAGAGTAAACATGAAGATCCACTGTAACCCAAAAAACAAAATAATCTTTGAGAGAGACAGTTGAACCCCACAAGAACTATTATGTTTTTAGTGTCTTTTACTCTTTCACTATCGATATTACTTGAGCAAACTGATCAAAACAACACTACAACTACACATAATATAATACCAACAAGATTAAGAAAAGAAATTAAGAAATGGTAATGTACCTCAGAGGATCTAATGAAGAACAGAGAGGACAACTTGGAAATGCATTAATTTCTTTTGTAATGGAAAGTTGTTGAAAATGAGATGGCGAACGAAGCAGAGTGAGAGAGTGAGAAGGAAGAAGAGAGTGTACAGTAGAAAATAGAATATTTGGGGACATGTGGGTGCTAAGATCTGCTGCGTCTAGTGGACCTACTCTTTTGACCTCTTCTTTTACTTATTTTATTCACTTTTTCTTTTTCTTTATTTTCTATTTGCCACTTCCAATTGTACTCTCGCTTTCTCCTAAAGTTTTTCTTTTCTTTTCATTCATTTTTTTAACTTATAAGTTTGATCCTCATTGATGCATTAAATGTTGAGTGAATTGATTGAAAATCAATGTTTGTGGTGGAACAATTTGTTTGTTTTCTTGTCTACAGCATGTTTCATTGCACGGAAATATGCCTTCTGTCTACAAACATTATTATTGGCTCTGTTTTTCCCGGTAAATAAAAGTAAAGATGTGCAGTAATTGTCATCACAATTTATAAATCTATATTTATTTTAACTTCCAACATACATTTGTAATGTAAATTGCATAACACAAACCACCTAAGAGGCTAAACTTCTAAGCACAACAACCCTTATAGCTATTTTTTCATAAGACTTTTTTCTTCTTAATATTTGCTCCCAATGTACTAAAGAAGTTGTGCTATTTTTTCATAAGACTTTTTTCTTCTTAATATTTGCTCCCAATGTACTAAAGAAGTTGTTTCTTTCTTCAAGTTTGTACACTGAAGTACACATTGTAAGTTTCATCTCTAAAGCTGAACAACGGAGATAACACAAAGTTCCTCTCTCTTCCGCTCATCACGAAACTCATCGGATTGTATTGGCTCATCCCTTTGCTTAGCTTAAAGCTTGCTCCCCGTTTAAACTTCTCATCTGTCGCATCTGAATCACATTCAAGCCTCAGTTTCATTCCCGCCTTTAATGTTTGGTCGGTGTACACATAACAACCCTTTTTGCTCTCTAGTCTTAACGACACGCTTCCTGGCTTCCCGTCAACTCCAGATACTAACCGGAAGCTAGAAGATGCTTGGTCGGTATAAGAAGAATCTTGAACCGCTATGGAGCTACTTGTTCCTTGCATCACAAGCATGCCAGGGAAATCAAACGGTTCGATCATGACCAGGCTTCCAATTAGATCCTCTGGACCCAAAACCCCTGCTTTAGAAACAGCAGTCGTCAGGAGCCTGAAAGTCGCTGCAACAGCGGCTTGTGTCCCTGGCTTAGGCGATACTTCCATCGTGATGGTCCTGTTGCTATTTGACAAGACGTAAGATGTGTTTCCAGATTGTTGCGAGAGTGTGACTAAGTGACTGTTATAAGTTTCAGGTACAGGGTTTATCCATTTTCCAGCTTTAGCCTGAGTTGTGATGCTCCAGTCGCTGCTCGTGTGTCCAGCTAACAAGTAAGGGCCATAGAGTATGGCGTGAAGAGATGAGTACTCCGGCCGATCATCTGAAATACACATAGAGAACAGAGTTGTAAGCAATTTATGTGAAATCAATTTCTGTTATTATTGCTCTGTTTTCAGAACAGAGTTGTGCACAATGTATACCTTTTATAGCTTCGGTTCTGATACTCAACGGTAGCTCAATCGTTACTTGATCGCCGGATTTCCAGTTCTGTTTGATTGATAGAAAACTACCTGCAAAGCAAAAAGGCAAGTCCAATATGATTCTCATTTTCACAATCTAGAGACATATATAATGGTAAAGGTTATATACAATAGAGAATGCTTAAATCACCTGAAGCAGGTACTTTCAGGGATTGTCCATTCAAAGATACTTTGGCACCTACAGAGTTTGTCCAGACCGGAATTCTTAGATTCAAAGTCGCCTCCTTCCCCATTCCCTGAAAGAAAATTGGGATCCATCAAACACTCTATTCACACGAACTGGTTTGCATGATTGCATCTGGTTTCTGACCAAAAGCTTACCCCTTTGGAAGAAGAGAAAGAGAATGTCACACGCATGTACGGATCCCACGACACAACTGGTTTAACTTTCTGTGATAGAGAAAGACCAGCAGATTTCCAGTCGAGTGAGCTTGATATATACTGAGTGACATAAAGACCTGGAGATTCCCCATCTTCTTGAAAATAAATGGAATCTCCTAGCTTTGAGAAGGATTCGATTCCTGTGGAACAGAAACAAAACAAAAACCTGTCAGTAAAAGTAAAGAAAAGCAGGAAACTTTAGTCTTTAGATGACTGTGGTAAAAAGTTACCAGTGCCATAGCAACACCAGAAGGCATCATAAGGAGTTCCCCAACCGTGATAAGTGACAGCCTTAGAAACACCTTTACCCAATGGGAGCATGTAGATCATCACTCCGGGATCTGTTCCTCTTTGAATTCCAAGCACACCGTTTGTCAAAGCCCGCTCATAGTAATCTGCATAGCTGACCTCTTTGGTCCACCTGAAGAGGTTCCTAGAGACCTGAAAATTTACAACATTTTGAAATGTTACCTTGAGCAAATATGAGGGAAGTAAAAAAGCCTTTAAATAAACCTTACCTTGAGCATGTTATAAGTAGTACATGATTCCTCGTTTTCAGTCTGCAGCGTAGTCGCCATCCTCTTCGGATCTTGCCTAAATGTTTAACATTTCCAAATCATGGTTAGAGTTAAAACCAAGGCTATGCGTGTTAAATATGAACCGAACTCTAAAGTCAGGTAATGGTAGTAGTACCAGAACTCACTGACTGATGTTCCTCCAGTTGCATAGCTGTGAGAAGCATTGACTATATCCATAAAAAACATGGAGATTTCCTGGAAATGCAGATTTCAGAATCAATGTTTTCTTTAATAAATCTCACACTTTTTCCAGGTTATGCAACTTCAATACCTTATGGAGTGGATCACCAGTGATTTCGTAGCGGAGCTGGGATCCAACGACAATGGGAATATGCGTGTTAGAGTGGAATCCGCTAATATCATCGGCCTGAATTGCAAGCACCCCTAGAAAGCAAGGCTTGTCAAAGAGGTGTGCGAGTAGCAGATACTTTGAATCACCCTGCAAATCCAGAAAACCATTGATTAGAAGCAGACCTAGACTGAAATCTTAGGAGCTATTTTTGGAAAGTTTGATAAAAGTTTTAACTCACAGTGATGCTGAATATCTGATACAGAACATCATTCATGCCACCGGTCTCTTCGTTTAGCGATCGCCAGTGTCGTTCAACGCTGTACTTCTTGATCACGTTACGGACACGTTCGTAGAAATAGTCGGCCATCAACGTCGCCATTTTTAGAGCTTGGCCGTTCCCAGCCAGCTTGTATTGATCCACCAGACCGGCTAAAATCTGTCACAGTTAAGACATAAAGTTGAAACCTTTTTTGCAAACACGGGCATATACTATCTACAAGACTACATCTAAGTCAGAGAGTCTGTCTGAGTTTTCACCTTGTGAATGGTGTAGTAAGGAGCCCAAACAGGCGTTACAGCTTCGAAACGGTCGAAAAAGCTGGAAGGAAAAGCAGAGAGATATCCAGTGCCAAGTTTCTGCTGGCAATCCGATAGAGCTGAGACGAGAGCTGACATTTTTGCCTTGAGAGTATCATTATGAGTGCTTGCCCACATATAAGCCGTTGCACTCAGATAGTGACCTTCAAAACAAAACAAACAGTCAAGTTTTGTGAGCCACATAGTACTAAAAGGTCAATCCTTTAAGGGTCTATCCATGTAAAAGGTAATTACTTTAAGGCCTATGCAATCTTAAATGTCAAATCCTTCAAGGGTCTACGCAATCTCTAAACTTTATCAAAATCATGGATCAAGAAACTGTAAGTTGAATCAGGGGAAAAGAGACAAGCTTTATACCGACAAAATGGCCACGGAGTTCACTATCTGGTCTCTCCCATCCTCCATAGGGATCTCCTGGAGCAGCAAGACCAGCAGCTTTACGGAAGCTCCAGGCCAAACCATCAACATCCAACATCAACAGATACTCAAGGTTTGTCTGCTGAGCCCTCCAATGGAAGGTGTCTGGATCCAGCCTAACGTCGTGCAAAGAAACATCCTTGAGAAAGTTACCAGAGGCGTTGTCTGAGTTCTTGAACTTCCTGTACATCAAAGTCCAACTGTATTCATCTTCCTCTTCTCTCAACATCTTCCTTGGCAACAAACTAGACCAAGCTGAGTCATCTGTTGGTGTTAGATGGTAATGAGAGAACATCTCTGTCTTCAAGGATTCGTTCTTAGATTGCAAAAGGTCGTAGCGGAAAGTATGAGATGAGAGCTGCGTAGGAGTGTTTGTGCACTCTTTTGCTACAGAAAGAACAAAGCTGATGCATAACAGGGAAATGGTTATGATGAGACCAGACATCATTTTCTTTTGTCTTAAAGAAACTAAAACAAGAGAGGTTCTGTAATGTTACAAATCCCAAAACCCCTCAAAATCCCAAATTTCAGAATCGAAGAAGAGAATGGAAAGACTCAGAACCCATAAAGAAAAAAACAGTTGGAAGAGATTTGAATTGGAAGGGAAGACTAATGAGAGCACATATTTATAAAGCGTAATAAAGCTAAAGAGAGTTCCGAGGATTTAAGCAATGTCTACCAGAAAACAAAAACAAATTGTAATATAATCACGTGAAAGAGAAACAAAGAGGGAATTGGTGGGTGAAAATTCCGATAAATAAAAGAATTGAGGAGGTCACGGATACTTTGTCGCTTTCGCTGTCTGGCTTTTGTATTTGACTCTGTAAAAAATGAAGAACTGTCTCGAGAGAGATCAGTGGGCTGTTTCTGGCTTATCTCGACACGAAGAATAGACTACTAGAACAAAAGGAACCATGACCAAAATGTAGAAGATTAACAGAAAAAAATCGATTACTCCCTTTAAATCGCTAATCAACGAAAACGGAGAGAGAAAGGAAGTGGTTTTTCGTTGCAGAGAAGAAGAAAGAAGGTTCAAAGAGAGAGAGAGAGAGAGAGATACAAATGAAATCAAAATGCTACTAAATTGCATACCGTCTAAATTGATACTACTAAAAAATTGTGCTTTTGTTGTATTACTGACTCAAATAAACTTTTTTTGTCGTCAAATCAACTAATATTGTATTTAACATTCTTATTTTTTATTATTGTGTACTAGTAGTATTATTATTCAAACGTTATTTAACTGTTCTACTTTTTAGTACACAAACTAATACTCCCTCCATTTTTTAAAGATAAATTTTCTAGTTTTTTCACACAGATTAAGAAAAAGTTGATTTTCAATTATTAGTGCATAGATTTCTGTAATAAAACAACTTTTTATAATTTTAAACCAATAAAAATCCAACAAATATAATCATTGTATCTTGAAAACTGAAAAAGTGCATCAAAAAGATAAAAAATTTATCTTTGTGAAACAACACATAATGGCTAGAAAATTCATTAAAAAAAAACTGAGGAAATATATATTAGGTTGACAAAAAGAAATAACATATTCTTTCTTCCTTTTTCTTCTGTAAGATTTTTATGAAGGTTAATTGGTTCCTGAAATTTGGATATCTTTAAAATCAAACATATGGATTTTGAAAACATAGTTTTCTTTAAATTTGTTTTTTATGTATTTTAGTCTTAAAAAATACTTTCAAATCCATTAGAATTTCAAATTGGGTTGTGAATTTCAATAATAAAGGTAAAATTTTCAAAACTACACATTTTTAGGTGTCAAATTTTAAAAATATACATCTATGGTATCCATTTTTAAAACTACATTTTTTCATTAAGTAAAAAAAATCATTAATTGTAAAACATTAAATGATTCTTAATATAGGTGAGAAACTCAAAACATAAAATATAGTGGAACGGAAGGAGTATGAAGGAAACTTAATTACATCTAGTCCATTATGTCGTTTTACTTTATTGATTTTTACCAAACATAAATTCTCTAATGCAGTTTACCTTTTTGCTTTTAGTTTGCTTATATTTTGCTTTTAATTTGCTTATATTTTTCTTTTAATTTGCTTATTTTTATTTTACAATACATTAATTTTTGTAGGAGATTTCAGCGATTTTCAAAATATTTTTGGGTAGGTTTCTCATCTATTTAAGATACCACTAATATAATAAAGCCTAATAAAGCTAAAGAGAGTTCCAAGGATTTAAGCAATATCGCCAGAAAACAAATGTGTGATAAGGCTTGATAATTACTTATGTGGCCGTGTTCGTAATGTGTGATAAAGTCTATAGCTTATGAGTGAATGATGTGGTTTGTGTTAATGCATATTGTTGAACCAAAAAAGTCTATATCAATAGTTTTCTTTTAGTAAGCAATATCAATAATTGTAAGCAAAATGGATAAACCCTATACCTGAAACTCATAACACTCACCTTGTCACACTCTCACAACAAATGTGGGAAGTATCTTACGTCTTGTCAAATAGCAACCAGACCATCACGATGGAAGTATTGCCTAAGCCAGAGACACAAGCCGCTGTTGCAGCGACTTTCAGGCTCCTGGCGACTGCTGTTTCTGAAGCAGGGGTTTTGGGGCCAGAGGACCTAATTGGAAGCCAGGTGATGATCAAACTGTTTGATTTCCCTGGCATGCTTGTGACGCAAGGCACTGGAAGCTCCATTGCGGTTCAGGATTCTTCTTCTACTGACCAAGCAGCTTCTACCTTTCGGTTAGTATATGGAGTTGACCGGAAGCCAAGAAGCGTGTCGTTAAGACTAGAGAGCATAAAAGGTTGTTTTGTGTACAGCAATCAACCGTTGAAGGCCGAAATGAAACTGAGGGTTGAATGTAATCCGGATGCGACAGACGAGAAGTTTAAACGGGGAGCAAGCTTTAGGCTAAGCAAAGCAATGATTCAATATAATCCGCTGAGTTTCGTGATGAGCAGAACTCAGGGGAATTTTTTTTTATCACCTTTGAACAGCTTTAGAGATGAAACATACAATGTGTAACTTTAGTGTACAAAGTCGAAGAAAGCAAAAAAAAACTCCTTTAGTACATTGGGAGCAAAAATTAAGAAAAAGGTCTCATGATAAAATAGCTATAAGGGTTGTTGTGCTTAGTAGTTTAGCCTCTTAGGTGGTTTGTGTTATGCGATTTGATCAACAAATTGTATGTTGGAAGTTAAAATAAATATAGATTTATAAATTGTGATGACAATTTTTGCACATCTTTACTTTTATTTAGCGAGAAAAACAGTGCAACTTTGAAGAAGTAAAACTTTGAATAACCCCAATAATAATGTATACTTCAGTGGACAAACTTGCATAAAGAAAATTAGAGGCATTGTATCATTATTCCCTGAACTTAGAGGCATGCAATTATTATATATATGGTCCAGATGTAAATATAAGGGTCCCTATTTATAAATAAAAGATATACACTGAAATAGTTGTTGTGTAGTTATGGAGAGTGATGGCTGGTTAGTTAGATGTACTCGTCATTTGTCAATTTTGAGAAAGGAGAAAAAAACAAATCTTTTGGACATTCCGACAATTTATCTGTTTTCATGATTTCATATTGGCTAAGATATTTTCTGCCGTCTATTATTGAATCAATTATCGTTTGGAGTAATTATTTTAGAAATTCTTCAAAATTAAGGTAATCGCATATACATGTATATATATCTAACTATCTTATGTTATGATGACGTTTAGTTTGTTGCTTCAAGAAAGGAGCATCATCTACGCGTCAAATGTTAACAACCAAATGTCTCTTTTTCGAGTATAGTGCAAAGGATACACGAGCAACTTTTCATCCCACTTGTACACTGCATAGATTCAAGGAAATCATCCAAAAAATGATCACGAGTTGTTGAAAACAAAATTTGGATATGTTGTAAATAGATTGCAAAAACAAATTAGAAACATTATGGCGATAACATAAGTAATTTTGCGAAGATTTTTTCGCTAACTTCTGAAATAATATAATATGAGATTTTCACAAATTTGAAGCATTTTTTCACCAGATATAAGCAAATTAAAAGAAAAGAAACAAATTATGTATTAAAATTATGTTTAATTATCCTTTAACATAAAAACGCAAACTAGAAACTTAGGTTATCATGCGTTTACATTGCTTTGAAGAGTTAGTAGTTTATTTAAACTCATGTTAATAGTTATTCAAAAGTTGATCAAAATCTGCTTTTATCCAATGCTTCGAGCTGGTGAGAAACTACATCTTGCTACTAAATTTATTGCACAAATATTTTGAAACGTGAATTACTAGTGAGACTTTAATTGCACCTAAATACTAGTAAGACTTTAACTGATCAGGCCATAGCTAATCCAAAGGTAACGAATGCTTAGTCGTACCTGAGAGAACAGAAAAAATAAATAAAACATCATGCTAAGTACTAGATGAACCCAAAAAAGCTGGCAGTAAAATTAAAACTTAATTAAAACTTACTAAGTATATGTTATAAAATCAGCACTAACCTTATATATATACTTTAATTAATAGGATGCTTCAAAGCATACTTTGCATCACATACTTGTAATGAAATTCTCTCATGTACGGTATTCAGTATTCTTGTTAATAAGAAAGTAACTTAAAAGCATCACATACGTGTTGTGCAATTCTCTCCCGCACGGTATTCATATGTTCTTTGTGTCGTATATTCTTGTTCTTCTACAAAAATTATGTCAACTAAATAGTTCCGATGATCACTATACCGGGCAAAACATCATCACTTGTAGCAGAAAACTATATCAACATAAAACGCATACCCGTTAACGAACAAGTTTATGTGTAAGTCTGACTCTCGCTATGATGATTTTGTTGTGTTTTAGAGTCATATACCAGAAACTTTGACAAATATCCTCACTTTGTCTTCGAAATATCGAAGAGACGAAAATGTCAACCGTTAAATATCCCAAATATTGTTTTGTACTTCTCCATGGAAAGTCTTCACTAACAAACTGCATTTTCGACAGAACTGATCATTGCAAATTCAGCAACAGATTTAGACTAATTTCATCGCAAATTATAGCTCATTGCACATTTTTTGCAACTTAGCAACTAATACGGTCCTCCAAAAAAAAAATGGTGATGAATTAACGTCAAAATTAATTAATTACCAAAAATCAGTAGCGAAATTGTTGAGAAATAAATGAGAGTATATGTTAGGTTTGATTTGTGGATCATATATGAGTTTTTTCGTATGTAAGATCTGAAGGAAGTTCCGTTTGTTTCAAATATTTCTATGAGAAAGAATATTTGCATCTCTTCTAATTCTAACTTCTAAAGCATATGATCGATCATTACGATTAAAAAAATATATACTTCAATATTTTGATGAAGTACTTCAAAAATCAGTAACTGATGTATATATAATATGATTGATCGATCGTAAATGGTACCTCGTAATATAATAAATTGAAGGGGGTGCATGCATCACGGTTTTGCAAAAAAAAAAATCGACCAGTGTGGGCAATGAATATGAGAAAATGTATTCGTTATATGTTTATTGCTTGTGTATTAGTTTTGAAAATTGAAAATAGGTTACAAAAAAGTGTATTAGTACTGAAATATATGGAACTCGTGCTATAATTTTAAGAACAAAAACCATTCCCCTTTATAGTTTATATACGACCCATGCACCACCGACATTGGACACAAGCCCACTAAACCAGTTTTGCGTATATAGTTCACTTTGGAAGTAAGATTTGGTTAAGTAAACTACCTAATTGCATTCTTATTTAAATGGACATATATCTGCTGTTTTGTATCCTTATATTTACATATTTTTACCATAAACTAGATTAACTTTTACGTTTGTTTGTTGTATATAAAAAGTTGACCAGCCTATGTATAAAAAATATCACAAACAAACAAATAAAGAGAAGAAAAGAGAAAACTCTAAAATGGTTATCACCAAAAAGGCTTTAATCACATTTCTTTTCACTATTTTCTTTGTCATATCTTCTGTTTACCCTCATACAACATCTCATGATATTTCTGGTATTTGCCTCATTATATTCTCCATTTCTTTTATCATAAACAGAATTTAATAATCAGTATAAATATGTATACTGATTTAATAATTATTAACAAACAGGTTTTGGAATTAAAAAAAGTGCTGATGAATGTTTCAAAACAAGTCCATGTATCTATGGAGGGCAGAAAGGTTGCATTGCGTTTTGTAAGGAAGAACATTTTACATCAGGACATTGTCTTGGACCAGGATCTCCGTGTTGTTGTTTCAATAAATAAGTATGCTCTGAATAAAATAATTTGATATATATTTGAAGAAGAACATCATTATATATTAACCATTTTATTAAATTCTTTAAACAGTGTTGAGAATAATTTGTTATTTGGGCCAAGACTGGTATAAACATAGAATTCATAGCACTAAATTTTAAAAAACAAACGTTGAAAACATGCAAAAATATAAAATAAGAATATGTTAAGTCTTTTTGTAACCTTAAAATATATATTTGTGCTCAATAAAAATACAAAACTACAATAAACATAAGAAATGATATATTCATCTTTTCTTTCTTTTTTTTTAAAAAAGGGAAACAATCTCCAAATCACACTTATAGAAGTGTGATTTTTATACCAGTATTTTTAACATAAAAATGGATGTGAAATCTGCTAAAAATCTTTTTCCTAATTTTTCATAAATCATCGGAAATAATCTAAAATCTATATTCCTTTCTATTATAAATTGAATGAGTTAAATTGGAAGATTATGTCCATTTTCATTTTTTTACCATACAAAATGTATGTTGGTTTTATATATAAGTTTGATCAGTCTAAATAAAGGTAACATTACAAACAAATAAAGAGAAATTATAAAATGACTATCACCAAAAATACTTTAATCCATTTATTGTCACTATTCTGTTTGTTATATGTTCTGTTCACTCTCGTACAACATTCGATGTTACTCCTGGTATTGTCTTTTTCTACCCTGCAATTTTTTTTAACATAATTTAGTCATTGTACTTATTGATTTTAATGATTATTGCCAAAACTTGTATTGGAACAGAAAAAAGTGATGATGTATGTTCCAGCTTTTATTCACAAGGTCCGTGTGTTAGAGGAAAGGATATATATAAAGGTTGCGCTGACTTTTGTAAGAAAAATAATTTTGTATTAGGAGGCCATTGTCATCATGAACAATGTTGTTGTTATCCCCATAAATAAGTATGCTTTTTTTTTGTTAAAGGGTCTTCTTGTATTGATAAAAAAGGTTTAGAATACAAAGTTGTAAGAGAAACTTACAACCCAAGTCAAAAAAGAAAAAACCAAGATCAACCAAAGATCAACCAAATCCATTAGATAAATAAGTATGCTTTGATGAAATAATTTAATAAACATTGATATATGTTTGAATAACAACTTCGTTATATGTGTGTGTTTTAATAAAAAAAATATTCAAACTTCGTCATATGTGTGTGCTTTAATAAAAAATAAAATTTTCTAAAAAGTGTTGAGAATAATCATTTTATTTGACCAAGCCTAATATAAACATAGTATTCGTAACATTGGGTTTAATAAGAAATGTTTAAAAGTATCGCCAAACTAAACAAAATAAAAATATGTGTGGTTTTTCTGAAAACATTTTAGAATGTATATATATATGTGCTTAACGAGAATACAAGATGACCATAAAGATAAGAAGTTTAAAGCAAAAAAATATTAAAAAAAATAAAGATAAGAAGTGGGAGGTTTATGTTTCAAATTAAAAGTTTCCTTGATGAGGGCTCACGAATCGAGAGAGAGAGAGAGAGAGAGAGAGAGAGAACACCAAATGGGAAATTATATAGTTTCGCCTTGGCCTTTTTCAAATGGCTAGTTTAGTTACATAACATAATATTTTGAATTTTAATGTCACATGTAATATAATCAATCAAACTAGAAATAGATGTGAAATCTGCTAAAAAAAAAATCATAAATTTTTTTCCTAAACAGTTATTTATTTTTAATAACAATGGATTTGATTTACATTTAACAAATCATTGATTGAATAATAGGCACTTGTAAGTTGTTTTAAATGATTTGAGAAAATATCCAACTTTAATAACATATGATTTACAAATATATTTAGAAATCATTAGTTGGAAAACATAGGGATTTTTTTTTTAAGTCTCCTAAAATTTGTATGTTAGTAAATCCCAAATGGATGTAAAAGAAAAACCCAAATCTTATAAAAATCTAAAATTTATATTCTTTTCTATTGTAGTTTCAATGAGTTAAATTGTAAGATTATGACCATTTTTTGTTTTTTTTTACCATGAAAAGACTTATGTTGGTTTTATATATAAGTTTGATCAGCATAAGTAAAGATAAAATCACAAAGAAACAAATAAATAAAAATAAATTATAAAATGGCTATCAACAAAAAGATTTTAGTCGCATTTGTTCTCACTATTCTTTTTGTTATATCTTCTGTTCATTCTCGTACAACAGTAGTTGATGCTGTTTCTGGTATTGTCATTTTTATACCCTCCATTTTTTTTTCCGAACATAATTTAATCATTTATAAATATATTGATTTTAATGATTATTACCAAACTTGTATTGGAACAGAACAATGTTTCGAAGTTCATTCAGACGGTCTATGTGTCAAAGGAAAGGATATAGATGCAGATTGCGCTGAGTATTGTATGCAAAAGAGATTTGATTTAGGAGGCTATTGTAATCATACACTATGTTGCTGTTACCCCTAAATAAGCATGCTTGAATGAAATAATTTAATAAACATTGATATATGAAATAATTTAATAAACATTGATATTTGTTCGAATAACAACTTCATTATATGTTGTGTGTGCTTTAATAAAACACCAAAATGGGAAATTATATTGTTTTGCCTTGGCCTCTTTCAAACGGCTAGTTTAGTTCATAAGTAACATAACATATGATATTGTGAAAATATAACAAATATCCAAAAGTCAAACTCTATTGACTGATCGATATTTATTTATTTCCCGCAATTCCTGAGTGGCTTTCCACAGAGGCAGTCATTGTAAGCGAACGACGTCGCTTCAAGATGATCGAAAGGAGATCCCGTCGGGATCTTCCCACACAGATGGTTATGGCTCACGTCGAGGTGGCCGATAAACGACGACGCCGTTATACTCGCCGGGATCGGTCCCTGGAGACGGTTTCTCGAAAGATCCAGCACCGTGAAGTACGATCTCGGTCCGAACGTGTTCGGTATCCGCCCGGCGATCAGGTTCCCGCTCAGATTCAAGTTCGAGATCGACGAACGCAACAGAGTCTCCGGAATCTCGCCGGAGATCAAGTTCCCGTCGAGATTGAGCGTCGCGAGCACCGACATTCCGCCGAGAGAAGCCGGGATTGGACCGGCGATTCGGTTCATCGCGAGATCCAGATCCACGAGACGGTAGATTCGGGTCAAGGATTCGGGTATTTGACCGGAGATTTTGTTACCGCTTAGAAGCACACGACTCAGCATCTTTAACCGGCCAATATCTCGCGGAATGGCTCCGGTGACGTAGTTATTCCTGAGATCCAGATGCGATAAACTCGTTAATCTCGTGATCGACCAAGGAATCCCGCCGGATAACTGATTATCGGCGAGATTCAGCACTTTCAGATACTGCAACTTCCCGATATCCGCTGGAACAACGCCGGAGATTCGATTCCCGACGAGATCTATGTGTCTCAGGAAAAGGAGATTGGAGATGCAGCTGGGAATCACACCGGAGACTCCCTTCCAGTCGGCGATGATGATGTTGGAGAGGTGAGTTAGCTTACAGATCGCCGGAGAGATGGAGCCGGTCATGAGTCCGCTCCGTTTCGCCCGCTGGAAAATCGGGTCCTCGGATTCTCCGCGGAGGGTAATGCCGGAGACTCGGTGGGTATTGGGATCGCAGCTCACACCGTACCAGCCTCTGCAGCAGTCCTGGCCTCTCCACGTGATGAAAACGCCGATGTAGGGTTCATTGAGCTTTGATCGGAACTCTAGAAGCGCCGCTCGATCGGAGGGTAGACAGGCTTGAACCACCGTGGCGCCACCGGCGAGAAGCAATACGACGATGTTGCTCAATACAGTCACTAACGACTTCTTAGCATCCATTATAGTACTGAAGAATACTCTCTTTCTCTCCAAGAATCTTGGTGTGATGTGTTTCTGATGAGCTCACAGAGGTTGAAGCACGTTGACATGAATGAGACTTGACTATGGTGTTATTTTATAGTCGTAGTCGTATTGGTTTGGGTGCAAAGACGACGAAATATTACTTTTTTTTGTTAAAGGTCTTGCTGCTTCGTTGAAGCTTCTCATCTATTGCCACGTCGCATACTTTTGCATGCTGCTCATAACATGGTTTTGTTTGTTTCTGTCGGCTGTACGTTTAGTTTTTTACTCTACGTTGAATCTTTGAATTTACTAATGAAGACAATATTCAAGTGGCATAGCTACAGCAGTTAATGTTACACAAGAGCTATCTCCAATGGTCACCCTTAAAATAAAGGGACACACCTTTAAAATAAGGGGTTTGTAAGTTTTGTTCCAATGGGAGACCCTTATCCTTACCCCTTAAAAAAATATTTTTGCATTATAGTCCTTAAAAGTAACTAGAATCAATTATAATACTAAAACTTTCATAAAATGCAATAAAAACACTTTAATAAAATATTACACAATATTATTAATTAAAACATTACATAATAATATAAAATTACATTAAAACATAAAATTATATATAAAAATATTAAACTAAAATTACAATATTGTTTCCATAATTTTCCAATCAATGAATGTTTTTATTTGATTTTATGTGGTGGTAATTAAATTTCTTATTAGAGAGAGTAAATGTTAAAAAAAAATTATAATTTTAGACTAAACTGATCACAAAAAGTATTATAAATGTTATTTGTAAGATTGTATAATTACAAGGACTAAAATGCAAAATTCAAAATATTTTTAAGGGTGAACAGTGACCCCTTATATTTAAGGGTGCACTATTCATCCCTTTAAAATATAAGGGGATAAGGGTCCATTGGAATGCAAAACCCTTATATTATAAAGGAATAAGGGTCCATTGGAGATGCTCTAATTGGTTGGACTAGCTATTTATGTACACATGCATGACTTATTAATATATTGTCACTGATCTTATCGTTGTAGATGAACATGTGATCTTTGTCCTGGCTAGCACTTAAACACATGACTAATATCAACTCCATGTAACGATATAGTATATATTTATTCAACTTTCTCTTTCAGCCTTGAGTCAATGCATGGTAGAATTATTTGAAAAATAATCGTTTCGTTACAGTATGACACTACCCTGATCATGTCGCATATCGCCTCCACAAACGATAAGAGACTATCAACTGCAATATATATTAACTTTCGACTGGCATTTTCCGACGTTTGTGTACGTTGTGGTCTACTGACATAATCTGACAAGCAACGATCATCTAAGCAAGCTTCTTAAAGCAACACATTAAAAAAAAGTATATATCTTCTTCTTCTATATAGTGAATCACTATTAGTAATCAACACACTAATGCATTACTCTAAAACTTAATGGGTGTTCCTGCTCACAAATATTTTTAAATAGTGTTCCTTTTTTTCTCAATTAAAACCATTTTCTTAATCAATGAAAGCTACTAAAACAAATATTAATGTGATTATCTCTGTTCTCTTATAATTTCAAATTCATGAATATGTACATTATCTTGTATTTTCACAAAGAAAAAAACCTTATATTTTCCTTAGTTCTCAAAGTTCATTTGTCGGCACTAAAATGAGGACAGGTTTGGAGACAGCTAGAGTAAACGTGATAGAGAGACTTGGGAGTTGTTTGATTGTTTCAAGAAATGATGTAGAAGGAGTCAGGATGGATACATCATTAATGGCTTTGACGTTTTTTGAAACATAACTCATGTGCCCGCATGTGCTTGAGTACTGTTTTTTCTTCATCACCCTCGTCTCGAGTAACCGGGGTCGGGTATACATACTAATGCATTTATAAAAAATTAAATATGATTCATAGTCCAATAGATTGAAATACTTGCATCGGATTCTGACAACAATCATAATTTAACTTTATGAAATGATCCACAAATCATTACTTTTTGCCGGTTATAGTAAAAAATTACTCTGTTTGTTTGTTTGTTAACGTGAAGATGCTACTTTTGCAATACTTCAGAAGGTCTCTCATGGCCCAATTATTATTACAGCGTTCTGATTTGGGGAAAATATACTGTATAGATTAAATAATTAATACACAAAATGAAAGGGAGTCAACAGCAGAAGACTTTTTGAAAACGTTGATTTCCCAACCCAAGAACTAGGACATAGCACGTGTCTAGCTCACTGGAGGATATATCACTTGATACGTCACGTGTATTCGTGTAATAAAAATGTCTGTTAGCTAGCTAATGTTTGAGAGATATTGCAAGGCGTGCATTGGATATTCAATCAAATAGTACTAAGTTAAGCTCAAAATAATCTCAGATATTGAAGTTCACTTACTTTATTTCATTTAAAACTTAGATTTATTAGATATGAATATTAAAAACAATACTATTCATATTATTATGTTTGCTGATTAATAGTTTACCAGCGTTTGATCCAAGATGCGTTTTATAGAAACAAGATCATATTAGAGAGATTTGTCGAATCGAGATCAAATATGTTGCTCTAAACAGCTCACATGCATGTACTTACATGATATCTTAAATAACTCAAATCAAATCATTACTGGTATTAAACTAAACAAAATTGTATGTTCTCGCTCTGCCACTCAACTCCACAGAGGGATAAAATCCACCGGCATCGTCTCAAAATCCCGGTTAAGAGAGAGCTAAAAAGCCTAAAATGTGACTCCCATGAACCATGCGTGAACAAGCACACATGTTAGCTGTTGCACAATCATAACAGATACACCCAGGTTAAAATATGCATTTTCTTTGCTAATAGAGAGACAAGTGTACACAATAATCAATTAATCATAAAGCTAAGATTGGTCGTGATTGAATGATCATAGAAGATTTAAGATTCACTCATAACTCATAACCAAAGTTTTTTTTGCTCAAGACGAAAAAGTAGAAAAAAAAGATTTTCTGAGAATAAAGTCAAAGCTTGCCACTTTGCCAGTGAAAAGATGAAAAGAGAGAGACAAGTGTAGACCCACCAACAATGCTCTCAGCCCCAACGTTAACCTTCAATCGTTTCGCCTTCCCTACGGAGGGAAATCTCACTTTTTGAAATCGCAGAAAATTCCAAAAATCCAATTTCGCCTTAGAAAAAAAGACGAATCGTTCTCTGTAACCTCGTTTCTTCCTCCGCTCCCATGGAGGAAACCGATTTGGATCCCGGATCTTACCCGATTTCGCCCGCTTCAGTCCATCTCGCCCCCTTCTCTCTCGTTCCTCCTCCGTCTGCTCGTCTCCTGTCAAGCCACTTCACTCGTCGCGCCCAGAACCCAGTGCAATCGTCTCGCCGTCTGGCTCACATTTCTCTCCAGGGCCTGCTCGTCAATTGCGATGAGGCCAGCTCGGCTCGGTCGATCGGCGGCGGATTGAGCCGAGAGGAAACCCTCGCCTGGGAGCTCTTTACGCCTTACCAGAGGTTCCTGATTGTGGCGGTCATCGGCGCCGCCGCCGCTGAGTCGAAGAAGAATGGCGTGATTCGGCAGCTCCAGAAATCGGTTGATCTCAGGGTTCGTCTCCTTCTTTTATATCTGCTAGGGATTTGAGAAATTCTCGTTAAGATTCGCTCTTTTGACGGTTGATTTGATTAAAAATTTAGCGTCTTTCTCGGATTGTTTAATTAAAGGATTTGGTTAGTTCATAATTTTGTTCAATTTCCGTTACTTCTATTTTGAAATCCCTGCATAGGCTTTACTTCAATACAAGTTTGTGTTTATCTCTCTCGATCTCGACGTTTAAGTGATCATAAGTCCATATGTTAGCTCTAATTGTGAGTGATGATGAACTCTTCGACCTTTTTCATTCGTGTTCTTGTGAAGATTTTGTGTCTGAATTCAGAAAGAGAATTCTTTACAGTAAGATTTAATGTAAATCTCTTGGTGTGGAATTTCAGGACCAGCTTCTTTCAAGCATGCAACAAAAACTGGACGGTCTGTGTCAAGAGCTAAATCTTGCCAAGGATCAGTCTGGAAATGGAGCCAAGGTCTTAGATCATGGTGATGTACAGTCAGCTTTCAAAGGAAACTTCGGATCTGAGAAAGTTAAATTCGTAGATTGTGGTTGCTGGTTATGTGATCAACATCATCACTCACCACCTGCTATACAGGTGTGTGTGCGCTCTCTTCTTTTCCCTTGAAATCATTGAGATCACTGAGCATCTCTATATATGAACCGAATTGATTGGTTATGTTTTTGTTTAGGAAAAAGCTCCTGCAAATCTGGCGATTGACGTAGAGCCAGAGGAAAGGCGTATGTCTTACATGTCAGATTGGTGTTCTAGTGTCACATCTGCTGCAGAAATCCATGTATGTCTTATTGCTATTCGATAATCTCTGTGTGGTGGATCTCGTTTGGTTTTGTTGCAATATGAAGACCAGAATGTTCATTGCAGTTCGATAATCTATCACTCGACCAAGACATGCTTTCTCTCAGAAAGGAGTGTCAAGAGAAAGATGCAACCATAAAGGACCTAACTTCATTTCTTCAGTTAACCAACAAAGCTGGTTCAAAAGTAAGAAACTTTTTTTACAAAGTTTTGATTTTGCTTACATTTTTCGTACAAATTGGACTAACAAACATGTTTCTATTCTCTCTCTTTACCAGCGAGAGACAGAGCTTGAAGAGATTGTTCGCAGGAAGAAGACAATAATCAAGAAGCTCAAGAGAAACGTCCTGGTGTTAGAAGAAAAGGTGAGAAACTTGACTACAAAGTTCGATTTTCCTTCTCCTATTAACAACTTCAGCATTAAAGTAAAAAAAATCGTTCTTAAAATGTGTAGGTGACACAGCTCACTAGGCTCCGGAGATCCTCGTATTCAGCTGCAGCCCTAGATATCCGTGAATTCCCAATGAGACTGGACAATGTTCTTTACGATGTGGATGTTTCTACAGCTTTTTCATCCTCTGATTCAGAAACTCCTGCAAACACACCTCGACGAACTGTGCTGGAGGATGCTCCAGTTGAACCCATCAAGGAGGAGCCCTCAGATCTGAGACAAATCCATAAGTCAGCGCCAGCTAAATCCTCGGCCTCGCTTGTGAAAGCTGTGAAGCCGAGTTCAGTAGTAGTTAGTCCATCAACGAACCGGAAGCCTGTCTCAGCTTCTTCTTCTTCTTCTTCAAGGACGAGACGGGCTTCTTCTGCTGGTGATTCAAAGAAACCTAGAAGGCCAATTCAGATCACCCCAAGAGATTCTTCTGGTTCACATAAGAGATGGGTTTAGTAAATATGAGGTCTAGTGGCGAGTCTCATTTGCCATTTCTGAGAACAGAACAAAAATTTGTTATATTGTAGCTATAAAGTATGATATGTTCCATTATTATTTATTTTCAGGATGTTGACTTCATATCACTAACTCTCACAAAACTGAATTTTTGATTTGGTTATTTTGTGTTTGAAAATGAATTCTTGACGAGGCTATATATCAGATGTTTCTCCTCAAATCCCTTAAACATTGTTGTAACGGAGAAATTGGGATGAATATAACTACCCTAAAAATAAAACTGGGATAAATATACAATATGGACTCAAAAATATGTCACAAGCGCGCGCGCGCACACACACTAAAAGGCGGGAAAACGAAGAGTCCCAGTTAATCGGAGGAAGTGAAGCAATGGAGAAATTCTTGGCTCCGCCGTCGCCAAAATCTACACCAGTTGTCAGGTAATTCGATCGTTTACTGGGTTTTTGTTTCCTTTCCTCATTTCTTTGTCTGTCAAACAAAATATCGACCCTTTTGAAGGCGACAATGGAAGCGATCTTTAATCGAATTGAATGGGCGACTGGAGGCAGAGTACCGACACGAATTGTACACTCGTCTTGCTCATTCCTACTCCGAGGTTTACTTTAACCCTCTCGTTCCGCTTTCCTATTTTTCGCTGATTTGAATCGACATTTTCGTTTGATTGGGTTTTTGTTTTGTGCGGCCAAAGATTGGGAATTTTCCACATCTTTATCACGCGAACGGTGTGCTATGTCAAACCCATGTACGAATTCCCATCGGTGTTTGATTTTTTTTTTTGGAGCAGTTTATTTTTGTGGAGAGCTAAGAGTTTTGTATTTCAGATCAACGAGAGGATCCTTCGCGACATACACCCGTATCACTCGACATGGTCAGTCAGTCAGTCTCTCTTGTCTTTCCAGCATTTAAACTATGAAGCCGAGTTTTGTAATTGAATGGTTCACAAGTTTGGACTCGTTCGCTTTGGTTTTTCCAGGCGAGGTGTTACGGGGCTTGAGTTTGACAACAAGGTGACTTCTCCTCAACAATCACTTTTCTCAGTCTTGTTTCAACATTTCTCATCTGCTTAGTGCAAAACCAAGTCTTTGTGAGTGTCTTTCTTCTTATTACCATTTTTCAGGGAATATACATAGTGTCTGTCACAAGAACTGGTTGCCTGACCGTGCATGACTTTGACACTCTATATTGTCAGAGTAAAGCTGGCCCAGGTGAAGCTTCAAACAACCTTCTTAGCTACTCTTTAATAGCAAGCATTGTAGTTGTTGAATCCTGAGAGTCATCAACGATAGGTTGTGTGGAAAATGAGGAAAAGCATGTTGTGCATTTGTCTTTTCCTCCGGGTAAGGAATTCGATGTCGCTAGATGGAATCCTACAAACCAGAATGAGGTATGGCCTCAACAACAATCTTTGTTACAACTTACATTTTCATATAACATTCTTTTAATGAGCAAAACTATAATATTTCCAATAGGTAGCTTGCACATCGAGGAAACGGGATAAAGTCTCTATCTTCGATATCAGTTACATGTCCTCCAAACCAACTGAGGTATGCTTTTGAAACATTTGATTTTGAGGTCTCACTGATTTAACTGCTTCTGGTTCCAACTCCTGAGGCCGCATCATCACACGGATTTTCCAATTGTGATTTAGGAATTGCAAACTAAACAGAAGCTCTCGATCGTTGGCCGCAAAATATCTAATGGTTTATCTGATGTTGCCATTACTAGTTATGGAGATTCAAGGTTTGTACAAAGGCGATACAAAACTGTTATAGCTTCTTTGTAGCTACTTTTGTTCAGTATTTGTTCTTTATGCAGAATATATGCTCCAGATACGTCTGGTAAAGTTCATGTGTGGGATAGAAGAGCTGGCGTGTCTCCATGCATCGAACTTTCAATAGACAAATATGATGTAATCAATAGTATTCAGATACATGTAGATAATCAGGTAATATAAGACATCCCCAAGCCCAGTAGACTTCTTCTTATCCATGAAAACTGCAGTAATCATTTGGTTCCAGATTTTAAGGTTTGTTTCTTCTTTGTGACTACCGTGTAGACTATTTTTGGAGCTGGTAAAGAAGGAAGCATTCATATCTGGGATCTTCGTGGAGGAAGAAACTCTACTGCTTTTCAGAGCCGCAAAGATGTAAGTGCATAATATTTTCTCTGTCTACATAAATTACCTTCATTCTCGTGTTTCTTTGGCTCTGCCAAACATGTATTTGTCATCACGTTTTGATATTGGTGACGTTCAGATGAACCACTTACCTGTAGTATCTCTTTGTCTTGCACCGATGCTGTGGAAGATCGCATCTCTTAAGGTAACTTCTGGCTTCTTTGGTTTTTTCTTTCAAGAATTCGTTTATCTGAATCAACTGTACTTTAGACTCCTGACATGCTCTCAAAACCTGAAAGCTGCTTACTGTGAATACAGAAATAGTAATGTGGGAATCATATCAATCTCGAAACTTCCAGCAGATGATCATGTGTGAATCTGACAGCATTAGAAAAAGTTTGAATCGAAATTTGAAAAATTTGCAGGCACAGTCAGAAATCGTCTCAAAGGAAATCCATTCCATTAATGTAAACCCATCTGCTCCTCATCAACTCGCATTTCACCTTGACGATGGTTGGTAAGTCATTCTTTCATCAACAGTTCATGGTGAAACAAAACACTATTTTTATGTTTCGTTTCGTTCGTTGATTTTATATCATTTATCATTTTCCTTTGGTGTGGTTTCTCTAGTGCAGGTCCGGTGTTGTTGACATTCATAAATCTCAGCTTACTCATGTACATTGCCCTCCTCCAGCTTGGTTGTAAGTTAATAAACAAACTCAGTAACTTGCAGCTTAATTAGTAACAAGAAGGCTATTAAGTTGATCTAAACTTCGGAAAAAAAAGCTAAAATATTGGATCTTGGTTCACTAGGGATGGTTCCAGCAATTCAGCTGATTTGATCTTGCGGAAACCTTCATGGCTGCCAACATCATCTGTAAGACTTGCACTTTGTACTAACTACCATTAACAGTCGCTACTTCAGATTTCCTGACCTCACCTTACTTTCCATACCAAATTACATGTTTCCTGTTGCAGATCTATGTGGTTGGATCCATGAGCGAGAAAGGGATTCATGTTCTTGATTTTCATCCAAGCTCCAGGTCTCCTTGTCACGTCGACTACGAGTAAGGATTTCCTGGAAAGTGTCCATACATGTTATGTTCTCTCTCAACTTCATGGCTAGATTCCTGATATTGCTGATATTTTGTTGCAGTGAGGATTCACAGGGGAAGGAGAACAGGGACAGGTGTAATCACAGTAACAAGTTTGTTTCATTGTCTGAAACTGTCACAGGTTGCACTGCACATCCTCTCAACAGCATGATCGTAGCTGGAACTCAGGTATTCATTCAAGTTTGGTATCAATCAGTTTTAGTCTTTATGAACATGATCTTAGGTTAGTGTTAGTTGTGCTCGGCTAATAAAACAAACCAGTGAAGCAAAGGGATTTGTTGGTGAGTCACAGAATAGTGAATAACTGAATGGAGA
Source organism: Microthlaspi erraticum (assembly GCA_902728155.2). NCBI lineage: Eukaryota > Viridiplantae > Streptophyta > Magnoliopsida > Brassicales > Brassicaceae > Microthlaspi > Microthlaspi erraticum. Next base: position 501,883 of record CACVBM020001218.1, on the reverse strand, counting down.
TTGGTGATTCTGCAGAAAGCGTCGTTGCTTTTGATCGCACAGAGACATTGCTCATCTACATCAGAAACTGGAGAAGGTTAATTGTAGCATCTACTAGCTCGAGTGGGCTTCTAGGTTTGTAAGATTGAAATCAATCATTTACGAGATTATGTATGAATAGAAGTTTTGCTTGAATCGGTTCCAAAAATAGTATACGTACTCAGCACAATTAAAATCCTCTTGTGAATGACAAATTCTTCTTCTGTTTTCTTCTGCAAATTAACACAAGAAAACTCTATTAATAAATGCGAATTAAGCTACATCTTTTGATTATCTTGGCTTTTCCATATATTGTGTCGCCTTCATACGCTTGAATAAGAATTTTGTTTTCATAAAATGGTCCTCCATACAGTATGCATGGACCAATACTAATATATTATTACGCATGCTTTTGGGTCGGTCATGTCCATTTTTGTTTTGCACGGTATTACAAACTATTTTCCAGTAAATCAAATATTTTAAAAACTATTTTGGTCTAAGCACACTACAAGAGAGACCAATAATGTTTGGCTGATATCATTTGTCACACTCAAGGATAAGAAAACAAATCCCAGTTTTGGAAATTGGAACTGTTAAGAGACATGTTTTAGAAAAGAGAAACCATGGTAACAGAGAAGTAGTGTAAAGAAAATGAAAAGCATTCCCGGTTCCATCGGTGAAAAAGGCAAGAAAAAGGCTATAAGGCATACTTTTACGCATGTGGAGGGTTTGTCAAAACGCTTTATTAGGTTAGGCTCTCTCTACTTTATATATTGGTTTGGTGGGTTTGGTTTTGAAAGTTAAACACCAATTACTTAACAATGATTTTATCATCTTTCAATTATTAATACTTTACTATATCTATATTTTTATTAGTTTCTTGACTTCTTCTCTTCATGATGTAAACAACTCGACTTTGCAGCATTATTACAAAACAGTTCTTAAGAAATTATCAATTCCACACAGAATTCTATCTTCTACTAAACAAATCCGGTTTTGTCAGAAAGTCTTCTTAGCTTTTAACTAACTAAGGTATGACCTATTTTTTTCTAATATAAACACCAATTCTTCTGAGATTTGGGGATCAAAACGAGTTATTATTTTTACGAGTGGGGTTTTTTCTCCACGGCAAAAAGTTAAACTCATCCACCTCTCTTTTTTCATAATTTGTTTGTAGTGCACTAAGTCACTAACCGAACTGCCGATACTAGTTATTCACTATCTTCGATTCCTTTTTGAGATCTACTACTTATATATATGCCTCATGTACTTAGCTACAAACTAAAAGATCAATAACTTTATATAACATAACAATTAACAACAAACACACAAAAAGATCAATAACTTTTGGCTTATTGACTTTAAGAGATTTTTTACCTGTTCTGGTTTTTGTGGTGATTTTATCCCTATTTTATGTTTTTTCTATTTTCGTAGTATACATGTATATGTGATTTTTAAAATTTGAGATGGAAACAATACTTCTTTAGTAATAGAATTGAGTTCTCAATAGAATTCCTGGTAAGAACAAACATTTTAATTCTATAGTTTTTTCTTGTATAATTAAGTGTGGATGTAAGTAAATCTAGCTACAGATCTATATCCATTATCCAACAAAACTTTCTAAAATAGAAACAAAACTTGTAATGAATAGTTGTTCAGAGAAATGTTTTGATTGTCGATTGATAACACATAGACGACAATCTTTATTTAAACTGTTCAATTGTTCATTTACCAAAGAAACAAAAGATAGATAGAGAAAGAAAGAAAGAACAGAGTAAATTGAAATGAAAAGGAAAAAAATCGCGGGGCAGTTATGTAAAATTTGGTAAAATGGTCTCTGCCGTTCACATGCGCTCTTTTTATGAGTCCTTTTTAGAGAAGAGAGACAGAACATTCTTTGGATTTTCTCTCTCTCTCACACAGACATCATCCTCATCACACACACACACCCTTTCCTCGCTCTATCGCATTCACAATCTCTCTCTCTCTCTCCCTCTCCCTCCCTCGTTCTTCTTCTTCTTCTTTCATGGCTTCTTCTGAAACAAGACTGAACAACGGAGGAGATAAGAGAAGAGAAAAAGAAGAGGCCATAGCAAACGGAGTGAAAGCGAGAGCGTTTCAACAAGGTCTCTTGCACAAGTCAAGCCCATCCTCTACTTACAGTCTCAGAAACCCTTCTTCCTCCTCTGCTCCTTCTCCAGCTTCTCGTCCTCTCCCCAACCTCTCTGCTCATGATTACCCTGTTTTCACTCCTGTAACTTCTCTCTCTCTCTCTCCTTCTCTGTTTCTCATTATCTCCCTTCTTGGTTCCATGAGTGTTTGTTTTTTCCACTTTTTCTTATCTCAAACTTGATTGATTTCGACATTATACGTGGGAATTTGCGTTTGTTTAAAAGCTTTTGGATTTTTAAAGACATTTTCTTATTTATAAATTTCATCGAACCCGAGATTTATCAGGTTAATTCCGGTTTAGGCTCGTTAATTATTGCATTCCAGTATCCTACTTTTGCTATTTAAAATCAACTTTTATCTTACATGTCTTTATGCGTTTTGGATCTTCACAGACCGTCTATAATTTCGAGATACAGAAAGATGATAATTTGGTTAAGTCACTTTAATAATTTAAAACCACTGTGAAGTATAAAGACAAACAGAAAAAGACCTGAATTTGGTAGAACCGTTGTTTTTCTTTTGTCCTTAGCTGACATACTGTTCTGAATTTGGACAGAAGTTACTGTGTTCTTTTTCTTGTTACTTACAAAACATGTTCTCTGCTGAAAATTTATCTATCTGTCTTGATTCTTGAAACAGAGCTATGAGGATGAGCCTGTCTCTGCATTTCATCACAAGAATCTCACTCTATCTGAGAATTGGGATGAATCTGGTGTTGGTTTAGTAGATGGAGACCATGAAGATCAAGACTTGATGAGACTTACTTATCTCTCTGATTCTTACAAAACCTCAACTTCAAGAAAGACTTTAACGCCTCATCAAGATTCTTCTCATCATCATCATCATCCGTCTCATGTTTACACAATGTCGGACGCTCTCAGGTCTCCACCGTTACCTTTTTATACTTCCGGTAGAAGCAACTGCGGCTCGGTTGACTTCAGATCGGTCTCTTCTTGCAATGAGTACAAACAGAGAGGTTTCGACACCAAGAGCCTGAAGAGCTCTAATCTTGTTGTGCCCTTGACGGATTCTCACTCCGCTGTTGTTTCTTCTCAGCCACGGAACCGTGGAGGAAGAGTGATGTCTTGGTTATTCCCAAAGTTAAAGAAGAAGCAAAAGAGCAATTCGATCTTTAACTCTCCTAACAGAACAGACAAATCAGAAGAAGTTTCTGAGGTGTTGAAGGATTCTGGTTCGGGAGTTGAGAAGATGAAGAGAGAATTGATGGAAGCAAACAGAAGTAGGGATGCTGCGTTAACACAAGTCTCAGAGATGAAATCTTCATTGGGAGAGTTAGGTGAGAAGCTTCAGTACTTGGAAAGTTATTGTGACAGTTTGAAGAAAGCTTTGAGAGAAGCAACAGAAGTAGTCTCACAGGAAAACAATAATAATAATGTTGCAAGAAGCTCAGCGAATAAGAAGCACACGGAGATGCCAGTGAGTGAAGAAGTGATGGTTGAAGGGTTCTTGCAGATTGTGTCGGAAGCAAGATTGTCGATAAAGCAGTTCTTGAAAACATTAGTTACAGAGATCGATGAAGAAGACTCTACTCTAATCAGTAACATCAACACTCTCCTTCAACCTCACAACTTAACATTCACCTCAAAGTACTCCAAAATCATTCAGTACCACTTGGAAGCGATCATAAGCCAATCTGTGTACCAAGATTTCGAGAACTGCGTTTTCCAGAAGAACGGCAAGCCGAAACTTCTAGATCCGGAACAAGACCGACAAGCGAAGTTCTCGTCTTTCGCTTCCTTGAGAAACTTGAGCTGGAACGAGGTGCTGAAAAAAGGTACAAAGTACTACAGCGAAGAGTTCAGTAGATTCTGCGACGAGAAGATGAGTTTGATCATTACAACGTTGAGTTGGACAAGACCTTGGTCTGAACAGATGCTGCAAGCATTCTTTGTGGCTGCAAAGTGTGTATGGCTGCTTCATTTGCTTGCCTTCTCGTTCAATCCAGCGCTAGGGATCTTGAGGGTTGAGGAGAACAGAGTGTTTGAGTCGAGTTATATGGAAGATATGGGCGGAGATAGAGACAGGCAGAGATCATCATCGACACGTGGACCAGCGAGGGTTAAGGTTATGGTGATGCCTGGGTTTTATGTGCAAGATAGGGTTTTGAGGTGTAAGGTTCTTTGCAGGTACAAGTCATTAGGCTGAAAAAGAACCTTACACAAAAACCCAAATTAAGAAGAAACACAAAACAAAAATTGTCACACTTTTTAGTCTAATCAAATTTGATTGTTTTTTTTTTTCTCTTGGTTTATGTCTTTCTTGTGTTACTTCTTAGGCTTCAGTGGTGTTTTTTACATATGTTTGTCAAGGATATATAGGTTATTTTAGTCACTTTCGAATACAGAACTAGTTGTCAAATAGATTTTGTTCGTTTTTCTATGTAACAGTATTACCCTAACTTTTGTTGTCCGTGTCGAACAAAGTGTGACCAATTGGGTCTCTTTTCAAAATTTATAAGTTTTTTTTTTTTTTGTCTTATCTTCGATTTAAGAACATAATTAATTGCATGATCAAGATAAAACAGGGTGAATTTAACAGTTTTGCAAGTGGAGCGACGACGAAAGGGTCCCCAATTTTTGTAAATCTTTAGGAGTCGAAATTTGTTTATTATCAAAAGTATAGGGGTAAAAAAGACACACGTAAAGTTAGGAAGCCCATTTTGTATGTGGTGGGGCCAAAGAAAATAAGACTCCGTAATCTGGAAAATATTTGTTTTAGTCCAAATTCCAAAGCACGTAACGTCACACACACCATTAGTAAATTCGTGGAAAAGAATTGGACGATAATGAGGAAAAAAAAAAAAGCAGAAATATGGAAACGTGAATTGACCAAAATGCCCCTCCAATCGAGGTGACAAATAGTGTGTGTGTGTGTAGAGGATAATCTTTTGAAACGCTCTCTCTTATCTTTTCAGACCAAATAAACACATCATTTTCTTGTGTGAAACCTGAAAACGTTATCAATACGGTAAAAAACTCAACCACGAATCTCGTTTCTCCTCCGGAAATGGCAAAAACTAAACCCAGAAACCTAAAAATAGTCATGTTTCCTTTCATGGGACAAGGCCATATCATCCCTTTTGTAGCTTTAGCCCTTCGTTTAGAGAAGCTTACGATGAACAGAGACGACGACAATCATCTCGACACCACCATCTCTATTGTCAACACTCCTTTGAACATCCCCAGAATCCGATCCAATCTTCCACCAAAATCCTCCATACGACTCATCGAGTTACCTTTCAACAGCTCCGACCACGGCCTCCCTCACGACGGAGAGAATTTCGAGTCCCTCCCTTACTCTCTCGTCATCACCCTTCTAGAAGCTTCAAGAACGCTCCGTGAGCCATTCCGAGACATGATGACAAAGATCTTGAAGGAAGAAAACGATGGAGAGAGCTCGGTTATGGTGATCGGCGATTTCTTCTTGGGTTGGATCGGTGAGGTTTGCAAAGAGATCGGTGTTTCTTCAGCGATCTTCAGTGCTTCTGGTGCTTTTGGTTTAGGCTGTTACAGATCCGTATGGCTTAACTTGCCACACAAACAAACCACACAAGATCGGTTTCTCTTACATGATTTCCAAGAAGCAGGGGAGATTGAAAAAACTCAGCTGAACTATTTCATGTTAGAAGCCGACGGAAGCGATGATTGGTCGGTTTTCATGAAGAAGAATCTCCCCGGATGGTCTGATTTCGACGGATTCTTGTTCAACACGGTTGCGGAAATCGACCAGATCGGATTATCCTACTTCCGTAGAATAACCGGTGGTAAACCGGTTTGGGCGGTCGGACCGGTTTTGCTTCCTCCGGGGGAGAAGACCGGATCAAGGTCAACGGAGGAAGCTGTGAAGGCATGGCTCGACTCAAAACCGGATCATTCGGTTCTCTACGTATGTTTTGGTTCCATGAACTCGATTTCTCAAACGCATATGTTAGAATTGGCCAAGGCATTAGAGAGTTGCGAGAAGAACTTCATATGGGTCGTGAGGCCACCGACAGGTGTGGATGTGAATAAAGAGTTTGATTTGGAAGAGTTTTTACCGGAAGGGTTTGAGGAGAGAATCGAGAGATCAAGAAGAGGAGTGATTGTCAAGAAATGGGCACCACAGGTTGATATATTGTCACACAAGGCAACGTGTGTGTTTTTGAGTCATTGTGGATGGAACTCGATACTCGAGTCGCTTAGCCACGGTGTGCCGTTGCTAGGTTGGCCTATGGCCGGAGAGCAGTTCTTTAACTCGATGTTGGTAGAGAAACATATTGGGGTGTCGGTGGAGGTGGCGCGTGGGAAGAGATGTGATATTAAATGCGATGAGATTGTTGCGAAGATCAGATTGGTGATGGATGAGGAGAGTGGAGTTGGGAGAGAGATTAGGAAAAAGGCTAAAGAGGTGAGAGAGTTGGTGAGAGGAGCAATGGAGGATGGAGTTACTAATGGGTCTTCTGTCATTGGTTTGCAAGAGTTTCTTAATCATGCAATGGTTAAGAAAGTCAATAATTAATTAAGAAACATAGGTGGTTTATATAAGCATTTTTGTTGTTGTTATAAGCATCTTATTGAGAGTCATATATTGGAAAAATGAATAGATACTATGACCGGTTGTTAGACCACACAAGTGTTGTGACATAATATGGATGATCGTCACATCACATTGTTGGCATAGTTACATAACAAAAGATAAGGTGTGGGGTTTGGGCTATGAAGTAAGATGAGGATAGGAACCAGTGTGGGTTATTTATTATCTCGAGATCTCTACCATTTTCGAGACTAGAAATTCACAAGTTCAGTATCCTCTGTTTTTGTGATATGTTTTAACGTCTCTTGACTCTTGGAAAGACGAAGCATTTCTCTTTTTTTGTAGGCATTTTGCAAACATCTTTGACCAGTGTATCGCCCCTTACATTTTCTTTTGATCAAACTTTTTACAACAAAGAAGCTAAAAATATAAAATAATTGCAAGATAATAGTCTAAATAATACACCAAAAAATTATTGAAAGATATCAATAGAAAACTTAATAACATATAAAATTATTGAAAAATTATCGTCTACAAAAAAAAATGAATCAAAGAAAAAGAATATCCAAAAAATCCCTACAGAATAATTCCGATATTGTTACATGTAGTAGGATATACATTAGCATTTAGAAAGATGCACAAAGATTCAAAGAACAATAAAATCACAAAATATATTTTCCCGTGTTTTTCTTTAAATTCTATATTCTTTCTGTAAATTCTCAAAATTACTTTAGATTTTTAATCCAGTCTAACGATATCTTACGAAATCCAGTCAAACTTCTCCCACACCAAGTAGCATTAGGAGAAAAGGTAAAACAAAACAATAAAAAATAAAAGATGATAACACCAAAACCTTTGACTTCGTTAATATAATTATTACGCTCTATATAATTGAGGAACCTATCTATCTAACCCACAAGACCGAACTTTTCCAAAACAAAAGTCTAAAAACCTTCAAATTCTCTTTTTGGGATTCGAAGATGAGACGATCATGGTCTACACGCTTCGTCTTCATGATGGTTCTCACAGTCGTCATCACCATGATTGCCGTAGCTTATGGTTATTCCTCTGTTTCATCATCAAATCATAAGTTCCCACATTACAAATACAAAGCTCCTTCTCCTCCAACTACTTATTCTCCTTACCGTTATTTCTCGCCATCTCCTCCTCCGGTTACAGATTCAGATTCTGCAGCTTATGATCGATGAAGTTCGTCAATTCTTGTTTTTATTTCCTATGTTCAATATTCTCTTATATTATTTTTTGACTTTCATGTAATAACATTAATTAATGCCAAGTTTTCTACCTTAGCTTGAGAAAGGTCGTATGTACGAAATCGACCGTATACGTTTTGTGAGTGAATAACTATCCGAATTGTTTGCAGTTTGTTTCTACTTTCTAATAGTCCCTTTTTTTGTAAATCCTTATTTGGAAATATTAATGAACTTCGTTCAACTTAGTGGTGCTCCATTAACAAAAACATAGTGGTGTCCTACTACATTTTTAGGTTTAGTACATTTTTCTTGAAATTAAATTAAAGGTTGAAGTGTTATTATGACCCAATGACTTATTCCTTTGTGTTGACTGACTGTATTATTTTGAAACCGTCGTGGCCGACGCGGTTTAGCAGCAAGTAGGCTGTATGAGAAGGCAAATTTTAATTTATTCTTTTAACACCGCCTCAAAGCAAATCCAATAAAAGGTCAAATAAAACAAAATGGCAGCTTAATAATTGTAAGTTAGTAGCTGTTCACAGCCTAATAAAACGCATGAAATAATTAGATGAAGTTTCTTCTATGACTTTTTTGTTGCACTTTTGTTTTTTTTAATTGACTCTTTTTTTTAGTCAAATTTTGGTTTAGCTAGTATTTTTTTTAAGTATTTTTTGCTAATTAAAGATTACAATTGGTGATAATAATGAAGATATGGACGTGTCCGATAGTGAAATAGTTGAAAGAACATCAAGTCCATTTGTCTGTGTTTCTTCAAAGATAATCTAATAAAAAACAAGTGTAATCAAAAGTTCTCCACCACCAGTTTAACGAAAATGCATAATGATTAACCAATTTGATTTTGTCACCAAAATGATATACCCTGAAGTGAGTAATACTTTAATTAATTATCTTTTTATATATCAAAAGAAAAACAGATATACATTACATATATAAAATTATAGGTTAAGATACATCACCCTGTAAAGTAAGATTCAAGTTTAAGCTAATGCTTTCATTCAATGGTAGTTTGTTAATTTTACTTTATTTTGGGGCTCTGTTCTCATGGGTGATAATTGCTTTCCTAGTTAGTAACCACTTTGTCTTCATTTAGGAAAATGATATTATTGTATGCATGAAGCATGATTAATATTAATAAATTATCTGAGGCTGCCGTTATCATCTCAAAACAGTTTAATATACACATGACCCTACACTTTCAACAGTATTTAACCTCACACTACTGTATTGTCATTTATAATGCGATTATTTTTCTCTAGTTTTCTGCGTTTAGACTTTAGAGTTACACTTTAGGGCTAGTTTTAGCTTACGTGTCTTTAATAGTTAAGTTTATATTTTAATGGACTTAAAACTGGTTAAATTCAACGGGTGTGACAATAAGAGTGTAATTGCGGGAGCTTGTGGAAAATGCGATTTCAATCTTTCTCTTTGTGTCATGTCCAGGACGCTGACTTTTGTCTCATGTTCTTGATCCGACATTTTTACTCGCCATCGTATTTTTTTAATTATAACTAAATCACTAAAAAAACAGAAAACGGATGTGTTCATTCGGATATAGTCTTTAACCCCTGACATCTTTTAGCTTCTCTTACAAGAGGTAACGAGAATCAAAGAGAATTCACCAAAACATATGCGTCTTCCCTAAAACCTAAGATCTTTGGTCGACTCTGACTTCTTTTGTACTTTATCTATGATTGTATAAAAAGTTCCCTTTTTTCCGGATGGCTGGGCAAAAGATTAATACTATGAATCATATAAATGAGTGTAAATCGAGAAGTTAAAAATCATGACCCACGTTTATATTAATAGAAACATAAATTATATCGATAATTAAAGGAGTATACTATATTCTCCATTCCAATAATTTGATTTCTTCAAGTATACGTGTTGGTGCGCGAGAGGTGGTTGTGTAAAGCCGAAGCAAAACTTCTTGCTCGGCTAAGCCTCATGTAAAACAAACAAACAAGGGTTATGACACACGTCCATTTATTATTTATAAAATCGCAATATGCTTATATACGTCCACAATTAAATTAATGAAATAATAACAGAACATTTGCTTTACCTTAAAAATGAAGACATCGTCGAATAGAAAACAGACATGCTCGTGAAAATATTTTAGTGTTATATATGTAGTGTGTGTATATATATATTATATACACACGTAAGGTTAACGAATTAGAAACGTCTGTAATTTATACCTTGTGAATGAAGAAACTAATATAAATGGTTTATATATTCAAAAAGAAAAAAAAGAACAAGTGAAGAGCACTTCTCCTTTTTGTCTTTGATGTTTGCATTTCGGGTCTCTCTCAAAACCGTTTTCGTCCATGACCGATCAACTAACGTTCCTCCCTTTGCTTAGATTAGTTATATACGAACATACATTTGTTGTTGGTGTATTTTATTTACCTCAAACAATATTAGCTGACTAAAAAAATATTAAATTAATTTGAAAAGAGCCGCGGTTCGGAATATCTATGTGTTTTAAACCAAAGCAACGCACCTATATTATATCGTAGAAAACAAAATTATACTAAAATTAAGAAATAAAGATTAAAAAGGAAGAAGAAGAAAATTGGTGTGTAAATGGTTTCTTTCTCTTCCCAGAATTGTAAGCAAACCATACAACCATCCCTTTCATCATCATCATCATTCTCCCTTCATCAAGTCTTCTCTCTTTTCTCTCTCATTTATAAAACCAAACTTCACTCGTTCACATCAATAAATCGATCCTTGAGAAAGACAAACAAAATTAAGAGAAACAATTATCTCAACAGAAAATGAGGAAGCCAGAGGCAGCAATTGGAGCCACTCAGCAAGTAAAGAAGATGAAGAAGGGACTTTGGTCTCCAGAGGAAGATTCAAAGCTGATGCAATACATGATAAGCAATGGGCAAGGATGTTGGAGTGATGTCGCCAAAAACGCAGGCCTTCAAAGATGTGGCAAAAGCTGCCGTCTTCGTTGGATCAACTATCTTCGTCCTGACCTCAAGCGTGGCGCTTTCTCTCCTCAAGAAGAAGAACTCATCATTCGCTTTCATTCCATCCTCGGCAACAGGTTCATATTTTTACCATCATTTTACATAACAACTTTAAAAGTAATAATAATTAGCTAACTAGTGTAGCAAATTACCATTATTTAGCTGAATCTTGTTTTTTTTATTTGTGCGTCTCTCGCTTAATTCTTTTTTGGTTAATGGGTGAAAGGTATAAAAGCATAGAAAGCCAGCCAACTTTAAAATACCACTTTAAAACGACCAAAATTTTGAGTTAGATCGTAAACTATATATGTTTTTGATATGTTTCTTAAGCTAGACACACATTTAGTTTGGTTCGCATCTTCATTGGCACGATAACGGTTTAAATTCAAAGGTCTAAATGATTGTTTGTGAAGAAAATTGACCCGATATAAAGTTGATTCAGATAATAATAGTTACAATTGAAAATAGACGCAAAATACCAAATTAGGTAGGAGAATACATTTACATGTAACAATGTGAGTGGTCAAAGTTCGTTAATCGTGGCTGTAAGACTTAAGAGTGCAACAAACACTTGTTTTAGTGAAAGCGGCTTTTGTCTCTTTACCACCTTTACTTCTCTTCTTTAGGGTTTTACTTCAACTTTCATCTTTTTAATTATAAGCTTTTTTTTCTGTCACTTTCTCAAGAAACACACGCATGAAATGTTTCCTGAAGGTTTTTTTTTCTCAAAATTAAAAGATGATGTTTCTTCAATATTTTCTGTATAACGTTTTATTATAAATCGACTATTGAACTTCGACTATCTTTTACAATTTTATAATCTCCGAGAGGGGAAAAATTAGTAAAAATTTATATTACAGTCCTTTTTTTTTTGTTCAAACATATTACAGTCCTACAAAACAACATTTTGTTACACACCAAAAGGCTAAAATTCCAAGATATTGATAAACCATTATAAACACGCAGTGCAGTACAAAATGATTGTGCACTTTTTATGATAGTTTCTTATTCCCATGCAAAAACCATGCACTTGTATAAATTGTACATAACATCGTCTCATCAAACAACTCTCTCTCTTGCTTCGTCTTTGATTTCATAGGTGGTCTCAGATTGCAGCACGATTGCCTGGTCGGACCGACAACGAGATCAAAAACTTTTGGAACTCAACAATAAAGAAAAGGCTAAAGAAGATGTCTGATACATCCAACCCCATCAACAACTCATCCTCATCACCCAACACAAGCGACTCCTCCTCTAATTCCACCTCTTCTTTGGAGCTTAAAGACATTATAGGAAGCTTTATGTCCTTACAAGAACAAGGATTCCTCAACCCCTCTTTCTCCCACATACCAACCATCAACAATCCATTTCCAGCACCACACATGATCAGCCACCCGTGCAATGACGATTTTACCCCTTATGCAGATGGTTTATATGGATCAGTAAACACAGGGCTACAAGGTGAACTCTACTTTCCACCTTTGGGTTGTGAAGAAGGTGACTGGTACAAGGCAGATATTAACAACCACTTAAATGATATAAACACTAACGGCGCTGGAAACGTACCTGAGAGTATGAGAATGGAAGAATATTGGGACCTTGACCAATTGATCAACACTGATGAGGTTCCTTCGTTTTACTTCAACTTCAAACAAAACCTATGAGATTACGTCGTCTTATTCCTTTTCTGTTGCGGATTATACTTAAGAGATTCTTAGCCACACGTAAATGCAAATATACACTGTTATAGATAGATGAAAGTTAGAGACTGTTTTGTATTTCGAATAATATCCTCGTACTAGGGCTTCACGTGCCATATGTGTAATGATTACTCTATGAAATGTAAACATCCATTAATAAAAGAAGAAATAAAGACAGACATTCATACTCCCTCCGTTTTTTTAAGATGAATTTTCTGGACATTTTTTGTTGTTTCACAAAGATAAATTTTTTAGCTTTTTGAAGTACTTTTTCAGTTTTCAAGAAACAATAATTGGTTTGTTAGATTTTTATTGGTCTAAATTTATAGAAAATTGTTTTATTGCCAAAATCTATATACTAATGATTGAAAATCAACTTTTTCTTAATATGTGTGAAAACTCTAGAAAATTCATCTTAAAAAAACGGAGGGAGTATTATATAAGAAAACATTTGAATAATTTGTATTTTTGGGTTCAAAGTCAATCCGTGAAATGCGTGGGCAAACATTTGATGAATTCGGAAACCTAGCTGTATCAAGCAGATTAAAGACATTGTGTGTGTCATCATCATATCTTCTTTGAAATAGCCTTTCGAGGTTCGAAAAATAATAGCCTAAACAAAACCTATGAATTTGTGTGTGTCATCATAATAGTACCATTGCAGTTAACTTTTCATTGGACACACAGATTATTTTTTAAGAATATTCAGAATAAAAGTTAACTTAATACTAGAAATTTTGGCATTGTGTGTTTGTATTTTCACGTTCGATCTTTTGAAAAGACCATATGGCTTTTCGATAGTATTTTAGCCAATAGATATTGAGGTGACCCACCAAAGACGGAGATCTCAATTTTTCCACCTCACGACTTATTACTCAAACTCATCGCCGTATCTGATCACTCACTCACTCATCTCTGTCCGTAGATTCCTTTTTCCGCATCCACCGTCCGATTTCCCCATCCAACGGTTCTCCTTTCACATTTCTCTCCTACTACACTTCCTTCTTCCCCCCCCCTTCACTTCACCTCCTACTCTCTCGCCGACGCTACAACAATGGCGTCTCTCGCTCTCTCCGGCTCCTGCTCTCTTGCCTTTCCCCTCAAATCTCGATCTCTCCTTCTCCCTCGACCTCCTTCCTCTCTCAATTTGTTGAAACCTCCTCTCCGATCTACCAATTCCCGCATCTCCAATCTCAACTCCTTTGTCAAATCTCCACTTCCCGTCAATCTCACCCGGAGATCAACTCTCGTTAAGGCCTCTTCCGCCGCCGCTGCCTCCTCTTCCTCCTCTCCGTCCCCCGTCGTCCCAGCTCCGGCGCCATGGCAGGGAGCCGCGATTAAGCCGCTTCTCGCATCGATCGCCACTGGTGTGATTATCTGGTTCCTCCCGGTTCCCGAGGGAGTCACCCAAAACGCGTGGCAACTCCTCGCGATCTTCCTCGCCACGATCGTCGGGATCATCACCCAGCCGCTTCCCCTCGGCGCGGTCGCTCTATTGGGACTAGGAGCTTCCGTTCTCACCAAAACCCTGACATTCGCGGCCGCCTTCTCCGCCTTCGGAGATCCGATCCCGTGGCTCATCGCTCTCGCCTTCTTCTTCGCCCGCGGTTTCATCAAGACCGGTCTCGGCAACCGCGTGGCGTACCAGTTCGTTAGACTCTTCGGGAGCTCCTCTCTCGGGCTCGGTTACAGTCTCGTCTTCAGCGAGGCTCTTTTGGCTCCGGCGATTCCCTCCGTCTCTGCTCGTGCCGGTGGAATCTTCCTCCCGCTGGTGAAATCTCTCTGCGTCGCTTGCGGTAGCAACGTTGGGGACGGGACTGAGCACCGGCTTGGGTCATGGCTGATGCTCACCTGTTTCCAGACTTCCGTGATCTCTTCCTCCATGTTCTTGACGGCTATGGCAGCGAATCCGTTGAGCGCTAACCTGGCGTTCAACACGATCAAGCAGACGATTGGATGGACTGATTGGGCTAAAGCTGCGATTGTCCCTGGACTTGTGTCATTGATTGTCGTCCCGTTTCCCTTGTATTTGATTTATCCTCCTACAGTGAAGAGCAGCCCTGATGCACCGAAGCTGGCTCAGGAAAAGCTTGACAAGATGAGTCCTATGTCCAAGAACGAGTTGATTATGGCCGCCACTTTGTTTCTCACGGTACACTACTTCTTTTCTTCATGAGCTCTGTTCTTATGTTTGTTAAATCTTCTCCGGGATTGCTTTTGAACAGAGGACAGTATATGCTATCATGACTGCAATTGTAGCTTCTGCTTAATTTGGATGAAGCAAAGGCTCTGCTTTTGTTTGAGGCATTTTGCTATTGAGTGAAAATGTTCTGCTTTGGTGTTTTATAAGGCACAAGATTTTTCATTTTCTAAACAAGTTCTCTACTTGACACAGGTTGGTCTCTGGATATTCGGAGCTAAGTTGAGTGTAGATGCTGTGACTGCAGCTATTCTTGGATTATCGGTCCTCCTTGTGACGGGTGTTGTGACATGGAAAGAGTGCTTAGCTGAGTCGGTCGCATGGGACACGCTCACGTGGTTCGCTGCTCTCATTGCAATGGCTGGTTATCTTAACAAATACGGTCTCATCGAGTGGTTCAGCCAGACCGTAGTCAAGGTTTGTTAATGATTACCTCATTGACTAATGCTTTATGACTTGACCATTATGCTGATGATATGTTTTTAAAACATTTTTGGGGGTTTGATTGCAGTTTGTGGGAGGATTGGGTTTGTCATGGCAACTATCTTTTGGAATCCTCGTCCTCTTGTATTTCTACACTCACTACTTCTTTGCTAGTGGAGCGGCTCACATTGGAGCTATGTTCACTGCCTTTTTGTCGGTCTCAACAGCTCTAGGCACTCCGCCTTACTTTGCAGCCTTGGTTCTTGCTTTCCTCTCGAACCTGATGGGAGGATTGACACACTATGGTATCGGGTCTGCGCCTATCTTCTACGGTGCTAACTACGTGCCGCTGGCTAAATGGTGGGGATATGGATTCTTGATTTCAATAGTCAACATTCTTATCTGGCTTGGTGTAGGTGGTGCCTGGTGGAAGTTCATCGGCTTGTGGTGAGGACCACCACACACCAGTACTCTCATTCTTTTCCTTACTTACATATAATCTCTTAGAATGGCTTTGAGATTCAGATTTGAGAAGGGATTAAAAATCAGGATTTATAAGAGTTAATCAGAGATTCTCTGCGATTTTTATTCTCACATGTTGAGGTGTAAGCAATTCTTTTAACTTGCATCAGTTTTGTTTGTCCTCTACTTTACTCTCTGTGTTTTAAGTAAAAACACCACCTTACTCGATAGTACCTATGATTAGGCTATATTATTAGCTAATCGAGATATACTGTAACTGGAAGATACGAAAACAGAGTAAAGCAAAGAAAATGAAAGAATCTTATCAACTGAAACAAGATGTTATTATTACTTTACTTGTACAAAGTTCTTTGACAAGTATGAATGAGGTACAAAAAAATACGGGAAATAATTATAGAGGCAAAGAGGAGAGAACACTTTGGCCTTTGGCAAATGATACAACAGAGAGACAACAATAATCAATTTAATGAGGTGAAAAGGAAACAAAAGCAAGGAAATTTCAGAAAGAAGTCTGAAAAAACTGAGCCATTTTAGGGGTTATTAGAATCGAGAAAGCGCTTACCCGGAATTTGCTTTTCCGTGAGGCCTTCTTGAATAACAAATAAACAAATCATCAGTTTCACAGCTTCACAGAAATGTCAACCTCTCTCACGCCCTGAGTTAGCGATCCAGCTGCAGCTGCTCAAGCCACGCATCAAGAATGTCCCCCTCACGACTCTCACTGTGAGGGTTCACGCTGGAACCACCTTGAACCAGTGGCCTCGCACCATTCATGTTCATGGCTCGGTTGCTGTTCCTAGGTGATGCAGAGTCCTTAGCCATCTGCTGAACCCATGAAACATCTCCTTCCCTGTTTTGGTTATTATTAGCCAGGGAATGAGATTTTCTCAACCGGCCTAACTCATCCGACTGTACCGACCAATCCACCCTGTTTCCATGGTTGTGATCCCAATTTGACCACGGACTCAGTGGCGAACCAGACTCAGCTGCCATTGAATCACGGGGCAGACTGGATCCAAATTCACGGGAGCTAAGGCTACGCGAATGGAGGAGCTGCTGCTGTTTCATTCGAGCGTTCATCGGGGAAATAGGCTCCATGGCTCGGGGTGACGAGGTTTGTTGCAGCAGAGAATGCTGCTCCATGTTCTTTGGAGAAGACATCAGGTTTGTCTTAATAGGAGAGAGCATGCTCTGCTTATTATTCTGCAGATGGTTAAGAAGCGCAGACTTGTGGGACGGCGATAGAACAGATGAGACAGCAAGCTGATCAGAGAAACGAGGGGATGAGACCTCCGACGAGAAAAGTTCCTCCAGATTCGAAGGGGTCAGGGTCTTGGGACGACCGGAATGATTCATAAAGCGAGGACTGGACATCTCGCTGACGAGCTGGCGCTGCATTTCATACTCTTGCAGCATGCTAAGCTGCTCAGAAGGAATATCTCTAGCGTTCAGAGAAGACCTCAGACGACTCAGCTGCACATTGCTTCCAGGAAGATGCAGCGCCGGTATGTTCTGTTGAGGCCAGCCCATAGACGAATGCGGCATCACACCGTTTCCTGAAGGAGAGATTGGAGGGGTGAAGGAATGTTGAGCAGCAGAGGGTGAGCCTGGTAACATGTTCAAAACTGAAGCCATGTCCATAGTAGAGGCCGAAACAGCAGAAGAAGCTCGAGGAGATGGCACTCCGGAGCCTGTTGAAGCGTACAAAGGACGCAGCTCCTCATTCACGTGAGCGAAGAAGCAAACCCTTCGGTTGCAACCCATCCCATCCTTGCACAACCTTGTTCTGTATTGAGCAGGGTGTAGCCAGCATTCAAACACCCCATGAGCATACTCACACATATCTCCTTGCTTACAGGAACCCTTCTTAAAATCAGGGCATGGGACACAGGTGTAGTGAAACTTCCTCGGGTCTCTTCTCCTAGCATTTTCACCCGGGTGTGCAAATGGACACTCGGTCCAGTCATGTGAATAAGCTCGAGAACACGGGCGGATCTTAAACGAGAACATACGAAACTCGTCTGTCGAATAGATCCCACTCTTGATGTCAGGCAATGATGGATCAATCGGGTACTCTTTCTTCTCCGAAGCAAAAGCTCCATCCGCACCGTTCACCTTAGTTGGAGAGGGTGCTGAATCTAAAGAGAGTAGAGAGGAGCCATTATCTGGTGATGATGAGAGAGAACGGAAACTTGATCCCAAGCTACATGACGACGCATGGAGATCTTCGGATATAGGCTCATCTTTCTTCAAGATCTCTTCAAGGATGGTTCTCAAACCAGGAGCGAGCGGAGACACAACGAGAACATCAACAGGACGATTCCCATGAGCATCAGGGATGTTAGGATCTGCTCCTGCACTCAGAAGCAGCTTGACAACATCCAAGGCCTTCACAGAAGCGCCAGAAGCAGCGCAATGAAGAGCAGTGCTTTTATCCGGACCAGAAGACAGATTCAACTCCGCTTCCGGGAAAGAGAGAATAAGCTTCACAATGTCCACACTTCCATAGATCGAAGCAACCATCAGCGGCGTTCGTTGCTCAACAGCCATTCTCCTAACAAACCTCTGGCGTATGTACCAGAGACCCGTCTGGTTGATACGAGACACGACGGAGAGTTGCTGCTTAAAGCCCTCCAGGTTGTTGTCTGCAGCAAACTCAAGTAAGGCAGAAAACGAATGTTCCCACTCAGCATTCTCCATTGGTTTAGCCAAAGAATCGCTCTCTTGGTCAGACAGTGATGTAAGAGTGCTCTCTGAATCCACCTTCTTAGAGAGACCACACATGCTTTAAAGCAATAGAGGAAGCTTCACTTTTTGGTGAATCAATCAATAACGTATGCCTGAAACGTTGAACAAGCATGAAAATATATTAGTCAAAATCAAAATAGACAAATAAGGAAGGCTATTGAATCTTAATAATAAAAAGTTTGACCAAGAAAAAAAAAAGGAAAGGAAATAAGTAAGACTCAAAGAACAAACCAGTCCACAAATGGATCTAATAAATGCTGGAAATTTCCTGAAGGAAAGAGTCTGAAAATTAAATTCTATTGCTACCCCCAGAAGATAACGAATCTAAGAACCATTAGATTCAGTATCCTTCAGACGAACATCCTCATCAAACATTCATTCTCTCACAAAAAATTTCACACCAACCAAATCAGATAAACAACTTTAAGAACAGATGATTCAAAACACCAACTAGCTTAAAACCAAATTAATTAAATTTTTATAATAGCCAGGGAAAGAGTCAATGAACAGTCAACCACAAATCGAAATCTTAATACTCCACGAAACCAAACTATTTGACTTAAATCTCAATCACTCAGTGAATTCCCTCCTTCTTAGCTGAGAGTTCAGCTCAGGATATGAATTATCTCTAAAGAGAAACACAAATCAATTAAAAATGATTTTCTAACGAAGAAATTGCTCCACCAGTTTCCGTAAACAGTGAAACAAAGCTTACCCTGTGGGTGGAGATCGCAAGCCGAATCGTGCGATCAGGAACACAACAGACCTGAATCTACACGGTAAAGGACCGAAGACAGAATCACATTTCCAGATCCGAAAGGATAAAATGTAAAAAAACAAAGTACAAATCTAAGACGGGGAATAAGATTGATCACCTCAGCTGAGAGAGAGAGAGAGAGAGCGTTTTTTTTTTTTTTTTTTAAAGAAAAACGAAAACGGATGAGAGGTAACTAGTGTGACCGGAAGAGCTGGTGAGAGATAGAGTGGGGAGGTTAAAGAGCTCTGCAGCGTATGTGACGGGATAAAGCGGTAGAAGGTGGCGGGCGCGTGTGGAAATATTTAAGCCTATTGGATTACAGGTTTCAAATCCACGTTGAAACAAAAAAAGAATGTGATTCTTTTAATCAGAGCCGTTGGATGATGTGAGGAGCGGACTCCGGCTGACTTTTAGAGTTTAGACGGTGGTCAAGCTTGCAGGTCTTTTGGGGTTTTCTATTAATTATTTTTTCATTTTAAAATTGAGAATCTTATTTTTTATATTAACTTTTTGACATTTTTAATTACAAAGAATAGCAAATAAGAACATGTGCAGCAGAGAGATTACGAGGGTTTCTTTAATTTTTTGTTTTTTTTTGTTTTTTAATGATTTTCGTAAAAAAAAAAAAAAAAAAAATCGAAAACCAATCACGTGCTGACATGTGGAGAGAAAAATGGTTCTGGAATCTCTCCCCTGGAGAGACATCTCTTGCCTTGGGACTCGTCACGTAGGTAAATGTTTTTATTTTTTCTTTTTCTTTTGGCTAAAGAAACTCTCACAATCTCTCTGCTGCACATGCTCTAAGACGCCTATAAGACACACCACCCCGCACCAGAGATCGAGTGACATCGATCCCATCAGTTCGGTCTCATCACGACTTTGTTCTCATCTCGTTACATTGAGAGAATGTGATTGGTGAAATTCTGTGAGTAAGAAATAAAAAGATATTGCTAGCTAGAGAAAGAGTTCTATTTTCCTAGTTAGTTTTACAGAAAAAAAAAACAAATTGCATATTATTTTCGTATACTCTTCTAGTTCTAAAAAAAAAAAAAAAAAAATCTTAGTGAAAGTGAAGAAAAAAGTGAATCTACTTGATAGACACATAGAAATTGATTGTCACCCTCTTTCGTACATGTATCATGTATGCTTAGTTTGGTTACAGATTTTATATTTATTTTTCGTGGAATAGAGTAATTTCTTCTAAAATGAATGTGACAAGCTATAAGTATATCTGTGTATTGAATTTGGCATTTTCGTATTAAAAAAAAAAAAAAACCACTAGCAATTCATCTATTAGTTACTCCCTCCGTTTTTTAAAGATAAATTTTCTAGTTTTTTCACACAAATTAAGAAAAAGTTGATTTTCAATCATTAGTGCATAGATATTTGCAATAAAACAACTTTTTATAATTTTAAACCAATAAAAATCCAACAAATACAATCAATGTTTCTTGAAAACTGAAAAAGTGCATCAAAAAGGTAAAAAAATTATCTTTGTGAAACAACACATAATTGCTAGAAAATTCATCTTAAAAAAACGGTGGGAGTATCTTAGAATGCATGTGGCCCTTTATTTTATGTATATAATACGAGGTTTACAGCATTGGCTTAAGCTTTAGCTTGTAGTAGGATTTGGTTGTATGGAATACAGTCTGCACAAATTACATGTCGGTATTGTCTGACTGTTCCCACAAAACAAGACAATGACTTTGGGCTTTAGCCGGACTTTGTCTAGTTTACCCTCTCGTACCTCGAAATCGAATCGCATGCTAAGAGGCTCTTTTTTTAGTCTTTTACTTAGTTTAATATTAGATTAGGACAAATCCCCCACCAAATCAAACCTAACTGCTGTTTTGTTTTGGTTAAAGTAGATGTCAGTAATAGTACGTATGCTTCAACATAGAAACTAAAATGGATAAAGCATACGTACTGACTACTGACCGATATTCATATGGATCAGCAAATAATCGTCTCTTCAAACCGATATTCGAAGATTTTCCACATACTTCAGTTCAAGGTAATTCTAAAAATTCTCCCGGGGAAAAGTAGAGATGTCTCCTACGTTGGATGAAATATTTTCGCGAGCTTTCTTCTGGTAAAATTTGAAAAATCAAATTGTGATGCCCAACATGGTCCCTGCGTTTACCACGTGTCACCCGTCCCAGCCGATCACTTGCGTGTCACTTGGACCCAAACTTCTTTTGTTAACTTAAGTTTTGCCGGAAAAACAAATTAGGAAAATGAACCTATGATAACGTCACCCGGAGAAGATCCCAGATCTGTGTGCGCTGGCATCTTTCACAGGACGCCACGTGGCAAAAAAGTTTGTAACTTTCGTGGGTGATCTTATCAAATCTCTCGGTCTTTTGGGTTCCGAGAGCGATAAAATCATTTTCCTTCTTTTCTTTATTTGTTTCTTAGTTTAAAATCTTACTAAATACTGTACGATAAAACGATTTATATATAAAGAATACACACAAATACAGATTGTGGAACAAATAAAAGAAAAATTCCCAAAAATCTAGGGTTTTCTTCTGCCCAATTTTTATTTTTCTTCTTCCAAATTTCATCACTGCCGGCTGTCGGGTGTTCCGAATCGCTTCTCTTCACCAAGTTCCTCTCTGGTTTTTGTCAAATTCCGATTTTTTTTAATTTATATTTCTGGTCTTCTTCCTCTGAACTCAGCAAAATCGTGATCGATTAAATAACCTCAGGGTTTTGATTTTCGAGTAGTTATATCTTCCTAGAAGGCGATTGCAAAAGCTCTGCTGTGATTTTCCTCCGGTATGCTGTCTCTTCTTCCTCTAATTTGTTTTGTGAATTTGAATTCTGTCGCTGAAATTCGTCAATGGATTCAAAAAACTATGAAATATTTGAACTTTATGAGCTTATGTAGCTTGAATCCTCAATTCAAGGCATGACGAAGTTTAGATGATTTCAGATTTTTCTTGCATGTCTTTGCATTGCTTAACATCCCCAGAAATTGCTGTTTTTAGCTGGTTGACGAGTTTATATATTCCACGGTTTTAGTGATGTGTTTCTGTTTTTTCCTTGATTCGATTTCTTGTTAATGAATAGCATATATGTTGACCTCTGATTTTGAAGAGATGCAATCGAAATCGGGAAGAGGAAATGAAGCGGAGGTCAATCACCATACTGATCAGCAGCAACCGATGATGTATCCAGAGCCCTGGTGGAAGAACAACGCTTTCGGCGTCGTTCCTCAAGCGAGACCTTCTGTAATTCCATCAAATTCATCTTCTTTGGAATGTCCGAATGGTTCTGAATCGAACGATGTTCACTCTGCATCTGAAGACGGTGCCTTGAACGGCGATAACGATGGCACTTGGAAGGATTCGCAAGCTGCAACTTCCTCCCGCTCAGGTTTGTGACTCGAGTTATATCATTTTAAATGGTTTTGTTGAAGTGTGGGCATTGCTTCCATTATTTCTGCGTCTGTAATAATAGTGTCTTTCATCAATTTTCAGTAGATAACCATGGAGTGGAAGGGAATGATCCTACGCATTTGGCGGCTTCTATGCGTAACATGCATGATCCACAACTTGTACAACCACCAGAGCTTGTTGGACACTATATGGTGCGTGGTTTCCTCTCAGTCTTTGATTATACATGATGTGTTAGTGTTTGAGCCGTTATTTTGACTTTTTATTGGTCCCTGAAATAATTTATCTTGTATAACGCCATTATGATAAGCTCAAACTTCATTTTACAGGCTTGTGTCCCAAATCCATATCAGGATCCTTACTATGGGGGAGTGATGGGAGCATATGGTCATCAGCCACTGGTATCTTGTCCAAACCTCTCTGAATCTGTACAATAATTTCCATATGGTGCACTGTTTATTTGATGTATGTGTGCTCTTGCCACAAATTAGTGGTGGCTGTGTTTGCTGTCTTGAATAATTCTGGATTCAGTAGTTCTGTTTGTTAGAATTAGTGATGTCGATCATCTAAGTCTGTTGCATATCTCCATGGTTGAAGCAGGGGTTTCGTCCATATCTTGGAATGCCTCGTGAAAGAACAGCGCTGCCACTTGACATGGCACAAGAGCCTGTTTATGTGAATGCGAAACAGTACGAAGGGATTCTAAGGCGAAGAAAAGCACGTGCCAAGGCAGAGCTAGAAAGGAAAGTGATCAACAGAAAGGTACTTTTTCTCATAATATTTGCAGCACAGTTTGGGAGTCTGACAAAATGAGTATGAAGGATTTAGAACTTTCTATGTATTTGCTTGTGAACTTGTGGCGTTTTGTTTTTCTGTGACAGCCATATCTTCATGAGTCAAGACACAAGCATGCAATGAGAAGGGCAAGGGCTAGTGGAGGCCGGTTTGCGAAGAAGAGTGAGGTAGAAGCAGCAGAGGATGCAGCAGCAGGGAGAGAAAGAGAAAGAGGCTCAGCAACCAACTCGTCAAGCTCTGAACCTGTTGAGACAGACTCTAATGAGACCCACAATTCTTCAGGTGCACCATGAAGAAGCCAAAGGCAAAGCTCTCTGAGATAGAGTCACACTTTGGCTTAAACAACATATCCATTGCCCCAAACTGGCAAATCATTCTTGGCTTTTTGGTTTTCGTGTTTGGTGTGGTTTTGCAGTTACCATGTACAAAGAGAGCCGAGTTATATTATTAGGTGTTAGATTTTGAGACAAGAGACGAGGAATAGTCTGTAGGTTCTTGTTTTTTATTCTTTATCTTTCTTTTGTGGAAAATTGGAAACATACGTTTGTTTAATCTTTTGTCTTACTCAGCAGCAGAGCAATGCTCTAAATTTGTTTGCCCGTTTTAAATGTTTCGCCATCCCTTTCATCGAGCTGAATCTGAATCTGTATGTAACAGACAACAGTACAGATACATTTAATCCCAGATTTCGAGAGGACAGTCGAAGTATAATATTTTGTTTTATGATCTACTTACTGTGTACAACGGGAAGATTGATTATTATATCAACAAAAAGAAACCACGAAAAGCAAATGAAAGGCAAACACAAATTAAAATTAGGCGTCGTCTTTCTTGAATCCACAAGAGAGAGTGATTTTGCGTGCGTCTCATTTGAAGAAGAGAGAGAAAGAGGAAGACTTTTGACTCTTCTTCTTCCTCTCTCTCTCTCTCCATCACTGCATCTGTTTTTCTTCTCACCGTATGATGACTTTTCACTTTCATCCTTATCGTTCTAACATATATCCCTTTTGCTTAAACTGATTATACCCACTAATAAATATTTCTCTCTGTTCACGTCCTGAGGTCTGTGTTTTCTCCTTTTTTAGTATCTTTCTTTGGTCTTAGCTAGGGCTCACTTATCCAGTTTTGAATATCTTACGGTTCTGTTTGATTTCGGATTTGTTGTTTGGAAATGGTTCTTAGGATTACTGTTCAAAGTTTTGAACTTTCTGGATTTGAGAAAGGAAACTGTTTTGATGAAATTTTTCAGGAAATCCTGAGATTTAACTAGTAGGATGGGAAATTGTTGCGGCAACCCGGGTTCGGCGACGAGCGAGAGCAAACAAGTGAAACCCAAGAAGAAAAACAATCCCTTTTACAGCAGCGAGTGCGCTGCAGCAAATGGATCTGGAGCTGGCTTCAAGCTCTCTGTGCTGAAAGACCCCACAGGGCATGACATATCCTTGCAGTATGATCTGGGACGCGAGGTTGGTCGAGGAGAGTTTGGTATAACTTACCTGTGTACTGATATCGAAACTGGAGAAAAGTATGCTTGCAAGTCCATATCCAAGAAGAAGCTGAGAACAGCAGTGGATGTAGAGGATGTGAGGAGGGAGGTTGAGATAATGAAGCACATGCCTAAACACCCGAATGTCGTCACTTTGAAAGATTCCTTTGAGGATGATGATGATGTGCATATAGTTATGGAGCTGTGTGAAGGAGGTGAACTGTTTGATCGGATTGTTGCGAGAGGGCATTACACTGAGCGAGCTGCTGCTGCGGTTATGAAGACTATTGTTGAAGTTGTTCAGGTTTTGTTAGCTGTTGTTTACATTTTCTTCTGAAGTTTCTAATTTTGTTTGTCTTCACACTTTTTCCTTTGTCTTTCTTTGCAGATATGTCATAAGCAGGGAGTGATGCATCGGGATCTTAAACCAGAGAACTTTCTTTTTGCGAATAAGAAAGAGACATCACCTCTTAAGGCCATTGATTTTGGATTGTCTGTCTTCTTTAAACCTGGTATGTTTATAAATATCAGATTTTGACGAGTATCAATGGAGCAGATTTATTTATGTAGCTGAATTTACTAAAACTGTAACAGGTGAACAGTTTAATGAGATTGTTGGAAGTCCTTATTACATGGCACCCGAGGTGCTGCGACGAAACTATGGACCTGAGATTGATGTCTGGAGCGCAGGAGTCATCCTCTATATCCTTCTTTGTGGTGTCCCTCCATTTTGGGCTGGTTTGTTTATGCTCTCTTTTGTTTCCTCTGGATTATTCAGTTAAGACCTCTTCAGACGTTTTATTTTATTACTTTTGGCACAGAGACTGAACAAGGAGTGGCTCAAGCGATCATTAGGTCAGTAATTGACTTTAAGAGAGATCCATGGCCAAGAGTTTCTGACAGCGCCAAAGATCTCGTGAGAAAGATGCTTGAGCCTGATCCAAAAAAACGGCTTACCGCTGCAGAAGTACTTGGTAGGCTTCTGTTTTTAAGCGTTTTCTGATGGATACTTTTTGAAATTGTGTACTCATAAACAGATATTATATTTGCAGAACATTCTTGGATAGTGAATGCAAAGAAGGCTCCAAATGTCTCTCTTGGTGAGACTGTGAAAGCAAGGCTCAAGCAGTTTTCTGTTATGAACAAGCTCAAGAAACGAGCTCTACGAGTAAATGATTCTGTTAAACCATGTTAATGATTACCGATTTGCTTCCAATCTGATTCAGAAGCGAAAAGGAATAATGTAAACCTGTTTTCGTCTTGTAGGTCATAGCTGAACATTTGTCAGTGGAGGAAGCAGCTGGGATAAAGGAAGCATTTGAAATGATGGACGTAAACAAGAGAGGCAAGATAAACCTCGAGGAGCTTAAATATGGACTTCAAAAAGCTGGACAACAGATCGCTGATGCCGATCTTCAGATTCTTATGGAAGCGGTATGAATTTTTCAGTTTGGAAGCGATAAGCTTGAAACTGCTGCTATATCACTTATGAGAATTGAAACCTTTTTTTACCGTGCAGACTGATGTTGATGGGGATGGGACACTGAACTATAGCGAGTTTGTGGCTGTTTCGGTGCACCTTAAGAAGATGGCGAATGATGAACACTTGCATAAAGCTTTCAACTTCTTTGATCAGAACCAGAGTGGTTACATAGAGATAGAAGAACTTCGTGAAGCCTTGAATGATGAGCTGGATGATAATAGCAGTGAGGAAGTTATCGCTGCCATCATGCAAGATGTTGATACCGACAAGGTAACCACAAGAAAAATAAAGATAAGATCTTTTCACATTTCACATTTCATGATCCATTCAGTTGAACCTCATATACATTATTGAATTACTTTGCTTACTTTGAGAGGATAAAGAAGACATGTTTGTTTTCCTATGAATATGATCAGGACGGGCGTATAAGCTATGAAGAGTTTGCGGGGATGATGAAAGCAGGGACAGATTGGAGAAAAGCGTCAAGGCAGTATTCGAGGGAAAGATTCAACAGTTTGAGCCTCAAGCTAATGAGAGATGGTTCCTTGAAATTACCAGGAGAGACCTAAGAAGCATGCAAGAATAGTTGTGGATTCGTTTTTGCAAGGGCAAACACAAGAAGAAGAAGCAGTGTTGATGACATATTGTCAAAAAGAAGATTGGTATTGGTTTCCCTCTTTCCTTTTTCCCACGTTGGTTTTGTTAGATAGGGACTTTAGGATTCCAATGGTTTGAATGGCCATGTGATGATGTCAACAAGTTTCTGAGTTTCCAAGATGAGTTTGTTGTTATTATTTATATCTAAAAATCAACTGTTGTAGCTCCCACCATCTCAATATAAATGATTCTTGCACTGAATCTAATTCCGCAACATATGGGAGTTTTACATAATAAATTTGAGTTGTTACTAGTATATTTTAAACCCAACATTTACACTTGTATATGCAAATCAAAGATTCCAGAAAGTCGGCATTAAACCGGAATCAGATTTCAAATAAAATAAATTAAATCATGAAAAAAACAAGAAATGCAAATTGATTTGCCTTCTAGTTTGTAAAACACACATTAACAAACTGGTGTGAGAGACACCGTGAAAAGCACGCGCCAGTAGGAATCTATCGTGAGGCCCACAAAAAACAAAAACCCTTAGGAGAAAGAATATACTTTTATCGCTGACTCTCCACTGCTTTCAATCGACCCCGCCTACCTTCGACACAGAGACTGTAGAGCCAGACGACTTTCAGAGATCTCTCCTTCTCTTTCACTCTCTCTGTCTGCAACAATGGCAATCGCTTCCTGCTTCTTCTGCGTCCCAACCCCTAACACATCAATCTCCGAATCTAACCTTCACCTCGCTTCCTCCCCTGTTTTCTCTGCTAGATTCTCCACCTCCTCCTCTTTCCCCGGCGCAATCTCCGCTAAATCCATCTCTCTCCACCGCCGCGTCTCTATTTCCCCTGTTTTCTCCGCCTCAATCGACAACGGCGGCTCCGACAACATCGGAGGTGGTGGTGGAGGCGGCGACGGGGATAAGAACGATGGGAATGGAGAGGGAGGCGAGGACAGAGATAGGAACAGGAACGAGGCGATGCTTATATTGGCGGAGTCCGGGACCGAATTGGAGTCTCTCCCCAAGGATCTAGCGGCTGCCATTGAGGCGGGTCGGATCCCTGGATCGGTTATCACCAAGTTTCTGGAGCTCCAGAGATCGGCTGTGATGCGGTGGCTCATGCAGTTTGCTGGGTTTAGAGAAAGGTTATTGGCCGATGACCTCTTCTTAGCCAAACTCGCTATGGAATGTGGTGTTGGGGTCTTCACCAAGGTCTGCTCTCGTGAACTCTTATCCTCTTTTTATCAACAAATTTGAATTGCAAGTTTGGATTTTGGAGAATTCATCGAGAGAAAGTTTTTGATTTTTTGGTTTAGTCAATTGGAAATGGAATCTAATCGAATCGAATCTGAATGTGTTGATTCTTGTGTTCCAGACTGCTGCTGAGTATGAACGGCGTAGAGAAAACTTTTTCAATGAGCTTGAAGTTGTCTTCGCCGATGTGGTAATCATTCTTCTCTGTTTCATTTCTGCAGAGTTTCTCTAGTGTTCCTGTTAGATTTTGGAATGGACGAAAACTTTACTATGAGAAATTGTGGAATTGATAGATGGTAGGAATGGATGAGAAAATTGAGAACAAAAAAATTTTAGATGATCTATTCAGATAGATGAAAGGTTGGGTGGTTTGTGGTTGTGATGGGGTCTGCAATTTTTCCCACCATTAGTTTTTGCATGACTATGAGCAAGTTAGTTGAGATATTTG
Source organism: Microthlaspi erraticum (assembly GCA_902728155.2). NCBI lineage: Eukaryota > Viridiplantae > Streptophyta > Magnoliopsida > Brassicales > Brassicaceae > Microthlaspi > Microthlaspi erraticum. The sequence goes on along the minus strand of CACVBM020001218.1, from coordinate 473,153 downwards.
CTTTGTCTCGGAGGTAACAACCAAAATTTTCAACTATTCAGTAGTAGACCGAGTCTTTTTGGTTTTCAACTTTTTAAGTTCAAATTTCATTGAACTATATGGCAAATAGATACACACAAGTTTTTTCACTGCTATGTCAATAGCGATCCTCTGCTGAATAGTATTGGGTTTAGATTTTATTTGTTTGTGGTTAAGCAGACTCAGTTTCATTTTTTGCTTCCTTTTTTTCTTTCTAAAATTAGGTGATGGCTATCATTGCCGATTTCATGTTGGTGTATCTACCTGCTCCTACTGTTTCTCTTCGACCACCTCTCGCACTTACTGCTGGAGGCATATCCAAGTTCTTCCACAACTGCCCTGATAATGCCTTCCAGGTATCTTTTTATCTTTGTGAAAAGAATTATTTAGTGTAAGTCTACAAAAATGTAGTTCTCATCTAATTATCCAATGTATTTGCTGCAGATTGCTATCTCTGGAACCTCATATACTCTCTTGCAAAGGCTTGGTGCTATAGCGGTGTGTGGATTGTTTTTCATCAATTTCTTCCTATGTGATCTCAAGAGTTTCTTTTTGAGGGCTGCTTATAATGTTTGTATGTGTTATGCAGCGCAATGGGGCTAAGCTGTTTGCCGTTGGCACCACATCATCGCTGGTGAGTCAAAAGAGAAATAGTTTTCCATAAACAATCGGTTCTAGACTCAGCAACATTACAATTCGATTTTTACATTCTTTTGACTTAACGAATCCGTATAATGATTGGTCAGGTTGGTACAGCTGTTACAAATGCATTCATAAAAGCACGACGAGCTGTGGACCAGACTTCTGAAGCTGAAGTCGAGACTGTTCCTATAGTTTCTACAAGCGTTGCGTATGGTGTCTACATGGCAGTTTCTAGCAACTTAAGGTACTCTATCTACCAAACTACAGCATATAGTGGCACTGTAGCATTTAGATTTGATAGAAGAGTAATGGGGTATGGTTTTGATATGAATAGGTACCAAGTATTGGCTGGTGTGATAGAACAACGTCTGCTGGAGCCAATGCTACACCAACACAAACTTGCACTCAGTGCTATGTGTTTCGCTGTTAGAACTGGCAACACATTCTTGGGTTCCTTACTGTAAGTTGTTTTCAAACCCAAAACCTGGTTCTTAGGTCTCTGTCCTCACCACTTTTTATTCTCATGTTCTCTCTTCTTTGTTTGCTTCTTTTGTTGTCTCAGATGGGTGGATTATGCGCGTCTCATAGGGATCCAGAAATCTCACTGATGATGATGAAGAAGAAGAAGAAGAACCTGATGATGAGCCACATGATATGCTTTGGGCTTATGTATACGAAACTACGTTGTCTTCATTCAAAATTGTTTCTGATTTTTTGGGCCATTTGATTGTTGATTTTGGTCCTTTTTTTCTAGAAAATTAGTCGATAAATCCATGCAAACGAAAAGGCTGTTTTCACAAAGCACATAAAGACTATGCATTTGAGGTTTGAAAGTTGAAACCTTTTTTGAAATAATGTTCTCACTTTCAGTTTCACTTTAACTAGAAGTAATACAACATATCAATTACTGACAAAAGAACAATAACGGAGGCCTAAGCAATCAATTCATCTGTAAGACAAGCTCTTATCTTCACTTCCAAAATCTCCGTACTGTTTACATTTTGCACATCGCAACATTCGATCCCTTCACCCTGTTCAATATTCGAGTAATTGCGTCAAGGATCACACTGAAACGGATGTATATAATTTGCTCAAAAGATTATAGAGGTAATTAACTTGAAAAATCTGATTACCATCTTGTGCATAGTAGCAGCAATGACTCGGACTTGTGTAATGTTACTAGCGGAATGGTTGCCATTTCTTAAACAAGGAGGCAAACTATCTGCCGTTCTCACCTTGTACATAGTAGTTACCAAGCTTTGGTTCTTGTCCTCCATAACCGAATCAAAGAAAAACTGGCGAGGCATCTCACACGGATCATTACTCACCCTTCTCGTGTTAAAAGTATACAACGGTATCCTAACGTGCTTCCACGGCACAAACGTTTCGAGAGGGCGTTTGAGGTAGTTTCTCGGGAATATAGATTGGTAAATGTGGACTGAGTATCCCCAAGACACAGAGACTGACCACTTGTTTTCTCTTTGGTGACATACCGTTTGTTGCAGGATACGGGTTTGGTCGGTTTTGGCGGTTTTCATGAGGTGGTTCACGGACTGTTGCCGGTTCATGGCTGGGAAGATCGGGTTTATGACGTCGAAATGGTGGAGGCTGATAAGTGGAGACTGAGGATGAGCTGATAAGAGACCTGATATGTCACCGTGCAGATCAATCTGGTTTTAACGCCACAAGCAAGACAGAGTGTGAGTATTGAGTGAGGCACACGATTCACTTTCTTGTTTCACACGATACTAGAGTGTTCAATAAAAAAGCCTTATTACCTGGTGCATGCCTTTCTCCAAAGTAAGATCAATTCCCAAGTCGGCCAAGCATTGAAAGGAGAGAACATCGCTATAAGGTCCGAGGTATCTTCCAATACAATCTTCCATTCGGTTGAGAAGTGATTCTACGGTTCGATAGCTCAACGCGTATCCACCACCTCCATATGCCATGTCGAAAGCGAAAACCGCATTAGACCACACGTTCTCCGAGTTCATGCCGATGTAATAGTACTTCTTGTGGTCGTACCGGTCGAGAGCTTCGACCAAATTGTCCAAGAAGAAAAGGGTATCATCATCAGCTATTACAAACCATCTCGTGTCTTTAGAGGCCTTCTCAAACGACTCGTGGAGGGATTGGAAAAGTCGGATCTGAGTCTTGAATTTTACGTTTACGACGAATCTGTCCTTGTTGACAGAGAAAGGTGGAGATTGCTGAGGCCAGGGCAAGAGATCGCGACCAGGTGGTCTTTCGAGGAAGACATGACCTTTTGTGATGTTTGGTCTCCACCATGGTTCTATGTAGCCTCTCCTGTATCTCCAAGTTCTAGTGCTACCGACGATGACAAACATAAGATGGCTGATATTTGTAGGAGGCTCTCTTGCTATTTGCAAGGATGATAATGATGATGAGGATGATATTGCTGAGGCGAAGGAGGAAGTGGAGGAGAAAGTAAGGTCGAGAGGCGCAAAGAGTTTGTGGGTTAAAATTTTGTGAGGATGGTTAAACGCAAACGTGTGTAACAAGAAAAGTAGTGCACCGGAAATCGCCAAGGACTTCCATAAGGTAGATAATGATAGGTTCTGAGAAATGTGGCTCAGTTTTGTTTGTTTGGTGTTCTCAAATGCCATTGAGAGAGACTCAGAAACATCAAAAGGATTTGGTTGATATGAGATGTTGATTGACTCCATACATATATATGTACTGAAAGACTTGGTTAATAAAGTTGTGGGGAATGTTGATCATGAGAGCTGATGTGCATTAATCATGTGATTTGGAAGTTAAAGCAAGTGAGGTGACTAAACTTATAGAGTACTGAAACTTTCTCGTTTTAGAAACGGAATAAAATAAGGAACGAAAATTATAAAAAGAAGCAAAAAGGGGTGATGAAACAATTTTCATGCTGCTTCTATGCATAATTACGTTCAAATTCTCATTTACATCACCATAAAGGGAATAAACTTTCTAAACCAAACAACATAGCGAGATAACACACTTTATTGTATTTCCCAAATTACTAACAAGAACAAGAAACTCGCTATGTTTTGCCTTTCTTTCTATAAAGCAAGTAACCCATATCTTTTGAAAGTAGTCGAAATTAGTAATATATACACTTTTCTTGTTGAGATAATATAATTGGACATTAATATATCAGATTACTTGAATACAGAGAATCAGGTTAGTTGCTGAATCTAGTAGACCAACTTAGAACTTAATTAAAAGAGAAGACTGGAAATTACAATATATGTGCTCGCCGTTTTTCCACCATTAGTTTTTGCATGACTATGAGGAAGTTAGTTGAGATATTTGCTTTTGTCTCCGAGGTAAGAACCAAAATTTTCAACTGTTCAATAGTAGACCGAGTCTTTTTGGTTTTCAACTTTTTAAGACAATTTTCATTGAACTGTATATGGCAAATAGATACACACAAGTTTTGTCTCTGCTGAATGGTATTGGATTTAGATTTTTTTTTTTTTTTTTTTTTTTTTTTTTTTTTGGGTGGTTAAGCAGACTCAGTGTCATTTTTTGCTTCCCTTTTTTTTTCATAAAATTACGTGATGGCTATAAAGTTATCGCTTTCAATTTCACTGCAACTAGAAGTAATACAACATATCAATAATTGACAGAATAACAATAACAAAGGATCAGTGTATCACTTAGACATAATGGCCTAAGCAAGAACTTCATCTTTAAGACAAGCTCTTATCTTCACTTCCAAGATTTCCGTACTGTTTAAACTTTCCACATCGCAACATTCGATCCCTTCACCCTGTTCAATATTGAGTCATTACGTTAAAGATCACACTGAAACAGAATATATAATTTGCTTAAAAGATTATAGAGGTAACTTGGAAAATCTGATTACCATCTTGTGCATAGTAGCAGCAATGACTCGGACTTGTGTAATGCTACTAGCGGAATGGTTACCATTTGTTAAACAAGGAGGCAAACTACCTGCCGTTGGCACCTTGTACAGAGTACTGACCAAGCTTTGGTTCTTGTCCTCCACAACCGAATCAAAGAAAAACTGGCGAGGCATCTCACACGGATCATTATTCACCTTTCTCGTGTTAAAAGTATACAACGGTATCATAACCCTCCTCCACGGCCGGAACGTTTCGAGAGGGCGTTTCAGGTAGCTTCTCGGGAATATAGATTGGTAAATGTGGACTGAGTATCCCCAAGACACAGAGACTGACCAGTTGTTTCCTCTTTGGTAACATATCGTTTGTTGCAAGATACGGGTTTGGTCGGTGTTCGCGGTTTTCATGAAGTGGTTCACGGACTGTTGACGGTCCAAGGCTGGGAAGATCGGTTCTATTACGTCGAAATGGTGGAGGCTGATAAGTGGAGACTGAGGGTGAGCTGATAAGAGACCTGATATGTCACCGTGCAGATCAATCTGGTTTTAACACCACAAGCAAGACAGAGTGTGAGTATGTGGATATACATATTGAGTGAGGCACAAGATTCACTTTCTTGTTTTACACGATACTATAGTGTTCAATAGACTATATTTTTTTTTTTGGTAATCTTCAATAGACCATCCTAATTACCTGGTGCATGCCCTTCTCCAAAGTAAGATCAATTCCCAAGTCGGCCAAGCATTGGAAAGAGAGTACATCGCTATAAACTCCGAGGTATCTTGCAATACAATCTTCCTTTCTGTTGAGAAGTGTTTCTAGGGTTCGATAGCTCAATGCGTATCCACCACCTCCATATGCCATGTCGTAAGCGAAAATCCCATTACACCACACGTTCTCCGAGTTCATCCCAATGTAATAGTACTTCTTGTGATCGTACCGGTCGAGAGCCTCGACCAAATTGTCCAAGAAGAAAATGGTATCATCATCAGCTATCACAAACCATCTCGTGTCTTTAGAGGCCTTCTCAAACGACTCGTGGAGCGATTGTAAAAGCCGGATCTGAGTTTTAAACTTTTTGTTTCGGACGAATCTGTCTTTGTTGACAGAGAAAGGTGGAGATTGTTGAGGCCAAGGCAAGAGATCGGGACCAGGTGGTCTTTCGAGGAAGACATGACCTTTTGTGATGTTTGGTCTCCACCATGGTTCTATGTAGCCTCTCCTGTATCTCCAAGTCCTTGTGCTACCGACGATGACAAACATTAGATGGCTGATATTTGTAGGAGGCTCTCTTGCTAATTGTAAGGACGATGGTGATAAGGAGGATATTTCTGAGGAGAAGGAGGAAGAGGAGGAGGAGAAAGAGGAAGAGGAAGAGGAGGAGAAAGAGGAGGAGGAAGAGAAGGAGGAAGAGGATGAGGAAGAGGAGGAGAAAGTAAGGTCGAAAGGCGCAAAGAGTTTGTGGGTTAAAATTTTATGAGGATGGTTAAAGGCGAACGTGTGTAACAAGAAAAGAAGAGCACCGGAAATCACTAAGGACTTCCATAAGGTAGATAATGATAGGTTCTGAGAAATGTGACTCAGTTTTGTTTGTTTGGTGTTGTTTTTGTTCTCAAATGCCATTGATCGAGAGAGACTCAGAAACATAAAAAGGATTTGATAAAATAGGTACAATGTGTCTGAACATAGAATATTGACTCCATATGTATAGAAACATTTAGTTAATAAAGTTGTGGGGAATGTTGATCATGAGAGCTGATGTGCATAAACCATGTGATTTGGAAGTTAAAGCAGGTGAGGTGACTAATCTTGTAAAGTACTGAAACTTCTCGTTTTAGAAAAGGGATTAAATAAGGAACGAAACTTAAAAAAGAAGCCAAAAAGAGGTGATGAAACAATTTTCATGCTAATTACATTCAAATTCTCATTTACATCACCATAAATGTATAAACTTTCTAAACCATTCAATACAGCGTGATAACACACTTTCCTCTTTCTTTCACTTGAAAAAAGAACATACTATATTTATTGATGAGATATTGTATATTTGTATTTCCCAAATTTTACCAACAAGAACAAGAAACTCGCTATGTTTTGCCTTTCTTTCTACAAAGCAAGAAACCCAGATCTTTTGAAAGTAGTCGAAAATAGTAATAAACACACTTTTCTTGTTGAGATAATATTATTGGACATTAATATATCAGATTACTTGAGTACATTGAGTCAGCTTAGTTGCTGAATCGAGTACACCAACTTATTAGAACTTAAATTAAAGAGGAGACTGAAAATTACAATATATGTGCTCTCCATTACTCACCAGGCGATGATTTCGTCTCTCCTACAATCTCGAAGTCTTATGTTTGCCAAATCTGCACCCTCATATTCCACGTCGCAACATTCCACTTTTCTTCCCTTAAAACAGAAAAAAAAAAACAACAATACTAATTGGAATTGAATAGTGGAATTAAAAAAAAAAAATCGCATTTCTAGTGTAAAAATTATATTATGACGAAAAAATGAATCGGCTACTTCATAAAATGTCTAAGAGATAAGATGAAAGAACCTGTTTAGGAGTTTTGGGAGAGAAGACTCGGATTGAAGCGAGAGGATCAGCAGAAATATTACCGGATAAGGAACAAGAAGAAGTCATGTTTCTAGGAAACTTCCTTGTGTAAGAAGTAACAACTCTTTCAGTCTCTTGTTCGATCGAATCAAAGAAGAACCAGTGAGGAGCTTCACAAGGATCTAGAGAAACCGGTCTCGTGTTAAACATGTAAACCGGAGGCCGTCCTTGGAGCCAAGGACGGAATGTCTCGATGGGAAGCTTCAAGCGGCTTCGTGGGAATATATTCTCATAGATATGAGCAGCGTATCCCCACGAGACCGAGAATGTCCAGTTTCTGGCTCTGACGTGGCAGATCGACTGTTGTAGCATCCGTGACTGGTCCACGTTGGCCGCTTTCATTATATGAATGACTGAGCCATGTCGGTCCATGCCCGGGAAAAGTGGTTCGACGCTCCCAAAGTGGTGGACGCTGAGAAGAGGGTCAGTTGGGTGGGCTGATAGGAAGCCTGATACGTCACCGCGCAGATCCATCTGTGTGTGATACAGTTTCAATGTTTCATACTGTTTTTTAATTACTGTGTAAGAACAGTATTCTACAAAATGAATTAATATTTGTTTTCTTCGGTCAATAATTTAAATATATTAAAAAAACATCGTACACTATCGTGCATAACATTATAATTTTGTTTTCTCACTAAGTTGTTTTTCAATTCTTCAGTTTCTACTTTAAATATTTTCTTTAAAAGATTATTTAAGCTTTTTGTTAACTTTCACGAACATGTGAATCCTAGCATATGACACATGAGAAATACAAATTGTTGACGTACCTGATGAAATCCTTTCTCGTGGATAAGATCAACGCCCAAATCAGCTAAACAAAGACTCTGTAGCTGATCTTCTGCTCGAATGAAATGATACCTCTCAACACATTCATCCAATCTAACCGCCAAAGCCTCCACCAGAGGGTAACTAAGAGCATATCCTCCTCCTCCGAATCCCATTTGAAACGAATAGTAGAAATTGGATTTAATCGTTTCCGATGACATTCCGATGTAATGTTTTTTCGTGTGGTCGTACTTTGACAACACATCCGCTATATTGTGTACAAAGAAAAGGGTATCATCATCTCCCTTCACATACCTATTTATTTTGGACAAGATCTAAGTTAGATCCTAAGTTTTTATATTATCATACACAAACTTTAATTTTACTTTTGATATAAACATTAATAATTTAGTAACTTAAAAACAAAAATTGCTTCAAATCATAAAACATTACTATTTTAAAATTACTACTAAATATAATGTAAAATATAATTATCTGAGTTTATTTTCATCATCATAATATTAAAAACCAATTATTGTAAAAATAGAAATATATATCTGGATTTTAAAAGATGAAATGGCCTACCATCTCACACCCTCGTCTTGCTTGAGCCTGTAAGTCTCAAGAATGGATCTAAGGATCCGACGGCTTCACGTCCAAAAATATGTTGCCACGTGTCACGTTTGGTCTCCACCATGATTCTACATAAGTTCTTCGATTATCCAACGTACGTGAGCTCCCCACCAACACAAACATCAAGTGGCTCAAGTTCGTCGTTGTCTCCTTAGGCTGCAAATCCTGCAATAGCCCCTCTTGATATCTTGTCGCAATGTTACTGTCGAAAGATTGTGAATTGGTGTAGATTTGGCTGAAGAAGACGAGAATGACGAAGATTGTTACTACCATACCTAACATCACGAGATTTTTGCATAACATCTTTGTGTGGTAACTTGGAGACGACATTGTATGATACATAGGTAGATCGAGGATGTAGATGAAGAATGTTTGAAGGTTGAGAGAGAAGAGGTTTTAGTGGTTGAACTAAGAGAGTACTGATTACTATTTAAAATATCATTAGAGAAAAGTTTGGAGTCTTTAATTTGAAAGCCAAGAAATAATGGGTCAAAATCCATACTAATACTTATATATATCTACTAAACTTTGTTTTTTTTTTTGTTAAATAACTTTATATATTTTTCATTTAAAACATATACAATGTTTAAAAAAAAAAAAAAAACGAATCCCTTAGTTGTACTAATGTTTATACTTTGATGTTTAATCGGTAAATTTAGCTAGCTACAGGCAATAATTTTTGGCCTCAAAATAGAGAATTAGAATGTATAATATGGTACTTGAAAATGGTTACATATTTACATCAGTATACTTTTTTGTTGAGATAATCTTATTGGACATTAATATATCAGATTATTACTTGAATACAGAGTCAGCTTAGTTGCTGTCTCTGCACCATCATGTTCCACGTCGCAAAATTTTATTATGACTATAATGCATCGGCTACTTCTTACATATAATTTTTTATTAGATGATATATACCTTGTGAAAATTTATGTGATCTTCAAAATCTTATTGCACATTAGTATAAAAGATTACTTGCATACAGAGTCAGCTTAGTTGCTGAGACATGTACACCAACTTAATACTTCATCAAAGTGAAGACTGAAAATTACAATATTAACTAATATCTGTGCTCTCCGTTTCTCACTAGATGATGATCTCGTCTCTCCCACAATCTCGAAGTGTTATGTTTGCTACATCTGCACCATCATATTCCACGTCGCAACATTCCACTTTTCTCCCCTAAAAACAGAAAATGAAACAATACCAACTGGAATTGAATAATGGAATAATATTTTTTTTGAAAAATAGCGTCTCTAATGAAAAATTATAGGAAACATTTGTTGTGACTATTATGCATCGGCTACTTCTTACAAATATTTTTTTATTAGATGTTAAACCCTAATGAATGAATGTGTGATAAATAACGATATCACTACTAATCATAAGTATTATTTTCAGATATTTCTTGTATTAATTGCCAATTTGCCATCATTAGTAAAATTTAAATGTCTAAGAGATAAGATGAAGGAACCTGTTTAGGAGTTTTGGGAGAGAAGACTCGGATTGAAGCGAGAGGATCCGCAGAAATATTACCGGATAAGGAACAAGAAGTCATGTTTCTAGGGAACTTCCTTGTGTAAGAAGTAACAACTCTTTCATTCTCTTGTTCGATCGAACTAAAGAAGAACCAGTGAGGAGCTTCACAAGGATCACGAGAAACCGGTCTCGTGTTAAACATGTAAACCGGAGGCCGTCCTCGTTGCCAAGGACGGAATGTCTCGATGGGAAGCTTCAAGTGGCTGCGTGGGAATAACTTCTCATAGATATGAGCAGAGTATCCCCACGAGACCGAGAATGTCCAGTTTCTGGCTCTGACGTGGCATATCGACTGTTGTAGCATTCGTGACTGGTCCACGTTGGCCGCTTTCATTATATGAGTGACTGAGCCATGTCGGTCCATGCCCGGGAAAAGTGGTTTGACGGTTCCAAAGTGGTGGAAGCTGAGAAGAGGGTTAGTTGGGTGGGCCGCGAGTAAGCCCGATAGGTCACCGTGCAGATCCATCTGTCGCATGTCAACTAAATACTTATTCTGTGACTGTGACACATGAGAAATTAATATATATTGTTGAAATACCTGATGAAATCCTTTCTCGTAGATAAGATCAACGCCCAAGTCAGCTAAACAAAGACTCTGTAACTGATCTTCTGCCCGAATGAAATAATACCTCTCAACACATTCATCTAATTTGAGCGCCAAAGCCTCCACCAGAGGATAACTTAGAGCATATCCTCCTCCTCCGAACCCCATTTGAAACGAAAAGTGGAAATTTGATTTGATCGTCTCCGATGACATTCCGACGTAATGTTTTTTCGTGTGGTCGTATTTTGACAACACATCCACTATGTTGTCTACAAAGAAAAGGGTATCATCATCCCCCTTCACATACCTATTTATTTTGCACAAGATCTAAGTTAGATTACTTTTGATATAAACATTAATAATTTAGTAATTTCAAAATTAATATATATATTTTTTTTTAAATCATAAAACATTACTATTTTAAAATTACTACTAAATATATTTTCATCATAAAACTAAAAACCAATTATTGTAAAAATAGAAATATATCTGGATTTGATAAGATGAAATGGCCTACCATCTCACACCCTCGTCTTGCTTGAGCCTGTAAGTCTCGAGAATGGATCTAATGATCCGAACTTGAACTGTTTTTCTGAGCTTCGGGTAGACTTTTAGTTTCTTGATGTCTTCGTTAACTTTAAACGGCGGTAAGCTAGGAGACCAAGGTTCCGACGGCTTCACGTCCAAAAATATGTTGCCACGTGTCACGTTTGGTCTCCACCATGATTCGACATAAGTTATTCGATTATTCAACGTACGTGAGCTCCCCACCAACACAAACATCAAGTGGCTCAAGTTCGTCGTTGTCTCCTTGGGCTTCAATAGCCCCTCTTGATATCTTGTAGTGAATATGTTACTGTCGAAAGACTGTGAATTGATGTAGATTTGGTTGAAGAAGACGAGGATGACGAAGATTGCCACCACACCTAAGATGACGAGATTTTTGCATAACATGTCTGTGTGGTAACTTGGAGACGACATTGTATTATACATTGGTAGATCAATATTTTAGATGAAGAATGTTTGAAGGTTGAGAGAAGAGGTTTTAGGTGGTTGAACTAAGAAAGTACTGATTACTAATTAAAATATCATAAGAGAAAAGTTTCGGAGTATTTAGTTTGAAAGCCAATAAATAATGCTTCAAAATCCATACTAATTCTTATATCTACTAAACTTTACATATTTATCATATAAAACATTTACAATGTTTAAAAAAAAATATGTACCAAATCCCTTAGTGATACTAATGTTTAATTGTTTATACTTTGATGTTTAATCGATAAATTTAGCTAGGACGATACATTTATTTACCGGTTTCGTGCCCCCAAGTGTTGTATGGACTAGTAGTTTTAGGTCACGAGTCAATGTGACGAGTATAGAACTATAGCGTTTACGCATAGCTCAAACTTTATTACAGACGTAATTTGTTGGGAACTTTTAATGGTTCTTCTTTACCTGTCGAACATAAAAACAAAAAAGGGAAAGTTGAGCAACTGTAGATCTTTTGTATTAACTATATAAGAAATATGTATACAGGTTTATAATTTAACAATTGTCGCCAATATTGAGAATGTTACATGTACCAATATCAAAGCTTGAGTACGTAGGAATTTAACAATCTGATTTGCAAGAAGCGTTTGAGGCCAAACAAGCCGGTATGTGTGTAGCTTTGGATAAGCTTATTTGCTTTCCACAATGCGGTGCTTCTCAAATCTCGGGTGATAAAAGTAGAAAAGTAACTTATGATGTTAGCAAAACAGGTCTAATTAGACATCTAAGTTCAAAGCATATAAGTCGGATTTATATAAGAGTGACGATGAACCAAAAAGACAAATTTACGTAGCGAAAATCAATCAGAATATCAGATGTAAAATCAGAACGTAGTTCCAAGAATTAATCAGATGTAGAATCAAAACCATAAACATCCATAAATGTATGGGAAAGAACTCGGAAAGTTTTGGGATAGGAAAAGTCACAAACGTCCTAACTCTAGTTGGTAGAAGCAATAGTTCTCTTCTCTGCCTCAAATATAGAATTAAAATGTATAATATGGTAGTTGAAAATGGTTACATATTTACATCAGTATACTTTTCTTGTCGATATAATCTTATTGGAGAAATTTTGTTTTTTTAAATCTTATTGGACATTAATATAGTCAGCTCAGTTGCCGAAACATGTACACCAACTTAAAACTTAATTAAACTGAAGGCTGAAAATTACAATATTAACTAATATGTATGTGCTCTCCGTTTCTCACTAGGTGATGATTTCGTCTCTCCCACAATCTCGAAGTGTTATGTTTGCTACATCTGCACCCTCATATTCCACGTCGCAACATTCCACCTTTCTCCCCTAAAAACAGAAAATCCAAACAAATTTAACTGGAACTGAATAATGGCTAAGAAAAAAAGGGTTTCTAATGAAAATTTATAGGAAAATCTATCCTGACTAAAATTCTAAAACTGCATCGGTTACTTCTTACAAAGAAATTTTTATTAGATGTTAAACCCAAATGAATGAATGTGATAAATAATAGCATTTTGTAAGTACTGTTTTCAGATGTTTCTTATATTAATTGCCAATTTGCCACCATTAGTCAAATTTAAATGTCTAAGAGATAAGATGAAGGAACCTGTTTAGGAGTTTTGGGAGAGAAGACTCGGATTGAAGCGAGAGGATCAGCAGAAATATTACCGGAGAAGGAACAAGAAGTAATGTTTCTAGGGAACTTCCTTGCGTAAGAAGTAACAACTCTTTCATTCTCTTGTTCAACCGAATCAAAGAAGAACCAGTGAGGAGCTTCACAAGGATCTCGAGAAACCGGTCTCGTGTTAAACATGAGAACCGGAGGCCGTTGTGCTCCGATCCAATGACGGAATGTCTGGATGGGACGTTTCAAGTGGCTGCGTGGGAATATCTTCTCATAGATATGAGCAGCGTATCCCCACGAGACCGAGAATGTCCACATACTGTCTCTGATGTGGCAGATCGACTGTTGTAGCATCCGTGACTGGTCCACGTTTGCTGCTTTCATTATCTGAATGACTGAGCCATGACGGTCCATGCCAGGGAAAAGTGGCTCTATGGTCTCGAAGTGGTGGAAGCTGACAAGAGGGTCAGTTGGGTGGGACGAGAGTAAGCCTGATATGTCCCCGCGCAGATCCATCTGTCGCATGTTAATCAAGTTCTTACTATATCTGTGGTAAAAATGTTTTTCATTGGTCTTCTACTTTAATTGAAGCTTTTTGTTAACTTCTATGAACATGTGAATCTTAGACTATGCCACATGAGAAATATAAATTGTTGTAATACCTGATGAAATCCTTTCTCGAGGGTAAGATCAACGCCCAAATCAGCCAAACAAAAACTCTGCAACTGATCTACTGCCCAAACGTAATGATACCTCTCAACACATTCATCTAATTTGAGCACCAAAGCCTCCACCAGTGGATAACTTAGAGCATATCCTCCTCCTCCGAATGCCATATCAAACGACAAGTAATAATTTGATACTATCGTCTCCGAAAACATTCCGATGTAATATTTTTCCTTGTGGTCGTATTTTGACAACACATCTACCATGTTGTCTACGAAGAAAAGAGTATCATCATCACCTGTCACATACCTATTTAGTTTGGACAAGAACTATATTAGTTAGATCACAATTTTTTGTAATATCATACACAAAATAATCATTTTGATCACAATTAGCAGAGTATATCTAAATCATAAAAAAAAAAGTCATTTATTTTAGAAATAGAAATATATCTAGATTTGATAAGATGATTTAACTAGTATAACATATGTATTAAATGGCCTACCATCTCACACCCTCGTCTTGCATGAGCCTGTAAGTCTCGAGAATGGATCTATAGATCCGAGTGTGAATTGGGTTTTTGAGCTTCGGATATATTGCGAGTTTCTTAAGGTCTTCGTTAACTTTAAACGGCGGGAAAGTTGGAGACCAAGGCTGGAACTTTTTCGACGGCTCCACGTCCAAAAAGATATTGCCACGTGTCACGTTTGGTCTCCACCATGATTCTACATAAGTGCTTCGTCTCTCCCACGCTCGTGAGCTTCCGACCAACACAAACATCAAGTGGCTCAAGTTCGTCGTTGTCTCCTTAGGCTGCACGAGCGTCTCTTGATCATTTTTCATGGTGAATATGTTACCGTCGAAAGATTGTGAATTAATGTAGGTTTGGTTGAAGAAGGCGATGATGAAGAAGATTGCTACCACACCTAAGATCACGAGATAGTTGCATAACATGTTTGTGTGGTAACTTGGAGACGACATTGGATTATACATTGGTAGGTCGAGATCTTAGATGGAAAAGGGGATGAAGGAAATGAAGGTTGAGAGAAGAGGTTTTAAGAAACTACTGATTCAGATTATCATAAGAGAAAAGTTTTAGAGTCTTTAGTTGAAAGCCAAGACATAATATTTGTACTTTTTTTGCAAGCCGATACATAATGGGTCAAAATCCATACTGATTCTTATATCTATCGTTTAAAACTCTTACAACGTTAAACAAGAAAACCATAGTGAAGTATGGTATCATTTACCGAATCCTTTAGTTAAACTAACGTTTATACTTTGACCGGTAAATTTAGGGCTATACTTTTGTCACCGGTTTCGTTCCCCAAGTGTTGTATAGACTAGTAGTTTTATGTCACGAGTCAATGTGACGATGTATAGAACTATAGCGTTTAAATTGAGCTCAATCTTTAATAAATTGAGCTCAAACTTAATTAGAGACGTAACTAGTTAGCTTTTAATGTCTCTTCTTTACCTGTCGAACATTAAAACAAGAAAAAGGAAATTTGAACAACTATATTTTTTACCTGTTACTCCCTCCGTTTCAAATTAGTTGTCGTTTTGGCAAAATGTATCTGCAAATATTTGGACGAATCTGGACGTGTTTTGCATTGTAGATACATCCAAATAATTGCAGATACATTTTCCCAAAACGACAATTAATTTGAAACAGAGGGAGTATATTTTTTTATTAACTAAAAATAATAAATGATGTTAGGAGAGGATATGATATTAATGAACTTCGGTTTGCTCATTATAACTATTGATCATACTATATCTTGACATAAAACTAGTTATTTAACGAACTGAATTTCAAATCAAACAACGTATGATGAGGTTGATCTAGCGAGGGAATATGAGGTTAAAGCGACATATATTTCATTTCAGTTGTTTTCTTGTAGTAATATGCATACATATCTTTTAGAAGGTTGGAAATTTTGATCATTGTTGTATCTAGTATTGACCAATCTAACCGTAAAGAAAACTGCGTGGGTTGAAGGATAGATCATTTTGGTACTTCATTTCATTTCAAGAAGAGACAAAAAAAAGGCATAAAAGTTTTCGAAATAATAGTTAGAAAGAAATGGTAAATTCAAAAAGTAAAAAAAAAGTTAGTTCATGGTCATGTGCATAAAGGTAGAACTTTTGAAGGACTCTTTTGTCTCATAAGTTGGGGCTTCATTTTTTATTGGTGAGTGGTTGATTGATTAATCCATGAAGTCGTATGCTAGTGCATATGTCCTTCCTGGATCCATGTGAGTGCGTATGTCTAACTTGTATTTTATACTATATACATATACATAGGAGACATAATATAAATATATAATAGAGTGGTATATTGGTCTACTTTTACTTTGTGGTTCAAAGTGATATGATGATGGTTCTAGGGTCGTACACTAAAAGGCCAGTTTAACTATTGGGAACTAATCACTTGAGCTTAAACACATTATTTGATGGACTAAAAATAATGTACATTACTATAAAAAGATAATTCGTATGTAGCCAAATAATATATGATGTTAAGGATGAGTGAAACACTATTTTCGATCTACAAAACGTGAGAACGAGGTTCAAAAGTCTCCGACATATCTGTTGTCATTGTCATTGCCAAATTTTTAGACACACTTAACCCATTCTTAAAGGTCCCCGCGGGAAAAAAACCTACCTATAACCAGAAATAAACCGGTTGATTCCAAAAGACACGCACCACACCACCACCACATGAACAACATAACGCAACACCAAATCATTTTCTTGTTCCGATAATCACGACCGTCCAATTATCTCACATCATAAAGACTTTCTCTTCAATTAATAATGCATAGAAAAAAAAAAAGTTACAGGCGCAGTGAAAAAAATATGTGCTCGTGATTTCTTAAAAAGAGAGACTGACCTGACGCGCGCGAGTGAAACGCACCGCCTGTGAAGGAAAAAGGCTGTCTAAAAAGTTGGCATAAAAACCACACGCGCTCTCTCTATCTCTCTGACACTGATTTAACAGTACCTGTAGATTTTCTCATAATCTACTAAAATCTTTTTCTTAATTTCCCTCCTCTTTTTCCCTTTAATAAAAACAATATATTTTCCATCGTCGAAAAAGGCAACACATTTTTCCTTCAGTAGTATGAAATACGGAGAATCCAAGTACCCGAAATATTTTTGCAATTTTATACCGAAATATTTAAATTCCTTTATTTGCATTTGATTAGAATTTAAATGGCAAAACATGTTTGGTTTTCCATATAGGACAAAATCGAGAACAGAATATTGACTGTATGCTGAGGTGTATTAAATCAGTTGATAATAAATAGCAATGGTTTTTCTCGACAGCAAATTATTATGATTTTTTTATTTTTTTATTCTAGAAGAACTAAATAAAATCCGACCTAATTGAATCTCTCAAAGTCTATTACTCGTCAAACCTATATACATTTCCCACAAATAAGAAAACACAGACTGTATAAATAAGCAAAGAGCATCAAAAATTTCCGTAAAAAAATACAAATGGAAAATTGAAAGGAAAATACAGTTTCCTAGAAAGTTGAATAATATTAAAAGCAGAACATTTCCCCAAGTGGTCTTACCAGTAGGAGAGAGCACCAACTGGAGCGATAAAGATAGGAGTGAGTGAGCAAAGTGAGATTCAAAATCATTAAACTAAAACCAAAATACAAAGAGAAATCTTAACAGAAGCGAGCATACAGGAGGGAGGATCTTCCCTCTCTTCTTATCTACTTCAGATTCTCTTCCAAAAATCCCTAACCTTTCTCTGTTTCCAAACCCTAGAATCAGCAAAACAGAGTTGATTACTTGTGGGTACGAAGCCATGGATTCCGGTGACCCGACAACTCTGCTTTTGACGAAAATCAGGAGCTTGGAGCCGGATTACGCTCCCAAGATCATCGGGTACCTTCTGTTGCAGGATTTCGAGGAGAAAGACTTGATGCATCTGGCTCGTGGACCTGAATCTCTCCTCCAGTCCATTATACTGAAAGTGAAAAGCCAGTTGGGACTTTTCTCGAACAACTTGTCTTCACCGTCTACTCCGCCGTCTCCTTCTCCGTTGAACCCCATCTCTCGACCACCCATTAACGGAAGAGGAGCCTCTCACACTAATGGGTTTATGGATTTCCGTAGAAACTCCCCATCTTCTCCTTCTCCCACCTCTCCCTGGTCTCTCAACAGTAATGGAAACGGCGCTCACGTTTCCCCCAAACAAAGCCCTCTCCTTGCGCACGACGGTGCTCGTACTGCGTCGATCTCGAAGCCATTGAGCTCTCATCAAAGCAACGGACTTTCTGCTACAGATGCTGGTGCCGACGCTGCTGATTTACTGGATGACCAGCAGCTGAACGACTACCTTTCATTTCTCGACGATTCCTGCTCCAAACCCGAGGATGTTGTAGATCCTAACGACAATGGAGAGACCCATCTGCACAGGAGGAGTTTCTCGGCAGATGCGTCTTTTGGGTCCGGAGAGGATGGATTTGGTGCTGGATGCAAGCCCTGTGTGTATTTCAGTCGAGGTTTGTGCAAGAACGGAGACGGCTGCAAGTTTATCCATGGAGGGTATCCGGATAACGCTGATGGTAATGGCATTGCCGCTGATTCGCCCAGGAAAATGGAGAACTTTGTCAGGCAGCACGAGGAGATGTTGAGGTTGAAAATGGCTTATCAGCAGCAGAGGCTGGCTTCTCAAATCCTGGGTAGGGCTCCCCAATTGTCATACGAGAAGAGAATGGAGTTTCTCTTGCATCAGCATGCTCATAGGTATCAACAAGTTTCCAGCTTTAGTTGCAATCTCTGTTGCTTATTGTTAGTTTGTTTAAATTTAAAGCTTTGTGCTTTCTCCTCTATGCAGAGATGGGGCACTACCTTTTGGGGATGAAAGATATTGGAGCAGCAGCCCGGGACGGCTTGAGAGAATGGAGCTAATGGCAATGCAGTTTGGTGATCAGTCAAACGCAGCATCTAGACAGATTTACTTGACATTCCCAGCTGAGAGCACGTTTAAGGATGAGGACGTTGCAACTTATTTCAGGTATTTCTGGACAACCCCATCTCTGTCAAACAAGTGTTGGATAGGATGAGATTACTTGTAGATTTATATGGAAGAATCAGGGACTAAATAGTATTGATTAGTTAGGTGTTCTTTGGTTTTTGATGCTGCTTGTTGATAGAAGAAGACTAATGATTCGTTTTGTCTGTGAAGCCTTTTTGGAACAGTGCAAGATGTGAGGATCCCATACCAGCAGAAGCGTATGTTTGGCTTTGTTTCTTTTGCCCATTCTGAGACTGTGAAGGTTGTACTAGCTAGAGGGAATCCCCATTTCATTTGCGACTCGCGTGTTCTTGTCAAACCTTACAAAGAAAAAGGCAAAGTCTTGGATAAGTATGTTGCCTCTCCTTTCTTCTTTTGAATTTTCCCTCTAGTCCTTCTTCTTTGAGTTTCATTGTGGCATTGTAAATGTAATGAAAAACAGGAAGCAGCAGTATCTGCTACAACAGCAGATTGAGCGGGGGAATTACTCCCCCTGTTCCAGTCCATCTGGGATCGATCCTAGAGAACAGTCTGATTTCCAACTTGGTTAGTATCCTTGCTTAGTATTTTTTTCTTTAAGGTGTTACTTTCTGCACTCTTTGTTTACTAACTTGCTTTGTTATTACGTGGTAGGTTCAAAGATCTTCTATGAGAGGCGGGAGATGATGAGAAGGAAACTGGAGCAGGCTGATCTGCAGAGGGCTATTGAGCTTGAAAGAAGACGCTTTGTTAATTTGCAGCTTCCTGAGTTCAAGAATGGTCTAGTGCCTAACCATCACCGTAGCTTTTCTGTAGGGTCTCCTGGTTATTTTTCATCTGCCAGCAACCTAAGCCCTGATTTTCAATCTGAACTCACAGGTGCTGATTCTTTAGAAGGTTGGTGAAGTGAACAATGCTATTTTTTTTTTAATGTAAAAAATATCTAACATTTTTGCTGATCAATCAACTGTTATTCCAGTCTCACCAACGTTGTTGCTTCATGTTGTGGCAGTAGTCGATGATACCTCGGAGCTGCATCCTTATCCCGCAAGGAGTATTAACAATAATTACTCAGACGGTGCAACAGAAGGGAGTAACGAGAGTGAAGTGATGGAACCCGACACTGGAAGCACTATAGAGCTTGTTCTTCCTAGTAACCTCTTTCCTTCTGCAACATTCAACGATGACCATAAAATTGATGATTCTGCTGAAACTAATGCAAAGGCTGCTGGCGTCTCCTCTACTAATGGAAATGAGAATGAACCACCAGCCACTACCAGTAACCTTATGCAGTAGGCAACTTCACCTCATAAATGCCAAGGGTTAGTGTACTCTCTCTAATCTCTTCCCGAATGTTCTTTCAAGAGATCAATATGGATAACAAAACCCTTTACTTTGCACTCAGGTTTTTTTCTTATGGATAAGATGAGGCTACCGAAGTGTATGTAATAAAGGTAAGCTCTCCGCGAATGAGTTCATACGGAATTGTTTAGTGTTGATGATGTGTTCTTGACTTTTTCTTTTGTTTTGGGTTTGTGCAGACGAAGTAAAAAAGCATACACAAGGAAGTAGGATGATGTATATGTATAGCTAAGTTATATCTATATATATATATAAATGGAGAACAGAAAGAACGTAGGAGAGATGATGATAATATCGTATGAAGATCGCAAGTTCCCTCAGGTGGATACTATACTACTAACAGACGGATGCGTGAGACAATACTTAAAAAAAAAAAGAAGGATCTATATCGAAACTTTCTTTTGTGCTTAATTTCTCTTTTGCTTCTAGTATTCGGTTTGCTCATGTGGTTGTGCCGGTTTGTGTGAGTGATAAACCACAAGAGTCTCTCTGTTGTACCAAGAAGATTAGAGCTGTAACTTTATATTAAGCCGTTTATTATATAATGTATACACTATTTTAAATTATATAACTCTTAGCTTTTGAGAATCTCATTCACTTTGGACTCTTGTTTCCGAACCCCCACATCTTCCATGTTTAGTTGTTTAATACAAGTCAAAAGTGTTTCTGTAAATGCAAATGTGAGACGAATGAAGTTTTGGAACAGTCTATGAGTGCGACAAGGTAATTCCCAATGACACCCCGACAAAAGGAACCTCAGTAACAACGTAAGATATTTAACAAGTTCCATAGATTCGCAAAAACAACGTGTTTCGAAAATCAACGAAGACCCATGTAATTGACATGCAGCAAATGAAGACAGAGAACAATTAATGCAATACGGTTTTTAGTGGACATAACGAAATCCTATATTTTTTTCACATTTTGGTAGTATTTCTCAAAATACAACCCAAATCAACATAAACTCAAGATGCTCACTGTGGGGCATTGCAACTAGATTGATAAAACCTAAAATCACGGAAAACAGATGTCCCGTGTCATGTGTAAAGTTGAGAGATTCATTGAAAAATAGTTAGTTTTTATTGCTTGAATTATATAAATTATAAAAAGCCAAGTAACATCGTTGTGATTCAATAGTCTCTTTTCAAATGGATAGAGAATTCGTCATGTGGGTTAAGGTCAGTCAGTGATCAAGTTCCATCACTTGCTAAAATTGGTGTGGTTACTACTGTAGACACATCTTAAATGGTAAAAGAATGTTTTACAGCTCTTGGAGATTAATTAACTGGTTTCGGTTCAGGATCTATCCTTAATCATCAAAGCCAAAAAGAAAAAAAAATTGGTTTAGGTGTTGAAGAAACATTTTGGAAGGTGAAGAAAATGTAACAAAGGACGGCGACACCAAAGCAATCATTTTTCTTTAATAATATATATTTTTTCTTCTTCTTCTTTCTTGTGTTCCTTCACAACCATGGACGATGACCCAATTTCGCTTCAATCTCCCATTTATTTGAATTTTTCTTAAATTTATTTTTTTGTTGTTTCTACAAAAGTTTTTTTTTTTTTTTTTGGTTCGGCTTCTCTTCTGATTGATCCATCTCCTGAAAGATTCAACATTTCCATATCCCTTCTTCAATCGCCGTATTGCCAAAAATCTGCTTTTTACAATATTCGCTTTCCGTTTTCCGATTAGACGACTTTCTAGTTTCTACCTATCTCCCATGTCGCCGGCAATTTTTGTAGAGACCTGATACTTCTTCTCTCCTTCACGATTTTTTCGTTTTCCTAATTTATAATCAAAACAATGAGCAACTTCGGCGACTTGAATCCGGCCTTCTCCGGTGCGGGTCGAACCAGCAATAACCCTGACCCGACTTTCAATTCAGCGCCGTTTCCCCGGTCGTCTTCTGGGCTCTCCAAGCCGAGATTCTCAAAGGTCAGAAGGCAAGTGAAGTCACAGAGCTTCGCGAAACCCTCGGTGACTTCAGATTCCTTACCGGGTCAGGGTTTCAACCCGTTTCATTACCGCGGCTCTATTCCGATGTCTCCCGGTGATCCACCTCCGGGCGGGACCGTATTCAGCCGGAGCATTAACGAGGGTTTTGTATTTGGAGGGTCGAGTGCGAATTTGAGCTCCGGTGATCAAAGAGTTATGGAAGACTTGGAAAAGTTGAAGATTGATGGTCACATGAAGAATTCAAGCTCTGATGGGCACTTGGCTTCGAGTCTGCCTGGAGATATGCAGAATTTGAATATCAGCAAGGTTTCTCATTCCAGCTTTAGTTTCGGTGGCAATGCGAATGCGAGGAAAAACGTGGATGATGAACTTGGATCTCTGTTGAGTGATAAACTTAAAATTGATAGCTTTGGATCTTCGTCTTCTTCTTCGTGGAGTAGAGGACATGTGCTCCAAGAAAGTATGGATAAGTTGAATATTTCAGAGAAGGTGACTGATCAGCAAAACAAAAACGCTAAAGTTAAAGAGTCTCTAGATTATGTTGGGGAGAAGATTCTATCTGATGATTTGTGTAGAAAGCTAAGCGTTGGAAGTGCATCAGCATCTGCAGAGCCACTACAGGGAAGTGTGAATGAGAAGAACGTTCATGATTCAAACAATCGGATGGATTATAGATTTGTAGGTACACAGCCAAGTGAACATCTGAATCCTAGGAATGTTCATGATGTGTCCTCCTCGAATTTCATGGAGTTCAAGACCCCTAATGGTGCAAAGGAAAGTGTTGGTGCCACCAGAGCGAGAAGAAAAGGGGGTAAGCAGCCTGTGAAGGTGCAGCTGAATGTTGGACATGAATTTGCTTTTGCAGAAAGTGCGTTTCCACATGGAAGCAGTGAGGCTTCTGAGTCTTATTCACCGATGGATGTATCTCCATATCGGGAGACAGAAGACTTTTCTGATGTATCATCTGATATTCAGCTTGCTGCTCCAAATGATGTGTTTGATGCAGAGCTAGTTTCTGCAACTGAACGGATGGAGATAAACGAGGGAGATGAAGCTGAGGAACTCAATACTGGGAAATGCGCTGATCAAGAAGACATTGGTGAAGCTTCTATATCTGGGGCTGAATCTGAAAGCTTTAAGTCAGCAGCGGAAGAGATGGAAACTAGTAGCGAAACTTTCGTCACGGCTTCAGAGAGCGAGGTTACTTCACGGTTTAAGCCTGATGATAGGCAGCAAAATGACGACGATTCCCTTTTTAATTCGAATGCTTCTAGCTCCAACTTTACCTTTTCTGCTCCATCCTTTTCGGGAGTGCACGGGCAAGCTTCAAAGCGTATCAACAGGAAGAAGAATCCAGTTAAACTTGGGCAAGATCCGTATATCTTAATTCCAAATGCAACGCTTCCAAATGCTTCGTCATTAAAATCTTCACAACATTCGCCGTTAGCTGGTGTTCGGTCACACTTTTCCTCTGGGATCCCCAGTGAAAGGGATCTGCTTACTCGTCTACACAAGCGTAATGATAATTCTGCGATGGACAAAGCAAGTGAGGAGAATGATAAGTCTAATGCAGCGCAAGAAGCATGTGAAAAGTGGCGATTGAGGTTGTTTGCCAGCTTTTTTTCACACCCGTTTTATTCTTCTACTCATTGTTCCTGTGGTGTTTTAATATTTAATTGACCTTTTCTTGAATGCCTTTTCTCCAGAGGAAACAATGCTTACAAAAATGGAGATCTTCCCAGAGCTGAGGAATCTTACAGTCAAGGGATAGATTCAGTGCCGCAAATTGAGACTTCTAGAAACTGTCTCAGGGCACTGATGCTTTGCTACAGCAACCGTGCTGCAACACGCATGGCCCTTGGAAGAATGAGAGACGCAATAGCAGATTGCACGATGGCTTCTTCAATAGACTCCAACTTCCTAAAAGTTCAAGTCAGAGCTGGAAAGTAAAAATCCACCTTCCTTAAATTTTCTTAAATTCTTATAGTTTCCAATGAGTTTAGTTTATTATACGAGAGAATGAACCTGAAAATGAATGTATGTGATTTGCTCTGTTTTATCTTCAAGCTCGAGCTGCCTGAATTACCTTGCTAGTCCATGTTCATCCTCAGCTAATAATAAGAATCTATCTTGTAACCTTATGATGTCTCATTGGCTGGTTTGGCTTTTTCTTGGTAGTTGTCATCTTTTACTTGGGGAGATTGAAGATGCATCCAGATATTTCAAAAAATGCTTGCAGTCTGGAAGTGACATCTGTGTGGACCGCAAAATTATAGTAGAGGCTTCTGATGGTCTACAAAAGGCACAGGTAGAGTTCTCTCTTCTTTTGAATGGGCGCAATGTTCTCTGTAAACTTTTCTAGTTGATGGATTATAGCACATGGTAGCGTGAATTGGGTCTTATCATTTTTATTAGTTAGTTTAGGATCTGGACTGAACCATACTAATTGTATGGCTCATGATTTTCTTTAAGATTTGTGTAAATAAATTTACTCAAGGCTATGCTGTTTTAATTGTATACTTATTATATGAAAGAGATTGACCAGCCCTTTCAATCGCTGGGCAGAATTGATAATGTTTAGAATCTCCTTTTGTTTACTATAATATGTGGTTAAGACTGGCTGTTACACGTTCTTCTTTTTGACCAATCAAAATGGTTTTTGTCTTGCAGAGAGTTTCCGAGTGCATGCATGAAGCTGGCTGTCGTTTGCAACTTAGAACATCAACTGATGTTGAGAAAGCTTTGGAAATACTAGATGAATCTCTGTTGATAAGCCCATACTCTGAAAAGTTACTCACCATGAAGGCAGAGGCGCTTTTAATGGTATGTTTCACTCATCTTCAAAATATCACTTGAAAGTGTTCATTTTAAATCTTCAGATAACTGTGAGTAGGAAATCAAAAAATTTCATACATGGAAGATTAAAGAAACCTGCTTTCTTTTTATTTGATGGCAGCTTGAGAAGTATGAAGCATCAATAAAGCTCTGTGAGCAGACAGTTGATTTGGCTGGAAAAAATTCTCCTCCCATAGACGCTGATAAAATTGTGGCTAACTCAGTTTCTCATGACACTCCCAAGGACATAAACTTTAGAATTTGGCGGTGTCGTCTCATGCTGAAATCATATTTCCAAATGGGAAAGCTTGAGGAGGCGATTGCTTCTCTGGAGAAGCAAGAACAATTACTATCTACTACAAAAAGGTATTTCAAATTTACTCCTTTCACGTTTACTTTTCAGATGATGTGAAATCTGACAGGTCTCTCTCTCTCTCTCTTTACTCCAATGCAGAGACGGAAACAAACCTCTTGAATCCTCCATCCCACTGGCTGCTACTATCCGTGAGCTGTTGCGCCTTAAGGTATTTTCTGCCTGTAAATTCATTGTACGCCTAAATGCATACAAATAGCAAAGAAACGGAATTTACATTAATGTGCTATTTACTCACTTTTTGTACCGTTTTGATATTTCCACCAATTGATAGTCGGCAGGGAATGAAGCCTTTCAGTCTGGACGACACACTGAAGCAGTTGAACATTACACAGCAGCCTTGTCTTGCAATGTGGAATCACGTCCTTTTACGGCTGTGTGTTTCTGTAATCGTGCTGCTGCATACAAGGCTCTTGGTCAATATTCTGACGCTATCGCAGACTGCAGTCTTGCTATTGCTCTTGACCAAAACTACTCAAAGGTATCTTCCCTAGCAAATATTATTATTTGGTCTGTTTTATTTTGTTTCTGTTTTCCACGTCATAGTTGGAAGGTCTCAACGTCTTAATAGAACACTTGATTTGAATGTTGGGAATAGCTTATCGTAGAAGTAAATTAGTCTCGGTCCAGCTGAGTAGCAGTGTTTCTTTCACGTTTCAAATACATAAGCCACCACATTTCTTTCAACTTTTCCTTTATTTCTCAGGCTATTTCTAGACGGGCCATGTTGTTCGAGATGATTAGGGATTATGGACAGGCAGCCAGTGATATGCAGAGATATGTTGATATTCAAACCAAGCAAATGGAAGAGAGGTCCTCTGGAATTCACGACAGATTCACTAGTTTGGCAAATGACATAAGACAGGCTCGTTTACGACTTTCTGAACTGGAAGAGAAATCAAGGAAGGAAACTTCTTTGGATATGTACCTTGTCTTGTAAGTAGGCTGTCCTGCTAAATCAAATTTTGGTACTGAGATAAATTAGTGTGTCAAAGCGTGCTAATCAGAATGGAACCTTCGCTGTGGCAGGGGTCTTGTACCATCATGTTCGGCTTCAGATATCAGGAAGGCGTATAGGAAGGCCGCTCTCAAACATCATCCTGACAAGGTATAATTCATTTGCTGAAACTGTTAACTTTGCGTGTTTGTGGATTCAGCTTAACCGATTTTGAATGCGGAAAGCAAAAATAAGTGCATAAAATTGTTCTTGACTTGTTGTAGGCTGGTCAGTCTTTAACAAGGAATGAGACCAAAGATGAGAGGCTATGGAAGGAGATAGGAGAAGAAGTGCACAGAGATACCGATAAGTTATTTAAAATGATTGGGGAAGCCTATGCTATACTTTCAGACCCTGCAAAGGTAAAAACATCTCAACTCGTCTCTGTTTTAATTTTCTCGCTGCTCGTCTAAGAAAGGCGATTTAAGTTTTGATGATAATTTTCCTAAAGAATGGCGTAGTTTTAATGTTATATATGGTGCCTTTTGCAGCGTTCTCAGTATGATCTGGAAGAAGAGATGCATAAGGCGCAAAAGAGACGTGATGGAAGCAGCACATCTGGAGCAGAGCCAGATGTTCATTATCCTTTCAGTAGCAGCAGAAGAAACTGGAGTTCACGTAGGGACCCATCAGCTCCGAGGTGGTTTGAACCAAACCGATCAAACAGATACCCGTTGTAACTGTAAAAGCACATCGAAGGACATCTTTCACCAAATTCCTCAGCAGCAAAAGTTTGAGGCCTCCTGCGCGCAAATATTCAGGCCGGTAAGGGGTGGTTAGTATGATCAAAATGCTCAGACTCATGGAGAATATACAACAGATCACACGATAAACATGAGAAGACTTGAGTGAGATGTGCAGAAATTTAGTCAGGTAATGGAGAGAAAGGAGAGATCTTTCTATTGTATACTAGTTTTGTTCGTGAGGGAAAGACTTCTCCATAGTTCTCCATGTCCAATACGGTGAAGAAACGTTGTACAGAAACGTGAAGTGGATGACTGAAGGCGACTTGCCTAAAACAAATTTGATTTAATTTTTTTGGGTTCAAGATTTTTTAATTTGGAGTGTTGAAGGTTCGTGAGGTCGTGAATAGAGACGACGTGGCCTTTTTCTCGTTTGCGGTTCATGTTGTTTAACCCTTTTGGTTGTAGACTCTCTCAGGTCTCAATTCATTGATTTCTAAAACATGTTTGATTACTCGATGATTTAACATCGTTTATGACGAAAAGACAAAGTACAGTGACGTTCACAACTTGCAGAAATAAATAAAAATAATAATATCCTCAAACGTTTATTTTGTTGGAACTCGTCTTCCAGTTGTAGGGTCTGATCTCTGATGTTCCTTTTTTCTTAAAGGTCTTCGAAAGACAGCAACAACATGGATGTGCAAGCAGCACCGGCACCTTTTCTGTGTACGTACACTCCATATCACCCATTTAATAAGAAAGTTAAGCCTGAATGTGATAGTGATCAATTGTGTGGTTGCTCACGAGTTCACGACACAAGAGTCAGTTGACAATAATATGATAAAAACCTCAATCAAAATCACATTAAATGTTACCATCTTATCAGTTGACAAAAATGAAAAAGTAGTTACACTAGTGAGAAAAAAACAGCTCAGTATATTTTTCTCCAACCACTTGTAAGTTTTCATTGTTGAAATTAAAGACCACTTATAAATTTACGTTTTGATAACATTGAGACATAAGAGAAGAACCAAACATCCAATAGGAGAGGGAGAGTTATGACGAATGAGGAAGAGCCTCTCAGCCCAATGGCGCGTGTATTCCAGTCGCCATGCATAGACTACTGCGCCGTCACCACCATAGGTTTCAAAACCAAGATCAAACCGGACGTTGTTCTTGATGCTTTGAAGCATAATGTCTCCAAGCATCCTCGTTTCCACAGTAAACTGGTACCCGCTTTTACATACACACGTGACACGTTCTATTATATGATCTGGTTTAAAAACGTTTACTTCATGGAATGATTTCATTGAGATATAAGTTGGATATCCTAATATTTTCTACAACACTTTCACCTCTTATTATACATGTAAAGTTTTACTTGTGATTTGATATAGTGTCGGGTATCCATTTTTCTTAACTTCACAGTCTGATAATGGTGCAAAATGGATCGAGACAGAAGTCAACGTAGAGGAACATGTAGTCGTACCATACATAGATCCCGAAGAGATAGGTGAAGATGGAGAAGGCTTCGTTGATGACTATATCTCACGCCTCACGTGGAGTCCTCTTGATAGGTCAAGACCCTTGTGGGACATTCATATCCTTAACGTCAAAACCTCGGAGGCTGAAGCAGTTGGTGTAATAAGAACTCACCATTCCTTGGGAGATGGAACGTCCATGATTTCCCTCATACTCGCTTGTACCCATAAAACATCAGACCCCACCAACAAGCTTTCCACTTCTATTCCTTCCTTGAAACGGCGTCAAACGGCGTCGTACAACCTTAGAAATGAAAGGTGGTTCTTATTCAGTACCATTGGTTCTACAGTGAGGCTGATTTGGAATACAATTGTAGATATGTTGCTTCTTGTGGCGACTATGTTGTTTCTGAAGGATACAGAAACACCTCTAAAAGGCGGCCCGGATGTTGGGAGTAATCCAAAGAGATTTTATCACAGAACTGTCTCTTTAGATGACATCAAACTTATCAAGAACGCTATGAACATGGTACGTTACGCTTTGTCTTCATATACTAAGTTTGACTTTGATGAGTGTTTCTCTGTTTTCTTTCAATGGATATTAATTTCCTCTTCCACTTGTTGCTAGACTATAAATGATGTTCTGGTCGGAATTACACAAGCCTCTCTTTCTCGCTACTTGAACCAACAATATGGTAAATATCAAATTCAGTATATATATGGTGTATTACTATAGTTTGCATAAGTTAAATCTGATTCAATGGGGAAAAAAATGCGTGTCGGATCTATATCTAATGTTTCACATGCACATCTTGATTCTTGACAACCAAGACAAAAAGAATGAGGAGGATGGATCCTATCCGAATAATCTTCCAGGTGGAATACGATTTCGTGCAGGTTGTACAGTAAATCTAAGGTCAGAAATGGGGTTCAAGGTTAGAGATATACATATATACACCTCAAATTTTAATCAAAACTCTTTATTGTCAACAAACAATACATTACTCTATATTTTTTTTTTTGGGGGGTATAAAGCCTTTGGCAGATATGATGGCGAAGGATTCAAAAGGCAGATGGGGAAACTACTTTAGCTTTATTACTTTGCCCTTCTCTATCGGTTTACAAACCGATCCATTGGTTTATCTAAAAATATCTAAATCCATTATGGCTCGAAAGAAGCACTCTTATCACGCCGCTCTAGCTTACTTGATTATCAAACTCGGCCAGAAAGTGTTAGGAGCTGAGGTAAATAAAAAGATCCATGA
Source organism: Microthlaspi erraticum (assembly GCA_902728155.2). Lineage (NCBI taxonomy): Eukaryota > Viridiplantae > Streptophyta > Magnoliopsida > Brassicales > Brassicaceae > Microthlaspi > Microthlaspi erraticum. The sequence continues at coordinate 443,228 of CACVBM020001218.1, read as the reverse complement.
GCTTTTTGTTTGGAATTATGAGAAAAAAAATATAACACAATCTTGTCAACCACTATAGGTAACAGCAAGATTATTCAATCGGCATGTGATGAACACAACGACATGCATTTCAAACGTCGTTGGCCCAATGGAAGAAATCAGTTTCCGTGGTCATCCTATCGCTTACATTGCTCCAAGCTGTTACGGACACTCACAAGTACGTAGTTTCTTTCGTTGCATACATCTAATTCAAGTTAAGTGATGAGCATTTATTTTCTTCTCTTTTATATTTTAAATAAAATTTGTTCACACACACGTGTTTCTGTGTTTGATAGGCTTTGTTGGTACATTTCTTAAGTTATGCGGGAAAAATGACAATCTCGTTGGCGGTTGATCCAACGGTCATACCAGATCCTCACAAGCTATGTGATGAAATGGAAGAGTCATTGAAAGCGATGAAAGCTGCTCTTTTGGAAAGAGGGTTACTCTAAGGCTCGTTTCCCATTATTATCCATTACAAATCCGCAGACGTGTGTCACGTAGTGTCAGTGTATTAATACTCCACTGTATTTGTTTTGGTCTAAAATGTTATGTGTTGGAAGCTTTAAATGCTGTATAAGACTGTAACTATCGAATTTTTAGTCAGTGTTTTTTCTCAACCGTCCAATAAACAGTCCGTGTGTTATGTGTAACAAAATACAACTGCACACTCTTCTGATTGATTGGTAATTTGGATTTACTCGTAAAATAACACGAGTTTACTCTTTCGCCAATGAATTGTTTTTCTTGCAATTGTTCCTTTTACTCCCTCAATTGCTAGCTGTCAAAAAAAAAAAATGCAATACGATAGAGTTTTGAAGAATAAATAAATTTTCTCGTCTTTGGTCTAAGAAAGGCGATTTGAGTTTTTTTACGAATATGACGTTTGTTAGCATTCCAATGTATTCAATAAATGAAGATAGGGGTTCTCGATCTTTCAGTGTGCAAGAAACAAAAGTCACATAAAGAAAATGCGCCGGTGCTGCTTGCAGACTTTGTCAACGTTAGCGACTTTTGAACATTTTTGACAAAAAAAGTACTAAAATAACTGTATGTTCCCAGTCACTGAGAAATACAAACAAAAATGAATTATACCCTTTCCTTATTACAAGAAGCTGATCGTCGATCAAAAATCTCATTAAATGTTATCTTGTTACCAGTTGACAAAAAAAAAAAGTAATTACACCACTGTCAGAAAAAAATATTACACTATAATTTTCCCCGATGTTGTTGCCCACGACACAAGTTTCGGGTTGGTATAAGTTGGCAACAATATATAGTAAATCCTCAATCAAAAATCACATTAAATGTTACCATGTTATCTGTTGGCAAAAAATATACCGTATTAATTATACTAGTCAGGAAAAAACAGTTCAATATATTTTTCTCCAACCACTTGTAAATTTTTATTGTTGAAAGACCACTTATATACTTACGTTTTGAATTAACATTGGGACATGAGAGAAGAAACAGACATCGAAGAGGAGAGGGTGGAGTTATGAGTATGACGAACGAGGAAGAGCCTCTCAGCCCAATGGCGCGTGTATTCCAGTCGCCATGCATAGACTACTTCGCCGTCAGCACCATAGGTTTCAAAACCAAGATTAAACCGGACGTTGTTCTTGATGCTTTGAAGCATAATGTCTCCAAGCATCCTCGTTTCTACTGTAAACTGGTACCTATACGTATACATTCATATCTACATACACACGTTTCTACTGTTTCAGAATTTACTTTTATGAATTTTTTGTTTCTAAATTTGTCTTAACTACGCAGTCTAAGAATGGTGCAAAATGGATCGAGACCCAAGTTAATGTAGAAGACCATCTAGTCGTACCATACATAGATCCAGAAGAGATAGGTGAAGATGGAGACGGCTTCGTTGGTGACTATATCTCACGCCTCACCTTTAACCCTCTTGATAGGTCAAGACCCTTGTGGGACATTCATATCCTTAACGTCAAAACCTCGGATGCTGAAGCAGTCGGTGTACTAAGAGCTCACCATTCCTTGGGAGATGGAACATCCATGGTTTCTCTCTTGCTCGCTTGTACCCATAAAACATCAGACCCAACCAACACGTGTTCTACTTCTATTCCTTCCTTGAAACGGCGTCAAACGGCGTCGTACAACCTTAAAAAAGAAAGGTGGTACTTATTTACTGCCATTGGTTCTACAATGAGGCTGATTTGGAATACAATTGTAGATATGTTGCTTCTTGTGGCGACTGGGTTGTTCTTGAAGGATACGAACACGCCTCTAAAAGGCGGCGAGGATGTTGGGAGTAATCCGAAGAGATTTTATCACAGAATCGTCTCTTTGGGTGACATAAAACTTATAAAGAACGCTATGAATATGGTACGTTGCGCTTTGTGTTCATATACTAAGTTTGACTTTGAGTGTTTCTCTTTTGTCTTTCAATGGATCTTAATTTATTTCCTCTTCCACGTGTTGCGCTAGACTATAAATGATGTTCTGGTCGGAATTACACAAGCCTCTCTTTCTCGCTACTTGAACAAACAATACGGTAAATATCATATTCATATATATATGATGTATAATTAAGAGTTCTAACTTACTATAGTTTAATTATACCCCCTAAGCATACGTTAATTATGAAACAGTGGAAAAAATTGCTTGTTGTCTATATCTAATGTTTCACATGTACATTTTGATTCTTGACAAACAAGACAAGAAGAATGAGGAGGATGGATCCAAACCGAATCATCTCCCACGTGGAATACGATTTCGTTCTGGTTGTACAGTAAATCTAAGGTCAGAAATCGATTTCAAGGTTAGACATATACATACACCTAAAATTCAAATAAAAAACTCTTTAACTATTGTCAACAAACAATAAACTTTTTTTCATTGGGGGTATAAAGCCTTTGGCAGAGATGATGGCGAAGGATTCAAAATGCAGATTTGGAAACCACTTCAGCTTTATTACAGTGCCCTTCTCCATCAGTTTACAAACCGATCCATTGGTTTATTTAAAAATGTCTAAATCCATCATGGCTCGAAAGAAGCACTCTTATCACGCCGCTCTAGCGTATTGGCTGATAAACCTCGGCCACAAAGTGTTAGGAGCTGAGGTAAATAATTAGAGGTTTGTTTGGAATGATGAGCTAGCTAGGTAAATATAATACATTCTTGTCATTATATATAGGTAACAGCAAGATTATTCAACCAACACGTGATGAACACAACGACATGCATTTCAAACGTCGTTGGCCCAATGGAAGAAATCAGTTTCCGTGGTCATCCTATCTCTTACATTGCTGCAAGCGGTTACGGACACTCACAAGTACATAGTTTTTTTTCAAATAAGATGATTGATTAGCTTTTATTTTCTGAATGAAGTTTTTTCACACAGACGTGTTTTTGTGTTTGATAGGCATTGTTGATACATTTCGTAAGTTATGCGGGAAAAATGACAATTTCGTTGGCAGTTGATCCAACGGTCATACCATATCCTCACAAGATATGTGATGAAATGGAAGATTCACTGAAAGAGATGAAAGCTGCTCTTTGGGAAAGAGGGTTACTCTAATGGAAGATTCACACAAATCCGCAGACGTGTGTCAGTGTGTGTGTGGATGTTTTTTTTGTTTTGGTCTATAATGTTATACCTGGAAGCTTTAAATGTTTCTGTAGACTATCGAATTTACAGTCAGTTTTTTTTTCCCGACAAATAAACAGCAGTGTAACAAAAATGCAACTGCACACTGTTTTGAATGATTTACTCGTTAAATAATAGGACTTGATTTTTTTTTTCCTTTTCTTAATCTCAAATTAAATATGTTAGCTTTGTCGAAGAAAAAGGAACTGAAATAACGCTAACTCGAGGTTTTAGGCAAAATCAACCAACTCGAGGTTTTTGGCTAATGGGCTAAGACTCAGGCCCAATATGCCCGGACCGGCGATGACCTACTAATGTTAGCTTGTCAGTGTTGTCACTGTGTTTTGTTTTTTTGACTGAAAAAAAAAAGACCGCTCCTCGCTCTCCGTCTCCGACGATGGCTACCGGTGACCAGAGCAAGAAGAGAAAGCAGCGTTATCTCCCTCAAAATGTCATTATCCTTCTCTCTCTCTTCTCATCTTACCCACACCACGTTTTTCTACGAATCTGCGGTTAATTTTGTTTGATTTTTTTTGGTGCAGAGACCAGCGAAGAAGAAGGGTGCGTACCCTTTGAAGCCAGGGGTACAAGGTTTTTTCATCTCCTGCGATGGCGGACGCGAATTCCAAGCTTCTCATGAAGCTATTAACGTCATAGATTCCGTAAAGTTTCTCACTCTTTTTGTTTTCAATTGATTTCATCTCCGTCCAGCTGTTCATACTTTGCGTAGTTTCACTGTTTCTTCCATAAAATTGATTTCTTTTCCACGTTTTCTGAATATCCTCAACAACTGAGCTAGCTCTCTGATTCGTGGTCGAATTGCGTTTCTGGGTTTCCTTGTAATTTATCTTCTCAAAACACCTAGATCTCCTCTGATTGGTTAGTATACAAATTCGAAAGTTTGTGTGTTTATAGCAAAAGAAAGAATGATCAAATATAAACACTAGTGAGTTTCTCTCTGATTGGTTTCTCGTCTTTTATATGCAAAGAATCTTTCATGCCAATTTTTAGATTTCTCAGGAGCTTTTTTTTAGTGTTTTTCAAGTTTGAACAGTTCTTTGAATCTTTGGAATGTTTCTTAATAGTAAATCTCTTCACGTTACAGTTTTTTGAGGAGCTGGTGCATGGGACTGGCTTGAAAGTAAATTCTTCTGGGTTGCTTGAGAAACCAATAAACAAAAAGGTCACATTTTCCTATAGCGATGATGAGGATGAAGATGAGAATGAGGGTGAGGAGGAAGATGAGGACACTAATGGCGAGAAAGAGGAAAACAAAGGAGATGAGGAGAAGACGGAAGTAAGTGAAGGCGGTAATAATCAAGTGAATGAGAAGGAATTAGCAACTGAAGGGTCAAGTGAGGTCAAACAATTGGCAGAAAACGACACTGAGAAGAAGGAAGAAGAAGAAGGGAAACAAAAGAACAGTGTCGAAGAACCTCCCAAAAAGAAGCCATGTATTGAAGAAGCAAATGCGTCAGCAAAAGTAAACGAAAATGCAGAGAAGTCTATTGATAAGCTGATTGATGCTGAACTAAAAGAGCTCGGAGACAAGAGTAAGGTAAGCTATATCATCTATGGGTCAATGAGAGGAGCTCTCAAAAGAAATTTCTTAATTCTATGTTCTTATCTCTTTTTGTATCATAAGTGTCTTATCATCTTTATTGGTTTCTTCACACTGGCAGAGACGATTTATGAAGTTAGATCCGGGTTGCAACGGTATAGTCTTCATCCAAATGAAAAGGAAAGATGGTGACCCAAGTCCCAAAGAAATTGCACAGCATGCAATGACTTCTGCTGCAGCAACCAAAAAGCATATGTCAAGGTTTGTCTTACTCCGTCATACCAAGTTTTGTATAACTGTTATCCCTTTTGTTGGATTTTTGCTAATTTATTGATCTTGTGACGCTTTAGGTTCATCCTAAGACTTTTACCAATTGAGGTGTCGTGTTATCCTTCAGAGGAAGAAATCTCAAGAGCCATCAAGCCTCTTGTTGAACAGTATTTTCCCATTGAGACCGATAATCCCCGCAAGGTAAAAGATCTTTGCCACTAACTGTATTTAAACCGTCGTCACCACTATTGCTTTACCTGCCTGAACATTGTTGCAGTTTGCTGTGCTGTATGGATCGCGTGCAAACACGGGGGTTGATAGGATGAAAGTAATCAGCACAGTGGCGCAATCTATTCCTGCCCCTCACAAAGTTGATCTGAGCAATCCTGATATGTCGATCGTGGTGGAAATTGTTAAGGTGACCAGGGATAAAACTTTGATGCTTTGTATATTAACAGATTTGTTTGTTATAAAACTTACGATTTTTTGTGTTGCAATTTACAGACAGTTTGCTTGATTGGAGTGGTAGAGAAGTACAAGGAGCTGGGAAAGTACAATCTCAGGCAGCTCACGTCGACCAACTGACACAAATCTCATTTTCTGCTGTGTTTTGTTTCTCAAGTCTAAGATGCTTTGTGTTTACTGGTAGTGTTGTTATAGTCTTATAGAGTTCTGGATTAATTTATCAGTATGAATCTGGTCTTTATATCCTATCTTGTCTGATCAATAAAGTTTTTCTCTTGAGAATGTCGGTACAATGCAATAAGCCTCAATCAAACAAACTCACTGGTTCAAAAAAATTTGAGTTGATTTGAGTTGTTCACCTCATCTTCTCTTGCTGCCTAATGACTACTTCCATGGTTGCCTAATGATCTCAAGCACATTATCAAGACGAGAGAGAAATTGGTCAATATAAGCTTAGAGAATAACCAACATGCTTAATGAACACTAACGAGAGCAGAAGTAATTTGCCTTTGTCATTAAGAGAGACGGGTCCAAAAATTACTAAATGGAAGCTAAAGCACACTGATACAAATGGATTTTTAATAGAAAATGGAATCAAATATTCTTTACATGCATTCACTAGTTTAAATGACTCCCTCCATTCTGAAAAGCAAAATGAAACCTTATAAATCAACTCTGGTTCTTAAATTTCCCCCTTTTTGTTCACTCTAATTCTAAGTCAAACCATTTCACTTTAGTACCTACTCATCCAAGTTAGCAGTCCCAACAAAGCCAAACTAACTTCATACTACCACCAAACTGTTTCCTCCTCTGCTTCTGCTTCTCCTCCATCCTCTCTACTCATACTCTTCTCCCATTATTGTATAGACATCTCCAACTTATATCAATCCCCAGCCTAAGAATTTTCTATCAGTCCCTTTAGCAAATTTACAGCTTAGGATGGGACAGGGGATGTAGTAGCTCTCATTTGTGGACAGGTGGGAGAAGACATTTTGCGACAGAGATGGCACCGGAATCCAATCACCATACTTGAATTCTCCTCGTTAATCCCACATGCATCTCCATGGTACCACTCTACAAACATTACAAGCAAGAAGCTGAGATACAAAAGGAAACCAACTCTTGCAATTCAAATCACGGTGAATCAAAGAAGAATTTAGAAAATGAATTACCTCCACAGATTTCGCAAGCGATGGAAGTTGATCCAGACTCCGATTCAGTTGAGCCGCATAAATGACACTTAGGTGGATCATGATCAGAACCCGAGTTCTCCGAAGGTACAAAACATTTATCTCTCCGGAACTTGTTGACACGTTCATCACCAGGCTTTCTGGATAAGAGGAGTCCATTCGACCAATAGCTGCAGCACCGTTCTGTTCTCTTATTTCTTATGGAAATCTCTTGTTTTATTTTCTTAGGCCTGCCTCTGCCTCTTTTGGTTTCCAGCTTCCGTTTCTTACTCCCTTCAGGAACTTTACTCTCATCCTGCAAGCGAACAACATGTTTCGGTCTCCTGCCTGAACGCCGCAATGGTTTGCTTGCAACAACCTTTTTATGGTTCTTCAACCGAACGGAAATTTTCTCTGCCAGTGAGGTTTTAGTCTTCATTAGCCGAGTTGATTTGCGAGCAGGTATGACGACCTTTTTACGCTTTTGTGTCTGAACTCCAATTTTCTTACGGAAACTCCCTGGGGGCCGCCCTCTTTTCCGTACAACGGGTTGTTCTTTTGCAAGAACTTCACTTCTGCAAGGAAGACAGATGAACATGCCTTCCTTATCCGCCCTCTTGATATGCTTTTTGTGAAATGATCCTGAAATTTTTATCATAGCCAATATCAATATCGTTTGTGTTGTGTATGGCTATGTTCTTATAGATTACCTACGCAAGCATAGCTTCTGCAAAGAAGAAACTCTTTAACAAAGAAAAAAGAAACAGCAAAAGAGACTCACCTTTGCAGATGTGGCAGCACGCAGCATCACTGTCATTAAAGAAAAACAAATACCATCAAATAAGCAGTTAAGAAAGATCATTACTCAACAAACAAAGAGAAGTAAAAGATATTTTTGTAGGACAAATGTCATGCTATTAAGATCTAAGCAGAGTCCAAGTGACTTCCGAAGACAAAAAAGGGTTGTGATTAGTACATACCTCAAAGGCACATATTTCTTACACTGCTCACACAAAGAGGACTCGGATCTTTCTGCCCTTTCAAATAGGTACGAGAATCCTCTTCCCTCTGAGGACCTTTGCCGTACTTTGTCTATCTCAGAATTTCTGAAAGTGCCTCCTGGCTTACTAGTTTTTCGAACAGCTTTTTTCTCTTCAAATCCTTTCAGAAGATGTAAAGGCACATCTGATTCATTTACCCAGAACTTTTTTCTTTCACTCGTGGATTCTTCAATCATGCGACCATTCTTCAACACAACATCCGGAACATTTCTCCTTTTACCAAAGTCAAGGAGATATTTCACAGTTTCTTCCTCTATGCACTTCCTACGGACAATCACCTTTTTGAACAGCCTGGCAGATTTTTTGGATTCTTTGTCCGATGCAGGGATAAGATGACTGTTTTCAATATCATCCCACTTTATGTAAGAGTGGAGTGTCCTCACCTGTAAATCACTGAATTATTAGCTGAAAATCGTCCAAGGCTAAAAAGTATCCCACAAGTAGACATATTTATAGGAGACAATGCTATGACCATGTGGATCTCAAAAGATTAAATCTACTTTAGAGCAATTTGAGGAGATGAATAATTTAACGGATCTCATATCATCTACATTCATGGGTAGGCCAAACGGAAACAGAAATACTTGTCAGGATGTGCATTACCAACACACCCTTGGAAACTTCAACATGCGAAACAAGAATAAAATTCAGGTAATTCAGCTTGACCAAGTGTATATTACCTGAAAACCGAGCTGCTCTGAAGTCGTAGATGACCCAACAGCTGCTTCCCACACAACACGTCGGCTTCTCTTAGCGGGCTCTGAATTCTCAGGATACAGTATTCCTGAAATATTCATACTTCCACCTGCATAGTGTAGAGTGCATGAAGAATGAAACAGTTAAATGGAAGTGAGAGAAACAAAGAATAGTTAAAGACAGTATAAGAACAACCGCGAAAGCAAGAACAAAGAGAATATGCAAACCTTGTCTAGCCGCTTTCGAGACCAAAGAGCGAGGTAAAACCTTCCAGTTGAATAATTGCCGTGAAAGTCGGCCGCCTCTCCACCAACACATGGTAAATCCACCATTTTTTTTTGCAGTAGGGTTAACCCCAGACTCCAACAATGTCCCCCGTCTTTTACCAATAGCAGACTTTGACGATGATCGTGTCGCAATGAGAATGTGTTTAGCTGAGCCCATTTCTACGGCAGAATCGACATGGTTAAGCCACTCAAGTGAAAGAACACGATGATGCAAGTTCGCCTCTAACTGCAAAGGTAATTCACAAAATCTTCATTAGGAAATGAAAAACTGATACACGCCTAGATCAATCACTAGTGCACTACACAACAATCAAGGGCTCAAGAAATCTACTTAAAAGACTTCTGCAGATAGTTAAGTCTTCATCAAATGGAGAAGTAGCAATACATTCAACAGTCCTAGACACAGTAAAAAAAGTGAATAGAAACTATTCTTTGTTTACTTTTGCAGGTAGGAAGAAAAAGTAAACGAACCAAAAATAAAGTTCTAAGTAGTAGCAGACCAAAATGACGAAATTTGAATATGACAGCTTCGGCTTGGGTTAGTTCAGAGTTTTGATATATTGCCAAATCAATTATTCAGTTTAGAAATTATTCAATACCACCACTTATTTTCAGGAGAAAAACTTACTTCAACTAATAGATGTTTCAAGCTTGATATATCTGATGCGTTCAGAATGTGTTCACGCCAGATCGTGGAGTGCTGTGGATTCAACCATGGACCAACCAAAAGACCTTGCAGTCGACTTTCCATAGATAACATCTGGCATATGATAGGCATAAGATGACTTTTCTTATCAGTAGATTGACTGTTAGCAACTTCACTTTCTGAAGGACCCCGTAAAGTCCCGAGACTCATGTTAAACAAACAATTTGTCGCACCACCGGCATCCTCCGATTTGCAAGAATGACACCAGCCGCATTTTTCTTTCCATGCATCTAGATAGAGGCCTTGGATGTTTCGCCATTGAAATTTGGTGGTTTTCATCAATATAGTCTTCACCTGGGTAGAGGCTATCTCTTCATCAGATCTCACATCATCGGTAGGGATAGGTGACTTACGCATCATCTCTTCAGAAATTGCTCTAGTCATCTGAGCAAATATGTACTGGTTTCTGTAGCCTGTGTCACTCTGCACGTCCGGTCCTTTCCTTGTGTTCATTCTAACCAAAGAATGGGAAGACGAATGGATATCCAAATTTGACTCTTTCATGAGATCCAAAATGCCTGATGGTGCTGGCTCATGAGGACTCTGGACAACCAAACCATTTTGTACCGTTTCAGCAGATCCTTCAGAAGTTATATTAAGGATATCTAGCCCAGTAGCTGAACCTGATATCTTCCGACGAGTCCTATGACAATGATTATGTGAACCTCCATTGCTGCATGTTTCGTCCAGCCTTTTCTTAACTCCAGATGTTGGCTCTTTTTCTGGAGCTCGTAGAGGAGCCTTAAACCCATCAATAGAAGTAGTCATTCCTTTGGCTGACTTATCAAAGCAAATCGACATTTGTGAATTCACACCGCTGGTTGTCCTTTTCAGCCCAACAGGGATATCCCAGTGTTTTTTCACTGCTTTTATTACGCCAGTATATAAACTATCGCATGACTTGAGCTGCTCCAATACAAGGATCACATCATTTACATGGTAGTAGTTCAATGAGCCTGGGTCAGCTGTATCTATCCTGCAAATTCATAGTGGACAACATCAGCCAACCTATGAAGAGATATAGCAATTCCTAAAATCAACAGATGAAAAACGTTCCTAGAACTAGATAATAAGGAACATTCCACATTTGCATACACTGAGGGTAAAAAATGCATTCAAAACATGTCTAAACATGCAAACCAACTTATCATGTTATATGCAAGCTTTAGTTCATCCTACATAGTTTAGTTGATCCAGCTAGCTATTATTGGGGTAATGTTTTCAAAGCTAAAACCTTCACCTACAAGCTATGGCATATAATCAACATGTGTCGATAATGCTACTGTTCATAATAAACACAAAAAAAAATATATTTACGACGCAACTCCACAAAATTGATTCCACTGAGATCATGCATTAACCCTTCTTAGATAAGAGAATCAAAGAAAGAAACTTACACCAATAAGTAGCCACAACTGCTGTAGTACTTTCGGCCATGGGGATCAATCTCTATAAACTCTGCTCCTCGAATTTGCTTTACAGGCTTCAATCCTGGTACACGCCGATCAAATGAACATTCAGGGCAGTACCAGTCACCCTCAGGCAAAAGGTGACTGGCAACACCGACACACTTAGAATGATAGGCAGCCGGACAACCATCACAGCACAGTAAGTTCCCATCCATTTTACAAAGATAACAGTCGTCACTGTTCCGGTCAAACTGACCATCGATGACCTCATCATTCAAAGGAAAATCATCTGCCAGCTCCATCATATTTTGCTTTCTGCGTCGCACTTGTGTGTTCGTCTTCCTATCAATTTCCATTTCAAACTCAGCTGCATAACATCTTTTATTAAGCTCTGATCTCACAACTTCAGCCTGTGTCATATCATCACACAAACGGCTAAGTATCTTAATCTTCAAATCCATGGGCTGTCTGAAATACTCATTTCTGAAAAAGTTAAACCGAGTTAGATCCACTCCATCGTTGTCCTTAGACCCAGAAAATAGCAGGTACTCCGCCACAAAAAGGGGATAATTAACCACATCTAAAGTATCCCAATCAAGACTCCTGCATTTAACACACGACCAGCAAAGCATGAGAACCAAAACAAGAGAAGCTTCATTACGCAAGAAAGAAAATAACAAGCATACCTCAGGCAAGCAGCGGCTGATAGGTCACCTTCAGCAACGAGTTGTTTCAAATGTTTCCTTAATATTTGCAAGACAGAAACATGAATGCTATCGAACAATAGACTAGGAGACATGCACCTCAGCACTTCCACAAAATCCTTCAACTCAAAGGGACTCAAAAACAGCAAAGTACTGAAGGACCTCAGGCAAGAGTAAGCACTAAAGACATCAAGTATGGGAAGACCATCTAAATTCAAAGTCTCTGATGATGGAGGTAATTGTGGCTTTGGCGGAAGCACAAATATATTCTCAGATTTTCCATCAACGACCCAAGTTTTCTCGTCTGTCAAACTACTAACTGACGGAGAAGGGGATACTTCGTCAGCTAAGCAAGCTGTAACAGTGCTATTGACAAGAGATCGAGCTGACATCCTACGAGCGCTTCTTCTCATCGTGAAATTGGGATTTTCCAAGCTTTTTCTTCTTTTCCTCCTACCACTTGTATATTCATCCGAAATTTCCCTATCAGAGAGAACCTCATTCTTAGCATCAGGCTCAGGCCGATCATGATCCCGCTCAACCCCATTAGAGTTAGGAGTATTGAGATCTTGTAGTGAAGCAATGTTCTGCTTCCGTATCTCCTCCAAAAGCTCAGCGCGTGAGACTTCAGCAACATGAACTTCTTTATATTCTCCAGTCTCAAGATTATCCTGGACACCATTTGCACCCTGCATGTTGATTCCTTGACCTGTACCATTTCCATTCATTTGAATGAATTCGTCTTCGTTGCAATTCTCCACGCTAACCTCCAAGTTCAAATCAAATCCTCCCTTCTTCTTCTTCGGCGCATTCAAATCACAGACTCCAGCATTGTACAAATCACAGCTGGGATCCATGTTCAGATCAATATATCCCGTCCTTTTGTCACTAAGATTCTCCTCATAGTCGACATTTACGTTAATCAAACCTAAACCTTCATTTAAATTCCAATCCAACCCGGTAGTCAGATCAAACCCAGCTCTAGGCTCCGGCACAGACCTATTCAAATCCATCCCAGGCTCCTTCCATGTCGAACCACCTAGGGTTCCCACAGGACCACAATTCAAATCAACGTTCCCTCTCAAATCAACACCAAAGCAATCACTAACCCCCGAATTCTCCGTAACTCCATCATTCAAATCGACATTTCTCATGACATTTACCTCATCCTGCCCTCCGGCAGAGCTGTCTCGCTTGATCTCATCAATCCTCTCGACCCGAGGCCGCTTCCTTGTCCTCTTACCAACTCGCGGCTTCACTTGGACCGGAGCTTCCTGGGATTTCCCTTCTCCCATCACGAGAGCAACAACCTCAGCCAATTCCGAAATCTCCGTAACACCATTCTCATAAACGATCTCGAGAAATCCAGACGAATCGTGAGATCGAACCGTTCCGGAGCAAAACCCAAACCCCTCGATCTCCTTCCTAACGACTTTCCCCACCAACTCCATTGCTGTGAGCTTGCTTTCGCTTGACGAAACGAGCGAATCTATAAACCAGCGAAACAAAGAAACCCCATTAGCCAGCAAAAAGGGGAGAAAAAAAAAGGCGCTGCGTTTCTCTTTTTTTTCTTCCTAGAAACGCTTACAACGTGCAGGAGAGAGAGGGACAGAGATTCTCTCTCTTATTTCTCTCTCTCTCTTTGGGGGAAGGAAAGTAGAAAGAGAATTCTCCACAGAGAAACGCTTAACGAATTCTCTCTCACTCAGAAGAAACAAGACGGGTTTGGTCAATGTTAGGAAGAGAAGGCCATCTCTCTCCCTCCCACACTCCTCTTTTTTTTTTTGTAACTTCTAATTTCTTTTGCTTTTTTCACCTTTTCCGGTCAAAGTGTGTGATATGCATTTTTTGTTACCTTTTATATGATAAGATATACAGGTACTCCAACTAACTTCTATGCCATTACATGTGTGATATGTACAAAGTTTATTAAATTATCTCCAAATTTTACATTTTTTTTAAGATCGAAATGAAAAGAAAAATTATCTTCTAACTTCTAAGATACTTCAATTCAATCTTCAAAAAAAATTTGATTAGTACTCTATTTGTATTTTAAATGTGCTTTTATATATAAAAATATTTACAACTTTCAGCATATTTTATTTTATGCCAAATAAATTATCTAATTAATTTTATAACTATGTGTTTTTATATTTAACAGAAAATACAAACATTTAAATGCATAATTAAGACCAATGTTAGAGATAAAAACCAACATATATCCATTTCAAACCATTGTTCATATAGATCTAGATCTGTATCTACTATTACATCATAGATTTTACTTTTGTTATTTACATTATGTAACTGTTTATATGCTAAATAATTACTTTTGAGAGAATATGAGTGGTAAAAAAAGATAGAATTTTATTTTTATTGATATGTTGTTATTCTATCAAAAATGAAATATATGAATAAAAACTTAATATATTTTGAATATTGTTTTTGAAATAAAACTTATAATATATTTCTAATATTTTTTCAAATTGAAACAAAACAAAAATCTAGGATGGGAGGCTATTGAATCAAAGAAAAAAAAGATTGGACAAGTTTGAAATTAGTGATAACTTACCAGACAATAAATCGTGAACAGTGATTTGTTGTCCGAATAGTTTCAACGAGTTGTTCTCCAAATAGTCTCATCAATTAAACTCTACTCCAAAAAGTCTACAACATTAACAAAGACAAATTAGAAAACAAGCTATCCGAAAACGTATAGAATCACGCTATAGAAAGAGAGAAACACAAGAGGCTCACGTTATCGCCAGTAAACGACAAAAGAAAGAAACACAAAAGACTCACGTTATTGACAGTGATTTGTTGTCTGAATAGTTTCATCGAGTTGTTCTTCAAATAGTCTCATCAATTAAACTCTACTCAAAAAAATCTACGACATTAACAACAACAAATTAGAATACAATCAAACGATAAACGTGTAGAATCACACAATAGAAAGAGAAAACACACAAAAAACTCACGTTATCGCTAGCTAGTAAACGAAAAATACTCTCTTTTGAAGTATAAAAACAACTTGAAATTATTACCTTTTGATTTGTTTTTCTTAAGTTAATGAATATGTGACTATATAATATCACAAATCTTATCTCACAGATAGTTATCTTTTTTTCGAAACAATTATTTTCCGCCAAGTTTCTTTCAGGATAAGTTTGATGACATGAAATCGAAATTTTCCTTTTTATTTTCTAAATCATATCTTTATTTTCCAAATTACATAAATAATGAATGATTGGTTCTCTGAATACGAATCAGGAATTTGATATTTTATTTTGTAGTGTTTTAGTTTCTTATAATTTACATTTCACAAAAAATTTGGCCCATCATAATTTTTGTTCTGTGTTTAAAAAAGTTCATGCTTTCTAAACCGAATGTTTAACGGTGGTTTAATAAGCGGTTGAAAATAGTTGGCAAAAAGAAAAAGAAAAGAAAATACCCGATAATACGATAAACTTTCGTCTCTGTCAAAGTCTAAATTCGTCAAAGAAAGATTGCAAAAGGGAGAGGGTTGGTCCTCCTCCAAAGCCGAGGAAGCCTTCACGAAACTCAAAAACTGTAGCTGCTGGGACAGGAAATGGACGCGACGATCGGAAAATTTGTCGACTCCGTGTCCGGCTTCTTCTCCGGCGCTGCATCCGGCTCCGCCGATGAGTTCCCCTTGTGCGATACCGACATCATCTCGGTAAGTTTTATGATTCGCCTTTTTTGTTCCTCAAATCGACCTCATATGAACATCGAGAATACGATTTTTCCAATTGTTTGACACCTCTTTGAATCCACTTCCTCCGATTTTCGATTCTATCACCGTTTTTGTGTGTATGACTTGAATTTTGACATGCATACACAACTTGTAAGGCGTTATTCATGATTTGAAGTCATTCTCAGGGATGTGAGAAAGAATATGCAGAGGCTCAGAAAGGTCAAGACGAAGGGTTTAAGAAGGAATGCATCATGCGACTCTCATGGGCTCTTGTTCATTCAAAGACACCAGTGGATATACAGCGTGGGATAGCGATACTTGAAGGTATACGTGTTACATTTCTCTGTGGAAATTAAATCTATAAAATCTCAGAATTTTTTTTTTTTTTTATCCATATTTACTGGTTTGATCGCAGCAAAATGTTTCGGTTTGTTATGCAGCTTCGGTGGTTAGTGATACAAGTCCAATGAAACTAAGAGAGAAGCTATATCTCCTCGCGATTGGGTACTATCGAAGCAGTGACTATTCACGAAGCCGGGAAAGTATAGAACGATGTTTGGAGGTTTGATCATCTGATCCATGTATAGTCGATTAGTGTTGAATATCTTATTGTTAATGACGATGTATTGATGATCAATGCTCTGTTTTTCGTTTCTCTTTGGTTTCTAGGTTGAACCAGAGTGGAGACAAGCTCAGACACTGAAAATGGCTATCGAGGACCGTATTGTGAAAGGTAGCCATATGGTTTAATTACTTGTGCCATTTCTCTTCCTCATCCATTTACTTTCTCTTAATCATATTACGAAATTTCTGTAAGCAGATGGTGTTATTGGCGTTGGAATCGCTGTGACTGCTGTTGGGATTGTTGCTGGTATTGCTACAGCCTTAATACGCAGATAATGATAAAGAAAATAACCTATCCCATACATGTGCATGATGTTTCCCTGAGCTTCATTGAGTTTGTTTAGTTTCTTTGTGGGATTGGAAAAAATGGTCTTTATTCGACGAAAATGGATGATTTGTAATTCCAGTTTTACTATGAATATAGCTAAACAACAACATTACTGATTTGCGGAAGCATCAAAACAGATACTTTATTATTACTTGAGCAGAAATTAAAAGAAACGCTATTGTTAATCTGAAGACCAACTCTAAGCTTCTCCATGTCCAAGCAAGGCTAGAAGAAAGGCCTTGTAGTCCCCTGATGTCTCTTTTGCTACGGCTTGATCGAGAGACACATCGTTCCTCTTGAGATACAGCTCAGCGATCTGCTTCAGGTCCTTCTCTGCTTTTGTGACCATTACACGGCTCAGAGCATCTTCATCAGTCCCCACTGAATTGATCGCATTACGCAACACCTAGGCGAAGAAAGATAAGATTAGAGATCACGTTTAACAACTGAAAAGGCTCTATGGTTTGTATCTTACCTTTGCGTAGTACCGGTTAGGGTTTTTGATGCACCTGATGGCTGCACGTAGTGCACTTAGGTACTCACTTGTAGGGTGATTGAGGAGATCCTGGACATCAAACATTTCATTAATGACAATGTCATGAAGAAGAACTTGTAAGAAATGCTTGTATACCTTCGTGATGGATCTGCCATAGAGATCCTTGTAGCGGTTGAAGATCGCGCTGAGCTGGACGCTGCTCCTTGTGCTAAGCACCCTGATGGTTTCTTCATGATCTATGGCCTTACCGAGGATTTCATCATGGAGAATCTCAGCCTCTGATTGCGCCAGCGTCTCATCGATCTCTTCTCCGTCATATTTATAAGCAGACACCATTGCAACCAAGAGCTGCATCAACTCAAAACGCATCAAGCGTTTCAAGATCAGTTAAAACAAAGTAACGTTTTCGGGGGGAAAAAAAAAAGTTAACTCACTCTCCTGATGTCGCCATTGGTACGAGAGGCTAAGTCTTCTTCAAGAGAACGCTTGTAGAGGGAACGGTAAGCGCGTCTTGAAGCTAATAGATCTTCAGGGGATCTCATGCAGGCAATCTCCACAAGGACCTTGTAGTCAGGAACAGTCTTTTGAAGTGCCACGTTGGCCAAGTGAGCATCTCTCTCCGGAGGATCCAAGACCCACAAGCATATAGCTCTCTGCAGGAATTTTCTGATATTAAACTATTTGCGTTTTGTGAATTAGTGGAAACAGAGTATTAGCATGTGGAATGTAATGTAGACCTCAAAATCGCCAGAGAGCTCAGATTTGAGCTGGTGAGTGAGATCCTCATGGTATATCTCATGGTAAGCTTGTCTGATGAGTTTCCTCTGGAACAGATTCCGGTGTCCGAGGATCGAGATGATGCCCTTTTCATCGGTTCCCCATCCTGAAACCCAAAATAAAAGAAAGAAGAGGAATATAGGAAATATAAAGAAATTTGAATCACATAATTCTTGAAACACTTAAAAGATGTAGGACCTTGACAAGCCTTCTTGATGTTTTCAGCGTCTTCGACAGGGGAGAAATGTGGAGGGGAAACAATGGTGGCCATTCTCTTTTGACTCAGATTTTATCACGTTTTTTGGATGTTGCTTCCATTGCTTTGAGCTCTCTTTATTTATAAGAGTTGCTTAAGACCATAAAACGTTCAAATGCTCTCATTAATTGTTTACGCTACATGAATCCGAAACTCTTTTCTTTCTCTTAAAGAAAATTCCGTTACTTTTTGAACTTTGAAAGGCACGTTTTCATTAGTAAACTATTGCATCCCAAATGTTTCTTTTGGTTAGATTTAGTTAGTTAGATTTATAACTAAATTTCACATTCCCTCGTCAATTATTTTCCTCAGGTATCTTACTTTGGAGCCAAATTGTCCAACGATTTGATTAGTCAATGCAAACTCTCACTCTATTCGTCAGGCAATTCATCTTGTTTGCGTTTACATACATTTTTCTATTTTTCAAAATTCTTTCCCGAATTATAAAAACATTTTCAGCTGTTATTCGAAGTTCGAACCGCTAAAGACAAACCGGAGAATTCCAAACAGGTTTAGTCCGAAATGTTCGGTATATTTTTATAATCGCGAATTCGGTAGATTTCGGAGCTGGGCCGAATCGAGCTTTGGGTTTTATCCGTAATTGACATCTGAAAACAAAATCCACAACTCCGTCAAATTAGACCGGCTCCTCTTTCTCCGTCTTTCTCTCTCTCCAGTTACCGGATTCCGCCGGCTAGATCTCGCCCCTCACCGCCATTTAGTTGCTCCGTATTATCATTTCCTTTCCTTTTCATTCTCCCCTCGATGGGTCGTTCTTAGGCTCGGATCTGACTTTGTTTCATTCGGTGGAGAAATCAGCGATTACAGGTGGTGATTACTGAACCGAGGAGATGTATGTTTCAGTAATTTTGATCAAACTATCACTGAAAATTTTCCAAATTCCTAAGCATTTCCTTCCTGTTCTCCTATTAGACGTCTTTGTTGGATATTCCTTTGATCTGTTAGACTTAATTCTTCAAAATTTTCAACTTCATTTTTGTGGATTTTATCAGATGAAAGAAGGAATCAGAGCACGAGGTGCCAGATCATCCTCTGTTAACTCTGTCCCTCTGATTCTCGACATTGAAGACTTCAAGGTAAGGATTCAGCTTTTGGTTGCTTATGCTTTACTTTTGAATCATAAGTGATTTTGAAATTTTGTTCACTCGCAGGGTGATTTTTCATTCGATGCATTATTCGGGAACCTGGTAAACGACCTCTTGCCGTCATTCCTAGAAGAAGAAGCAGATTCCGGTGATGGCCACGGCAACATTGGTGGAATTGATGGTTTGGCGAATGGGCATTTGCGTGGGCAATCTGATGCATCCAAGTTGTCTCAGATGTCTTCTGCTCCTTTTTTCCCTGAGGTAGATGGTCTCTTGTCTCTCTTCAAAGATGCTTGCAAGGAGTTGATTGATCTGCGGAAGCAGGTGCGTGAGTTTCTTGGTTCTACGTCGACTACAATCCCTTGTTTTTTCTTTTCATCGTTCTGATATCCAAGGTTTTTGTTAAATATCTTAAAAGGTTGATGGAAGGCTCGACACGCTAAAGAAGGAAGTTTCAACCCAAGATTCCAAACACCGGAAGACACTGACTGAGGTTGGTAGACAAATACTAGATATTCGACACCTCGAACATTTGTGCAATAGGTATAATTGGATTCTTCTTTTAGATAGAGAAAGGTGTGGACGGTCTGTTTGAGAGCTTTGCAAGGTTGGACGGTCGTATTTCAAGTGTTGGACAGACCGCTGCAAAAATAGGAGATCATTTGCAGGTAAAATTGATCCCGACGCATGTGACCAACTATTGGTGATCTATCCAATATTGACACATGTTTCCTTTGTCAGAGTGCAGATGCTCAGCGGGAAACTGCTAGCCAGACGATAGAGCTTATAAAGGTAAGAGCGCATCTATGTTGTAAGGTTGGTCGCTTAGTTAGTTAGATGAATGCTTAAAGTAATCATTGTTCAATAATGCAGTACCTGATGGAGTTCAACGGCAGCCCAGGGGATCTTATGGAGCTTTCCGCTTTGTTTTCCGATGATAGCCGCGTAGCTGAGGCTGCTTCTATCGCTCAGAAATTACGTATGATGTGCAAGCTATATGTTACTTGAAAATGAGACTGTTTGAACATTTTTTTTTTGTACCTGTGATATGATGCTTTATTTTAACTCTATTGCTTCCAGAAAAATGAAAATTTACAGTTAAATAAGGCTGTAATTTATTTCGATGCTCTCCTTGTCAATATCAGGATCCTTTGCTGAGGAAGACATTGGAAGGCAAGGTGCGAGTGCAGCTGCAGGAAATGCAACTCCTGGCCGAGGACTTGAAGTTGCAGTTGCTAATCTTCAGGATTACTGTAATGGTAAACTATTTGGTTTAAACTCTGTTTTTCTGTATATTTACTCAAGAGGATTCAATTGTGACATTTGAATAAAATGTTGTAGAATTGGAGAACAGGCTTTTATCTCGGTTTGATGCTGCATCACAGCGGAGAGATTTATCCACCATGTCAGAATGTGCTAAGATTTTGTCCCAGGTGAATTCTTTATTCTGAAGCATGCAGCTTTACAGTCTAGTAGGAAAACCTGTTTTCCGAAACAAAAAACCTTTCTTACGTAGCTAGTAGTTACATGCTTCTTATATTGTAGATAAGCCAGTTATATAAGGAATGGATGTTTAGTTCTACTCTTGTATGTGTTTCTTAATGTTCTTTTTCTTCTTCTTGACTTTCAGTTTAACAGGGGTACGAGTGCTATGCAACATTATGTGGCAACACGTCCAATGTTTATTGATGTGGAAGTCATGAATTCCGACATTAGGCTGGTGCTTGGTGACAACGGTTCTCAGCCTAGTCCTAGCAATGTTGCCCGTGGGCTTTCTTCTTTATACAAAGAAATTACAGGTCTGAAGGATTGTCATTGATCTGGAATCAATACTTGATAAATTCTTCTATGCCATTCATATCTTTTGTTACTTCTCATGTGTAGACACTGTACGCAAAGAAGCAGCAACCATTACAGCTGTTTTCCCTGCTCCAAATGAAGTTATGGCGATCTTAGTTCAGGTAATGGGCACAGGTAATTTGGACACTGTAGAGCATATGGATAAGCGATACTAACTCTTCTTGTATTTTACGCAGAGAGTTCTGGAGCAGCGTGTCACAGGTATTCTTGACAAAATTTTGGTGAAGCCCTCTCTTATGACTCCACCACCTGTGCTAGAAGGCGGACTATTACTAGTGTGTAGATACCTCCTTATCTCTATTCTTGTCCATCTGTCTAGTATAAATGGGATAAGAAAAATAACTCTTGATTTTTGTCTTTAGTACCTTAGAATGCTAGCGGTTACATATGAGAGGACCCAAGAACTTGCTAAAGACCTCCGAGCTGTTGGATGCGGTGACCTGGATGTTGAAGGTCATTTTGTTACTCTTGTGATTCTGAGTGATAAACCTTTATCGTTGGTGCTGACAGTCTTTATTTTGGCTGTGCAGATTTGACAGAGTCCTTGTTTTCCTCGCACAAGGATGATTACCCTGAGCATGAGCAGGCCTCCTTAAAGCAACTATATCAAGCGAAGGTTTAACAAGATTATTTCATTTTCTGAGTGAGATTAGTTTTTCTTTTGTTCATTAGTTTTAGTGCTTAGTTATGTGTGTTTCTCTACAGATGGAAGAATTACGTGCCGAGGGTCAAGTCTCGGAGTCATCTGGGACAATAGGACGTTCTAAGGGTGCTTCCATATCATCTTCTCAGCAGCAGATATCAGTCACGGTTGTGACGGAGTTTGTTCGATGGAATGAAGAAGCAATATCCAGATGCACATTGTTTTCACCTCAGGTTACCGAACTTGGTAATTTATGACAGTTAAGTAAACTCTAGCATACGGATGTATATCTGATCTATGTAACTATTTCTTTGTGCAGCCAGCAACGCTTGCTGCCAATGTTAAAGCCATACTTACTTGCCTACTAGACCAGGTATTCTGTACAAAAAGATTCTATAAACATTCAAATTTCATTGTGCTGACGCAATGATGAATACTTGCAGGTGAGCAGATACATAACTGAGGGACTTGAACGGGCAAGGGATGGCCTGTCTGAAGCTGCAGTATTGAGGGAAAAGTTTGTTTTGGGCACAAGCGTTAGCAGAAGAGTGGCTGCTGCCGCTGCCTCAGCTGTAATTACTTCACTTTGCTCTTTCTCATTATTCGAAGTGCTTATTATTCAATTCTCAGGTGGAGTTACTTATAATTTCTCTGATTACTTCTCAGGCAGAAGCTGCTGCTGCAGCTGGTGAAAGTAGCTTTAAATCTTTCATGGTTGCTGTGCAACGTTGTGGTAGCAGTGTTGCTTTAGTTCAGCAGGCATGTTGAGCTACCTTTAATGTTATCAGTTCGTTTCAATTATTTATTATGAGAAAACTTTTTGCTACTCAACCATCGAAATAGTTTAACTATTTGATCTTCTACTGTGGAAATTCTGTAATTTGGTTCATGTTCTAATTTAATAATTTTTTGTTCCAGTATTTTGCAAACTCTATATCTCGGCTTCTCCTACCAGTGGATGGTGCACATGCTGCTTCATGTGAAGAAATGTCAACTGCTCTGTCGAAAGCAGAGGCAGCTGCTTATAAAGGACTACAGCAGTGCATTGAAACTGTGATGGCTGAGGTGAGTTGCTTTTTGTGTATATACAAACAGATCCATGAGGATCAATGCTGAACAGGATTAGGAGTCATGCTTAGAATTTTCTAGTGGTTCAAAGACTTCGATATGGCATTTTCCAGGTTGAAAGACTACTTTCATCAGAGCAGAAGGCTACCGATTATAAGTTACCTGATGATGCAATTGCGCATGATCACCGCCCAACAAATGCCTGCATAAGGTTTGTCTAGCTCAAGCTCTATTTTTTCTTATAGACGCTTCACTTTTTATCTTTTCCTGTAAAAAGCCATTAGTGTACTCAGTAGTTTGCTGAAACGATTTTGCATTATCACGATTCACGTCTCAACATTGTGCACTTCGTTTTTATCTGATCTTCTAATCAGCTTGTCACTTTGATCTCTATTTCCAATCTCTTGTTTAGAGTTGTGGATTATCTTACACGGGTGCTTGAGTCAGCCTTCACTGCCTTGGAAGGTCTTAATAAGCAAGCCTTCCTGACGGAACTGGTATGATTCATCAAGCCTTTTAATTATTATAAGTTTTAGTTCTTGCCTATGGCTGGTGTTCCATCATTATAACAATGGAATTGATTCAATTAGCTACCAACTCAATTTTGTTCTTCCCCAATGTTGCAGCTTCAAATTAACAGTTAAAAAGAATAATTTGTTTGATGCACCATATGCATGCTTTATATCGAGATGATTGAGGGTCTGAACTAAATTTTTGATGTGTTATATGTAGGGAAATAGGTTAGACAAACTACTACTAACTCACTGGCAGAAGTTCACGTTCAATCCCAGGTATAAATACTCAGCTCTTGTTTGTTTTCTCACACTCTTAGTCAAAAAACTCTGTACCACTGATACAGATGCATAATAACTCTGTTTTGTGATAACTGATATACTTTGGTTGACAGTGGAGGACTGCAGCTGAAACGTGACATAAACGCTTACGGAAGTTTTGTTAAGAGCTTCAATACTCCAGCTGTGGATGAGAAATTTGAGCTTCTGGGCATGTAAGAATAACATTCTTGAGCCTGTCAGGTTATTGATTCTTTACATCGTCACTTAATTACTTCATCTAAGCAATTATTCTATTTACTTGTGTGAGTACAGAATAGCGAACGTGTTCCTCGTTGCTCCAGAAAGTCTATCAAGTCTGTCGACTTTGTTCGAGGGTAGTCCAGGCATTCGCAAAGACGCTGAAAGGTAAGAGAAAGAGAGACTGAGAGATTGTTAAGATAATTTGGAAAATGAAATTGAGAGAGTGGAAAAAGAAGGAATGTTGATTATTTGTGGAATGTAAATATTTGTTCAGGTTTATTCAGCTGCGGGAGGACTATAAGAGTGCAAAGCTGGCAACAAGACTCAGCTCCTTGTGGCCAAGCTTGAGCTGAACTGGCTGATGATACCAGTGTTTAAAGACACTTTGGAACCCAGAACATTATTATTATTTATATGTTTGTATATGCTTCTTTAACCATCCTTTTCTGAATCCTCATTTTTATCTATTTCTGTGTGTTATGGGATCTGTTTATTTTTCCTTTGCT
Source organism: Microthlaspi erraticum (assembly GCA_902728155.2). NCBI lineage: Eukaryota > Viridiplantae > Streptophyta > Magnoliopsida > Brassicales > Brassicaceae > Microthlaspi > Microthlaspi erraticum. The sequence continues at coordinate 418,847 of CACVBM020001218.1, read as the reverse complement.
TTTCCAGACAGTTTTATTTGATACTAGAGACCTGTAATCGGACATGTTTTCCGGAGAATAGACTCAACAGATACTGATGCTTGTGGCCCATAATGGAATAATGGATTTTAATGTTAATGTATGTTAGTTTCTTGAATTTAGTTGTGATGCCGTCACCATTTTTCTTAGTGGTATATATTAATTTGAAAAGAAATTTATCAAAATATAGAGATGTAAGTTCTTTCTTGACTAACTGTATCAGTGGATTAGTTGCACTGCTGTTTTAATTGATGTTACCTAACCAATTCGACTAAAAGAGTGCAAAATTAGTGTCGATTCATATTCCTAGCAAGTATATGTTTGCTGTGTGCCTAAACTCTTTCTCTTCTCTTGCTGCACTTTTTCTCAAGCCTCTCTGATCTAATCTGAATTTATGATTGTGTTGATTCTTGATCAGAATTTGTCATCAGACTGAGGCGCTTCTGCAGTACTCAACACTGAGTTCCGGTTTTGCTCATTAACGTACTTATGGCCATGTCCTCAGTAGCCGATTTGCCCATGGGAATGTTAACACCAATACAGATCCATGGAACTACTGAGTACCGCCAATCCCTCCGTAATGCAAAGTGACAGTCTCAATCCAAAGGTCTAACCTTGATCATTGGTTATAAAATAAAGTCACCAAACTATTAAACTCTTTTGTGTCATGCATCTTTTGAAACCTTAATTTTCTTATTTTGAACCTCTTTATAAGAGTATTTGATATGTTTGATTTGTGTGTTTCTGGTTGGATTTGAATGTTTTAATTTTTTTTTTAAGTTCCCTTTGGATGTTAGTTTTATTTGATATGTTAGTTTATTAAATTTAATTGTGGTGCCGTCACCATTTTTCTTAGTGGTATACTAATTTGAAAAGAAATTTATCAAAATATAAAGATGTGAGTTCTTTCTTGACTACCTACCTGTATAAGATGATTAGTTCCACTGATTGAAGTAAACAATCAATTTGATGTTATATAACCAATTCAACTAAAAGAGTGCAAAATTCCCGAACCGGACCGATTGAACCGAATGCACAGTAAAGGAAGAAAAAGGAAAATAACCAAAATGGCAACAAAATTTAAACGTTGCAAAATCCGCTCGATGTGTTGGTTTGAAAAATCCCAAGAACCCTAACACTCGAAATCGCGCCAGATCTGATTCATCGTCGCAATACTAATTTGATTTCACCCTCGTTTCTCTCCATCGCTCTCTTCTCCTTCTTCTTCTAAGTCGACCACATTCCTCTCCCTCTCCATCGTTCTTGTTTGAATTTGTGGGAAGACTCTCTTTGGTCTCCGATACTGAAATTTCTCTACTCGTTCATCGACATCTGGTGAGACCCTTAACATTTTGGTTTGATTTTGTTAATAGAGGTCTTTAGTTTCTTTTCTCACTTATTTATGGTGAATTAACTACACAATTTTGCCTGTGTCTAGTGAAAAGCAGAGAGCATGGCGAACACAATTCTTCGCGGGCAGATGATTTTCCAGGACGAGAATGCATTGGCACATCAAAAGAGTAATGCTTCTTTACACTCCTTTGGTACAAGAGGAAATTTTGTGTTCTCTGATATTTGTTACGGTAGAAATGAAATGGTAAAATATATTTCTTCTTAGTTTTTATTTGTTGTAACAAATTGTAGAGGCTGTTGCTGCTGCGGGAAAAGGCAAGAGCTCCCTCGCAGCTCCAAAGAAAAACGGAGCGGGTTTTGGAAGCCGAAGGGCTTTGCATGATATTACAAACAAGTCAAAGTTGCAACCTCAAGCTTCTTCCAAGACGAACAAGAAGAATCCCGAGGGATTAGACTTTGACATAGCAAAGGAAGGTTTCTTGCATGATCACCGCAAATGCATTGAGCAACAACAGCAATACCAGTGGGACAGTTACTTCTCTCAACACATCATCCTTGGTATATAATGACTTGTCACATCTTATGGTTTCCATCGCTCTTGGTTTACTTTATGCTCATTGTTCTGCTTTTTCAGATACCAACAACACCAAGGAACGGATTCATGAAGACGATATTAAAGATGTAAGATTAGCGATATATGCATCAATCCTCTGGTTTTGATAAACTTTGACGACTCTTTTCACTTGTGTTGCGCCATAGGTGGGTGACAAAAGCAGCAACACTTGGGATGATGAGCTTAAGGAGATTTCAATGGAGGAGTTTTCAGATTTACTGGAATGCTCAACTCCACCTCACTCGCCCATCCATTCTTCTTTACCTTCATCGCCTTTGCCATGGCTTTTTGAAGCTGTAGAATTCAAGCTCAAGGAAGATGAAGACACCACCTGAGTTCCAGTTTTTTGCTTTAGTTTCTTTGTTTCTTGTTGGATTAATACAGTAATTATTTTAGTTCCCTTTGGATGTTACCATCTATCTACAAATCTGCTTGAAACCCATTCATTACTCAGTATTGTTACTACTTACTAGAGAGTAAAAACAGTGTACGCTTATAGAATTTACAGTATGGGCACCACCAAGAATTTACAACTTCCTCACAGCACACACCACACAAAACCCCAAACTACAATGAATGAAGCACGTGAAAAAAAAAACACTTTCTAAATTTCTTCTCTCTATATATATATAAATCTGTTGTTATATCCCGAGCTTATGCACTCACCTGACTCGGGCGTGGGAAAAATAAGACAACGTGGTTGGTCGGTGTTAAAAGCGTTTCAGTGAGGCATTTCCTCGCTGGATTTGTCAACCATTCGTACATTGTATTGTTCGTAGACTCTTCCTCTGTTATCTGCCCACCACTGTTCCGCTTGTTTCTCACTAAACTTCTTTCGGCTGTCATCAAACAAAACCGGTCAAGGCAAAGTTGCACTCCAAACCTTAAAAGCCGAGAGAATAAGATGATGAATGTACCTGAAACGGACACGTTTGAGGTCTCTAGCACCTCCGGCTAAGGCTGTGAGAGTGATATAGACACCAGGCTCGTCTTGTTCGACCCATTCCTTCTCGCTCTGTGCTTCATTCGTTGCTTCACCATTTCCAAATACAGGTGTTATGGTCCCATTAGAAAGCATTGGAGTATTTATGCCGTTTGGCTCGGATTCTTGGCTAATTGGTCGGTTTAAGATATTGAAAGGGTCAATGCGACCAGGGCTGGAACCAAATGAACTAAGAGACGGAGGAGACTTCACAGTCCGAGCTGATCCAACGGGTAATCTTTCAGCCATGTCTTTCAGCTGCACAGTTTCGTTGATGGTTATAATCAGTCATAAGAAAACAACCGTAATTATATAAACCATAAACCATATTTTTACTTTTACAAGCTTTTAACTTACTTGAGCGGTAAGTGATTTGATCACTTCTTTCGCTGCCTTGCATCTTGTCGTCTCTTCGCTAGCGATTGCCAACGCCTCTTTGAGCTGCTTGGTTGTTCTTTCCAGTTCAACTTCTTGAAGCTGTGCCTTCCTTGTAAGACTTTCGACCTGATGTCCCATTTACTTGTTAGCAAAGAAGCAGCCATAAACAGAAACTACCGAGGAGAAAAATTTAAATGAGTTTGTTTCTTTAGAAAACCAAGGAAATTGCCAGCAAAGCTTCGCCATCAACATAGTAAAATCCAGAACATAATTGACCATGATCAGAAAACACAGAACGACAGAAACGTAGCAGTATAATCTCACCAGCTACGTCTTTTTGCAGTAAAGAAACGTGGAAATAAGAGAGAGAAAAAGATGGGGGAGAGGAAGCATACCTGAGATCTTAGCTTAACAACCTCTTGGCTTAGATTATCATTGGTTCTCTTAGTATCATCCACAAAGATTCTTGGTGTGGTTAGTCCCGAAAGAGTGGGAGTTGGTGTAGTTGAACGAGGTGGACTGGGACGTCTTGATATTGGGGAAGTTGCCCGAGACACGATTCGAGAACCAGGAACAGAAGCTGAGAAGAACTTCTTTGATGCTCCGAACACTGGATTGAAAGACTTGGCTATGTTAAGCGCACCCCGTTGAGAGCTTCCACTCGGAATAGGCGACACACGACTACTATTGAACTCGTATTTCTTGTTCTTCTTATATCGACTGTCCACTTGTCTCATGGAGTCCATCAACGAAAATCTAGCTAACTGTCCATCGGATCTAGAATCCAACTTGTCATCTTTGTCAACGGGATCTGATCCCTGGTTAATGCTTCCTCTTCTACTCAGAGACGAATGAGACGATGCATCAGTTTCCATAGTCTTTTTCAATTTGTTAAAACACTTGTCACACACTCGATATGGTTTGTTCGGGTTCGGTGCCATACAAGCCTTCAGCGACTTTTTGTTGCTGCACGAGTGGCAAAACACTAGTCCGCAATTGTAGCAATTGTGCCTCTTTCTCTTAAAATTGAAAGGCTGACGGCAACCTGAACACATGGACTGGTCCATCCCTGATGCCCATCTGTGAATGCAGACAGCTGCTGTGAAGTTAGTGCCACAGGCAATACTTTTCACCTGTTTATCCTTGAGTGATTCTACCAACGTCGGGGAATTTCTATCATCTACATCCCCATGACCAAGTCTGCCATTTGATCCCTTTCCCCAAGTGTAAACCTCTGTCCTCGACGTTAAAACTGCAACATGATAAGCACCGCAGGCGATCTCTTCGACAAAACTCTTGTGAAGTTTACCTTCGACACGGCTCGGAACTTTTCCATCTGCATGTGAGTTTCCAAGCTGACCATAGACAGGACTTCCCATAGTATAGACATGGCCTGATGTTGTAAGTGCAACCGTTAAACTGTGCCCACATGCAACTTGACAGAAATTGGGTTCAACAAGTGCAGCAACACATGTAGGCACCAGTTTTGGCTCTTTGTTACCATGACCAAGACGACCCTTATCACCATCGCCCCATGTAAAGAGCTTTCCAGATGAGCAATTACTCGAGCTCGAGCTCCCAACCATGACTTCCACAACTGCTGCTGTGTGCCATACACCACATGCTGCCCGGACAGTGCGAAGACCTTTTAAAGAGTCAACCTCTCGAGGCATGAAAACACTTTTCTTGTCCCCGTGGCCCAAAACTCCAAAGGTCCCATCACCAAAAGTAAACAACTGCCCAGCAGAGGTCACGACTGCTGTGTGGTAAGGTCCACAAGCGACGGATGATACATGTATCCCTTCCAACAGAAAATTAACCCGTTTTGGGACCCAGTGACTGACTTCATTTCCATGTCCAAGAACACCAAAATCCCCTTTCCCCCAGGTATACAAATCCCCCGATAAAGTAACTGCACAGCTATGGAACTCACCACATGCTACAAGCTCAATATTTGTGGTGTTAAGTGCATCGATGAGCTTTGGATGTTGAATATTGGAATCAACGCCGTGGCCAAGCCTGCCTTCAGATTCCTCTCCCCAAGAAAAACTTTCTCCTTGTTTAGTCACAAGGACAGCATGCTGTCCACCACAAGATATATTTTGGACGTCAAGTACTATCGTAGATTCTAAAGCTTTTGGCAATAAGGAATCCATTTTTATGTCAAACGAACTTCCAACTCTACGGTTTCCACCTCCCAAAACACCTTCTCCTATGCCTTCTCCCCAGATGAAAACATCTCCTAACGCATCTCCATCATCATGACCAGAACCATGGCTCGATGAACTAACAGCACTTGACATACTAACTCTAAAAGCATCCATGCCCATACCCCTCATATGTCCATGCATGCTATCTGAGCCTCCAGAATGAACAGAAATGGTTCCAGAATCTGAGGGATAAAATCCTTTTGGAGGAACTGCATATAATGCCATTTCCGATAAAGCCTTGTCAAGCTTAGGCGGGCTCTCAAATGGACTGTGAATGCGATGGTGACTAGAACCATCCTGAAAGATAATAGAAAATGTCCTTAGCGTTAAAATGCACAAAAGTATGTGCGGAAAACCATTTTCAGTACCTTCTGCAAACTGTCATTGCTACTAAAAGGAGAGTGTAAAGGAGAGCTTCTCCGGGTATACGTCCTTGGGCTGTTAGCTTCAGATGGTGTCCCATCACTTCTTGATTCAGTCCTCCTGTTTCTTTGATGGCAATGTGAAATCAAGGCTTTAAGACCACTAAACCACACCTCAGCCTCATCTTTATCCTTGCAGATCTACCAAATAAAATCCTACCACCAGATTAATTAACTTCAAATAACCACAGAGACATTTCGAGTGACAGTGTGATTATTTCATAGCGGAAGCAAAAAAAAAAAAAAATGGTTTAAGAAAATCTCACCACATCCAAAGACCTCTCGCTATATATTAGTGAAAAAGACTGATACTCCTTCTCGGGGCGAGGATACCTCTGAAAAATAGGCTACAAGAAAGCCAATGCAAGAATTATCAGATTATCACATAAATGCATCTTCGGGCTAAGGAAATTGACACATGAAAAGTTGCATAAAATATCAGAAAGAAGGCAAGAACGAAACGATAGTAAGATATAAAACTGGAGAATACAATCACAGCATGAAAACAACGATCAAGGATTTGAATCTTTCGAAGACAACACTAAGAAAGTGATGTAGGACTGCTACACAACTGAGTCTGGTATATACAATGCAACTATTAAAGAGCCATAAACCACATGATAAGAAGAATCAGCCACAACTTTGGCACTAGAACATAAATAACCAGAATAAGTACACCTTCTTGGGAGGATCAGAGATCCGACCCCGTAAAGAAGTCCATGGTGAATAGATATTACAGTCCTCATGAACTCGTTCTAAGTATTTCACTGGATGGTCAAGGGAAATAGGGAATTAAAATCACATCATCCACACATGAACTTACAGTGCGTTGTCCAGATATGATCCTAGAAACATGGCTCAGCTTCAAATGTTTCTCCTCCTTTCCCGAAAACCATATCAAAACAGTTTCATCCTGAAAGTTACACGCAACTAGTTCTTGAGCACCAAACAGTGAGCTACATGTAAATGCAGTTGTGAAAGAAATTATAAAAAAAAATATATATATATCACCGTAGAGCTTACATTAGAAAGGCGAAATGGGCAGAATTTAGGCTTCCCTCTTCTTCCATACTTGAGCAAGTAAGCTCCCTTTTTCAGGGCAATGATAGCCTGAGTCAATCAAATAGCATTCCATAAGCAAAGTAGGTGAATCTTTTGTAATGTAGATTTCGGCTCAGCAATAATAATATCAAATAGAGGATACAGAAAACAAGTATCAATGCACATATGACACAACGAAATATGAATCATGGGCAAAGTGCGAGATATTCAGATATTTAGCAATCTTAAATCCATGATAATTGCATCTAATAAAACTCCAGGATTAAGCTAAATTACATAGATTAGCTTGAGTTTGAAATCGAAGTTAGCTCTAAGGATTCGCCTATGAACCAATCTTCTCTAACCTAAGAAATCCCAAGCGAACAATCCTACCGTAAGATTCAGCCGATAGATATATGAAATTCCATCGAGAAATTTTCATCAATAAGCAACGAATTCGATTAATTATAGCAACATCGACATGGAGAAGGAAATATAAACACCTGCTCGATATCTCTCTCAACTGGACCAGCTCTGCTGAGATCCGACGCCATCCTTCCGTTTCTCGACATAAACGAATTTCAACGAAGCTTTTCAGAAGCGAAACCCTCCATCAGCCGAAAAATCCACTTTACTCAATAGCTCAAATGTGAAAACAAAATTTCAAAGACTATCTACATTCGCGGAATCCAGTATTCATCTCCGTGATCGTCGATCTCGAAGCAACTGCAACACGTTTACTTCCATCTGAGCAGCGCAGAGCAGCTTTTTTGAGCTCGAATAGATTCAAAATCGATCCGAATAGGGAAAAGAAGAAGCGCCGCCGTTTAAGCAGGAAAAGTCAGAGAATGCCTTGACTGGATGCTGGTAAACTCTGGTGCAGGCGCGAGAGAAAGTGAGGAAATATTGGGAGGCAGAGAATCTAGAGACATGGCATGATCTACTACGCAGTTTTCTAGCGAGCGAGAGAGAGAGAGAGAGAGAGAGAGAGACCAAAAGGCGGATTCTACAGACTATATTAATATATACAGTAATCAATCTTTTTGCTTTTCATTTTCTTAGCGTCTAACTATACTAGACATCAATAATTTAAGCTGTGTGAAGATTTAGCTCATAATCAACAATGGAACTTATAGGTACCTATCTATGGATAATGGATTACTTGGATTGGAGTATATATTTACTCTGTTTTGAGATTTAGTCAATTAATTTGTGTTATTATTCAACTGATAATTTTTACTCAAGTTGTGTGTGTTAAAGAAATGACCGAAGATACGATCGACTTTTATAAACGATCGTTTCAATATAAGCTTAGAATTTTCACAAATTTTATTGAGCTGTTTTCAACCTTAAATTTTATGGAAATCTTCCAAAATGAATACAACTGTATAAACCCTCCAGCTAATGGTGTAGATTACAAAATTGTTCTACTCATGAATACCTGGAAAACTTATGAAACATTTATCAGACTTTTGACATACATATGTGATGCAAATGAACTTTCCATAACGAATAAATGAATAGTCTCCAACATGTACAATCGAAGCTTGTTTTCTCTTTTCAAAATTTGTCATACAAAAGCACCTACAGTTTTGGTTTACTTTCCTTTGAGGATAATTTGGTGTTGCGTTTGAATCAGGCCCATGTCGTCATAGCTATAAAATTGGGAAACTAGCCCACAACCTACGCGTTTCGGTTATAGGCCCGTTTTAGACTTTTAGTATTAAACATAATTATTTTTTTGATTCTTATGAAACTGTAAGAATTTTTAACAGAAAACAAATACTGAAATAAAAAGGTCAAGGTAGATAAACGAGCTTATCACCTTTTTCTCCGTTTAATCAAGCTTGGGCTATGATCTGAAATGAAAGAAAAGAAAAAGATATACAAAGTTCCAGTAATTTCAAAACCTGTTATAAAACAATGCATGTGTTCACACTCGTTGAAGTTGTTACCTTTAAAGTTAGAATACAAAGACCATATGGGAATCATCGATTTTCAAATGGTTTATGGTTAAATATATATTAAAGTAGTGGCGATGTTAAATTGATTATGCACAACAAAAACAAGAGAAAACGTGATAGGATAACAGATAAGGGAGTATGTATCTGGACAATTATATATTCGTCATCCCGTGTACAGTTGCCACAAAAATAGACACGGGATCAACGTGTGTAATGAAAATAAAACACTCAAATAAGATTAGTACTTTGATGCTAATTCTTTTTTTTTATAATAAAAACAATTATTTGTCATTCGTGTAACCACTTCCACGACTCTATGTAACATTTCGAATTAAAATATTCTAAAACGTAACCAAAATGTGACAAAACATATAGTATTAGTTTGTTAAGTATGACCTCAACGAAGAGAGAGGATCAAGGCCGATAGGATTGACCAAGTTACCAACCGACCTGATAAAATCATACGCAAAGAAAAAGAAGCAAATCTTGGAGTCTTTGACCACCTCAAAAGTCAACTCTCCTTCAAGTGGTTTGCCTTTTAACTACAAACAAAAACACAAAGACCATAAAGACAAACCCCTCTATATATATCGTTCCACTCAATACGACAATCCATAACTTTTCAGCTCAAAAACAAAACCAAAACCTCTGAAAGAAAATGAGCAAATCTCTAATCAATTATTGTTTTCCGATAATCCGTAGACGCCAAGCAATTAGCACTCTCGTCTTCTGGGAGAACGGATCCACTAAAACCCTATGTGGCTCCAAGAAACATGTCGCCGGAGAAATCATGTTCGAGTTTCCTGATCAACTTGTGTGCCACGCAGACTCTTTCTTCATCGGTCGTCCGGTTCCAGCTCTAGCCATGGACGACTACCTCATCCCAGGTCAAACCTACTTCGTCTTACCGATCGAACGTTTCGCCTACAGAATCTTAACCACTTCGTGTCTCTCAATCTTCAACTCAAATCATGAAATTATTCGGTCAAATAATCCACCGTTGAATTTCACCGCCCCGTCGAGTCCACCACCGTTTGAATATTCCAAGGGACTAAACGGGAAGATTCTGATCAAAGTTTCTCCGAATTTTATCATCAGTCTTATATGTAAAAACAGTAACAACAGCAGAGAAGAGGCTATGATAGATTGTGGTGAAAGGACTGAGATTTGTAACTCTCCCGAGTTAAAGAAGCAGTACGATCAGCTTGTCGGAACGAGAGAACACATATGGTCACCGCAGTTGCAGACGATCTCCGAGCATGAGATTAGGGTTTCTCCATTAAGGTTCTTGGGGATTATTCGGAGACAACAAGAAGTGAATTGACTAAGATATGAAAAGTACTCATGTTTCTTCTTTTGTATTTGTTTTTAGGAAAGCTGTATTTGAAAAATAGAGTAGTTGGTATTAAATACCTGATTGTTTAGTTACCTGATTGAGTAAGTCATGCATGAACAAGTTGACAAATTGCATGTTTTTAGAGTATTTCTACAAGAATAATATATTAATTTGCAAGGTGCTCCTGCATATGATATACAGTAGAAACTCTATAAATTGAGAAACTCTATAAATTGATACTCGATAAATTAATAAACTCTATAAAATAATAATTTTCTCCAGTCCCAAGTTGGGCCAGTGTAAAAATTAGCAAAATTCGATAAAATAATAAGATAATAATATTTTTGAAACTCCTATGTAAATATATGGTCCCATTAATATCATAAATTAATAATTACCATAAATAAAAATTATGTAAATATATATCTATGATAATATACTAAAATATAAGTATAACTTTCATTTCTTTTTTACTAAAACTCAAATATATTTAGAATTCATCCCTAATTTTAGAATGAACCTATACAAAATATAAAAACTTTTAAATTTCTTATTTTTATTTAGTTTAATATTTAATTTAATTATTTTTAAAATAAAACAACTATTTTATTCAAAATCGATAATTTAATAACTCTATAAATTAATAAAATATCAAAGTCCCAACTTTATTAATTTATAGAGTTTATATATTGTAGTTCATTCTTGACAATTCAACTACTTAACCTGAAGTCGCATGTCAATTTGTTATAGCTTTGATGATTTATTAATTGCCCTATGGTCTACAAAAAGAAAAGGTACATTATAAGAAAACAAATAAGTAGCAACTTATTCTTACTTTTCTTCGTAATCCCTCCGCATGATGATGCTGGCTACGTTAACTTTGAATTTTCTATATCGCCAAGGGAAAAAAAAAACCTTTTAGATGTCAAAGCACTCTCGGTTACAATCTGAATAAATAAATTATCAGCTTTCTGTTTATTGGTTTGGGCCCTTTAGGCTTTTCCGTGCGATTAATATGTTTGGATTGGCTATTCGAACTCAGGGTGGGTCGTATTGGCTCACTGTAAGTAGCAGAATTTTTATTATTTTCTCGGCGATAAACATATTTATTTGGTGTATACGTAACAACTTTATTGTATTAAAATTCTCAGATTTTGTGCAAGTATGAATATGTAAAACACAATAGTAGATGCACGAGAAGTTTAATCTCAAATCACATTGAACACTCGACTTTATAAAATCGACTCTAACTCAAACTCAGGGTGGTCTTTTGTTTTGTATGCTCTCGCTTCCAAAAACATCCGACATCAAACCAAAAACCAAACCGTTAAGTCATCAGTTATCGTGAACCGATGAATCAAACCGGCCAGTTTAGTTAAGGTTTCGGTCCATGAATTAATAAAAAGGGTGGAAATTAGGCGCGTGGGGCCAACGGATGTCGGAGGGAAGTGAGACAACACGCCACCTCCGCCGATTAGGCAAAGAAGCATTCGTCTTTGTCTCGACTCCTCCATTATTGGGTTTTCCTTTTAGTTTTTGCAAACATTTTCTTCTCTCGAGCCCCGTGCCTTCTGCTCCTTTTCTTTAACTTTGTCATAAATCTACTGCTACATGCTTTTATTTTTCTCGTTTTTATTTCTTTATTAAATGTTAACCCTTTTTTGTTTTTGTGACTTCCGAAGTTATTAATTTTCTTTGCAAAATGTTATCACCCACCTATAATCTCGTATTCAAGAGTTAATTTCTTGTTTTCTATCTTAAATGGTGAAACAGCAAGCGACTTAATTAGATTGAGAAAGAGGAGCATCGTCTCCATACACAAGAGCATAATACTGGAAAAATATTCAATTCGCCGATTTGTTTAATTATTCCTGTTGTGAAATGTTTAGTGATATTAACACTTGATATATGTGAAAGACCGTTTAAGCGAAACACAAAAGCACACTTATGAAACAAAGTGGCTTTAGTCTGAGGAACAAAAAAATGGAAATGTGGGCTTACGTAAGATAGTACAAAGATGAAACTCTAGCTCAGAAGACCTCAAAAGTGAAGCAATGATTCGACGGCCGCAAAGCGTGGTGAGAAGCCGACGAACAATTTGTTGAAAGGGTTCTTTCACGTGCATTACTCAACCCAGTTATTCTTCTTTTAGAGCTTTTATATAAACAAAAAAAACATAAAAGTGACGGAAAAAACATGCATATCGAACTAATTAATTAAGACCTGCACATAACGATTTAACAAATTAACGACTTAATCAATCTGAATGATTTTGATGAAATTAAACTGAATTATATTATTCACTAATGGATAACGTATGATGATAGATCAAAGATGTCATGTCACTTGGAAAAACATAGCATAGCAAAAAACACTACCGTATCTATTAGTATTTGTCTATTTGATAGAAATGTACGTATAAGACAAGTCCAAAACATTGTGTTTTCACTCGTTCATGAATGATGAGAAACAGTCAAATTAGATAACATTAGTTTTAGGGGATGGATAAGCAACACGTACTTTCTTTTTTTCCTTCTTGGAAGATTGTAAAATTTGATCCATATTGAGGTAAACGATATACGTACTGCTAGACTGCTAGTAGAGTAGTAAAAGGCCAAAACGCTCACGACCAAAAAAAAAGGCCAAAACGCTAAGTGTGGTATACCGAATCGAACCATGCATGGACCTAAAAGAGTTAACCGGCTATAGGAAACGAAATCCTGGGTTTCTTACGCGCAAGTGGAGCCACGCGCACGAGCGCTTGTGGGGAACTTTGTCATCTGATAAAGAATGATAGAAAATAAATGAATTACTTTAAAATTAAACTTCAGCTAAAATCCAAAAGCAAAGAAGAAGGTATCATGTGCCATTACTTTGAGGTATTATTAATTAAAAACATAAATAAGTATATAAACATAAACAAAATAAAAGCTAAAACCAAAAAAATCAAGTGAAAAAAAATTTCACTTTCCTCTATCTATCTTTCTGCAGTTGTCCATGATTATTATTAGAGAGAGACAGGAAGAAGAAGAAACAATCTAGAAGAAGAAAACAACACATACTTTCACTCTTCAGTACTGTTTTTAGGGAAGTAGGAAGATCCAAAAGAAACCCCAAGATTAGAAGCTACATCAGATACCAACAAGAAAAATAGAGAGAGAGAAACTTGGATACGCGTTAGATTTTCTAGAGAGAGAGGAACCCAAAGAAGAGTTTGCAGTGTTCTTTTTCCTCCTGTGAGCAGAGTGATCAGTGAGAGAAAAACCAAAAGAAATAAAGTCAAAAGTGGCAGTAGATTGCAGTATCTTCTTCTTCTTCTTCTTCTTTCCCATCAGAGATTTTTTTTGTAGAAAGAATCGTTTTTAAATTCATTAGTTATGTGCATTGGAGCTCTATGCTGCTGCGTTGTTTATCTATTAGCTAAGAAGAAGAATTAAGGTTTTGTTTTTCATTAGTTTTTTCTTGTTCTTTCAATTTGCGGGATTAGGGTTTGGATTTAATCAGCTGTGGCAACGACGAGGAGGCATAATCTACCGACGTCGGATTCCGGTGCCTTCACCGACTGGACGGCGACAACGACGACATCTTCACGCGCCACCGAGGATCTTTCCCTTGGTTTTAATGCTGGTCCCTCCGTCGTCCACGGTGGTATAGGCTCGGCTTCCGCCGCCGCCGGCGTTTCTTCATGGCCTCCCGGAACCTCCGTCCGTTACGGTCTCCCTTCGTCGGCGGCGGCAACAGAGATGGGGATGGTCGGTCTAAGAGACGTCTACCTTGTTGCTCCGGCTTACCACCATCACCACCAGAACCCCGGAGTTGTATCTGGATCTGATCAGATTAACGGTAATGCAGCGGCGGCGGCAGCCGCGCTCGGCGTCGGAATGATGCCTCTTCTCGCTTCAGCTCCGTCGCAGCACCAAAACGTGGAAGACACCGACCTTAACTTCCTCGGAAACAGCCGGAGATGGCAGAACAATAACGACAACCACAACGAGACGCAGTACCTCCACTTCAAGAGTACTCACCAGACGACGGTGGGATCGAGCTCGAACAACTCCGGGTCTGGGTCAGCCGCTTCTGGAACCGCCACGTGTCAAGACTGTGGAAACCAGGCGAAGAAGGAGTGTAAGCAGAGGCGGTGCAGGACTTGCTGCAAGAGCCGTGGCTTTGATTGTTCGACGCACGTGAAAAGCACGTGGGTCTCTGCGGCTCGTAGGAGAGAAAGGCAGGTCATGCCCTCCGGGAATCCAACAGCCGGCTCGTCTCTTTCGACCTCCTCCGGGACTAAGAAGGCGAGGATCGCTGGGTCTCAACAACAAGCCACCTCTCATACTTCAACGTCTAACACGCCTCCTCAAAGTTTCGATACTAGCTCTAGCCGCCAAGGTATTATTACATTTAATATATATACATATATGTACATAAATTCATGTTACTATAGTTGCATATAATACTTTGATGATGATTAAAGTTACGGGTGATCATCAATCAGGGTTTTTTGAGTTTTGGAGTCTATATGATAGTAACCAAAATAAAACAATATTCAGTATAGTTCGTTTTGGTATAGTTTCGGCATTACAAAAATGAATTAATCTCAACCATACTAAAAATGAAATCAATTTAGGATTATAATATTTCTCTTTGGTTTCAAATCGGATGGTTTATCTGAAACACTCAGTTGTACTGGTGAAAAGTGAGTGTTTGGTAGTAATCAGTTGTATTTTTGATTTGGTGGTGATTAATAATGATTCATAATTATGCTTTATGTTTTGCAAAGATGGAGGAGGGTCAAGAGAAGCGTGGCCAGGGCAGGTTAGGGCCGCGGCGGTGTTCAAGTGTGTGAGAGTGACAGCAGTGGAGGACGGGGACGACGAGTACGCATATCAGGCGGTGGTGAAAATCGGCGGACATGTTTTTAAAGGCTTCTTGTATGATCAAGGCCTTGAACCTAAAGAAGGTTTTCCTAACATGTCAGATTTGCATTTAGGTGGTGGAGCCAATAATCATAACGGAGTTTCTACCTCTTCACCTATTCTCGACCCGCCAAATGTCTACGGTGGTGGTGGTGGTTCAGGCGGAGGGTTTTACGGTTAAACTCAATCTAATCGACTTTATTATTTTGAAACAAAAGATGCAGTCTTCTTTGTTGTTTGTTTGTTTTTTTTTCTTCCAATGGGGTCGGATACAAACGAATTCACTAACTCTATTGTATGAATTGTTCTTTTGGACGAACTACTTCAGTACTTCTAATGCTGCAACAAGTATTCTCGGCAGATGTTTTTGTTTTTACTTAATTGGTGGAGAAATGTCGTTTCCTTGAATTTGTATTTGGGTACTCAAAGTTTGAGTCTCAAACGTACCATTTTTCAAGCATTTTGAAAAACAATATTGTGATTTATTATTAACATGTTATGAAAAAATATAACTAGTAAAAAAAACGTTTCGACTAAATTTCAACATTCTATGATTATATTGTAGAAATTTCATCCAGTTAAAGTGACTCTGCTGTTCCATAGATTTTGATTTATTGGTTTGATATACAAGCTTTTAGTTTTCTTATTAATTAGTTGAATAATGTATGTTTTATATATCAGCACATATAATTAATTGTACATTTGTCAGCTTCTCAGTCTGAAATTGGATATCTACAATTCCCTAAATTAAATGCTATATGCTTTATATGCATAAATTCATGAGTTATCCTCCATCCAACATTTTTAGGGTTTAAAAAAGCTGTTTTTGCTATAAACTGACTCACTGAGCCTATTTGTGCACTTTTTAGTGTTACTACTATTCTCACTGACTTAGATTAAATTATGCAGGAGACTTTGTAATCTTGTGGCTTCCACCTAGGCTGGTTGTTTGCAGTGTGCAGTGTATACTGTATTTGTTCGATCTCTATTTATTTCTCCTGTAATGATATTAAAACACATGGATCTTTGAGTGTATCCAGAGAAACACAATATTCTTCGAACCATACTTACATTTTGAATCTATCTGAGCGTTTACAACACTACTTCAACACCTCAATAGTCATTATCACAGTTAGAGCGTACAGAAACATATCTACACTTGCGTCAAGTCCTTTTTGCAAAAACAATTATGCCGACATATAATTTTAAAAAATGTTATTACAAACGATAGATTTTTCGCCACCAAATTGTTAAGATCAGAAGGTTTTTATTCTTGTTTAAACACAAAACGTCTTTTCATACATAACATTCGGTGAAACCAGTTACTCGCATTTGACAGCTTCATCAGATACATTTGAATCTAAATGTGAATTCTATTTTTTTTAACCAGACTAGTTGGGTCTGTGCGCTAGTGTCGGTGTTGTGTCAATATCCAAATTAAAATCTCGATAATTTATGCTGTTGACAATGAAAAGAATCAGATTAATCGAACGTTGATACTTGATACTATGTTTAGCTTTATGCAAGAATAAAGCCAACAAACAAAAAAAACTCCGGTATTCCTTGAAACATACCACCATAAGAAAATAATAATAATATATTCGACTGTGCCGTAGGCTTTATAGGGTTTAGGCTTTTTGAACTTTCGAACGTTATATTCGTCCCCCCTCGAAAGAAAATGATATCTAATGTAGATCTTTTTATCAATATGCCTTTTGGTTACATTTGTATAAAATTGATGAACATGTTTGTCAACCAGTGTAAGATGTATCTTATAATTAAGAACTGAACCAAATATATTTGCACTCCCAGACATATCATATTATATGATTAATATATGGTTTCTTGTTGGTGGTTATTATGGTGACCAGCATCTCTACTTATTTCATCACACGTTGGCGATCCATTCAATTTTTTTATTTGTTATAATTTTTCCATCAGAGTTACAGGTTTATAAGGATAAGTATGTTAGGAAAAAATACGAATTATGTACCCTGCATGCGAAAGTAATCATTCAAATTTTTATATTTAAACTACTTGTATAATTCGTTCATACATCAGTCGTATTTTAGAAGCCGTTGGCCATCAAGTAGAGTCGTATATAACACAAAACATAGTACTGTAGAATCATAACACAAGAACATAAACTTTCATTAAATTATATTTATCGTTCACTATAGTTGTGTTGGATCGATAACTAATGAGACTTTTCTTGATCTTTCTAGTTTAAGCAAATCATGATTGAAAATGAAGTTGCTATAATGATTCTTTTCTTACATCCTGAGTTATTCTTCCAAAACTGAAGCCCTCAAATTCAAAAGAATTTTATTTTTCATTGAGGTTTAAATTGTATATATATATGTGTGTGTGTTAACATAATGCACTTTGTTGGGGGCTGAAAAGATTAACGTCAAAATACGAATGAAACAATACTAACAAAAGTACACTCATCCGAATTCGGTTAGTCATTTGATTGACTAGGGGCTAAACCCACACGTACGAGTTGGTGCCAAGGTTCTTGACAGCTGACACTCTAGCAAGTCGACCTTAAAGCAGCTCGTGCGAGTGCGATACATGGAGTCCAAAATATTTAACTACATCCTGACTAAAAAAGTTTGTAAAAACTTCATTGAGCTGTGAAATTAATAAAAAGCGCTCTTTTTTTTCCCTCAAATTATGTGACAAAGAAATATGAGGCGACAAAAAACCATTTAATAAAATTATACTATATCACATGCAACATAAAGAGACATACGGCGTCAGCGTCAGTCTGCATCAGAACGAGTCTATGCCGAAAGGTTTACAGAATGATTTTTTGGCCAACTGTGAAAACGTTTACAAATGGTTTTTTATTTTGTTTTAAACAGTAGACAATGATTCTGTTTGTAGTTTTTATCATTTAAGCTATGAAACTAAATGATAAAAGTGTGAGGCATGTGCAAGAACAACGTGACCGTGGAAGGACAAAGAATGCAAGGAAATAAATCAAGAGGTGCATACTGGATTTGCTAAAGACAGAGATTCATTCCCCTTGGGACTAAACCAAAGTTTAGTAACTATAACTTTTACTTTATTTAATATAACTAGCTTGTAACTGAAGAGATAGTGCACAGCACAAATGTCTTTTTTTTTTTTTTTAAGGAATGGGGCACCGAAAGAGTAACACTTTATATCATATTATTCTGGATGGATTTTATGATAAAATAAAAAAAAACTTGAATTTACTGCAACTCTGTAAGCATTGACTATGTTTTCCAGCGAATGTCGATGGATGGCTGGAGTGAAATTACTTATTCCGGATGAGACATTTGAAAAGCAGTGACCAAGACATATCTGACCTTGGTCTGATCAAAGAATATATTATACGATTCTCTGATATTTAAACCTGGCTGTATACCATTTCGCCAAACCGGAAAAAGAATAATGGAGACAACTTAATTCATTTATACTTCAGTTTGGACCATGATTTTTTATAGTTTAGTGTGGTTTGGATTAACACTGTTGGTGTAGTTTTAAATTTTAAACCCGCATTACATGACAGAATTGCACATGCATGATTCGATTTCACAAACCAAAGTCGTCCTAATCCAAAGGAAAATTACTTGAACAAGTTTTGGTTTGTGGGTTTTGCAACCAATCCTGTTTCATAGAATTCGAATCCATATAACTCCATTTCTAAAATCCACCAGTCTACATAACAAATCAAAAGTTCCACAACACAAATGCTCATCTGTAAACCATAGAGAGAGAGAGAGATAGAGAGAGGAAGCATTTAGGAAGATAATCTTATAAATTCAGGACACATTGGCATTTTCAAGTTCCATTTGCGCAAGAGTTGTGTTGATAGCATCTCTAATCTCCATCTTCCCTCCACTCAGAGCTTCATCCATCGGAGTCCTCTCATACCTAAAAAAACAATCAAGCCCTTAATGGTTTCCTCTTATAGATTGAGAAGAAAAAGATTCAACAGAGACTAACCTATTCAAAAGACTTAGACTAGCTCCTGCCAAGATCAATCTCTTCACCACCTGTTAAGTAGCTTTCCATTTAGTCAAAACCGGAACCAAAAGAAAAAAACACTTTCAAGCAAGGAGATGAGTGATGATTATTGTTGTTACCTCGATATGGCCATTCAAGCATGCCCAATGCAGTGGCGCATTGTTCTCCTCGTTAAGAGCGTTGATATCCTGCTCACCAAAACACCAAAGTTGAACAAAGTTTCATTAAATACATCAATGATATGATCGATATTTGCTTGGCAATATCAATATCAGCAAACGTTTGATTACCACTCCTTGACTGAGAAGATACTCCACTATAGCCAAATGCCCATTTGCCGCGGCCATATGAAGCGCTGTGAAGATGAAAGAAGCCATTTTTCCAGGAATTATTCACATATTCTAAACTTGTCAATCAATACACTAACATGTTCATTCACGATAGAAGAAGGAGCTACTGTAATTCGAAAAATTGGAACTTTTTTTTGTTCACTTGAATGTAGAGAAAAACCTGTTCGGCCTTGTGAATCGCGAGAGTCGAGAGGGACACCATTAGAAGACAAGCTTCTGAGATCATCGATATCGTCGTATCTAGCAGCCTGTCATTCAAAAACCCAATCATCACCACCATAAACTAAGTTTTTCCACTCACCCAATTAACAATATCTCAAGAGGACGAAGATAAGCAAGAAGCCCAAAATTGATAATCAAAACAGAGGGTTTAAGGATTAAGGGAAGGAGAGAAACCTCGAGCAAGTCCTCAACTTTCTCGGCATCTACCATCGTTAATCCTCCCATGCTTCACACCGGACAATTCTAATTTCAATCTCAAGGTTTCGGATTTCGGCAATCTACAGTCTTTCTGTCTTTGGGGTTACTGTCCGATTTATTTAAGTTTGGGGGTAAAAAAAATAAATGTTTTTATTTATACTTTAGCACCGCTAGGTTTTTTTTTTAATCTCCTTCTTTCTGGGCGCAACTTAGCACCGCTTAATAACAAGGGTTGTCTCTGACTACATTCTCCTTGGGCGTTTCCTCGGGAGGATCCTGATTCCTCTTCTCTTTATCCTTTTAGGTGTTCGAATTAACCTTATAGCCACTTTCCTCTGGAACTTCACTCTCGTTCTTCAGATTACTAGATTTGGGAGGAACTGTACTTTTATTATCTTTCGGTTTCAGATTCAAAGGATCCAGTTTTCGTTTTTTTTTTCCTTCGCCGCCATGAGTTCCTCGATCCAGATCGTTGATGAGAAGAAAGTTGAAGCTTTGTCTCTTCAACATCAGGTTTTTGTTCTCTCGATTTGCCCTTATTCATTAAATTGGAAGCTCGAGTTTCTGGTTTGCTTCGTGGTTGATTCCGTCGATCTATAGCTCTTGAATTCTAGGTGCCTTCTGTGTGTTCCTTTCTGAATTGATCTATATATATGCTCTGGATACATTTTGGAACGAGGAAAACTGAAATTGTGATTGCAATTAGTTTCAATTTGGGACATTTTGATTGATTTTTTTTGGTTTCCCTCTTGATTGTCTGATGATTTGAATATCTGACTTATCATTTCCATAAATTTGGTTTCTTTTCATGTTCCCATTATAATTTAGGTTCATAAATTCGAAACAGAACTCTTTACGATGATGCTGATGATCTGAGTTTGATTGAAGATGTGTTTTTTTCTGTGTGTAGGATGAGAAAAAGACTGAACAAATGGGTAGTAATGAGCTGAGTTTCGGGAACCATGGCGGCTGTTGTGCAATTTGTTTGAATACAATTCCTCTTCAAGAAACAGCCATGGTTAAAGGCTGTGAGCATGCTTACTGGTATGTCTCATCTAACTCTAGCTTAATCCAGAGCATTAGCTTTGTTATGAAATAGTACAAACACTTGCATTCTCTTTTCGTTTTTGAGAGGAATGACTTGTATATATATATAGTGTGACGTGCATACTCCGTTGGGCAAGTTGCAAAGAGAAACCAACATGCCCACAATGTAAGCATCCATTTGATTTCCTCAATGTCCACCGCACTCTTGACGGAAGGTAAACTTTTCCATCTTCCTAACTTCATTTACATTTGCTAACTCCATTTGCTTGGCTTCTTTCTCTCTAAGTAACTTTGTCTGTTGTTATATATCGCTGCAGCGTGGAAGATTTCATGTTCGAGGAGAGTGTATGCCTCCTCCTGAGAGCATCGTGGTTTCAGCCGCTGGAAGTAGTGGTGCGTGTTTCAGACAATGACAACTACAATCAAGATTTCGAGATTCCACCAGAGTATGAGGAGGAAGACGAAGAAGATGACCTTGACGAGTTTTACATGCACGGTACAAGTCTTCGTTTAGGAAACAGGAGGTGGGGAGACAATGGTTTTGTCCGAGCAGGCCGCCAAGAGGCAAGGCCGGTCCATGTCCAGCGTAAGCAGCAACAAGGTGGCCAAGCTTCTGCCTCGGAATCCGGCTCTTCTTCTTCTTCTTCTTCTTCCTCACATGAGCCGAAGGAGAAGAATAGCACTGCCGCGACGGGAAGGCGTGCAAAGAGGGCAATGAAGCGTGAAGCTGCAAACAAAGCTGCGGAAGTTGTGGCAGCTGCAAAGCACGAGGCTCTCTTGGTTAGGTTGGGAAGGAAGTGACTGTGGTTGTATCTCTGTAATTAAAAATCAACCCTCAACCTCTTAAAATCCAACTGACTTTTTCCATAATACTTGAGAATCTGTAAAGAAAGTAGTTTTTTAATAATGGTCGAACGACAAGTACTTGTTGACGTTTGTCGTCGAAGATCCTGTTTGCTAGAGTTGATTCATTTAATCTTTACAACTTTCTTTGGTTTTCATTAATGAGTGATCCGGTGAGAAAAATGATCATATGGAATCAGGATTTAAGTGGTTATGGTGATGATGATGATGATGAGTGCGGTTTTGGTGGGGTCTTTGGCAAATTTTGGGTGGTGCAGGCTGCAATGCTAAGCAAAATCAAGGCTACAAATAAAAAAGATATTCTTTTTATATGTTGATTCACAAAAACAGACATCTCAATCCCTTACCTACCCCATTGAGACCATGGAATCATTAGCCCATGTCAACTTTGTTGACCATTATGGATTGTTTGATCATCGCCGTTAGCAACTGAACCGGTTTGAGCTGTTTGATCAAATTGCTCCGAGTAAAATGTGTGGTTAGATCTTTTCTTCATAATCATCATGTTTTGTCATCATATTGTTCTTTTTATCTTCTTGAAATTTATCTGTTTTGTTCCATTGATTCTCGTTTCTCACCTACTTTATTACTCTCCCATTCAAAGTTCCTGAATTCCCTCAAAGCGAAAGCTCCTCTTGCTTCACCAACACTTCTATCTCTCTTCCTCTCTCTCATGACTTCCCTTTGAGGTCATGCTACTGTTCAGCTTCAGCCTCATTTTAAACGTCAAGTCATCTACAGATTTGTCTTGATGTTCTTTTGAAAACAAGAAGCAGCCATTTCTTTGATAATCTCTCTTTTCTTTTATTTCCCCTATGGAATCTCTGAAACAAGCTTCTTCATCTAGGTTCTGCTACCATCAAGGCTTCTCAGGCGTTCTCCAAGTGTTTGTTCACAACGCAAGAAACATCCACAACATTTGCATCTACGATAACCAAGACGTCTACGCCAAATTCTCACTCACATACAATCCTGACGACACCATCTCCACAAGAATCATCCACAGAGCTGGCAAAAACCCTGAATTCAACCAGAAGCTCATGATCGATGTGACCCAGATCGATGCTGCGGTTCTCAAATGTGAGATCTGGATGATGAGCAGAGCCAGACATTACATGGAGGATCAGCTTCTTGGTTTTGCTCTTGTCCCAATCTCAGACATCATAGGCCAAGACAGTGTCACTCAAGATTACAGTCTCTCCTCCACTGATCTCTTCCATTCACCTGCTGGTACCGTGAAGCTCACGCTTTCCGTTGTAAACCCTTCTCTTGTTCCTTCTTCTTCTTCATCATCATCATCCAATCCCAAGATTAACACTTCGATTTCTTCTGAGGTCGTGTTGCTTGACCCACAAGTCTCTGAAACAGTGGATTACACGAGGATCGAGTTCCCTGACATCAATGTTGTCAACGAGAACAAACAGATGGTTACAGAGTATTTCAATGGATTGAACCACAGATCCGGAACCGCTTCTTTTCTCTGTCTCGGCTCGACACATTTGCCGGAAACCGACATAACAATGGTCTGCTTGGAAGACAAAGAGGTTTATGGGAATGGAAGCTTTATGGCGTCTTCTTCAACTACAACAAGCCTAAGCGACGACAAGAACACAGCGAACTCAAACGAGAAAGACAGTCGAGAGATGACAGAGGTATCAAGAGGAAGAAGCAAAGGATTGGAAGAAGAAGATCAGTACGAAGAAGAGAAGAAGATGAATGTGGAAACGGAGGAAACATCGATGCAGAAACAGATAGCAGAGATGTATATGAGAAGTATGCAACAGTTCACTGATTCTTTGGCAAAGATGAAGCTTCCCATGGATCACAACAACAACAATAACACTGAAACTCACATTCAGAATAATAATGCTAATAACAATAATGGAATTGAGAAGAAAAAAGAAGGATCTCGTGTCTTTTACGGTAGCAGAGCCTTCTTTTGATAAAATCAAGAACTCATATTGCAAATAAGTTTTGTTTTTTAAAATATTTTATGCTTCTTATCTATGTAATTCACAGTTTAGTACTTTAGTTGTTTACGCCAATGTGATTCGATCTTAGCGCGAACGAAAGATCATACTTATTTACCTAAGTGGCCCAAATTTATAGCTCCCCTTGACCCATGAACAGCCCAATAAGGATCCAAATGCAGATTTCAATTTTCACTTTTCCACATTTACTGAAAAATCTAAGAGGCACTACTTTTTCCGGTGAATCGTCCAGAGGTGAACTGAGGAAATTGATAGCCGACACTAATGGATTCTCAACCTCCGGCAAGCGAGTCCCCTCCGCCGACGGCGCTGTCAAGCGTCGGAGACCTAGTTCCGTTTTATTACAATTATATTTGGAATCGTCTGGCTTCCTTAGCTCCTACTTCTAACTCCATTTTTCTGGGGAAATTCTCCAACCTCTATCGCCAAACCTTTACCAAAAAACGACACATCTCCTTCCCTCTTCCTCTACCGTCCGACTTCCCATGTTCTTCTACGTAAGACTCATCTCCTCTATTATATCTCATCTTTGCTTCTGGGGGTTTTCCTTATTTGCTGCCATTAACTTCTGCTTGATGATCGTGAGCTCGGAATCCAATTGTCAATTCCGTCTGAAACTGGAGTTTCGTTTTTGTTGATTATATACTTTGGCGAGGATTTTCCTCGAAATCGACTATTTTGACTTTTGAGCTCACTTCTGTTGATTTCTTCAGCAATATATCGGCGGATACGTCTAGGATTTATGCTGTTTTGGAGGAAATAATGGCTGACGTCCTCTCAAACTTGCATGATATCCAGAAGAGTTTAGACTTTTGGCAATCTAGAGCTGAGGTGAAATCAACTGAACATTCCATGAGCTTACACCTTTAACTTTCTCTGGATTAAAATCTTTCATCTGAAATGGTTTTCTTGGCATTGTTTTGATCGGTTTGACTACAGGGCTCCAATGCTCGAAAAGCCTACTTCATGATATTCGAGAGAGGACCTGTAGCTTTTGTGAATGAGAGTACGAAGCTTGTGCGCAAAAGTCTCAGTGAGGATTCCGCGATGCAGCATCTTTGTCAGACATCTTCATCTCACATGTCAGATAGGATGAGGGTCTTGATGGAGTTAAGATCTGCACTCGCTTCCTTTCTTGCTCAGGTTATCATTCAAATTTCATTCCTTTTGTATCACAATAAGAGCCATTACAAAGTTCTGTGCTAGTGTAGCATTGTTTTGCGTGGTCTACATACTAATGTCGCTGCTTTCAATGGGTTTTCTAGCTTTATGTTGAATTGGATAAACGCGGTGAAGATCTTTTGAAGAATCCAGAAAAATCACTGCCATCACTGTTGGCTGTAATCAACGAACTGTTTTCGAACTTGGAGAGTTCTTTCAGCCATTTGCATGCTGTGCGTGAGGTAAACACACTGATTTCTTACTTGCGATTTTTCTTTGCGTTGACAGTTCCTGCATCTGGCTGGCCATTGATTAATGTGATGGCCCTGTTTCTTCATTTCTCTTACTCGTATTTACTGACTTGCATCGCATTTGCAGTCTGATTCTTCTGTTGATGAAAGTTACTCAATGCCTCTTGTATTTGATCGACTCCCTGAAGTTAATGAAGAAGGATCCCAGTGGACCGATTGTGAACTTACAGATGCAATCAACCTGGTTCATAAGAATTTGGAAAAACTTAACTCCCATTTATCAGTTATGGTAAGTGTGGCTGTAGTTTCTGTATCCTCGGCTCATATTCTTATTGATAGAAATGGTCTTGTAATGACAAGCATCTTTCATTTGAAATAAAATGTGAGATTTGTCCTTCTTGCATTTCTTCTTTAATAGGTTGGCAAACATCGAAAGCCAAGAAGGATGACCCTGTACTGGGTCCGATATACTTGCGGTGCAGTTGGTCTTTCTGTTTTTTCTATATGGCTACTACGTCATAGTAGTTTGATGGGGAGTTCTGACATCGAGAATTGGATTCGTGATGCAAAAGAAGCAACAACGAGCTTCTTCAGTGATCATGTTGAGCAACCGGTTTGTTCCTAGCCTTTCTCAGACTTTAAGTGGCAACATTTGGCTTTTCTACCTGGTTAAAAATTTATTAAAGGATTACAAATAAAGTACATAGTGATGGTTAATGCGACTCTCCGTTTGTTCAAAAAGGATGTGGGCGAGTTGAGTTAAAATGATCGAGTTACTAGCCTGTTTACTTGACATTTTATTAGCCTGGAATTTCTGAATTTCCCTTATTTTGCAGCTGCTTGCCATCCGGGATGAGCTTTTTGATACTTTCCGGAAAAGGCACAAGGGTGTCATGGACTATGAAGAAGTCCAGCTGACGCAAGACTCACTTCATAGGTAGATATCCATTCCCTTTTTGATGCTTTTTATCCTGGTCCCAATTGTTTGCTGTTGTATATGTGCGTGCATTGTTCCGTTTTTAGTATGCCAATTCACTTGTTATATTCATATGGAGTTCACTGATCTAGGATTCAAATAACCACAGCCAAATCTATCTGAAACCATTCATTTAGTCCTTGATATTTGTTGCTGCGCTCCTAATTTTCTGTTTTGTACGCAGAATGCTGAGGAATTTCTGCGAGCAGGCTACACGTGAAAAGGTCGCAGATAATGCATCTGATCAGGAGATGCTTGAAATTGTTATGAACCGGTACAACTCTGAACAAAATTCTTTGTTAGGCAGTCAAAGACACATTAAATGTCATTTATAACGACTAAATTCTGCACTAATTTAGGCAAGGCAATACTTTAGGCTACAACTTTTATAGTAGTTCCAATCTTGGGTAATGCAAAATAACTATGGACATTTTCTCATGACTTGGTATAATGATTTCCTGTGATAGTTACCACATAAGCTGGGTATGTATTTGATTGTTGCCTTCTAATTGCAGGTATGAAAAGGAACTTGTGCACCCTATTCACAACCTCCTTAGTGGAGAGCTTGCTCGTGGTTTGCTTATCCAGGTAATTTAAGTTCATGGCATGAATGAAGCTGTAGATCACTGTTTGTGAGATTCTAATCACATTGATATTGTTTTATTCTTTTCAGGTCCAAAAGCTGAAGCTGGATATAGAAACGTAATATCAGTAAACCAGTAGCTCTCAGTTAACTAGAGTAGATCTCTTAAATCATTTTGTATATAACTGAATAAATCTTCTCCTGCAGAGCGATGCTGGAACTGGATCAGATACTTCGTGCAAATGAAATAAACTTTGCCATTCTAGCTGCATTACCTGCATTCTTTCTCAGCCTTGTTATGCTCACAGTGCTGCGGACATGGCTAAAACAGGTGAGGAGATTGATAACCCAAGCCAAACCAAATCTGACATTGATACATATATGTGGTTCAGTTTTTATATTTATGAAACTCATTGTGCACAGTCAATAATGCCAGCTATTGTAATCTTTATTCCGTTTGATTTCACTGGTGAATAGGATAGCAGAGCTCAAGGACGAGGAAGAATTGCACGTATACACAGGAGACTACTTGTCGTTGAAATTGAAAAGAGAATTATGCAGTATCAGAACTACATTGAACAAGGACGTGTAAGATGTCCACTCTTTTCTCTTCAGTCATTATTATTTTACGAGCGGGTCTCTGAAGAACTCGTGTCAAAAGTTCATGGCCGTTTCTTGATGCTGTTACAGGACAAGGATGCCGAAACCGTATTTGGTTTGATAATATACAGCCTCGAACGTTTGTATCGGGTTGTTGAGAACCCTGCAAAAGCAAGCGGCGAGTGGGATTTGTAAGTTTTTTTTTAATCTGACCCCATCAAACAATTATCATTCATAAAGTGGTTTTATCTAAGTAAGCAAAAGCATTTTCTGAACGGTAATCTTAGCATATAAGCTTGATCTTAAACGCTACTCGTCCTCTTTCTTTGCCTGAACTGACATGATGTGTTTTGTAATAAACAGAGTGAAACAAGATCTGATCGAGTTAGGAAAGCCCCAGCAGCAAACATCGTACAAGCTAACGGTGACACAACGACTAGTAAGGGTTTATGACTGCTTGCTTCCAACTCTGAAGCGACAATAAACTTAATCACGGGTTTGTCAGTTTTATTCAATTATTCACATTAGCAAATGCTTGCTTGGACGGCCGTTTTTTGGACTTTTCCTTGAGATCTAGACTTGGAAGATAATGTAGTTTTGAAATTCATGATCTGGGTTTCTCATTTATTGCAATTTGACATATCAAAACCTGTTTTAAAATCAGGTAAATAATTGAGATCTAGTGTACCTGCCTAGCTGGGTAACATGTAAAAGTAATAAAGTGATGGGAGATACTCTTATATATAGGACAAGTGAACAACTGTTCGAACTTATTCCTTGACTATGACAACTTGACAAGTAATGCTTGACTATGAATACAACCAAGCAAGATCTAGTCGAATTAGTGTTAAATTTTTTTTTATTGTCCAGTAATATGGCCCAGATAAGAAAACATCTAACATTACATGTTCACATAATATTAATAAAACCATCCAACATGATTTGCATGTGCACATAATATTAATAAAATCATCCAACATGATTTTTTTTCATGTATAAAAGCATAGTATCCTTAAATGTTGTCAATCACTAAAGCTATCAAAACTAAAAAAGACCTGAAAGAAAACCATGACTCGTACGACCGACGTGAGGGACTTTGTGGTGAACCAACGGAATGGAGTAAAAGGGCTCGTCGACACTCTAAAGCTAACCACACTTCCTTCTGCTTACATTCAACCTCCTCAAGAGCGTCTCACGTCCGAAAAAATCCTCTCTTCATCGTCACAAGTCCCGGTCATCGATGTGTCCAACTGGATGGATCCGAATGTGGCTAAGGAGATCTGCGATGCAGCGACCAAGCTCGGGTTGTTTCAGATAGTGAACCACGGGATAGCTCAGGAGGAGTTGAAGGCTGTGATTGCAGCGGCGCGTGGGTTTTTCGAGCTGCCGGCGGAGGAGAGAAGAAGGTACTGGAGAGGGAGTTCGGTGTCGGAGACGGCGTGGTTAACCACAAGTTTCAATCCTCTCAAAGAGAGTATTTTGGAGTGGAGAGACTTCCTCAAGTTTGAGTACCTTCCTCAACAACATGATTTCGCTGCCACTTGGCCTTCTGTCTGCAAGTAAGTGTAATGTAGTTAGTTGGTAACTAACAGTTCGCTTCACTGTTTGGTTTTAGTTGTTTGTCGGAAAAAATAAAACCTTATGCAGGGTTTAATGCGATTTCGGTTTAGCGTTAATTCTTTTTTTTCGTCAAACTCTTTTTTCGGTTTAGGTTCAGTTCGTTTAGATAAACCGAATTCGGTTCAATTATAAGATGGTTGCATTGTACAGGGAACAAGTGATAGACCACTTCGAGAGGATCAAACCAATCACCAAGAAGATCTTAGACATACTCATCAGCAATCTTAACTCAACCATCGACAAATCTAACGAAGAAACACTAATGGGAACTACGAGAATGAACTTCAACTACTATCCAGAGTGTCCTGACCCAAGCCTCGCTGTAGGAACTGGTCGCCACTCAGACATCAACACTCTCACTCTCCTCCTACAAGAAGACGGTGTCTTAAGCAGCCTCTACGCTCGAGCCACCGAGGACGGGGACGAATGGGTTAATGTCCCTCCGATTCCGGGAGCAATTGTCGTTAACATTGGAGACGTGTTACAGATCTTGAGCAACAATAGGTACCGGAGCGTGGAGCATTGCGTGGTTGTCAATAAGTTTTGTAGCCGGGTTTCCGTTCCGGTTTTCTGCGGACCGGTTCATGATGCGGTCATCGAGCCGTTACCAGAGGTGTTACAGAACAATGAGGTGGCTGGTTACAGAAACATTGTGTATTCGGACTACTTGAAGGACTTTTTTGGAAGACCTCATGATGGCAAAACGACTATTGAGTCGATCAAAACATGAAGGATATGATTTACGAATGTTTTAATCAGAGCTATCGCTTCCCATAATATTTATTTTTGATTTGGTTTGATCTTTATTTAAGACAGAATAAGTAAACTAGTTCGTTTTTTTTTATAGTCTTTCGACCATTGCGTTTGTATTGGCCTATTAAGCTTCATCTGAATAAACTTTGCTTCATTTCATTGTCTGAGAAAAGTTTGTTACAGAGTTAGCTTTACATACAAACCCCAATAGCACCAGACGCAAATAATCACTAAACCGAGAATCTGACGAGTAAACCAGACTTGGTTAATGCTCTTGATAATAACAAACAATATAAACTTTGTATTGATCTAAAACGAGTATCAGGTTTCAACTACATGAGAGCCTATAACATAAATCAATAACGAGTTATCACAACCCTATCGCCAGAAAATGCCAATTACGTTTTTAGGAAAATGAGCTATGACAAATCACAGCCCTGCAAGAGAGATCATCATTAATGAGCCACAAGTTCAACTTTTCAAGCTTCATCCGAATGATACCTGAACCAACCTCAGGTGACCAATACACCACCGGTTTGCCATCTCCCAACGATTGGTTTAAGCTTTTGGCATCGACATTCTCTGCAATACCCATCATCTCTACATTATTAATCTTCTTGCCATTTCGCTCCACAAGCTCTTTCACTAGCTGAATAAAATCCACACTTGGCTTTAGGGATGGAGTCTTAGTTCCTGTGGATGCGATGCTGTGAAGAAACTCGTTGCTCCATAGCTTTTGAGTGTTCGATGAAGATTGAACAACCAAAATCTCAGAGCTTTCTCCAACATAGAAGTCATCCTCTGGGCTGATTCTGCCAAGGAGTTGACCTTTATCCACCAAAAGCGCATTACTTGAAAATACCCAGGTGCTGT
Source organism: Microthlaspi erraticum (assembly GCA_902728155.2). NCBI lineage: Eukaryota > Viridiplantae > Streptophyta > Magnoliopsida > Brassicales > Brassicaceae > Microthlaspi > Microthlaspi erraticum. The sequence goes on along the minus strand of CACVBM020001218.1, from coordinate 388,129 downwards.
ATCCAAGCTCTAAGCATTTCTTAACAACGTAAGCATTGCCCAAAGCCTCCTTCACTGAGTTTGGGTAAGAAGTTTTGCTTTTTACCAACGTGTCGAGAAAAACATCTGCATCAATCACAGGATGTCCCCTTCTTGAGAGATCAAATAGAAACTCAGAGCCAGGGCCAATGAAGATGTAGTTTCGAGTATTAATCTTCTCGAAATGGCAGAGTAAGTTGCTGATTAACATCTTGTTCGCATCAAATAGACTGACAAGAAATACGGTCTTCTCTCTCTGCACAGAAGGAAGAACGGTGCCAAGTTCATTCAGGTCTCTCACAACTCTACCGGGAACAACTTCACTGAAACAGTAGTCGTACCACTTGAGGTTTCTCAAAGGTTGGAGTTTCAAAAAATCAGGAGTGACAGAACTTTCATTCAGCAGCTTCGAATCTGGCCCAGCAGTTTTCCCATAGTTAACACCAGCATCCCTGTAAGAGACACTTAAAGCCCCCTCGTTTGGGAAATTGGTGTAGATGTTAAAATAGCCACGAGAGTGAATAAACTTTATGAACCAAGGTGTCCATATTCGTTCTCCTATCCTCTTATACCATCCATTCGTCACCTGCACAAACATCACAGACAGTAAATGACTTAAAACTTTGGAATTTACGAACAATGAAATCAATGGAGAAGTCAGAACAAGTTCGAAGTTACCATGCCATCAAGGAAAGGCTTCTTGCCCTTGGATTTGTGCTCGTCGTACCATAGCCTGAACTCTTTCCACGGTTTTGGGAAGAGAAGCTGTCCCCAAGTTCCCACCAACTGATATAAGAAAACATTCGTTTTGGGATCTACATGCACCTTATTCCCATGTTTACCTGCAGTGATCGACTAATTCAATCAGTCACTATCTTAAACGTGAACATGAACACACATAATCCTACTTTATACTGATCCACACATGCCTAGTTTCATCATCTGAGCTAATTCAAATGACAGTTATGGCCACAATAGTTATATAAAAACCTTTAATTTCTGTTCATGTTGTATCTCAATTGCAGGAGGAATGCTAAGATTGTTTCTGAAACCTGCATTGATGGATGAATCACAGAATGGTACCTGGAACAAACCTTGGTCGCTGAAGGGAAGCTCCATAGATGGAAGGATTGAAATTGGAAGTATCGTAGTAGTAATTATGAATCACGCGTTCCAGAAACCCGTAGTAAAGAGGAGAAACCTCGAGGTCGTCTTCAACGACGAACGCGAATTCGTGATCTGAGCTCGGCCACCAAGCCTCAAGCCATTGCCCCTGCAATCCGGCGTTGTCGGTCCGGTAGTGAACCACTTTCTCCCCAAATCTCCACTCGAATCCGTCCACGAAATCGAGGATCTCCTTCGTGCTCTTCAGGCTATCTTCCACCGGTTTGTTTTTCCGGGCGAGTGAGAAGTGGTCGACGTAGACGTGGAGGTGGACGCGTCCTCTGTCGCCGGTAGCGCCGTAGTCCGCGGCGGCGAGAGATCGGAGACAGCGGGAGAGAGAGTGGAGACGGTTGAAGGTGAGGACCTTGATGAGGAAAGTGAAAGGAGGGACATTGTCGTAATTCCGCCGGAAAGTAGTTCCTCGTTCAGCGACGGGGTGGGTTGTCTCGGAGACGAGAACGAGGAGAATGATGACGGAGATACAGAAGAGAAAGAGAAGGAGAGGAAGCAGGCTTTTCTTGGGCTGGGGAAATAACATCGCCATGGATCGCAGTGAGGCTTCTTCTCGATTGAGGAGGAGAGAAGAACGAAAGCTAAAAAGAGAAGCCGAGGCTTTATTTTAGTTTAAAAGGAAAAGGATGAGATTGATTTAAATTTAAAGTTAAATTTATTTTGTCTAAATTTCATAACTTTTAAGAAAGAAGTATAATTTAGATAGAAATCAAGAGATCTTCATATATTGCCATGTTGGGAGATGAATAAGCTGAAACAAATGATTTGGATTTTGGAGGTATTATATGAGACTGCAATATACGAGGGCATGAAAATTGTTTAATCATTCAGTGGAATGGTTGTTGCATCTCTTAAACAATGGAATGGTTGTTGTATACGTGTGTAATTATATAGAGACCCAAGTTCATACGTTTTCGATCAGATGTAGTATGTGTTACCACATCCTACAGAACCTACACTCATAGTCCCTATAGTTAATTTAGGGGACAAACTTCCAAAAATTACATATACAATCATACTTATACCAGATCTAAATATTCTAACCTTTTTTGGGATATTATAGATCTAGGATCTCAAATAATGAAGCTTTTAAGTTAGAATATATAGGATTGAAAATTTGAAAGAAACTAATAGAACAAGAAGATGGTAGTCAAAACTGATAGAAGCAGAGAGGAACCAGGAATTCAATCAAGTCAGATGGGCTGTTGGCAAGTCACATGGTTCATGTGCATTGTCCGCTTTTTTTCTTGCACACCTCACAAGCTTGTTTTTGTATCCCATCCATTTTTAATGTTTACACGCCTTAATCAGATATTCAGATCCGTTCAATAATAGTATAATACGTCTTCGATTATGAACTAGAAGATGGTGATTGGTGAGATAAAGTAATTAGCCTTTGCTATGTATACCATTAAAGTATTTTTATTAGGTGTTCTGTCTTATTCTTATAGATAAAGCAAGGTTTAGTAGTTAAGTATTATGCAAGCAAGGACACAGTTGACCAAAACTTGCATAATACATGTTTTTTTTTTAGTGTAAATGACGTCTACTACAACCTTATTTCTGTATATATATTCATATGACGTCTACACTAAAATGAAAGATAACCGATTATCCTTTTATAGTCGGAAAGTCTTGCAAGCTTCATATAAAAGCAAAACCAAATTTCAAATGAATAGAACAGTGGAGAACACAAACCATATAATTAGCTGAAATACTACATACAGAAACTATATGTAAATATTTTAATACATGTTTTCTCGAAAAATCTAACTAAACTTAAACATCTCAGTTGACTTATTTTGTCCAGCAAATATGCAATGTGGAATCGGTCAGATCAACACAAACCACTAAACTACGTATGCTGATCATTATGCTAATTAAATACGTACGCGAACAAAATAAGGCATCAAGTTACATATCCTGATTTTCACATTGTATCCGATGGGATTAATTTTGTCTTTTTTCATGGTTCTTCCAGATTTTATACTGTATTACCGTATGACGAGGTATCGAAACAGTTTTTAGTTGCCTTTGGAAGAAAAAATCTTGAAATATACCAAACTATTTTTGCTTTAACGTGACTGACAAAAATAATAATTTTATGTGTGAGTGAAGGAAGAACCGACAATCACAATCAGAATTATACTCACAAGCAGCTCCCACATCCAAGTATATCTCACCGAACGCCATCTACAACGTTAAAATATCTCACCATCCAACGGCATCCAGCTTCCCAAGAGATGGAATTAACCACAGCCGTTGGATCATATCACCTCTCCCTCTTCTTACTCTTTCATAAATACTTGCACCATCTTCACTCACCCCCCTCTCTCTCACTCCCTCTCCCACTCCGATCCACCGTCGTGCTCTAGATCGCCTCAAATCTCGCCGGAAATCTCTTCGTTTTCTTAACCGTAAGTTATCGTTTACTCTTTTAAGTTGTTTCCTCTCTGGAAGCTGAGAAATCTAGGGGATCAAAAACTCCTACTGACTGTGATGCTTTTGATCGAATCCTTCTCTTCCAAATCTGTATCCGCTTTCGATCTGTTTCGTATTTTTTCCTCTCCTTTCTTAGCTTGAGCTTTGATTTAACAATCACTTGAAAAATCTGCCGCTTGGATTCTGCGAAGAATTTGAAATCGCTTGAGTGATCTTTGTTTTGATTTGTTTGGATCTGATACAGTTTGTTTGAGCTCGGATCGCGAGATACAGTTGCTAACATTCGATCTAATTGTCATTTGATTTCTGATCGAGATACTTGTTTGTGCATTTTTGGTTTCAGGTAAATAGAAGATGAGAGAAATCCTTCACATTCAAGGTGGCCAATGCGGGAACCAAATAGGTTCAAAATTCTGGGAAGTTGTATGTGACGAGCACGGGATTGATCCCACTGGTCGATACACTGGAAACTCAGATCTGCAGCTGGAGCGGGTGAATGTTTACTATAACGAGGCATCGTGCGGAAGATACGTTCCCCGAGCCATTCTCATGGATCTCGAGCCTGGTACTATGGACAGTGTCAGAACTGGACCTTATGGTCAAATCTTCAGGCCTGATAACTTCGTTTTTGGTCAATCTGGTGCTGGAAACAACTGGGCTAAAGGGCACTACACTGAAGGAGCCGAGCTTATTGATGCGGTACTCGATGTTGTTCGCAAGGAGGCTGAGAATTGTGACTGTCTTCAAGGTGTGTGTAAAACCTCAAAAAGTTTTGACTGAAGGTCTTTGAAATGCAGTTTTTTTGAACAATTTGTGAATTGCTCAGGTTTCCAAGTATGCCACTCGCTTGGAGGAGGAACGGGATCTGGAATGGGGACTCTGCTGATATCTAAGATCAGGGAAGAGTATCCTGATCGAATGATGCTTACTTTCTCTGTCTTCCCATCACCAAAGGTCTCTGACACAGTGGTTGAGCCATACAACGCCACACTCTCCGTTCATCAGCTGGTTGAAAATGCTGATGAGTGTATGGTTTTGGATAATGAAGCCCTTTATGACATCTGTTTCAGAACACTCAAGCTTACCACTCCTAGCTGTAAGTCATCACTGATCTTGACAACCATGAATCTTGCTGTTTGATAACATCAATCCGTTCTTGATTTGCTAATGAATTGTGATGGCTTGACTGCAACAGTTGGTGATCTGAATCATCTGATCTCTGCAACCATGAGTGGGGTTACATGCTGTCTTAGGTTCCCGGGCCAGCTCAACTCTGATCTGAGGAAGCTTGCAGTGAACCTCATCCCTTTCCCTCGTCTCCACTTTTTCATGGTTGGTTTCGCTCCTCTCACCTCCCGTGGATCCCAGCAGTACCGCGCACTCACCGTCCCTGAGCTCACCCAACAGATGTGGGATTCAAAGAACATGATGTGCGCCGCAGACCCGCGTCACGGCCGGTACCTAACCGCCTCGGCGATGTTCCGTGGCAAAATGAGCACTAAGGAAGTAGACGAGCAGATGATAAACGTGCAGAACAAAAACTCTTCCTACTTTGTGGAGTGGATACCGAACAACGTGAAGTCGAGCGTCTGTGACATTGCGCCTCGCGGTCTCTCGATGGCGTCGACTTTCGTTGGGAATTCGACGTCGATCCAGGAGATGTTCAGGAGGGTGAGTGAGCAGTTCACAGCCATGTTCAGGAGGAAAGCTTTCTTGCATTGGTACACGGGTGAAGGAATGGACGAGATGGAGTTTACTGAAGCCGAGAGCAACATGAACGATCTCGTCTCTGAGTACCAGCAATATCAAGACGCAACTGCGGATGAAGAAGGCGAGTATGAAGAAGAGGAGGACGAGGAAGGGGAGCTATTGGATCATGAGTGAAAATGCTTGTATTTTACCGAGTTTTAATCACCATCTCTTGTTCTTTGCCTTGCCCGTATATGTTTTTATTGAGCATCATATTGTCTTGTTTGTGATTGTCTGTGTGTAAAAGTGAGGTCGGAGCCAAATTTTTTATGTGTGGTGTTATCAATGGAGTCAACTGTGTGTGTTTTTTTTCTTATGCTCTCGTTATCAATTTCCAGCTTGTGTTTTGGTATGATGATATTCGCAAACTCATTTGCATCTTTACAATTGAAAATGTAGTGTGATCTAACATTAGCTTCGTGGTTATATAGTTACCACTTACCAAGTTACCATAATAGAAGGTCAATTATTTGATGAAACTGTTCTTTTTTTTTCTATTAATGAAATTTTGTAAAGCCTTCTCCACGGAAGAGAGAGAGAGCAGCGAGAAATTAAGGGTAGTTTAGTACATTCAGATTTAGGAGAGACAAAGAGAGAGAAGCGGAGGAGAAATCGAAGCGAAGGGAAGCCATGGACGAGCAAGAGTTTCGCAGCCTCCTTCAGCTCTTCCCCGTCGTACGCTCTCGCGACCACCGTGTAAATCTCTCTTCTCTATTCTCTATTCTCTTTTTCTCCGGGAAGCTATTTTGTTGACTGCTGACACACGAACTTGATTCTTCTGTAAACCCTAATTTCCTCATCCTGTCAGTTGTGTATCCGTCGAATGGTCATTTACTAGCAACTTTATGTTCATCTTATTTGATCTTTCGTCGTGAATTTCTCTGTGTTGTGGTTTAGCAAATTGATCAGTGCTTTGAACACCTCGAATCTGAAACTCTAAATGCCATCTAAAACTGGAATTTTATGCAGAAAACATTCGTACTCGGTGTTTTTTACTTGTCATGTTCACTGGTACAGACTTTCATTTTGAGTTTTTTTGTTTGTTCTGGTTTCAGGCTGATTTAGATTCTTCAAAGGAATCAACTTCACAGTCAGTTGTGGAGCGAGAGGTACATTCTGAGATCTCAAGGCTAATTTTTCTTTAATTTGCTGATGTTAAAGATACGCTTGGATATGTGATGGAACTTGGAATCACTGAAAGCAGGAAAGTGAATGGCACGATGCACCGAGTGTTGTTGAGCCGAAAGACTTGAAAGATTTGAAGACTGATGATGATCAAGGTATGCATCTTTTTCTTACCTAGGGGATCTCGACTAAACTACTTGTTAGATTTTGTTGTGGTTTCAAGACAGACGAGATGTCCTGTCTTATAGTCGTAGAATTCTGACACTTGATTTGGTTATAACTTTTCATTTTTGTAATTCTATTATGTCCGATGTATTTTCTTTAGCTGCTCTTGGATATGGTTTTTACGTGATGTGACCAATGAAATGAAGTATCCATGTTTCGTTAGCTATTCATACAATCATTTGCTTAACACATAGCTGGTCTCTGTATACCCTTGGATAATTTAGCTCTTATGCTGTATAAGAAGCATCCAGTTTTATATCGCTATGACTAAGACTGCTATATGTGCATCATCTTTTTGCTGCACAATTCTGCATCCCTTATCCTGATTTCTGGACTTGTTTCGACAGATTCATTCTGGGATAAGCTTAAGAAGGCTGCTGCGAATAAGGTAATTATCACCAGTGACTCTGTTCAAACTTTTCGAGTTGTGAAATAAGATTTATAGTTGAGACTCGTAATTCTAGTAAACAAAGTTTTTATCGTAGTTTTATCACATGTGTTGTGGTCTGTGATTAAGAGAAGTTTCATGTAAAGGGGATGGAAGAATGATTCTTATTTCATCTCTGATTCTAATGATCGTCTCACCCTTGCACAGGTTGGCGAGGTTGAAGCAGAGAGGTTTTGCAAGGCTTTTGAGAAACTCCACAAGAAACTTGTATGTGTCACACACTCACACATTATCTTCTAAAGACGTTTATCGCAGATCTGTATTAATATGCTGGGGACATTTTCTTCTCATGTGTTTTGGTTTCAGGTGTACGAAGAGTTGGATCCAGAAGCTGCAAAGCGATACTTATTAAACTCTTAAAATTCGTGTCTTCATTACAAATACACTTCAACTCTCTTTTTTGCCTTTTTGTTTCTCGTAATTATGTATGAGTGGTCAAAATCTTATTCTCGTCTTCATCTAATTATGATTCTCATCTTATATGGTAGAAAAAAGTTATGTTTCAGAATGATTTCAAGTCTTATTTGGAAGCAAGATGTATTTCCCTAATTCTCCATATTTAATCGTAATTAATTTGTATCTTATCATTCCGATAGTTCTCGACTTTTCGTTCTGTTTCTTACATATTGACCATACAGTAATACTACCAAATTGTTACATATTTGTTTGTAATTTATTTTTCTTACAAATGTAGTTAGTTAGTGCCTTACAGGTTTCTCCATACTCAATCATACTTGTATCTTTTTATACAGCTTTTCTGAAATAGCGATAAATTGTTCAAATCAGGTTTAGTTAATACTTAATACCGTAAACATGAAATAGCCTGTTGTAATCTTACATCTTTCACATCCTACTATGTAAGACACTAACTTTATCATAATTTCAATTCAACAATGATGTTCATTCTTTTTTTTTTTTCCTTTGGCATTAACAATGATGTTCAGTTTATCATCATCAAAATATTCGTACCACATGAAATTTCCACTAGTTTCACATTACAAGAATATCATAGAGAAGGGGAAATCAAGAAGCATCATTTACTATTTTCAAAGACTTGTTGTTCAGCACTTAAATCTCATTCCTCCAAATAGAACACAGATGTTACAAATCACGGCAGATCCACGAACGATATAATGTATATCAGTGTAAGAGAAAGTAAATAAATATGGTTTTTTGGTTTGCTTGTTTTATTCAGACATAAATTCACAAAACTTGTAAAAGCACAAAAATTATCTATTGTGCAAAGGATTCGGACCTGTGAAGACCCTTCTCTTGTCACCTTCAAAAACATTTTCACCACCTTCATTTGTATGTCTCGATCCTCTTGACGCATCGTTGGAATTAAGATCATGAAGCTTTGGATCCAAAATTTCAGGTTTCTTCAAGATTCCATGAGTTGAGTGATGACGAGTATCAGGAGAAGACGACGATGAAGCTTTAGCATAAAGAAACAGAAACAAAAGAAGTAGAAGGATGATGGAGGTAACAGTAGTGATGTGTTTCCGAGTTTTTCTTCTAGAGTAGTGATTTCCCATGTCTTCAAAATCGTCGAGATTTGATTTCAGAATCGTTTGTCAGAAGACATGAGAGGGAATAAAAGATCTGATCAAGATCTCTTAAATTCTCTCCCAGAGTCTGTTAGAATGAGAAGAGAGGAATGAGAGTGATGGAAGAAAAAGCTATGAGGCTTTTAACCTATGACTTGCTCCAAAAGTTTGTTGCTCTCCCTTTCTCATTCTTCATTACTTTCTAAAAATATATATAAAGAAATTGGAGGTCTGTAATATCATTATTTCTGCATTAAGTTTTTTTTTGACCGAATCATGTCCAGAGGTATTAGCTGGATTAATGGTGTTAATTAGTATGGTTAACTTTTAAAATGGTTAATTTAGAGAGTTATGACTTATAAGGGTGTGATAAAGCATGTAGGTAGTAGTAATTAAGTGAAGGGTCAAAGTAAGAAAGAAAGAGGGAGAAGAAGGGGCCAAAAAGGGAATTGGAGTGATGATTCTAAGACTTAGCTTTCTTTGGGGAAAATGATGTTGTCTTCACTCCCTTTTTCATTGTGTTATTCCACACCCACATTTACACTCACACACATGATAAATCCACTTCCCACTTGAATGTCCCCTCCTATTTATATGTATATGTTTTTTCTTGCTGAACAAAAGCTTTTATATGTATATGTTTGCTTTATCATTTTTACGTTTGTCTTTGTAAAACATTAACTTTTATTTATCTAGAATCAAGAGGAAAGAACTATATATGTCACCACATTCTTACGAAGGATCATCTAAAGGTGATGAAACATTGAATTTATCACCACGAAAAACACTTTGTTCTCTTAAGACAACGTTTGCACAATTTTATAACTATGAGCAAATATGATATGTCTTTTGTTTGAATTGAGAAGCCTACAGCCTACGAGACTACCGGTGATGATGTTTAATGATACTTTTGATCAATTTTGAAACTCTCCAAGAAAAGAAAATATAAATATTTTCATATGTGATGAGACGATTTTGCCAAGAAACTACAAGAGATTTGGTAGAGTGTTTTATTTTAGAATCGTGGAAAGTTATCATCCGATTTTTTGGGTCGTTTCTCAGTAGCATTTGCAAACGGAAAAAATGATCAAAATTGAGATTAATAAAATTTTACCAACAACCAACTATTACAAGATGTGTTGAATACTCTGGCTATGATATCTATCAAAAATAACTTGGTTATATAACTTGATCAAAGGAATTTAGTAAATACATATTTTTTTCTAAATAAAAGAAACTATATTGTAGAATTTCAAGGTTACCAGTTTTGCAATAACAACGACCACATTTGTTGTAGTCAACGATCAATGTCGTTGAAGACATTAGTTTCTGTGTGTGTACTTGGGCCGTGACCAGGGAAGGCGCGTGAAGCCCACGCAGAACCCAGGAAAACAAAATAAAAAGCTGCTGAATATTAAGAGAAGCCAACGAACGGAATAAAATAAAAAAGAAGAAAGAAGAGAGAATCCAATTTCGTTTTCCGCGATTGGTTAAGAAAGAAAACAAGTCTCAAACCCTAACTAGTCCCTTTTCGCTCTCTCCCTCTCTCGAACCTTCTTCCTCGATCTCTCTGTCCCCTTTCTCCTTCCACTGCTTCAATCAAATTTGCGCGGGAAGAAATCGGATACCCTAGAACCACAACTTCTCCCGCTTCGGATTCCTAATCTTTGAGCAGGCGCCAGAGGGCTGTAGATTTCTCAAACGAGATCTGGGCTTTGCGAAACTTGTATGCCGCTTGTTTCTCTTTGCTTTCGATTCTCTCTCCTGCCAATTGAATCTGGGATTTTGCTTTTCTTAATTGGGATTTGGCTTTCGCTTGCTTTGTTTCCATATTTCAAATCCTCGATTTTTTTTCTCGCGATTCCGGCTCTGTGTTAGCTCATTCGAGTCTAATGTTCCGTTTTAGTGATTGGTTACTTCCCTATTTGATTATTATTGTTAGCTTTCCTAGAGAGCACAAAAGGAAGAAGCTTTCTTGTTGACTAGATCCCAATTTCATGGACTTTGTATATGATTTTGCTAATACAAACTCTCGACAAGACTTGCCATTTCAAGGGTTTAGTTTCTGATGCTAGTTTCATTAGTTATATATATATTGTGGTATTTGCATTGGTTAGGCTACAATTTGTTAGTATGGGCAGTATCGAGTCTGAATTTGCAAATGTTTTTTTTTTGTATTAGTATTCTTTCCTTGGCTCTCAATGCTTCTTTGAATTTTTCCTTTTGTATGAATCATATTGCAGTGACCATGCAAAAGCAAATCAGAGCTCGATAAAGAAGATGGAACCTGATCGTACAAGATTCGGAGGTTAATTGGTTTCGACTTTGGAACTTCTCATTTTCCTGTTCTTTTTCCGTTGGCTCATTTTAAGGTCAATGTGTTGCTGGTTACTATAACTGCAGGTCCGAGAGAGTTGTGTGGTGCGGTGGATCTTATATCTCAATACAAATTATTGCAACACCATGAATTCTTTTGCAAAAAATCACTTCCCGCGTCTCTATCAGATGCCCATTATCTTCACAATGTGGTTGGGGACACAGAGATCAGAAAAGGAGAAGGAATGCAATTAGATCAGCTTATTGAGAACATGTCACAGAGCCGGGAGACTAGTACCCGCATCCAACCTTTTGATATAGATGAGCTTAAGGAGGCTTTCCAACTAAATGATACAACTCCTGTTGAATTGCCCCTAGTAAGAGTCTGGTCTCTCTTGGTGGTTTTTAGTTTTACCTTAATGATACGACGTTTTCATATGAGTATTGATATTTGACATTGCATTGAACATGAAAATTTAGTTCTATAATGGTTGACCTAGGAGCTAGAACATGAACACGCCCTGTTTTTTTTCTTTCAGGCAGAGAAGGGAGCTCCTACGATTCCGTCAAAGTCAAAAAGTGAGTCAAAAGATAAGGACAGGAAACATAAAAAACACAAGGACAGGGATAAGGACAAAGATAGAGAGCATAAGAAGCACAAACACAGGCATAAAGATAGAAGCAAAGACAAAGATAAAGACAAGGACCGAGACAGAAAGAAGGACAAAAATGGCCACCACGATTCGGGTGATCACTCTAAAAAACATCATGATAAGGTAAGACATGTCTGTCTATTGATTTGGCATTAAGTTTAGTAGATTTAGGAGGCTCTATAATAGTTTTTTTTTGTATATTGTGTGTTTTTTGGATCCTGTGAAAATCACATCGAGTCTTGTCACTAATATTTCAGAAAAGGAAACACGATGGAGATGAAGATCTAAATGACGTTCAGAGGCACAAGAAAAACAAGGTAATGGTAATGAAGGATCCGAGGAATTCATATATGACTTGTAGTTGTCTTTTAGCAAATTGTACTGATTCAGACCTCGATTTAACTTGTTGGCAGCATAAGAGCTCAAAGCTTGATGAGATGGGTGCAATAAGGGTTGCTGGCTAAGTGGTAGACATTACCAATTTTGTATTCTGCATTCCAGTAGGTGTCATGGAGAGGGTTTAGCACTTTTCAACTCACTGTAGACAACTTATTAGGTAAGCATCTGTGTGCTGTCCTGTATCTTTTGTACAATTTGCTTGGCGTTCTTATTCATCCTCCTTAGAACATATACATCTTGACTTCCATATTGATATCAAATTCTTCTCTTATATTTCAAGTTGTGTTGGTTTTGAGCAAAAGTATTTGCCTCTTCGTCCTGGTCTTGGTTTTGTAGGTGAAAAGCTCATAATGGTGAATTCGTGTTCCTTGAAGAAGAAAGGGGAAATTTGTGAAGAAGAAGAAGCAGAATTCTTATCATACTTGATTTGTTGGCAGTTTTGTAACATTGTAGTGTTTGGGGTGTTTCTTATTCAATTTCCATCTGTTTTCTGTCTATAAAATCAGTACTACTCATAGTGTTTACGAATCATGTATAATAATTTGTTATCCAGTTAATGTTGTTGAATAAGAAGCTGTTAATCCGTTGGACCAAAAAAAAAAGAAACTTCAAATCCTCATATATCTTTGCTTTTGATGTCCCAAAATCCATCTCTGTATGCCACAATGACATTGTGTCATATGCTTAACTTGTAAAAATTGATCAAATGGACAAATGGACTATTGTCTTAAAAGAATTGTCGCATTTCAGTACATCTTTGTGCCATTCAAAAACTTTCAAACACAAATTTTAACACTAGAAGCCATCCCCAATAGCTCTCTATCTTCAACTCTTTTCCATTGACCACCTATCATAAGGCAGCTTCTGCTTTCCTCTTTATCCTCCATCATCAGCAGATTCTCTTCTGCTTCTGTTTCATTTTCCTCATATGCATGTTCTACATCCATCTCAGCTTCTTCCTCATAAGTTTCTAGTGTCACATCATCTGATTCAGGTTCTTCTGCATTCTTCCTTGCTCGCTTACATGTCGACTCTTCCAGTTGCTGACCATCGCACTCGGCTCCTCTTTTGGCATTGTTATAACCTTGTGCTTGTTTTGAGGCGCTCTCAGCATTCTGAGACTCCAGATGAGGTAAGCGTCCTGAAGATCCAATGATCCGAGGCAACATACCAATTGGACAAGGGCTCCATGCTTTCGCCTTTCTCCATCTGTTATTGCTTTTGTCTGTGTCAATACCTTTCTTCCTTGAGAGCTGAAGTTTGACAGACTCGAGTCTCTTGCCTGCGTTACCGAGATTCTTCTCTTGCTCAAGGAGCGTTGTAGGAGTTGTTACAAGAGTAGAAATCTGTTTCAATGGAATACTTGCAGAGCTTTTATCAACGAGAGGGAGTTTTGTGAGCTTCTCCTTCAAGACACGCCCTCCCACAATATCTGCAAGTACAAAGCCTGATTTCAAGACCAGCTCGTATCCCAAGGCGCCCAGCAGCATACATTTACGTACAAGTTCCATAAGGAACACGTTTGGTGATTTTACTTCTAGAGAACTGTTCCTCTGAAAATGCTTCGACACACTGAGAAGACCCACAAGCCATGCAAACAAGACAGGGACCTGCTCAGCTTGAGAAACCTCTTCCACTGACTTTTCTGTAAGATGCACATCTGGAAAACAATTCATACGAGTTAAAACCGACCAGGAGTTTAAATCGAGATTCCGCGGAGTAAAAGCATTTAGGACAAACCAATAGTCACCTGTTTCGTATCTTCTCCGTTCATTGTTTTGGATCATATCAAGAACTGCCTTGAGTAGAGTTAAAAGTAACTCGGGTTCTCTGTTTGAGAACTCCAGGATTACAGGTTTCCATTCATCAAGAAAGACCCTGATATCTTGGCCAGGCTGATTCTGCGACTTTGAAGAATCCAAAGCCTTGAGTAAGAATTCAAGCAGCACAGATGAAATTTCTGCCGAGAAAGAAGGGTACAACTCAACAAGGCTGCCTACAATCTTCCTTATCCTCTTATTAGAACCTGAAATCAACAAAAATACCTCAGCATATGACCATTACTAGTCCCCAGCACAAGGTCCAAAAGAAGTAAAAGATAAGTTGTCTTACATTTATCTTTGACCAAAGGGGAGTCGAATTGAGGATTCTGCTTAAGCTGAAAGCAGAAAGAAAGCTTCCGGAGTTTGGATTTGACTTCTCTTCTGATGCTAGCCGTTCCATCTCTCTTCAATGGAATTTGGTTTTTCTGAGTCTCCCAGTAATATGATTTCAACCATTCAAGTGCCTACAGTGACGAATGCATGCACACAATTCAAAATCTAAAGTTTCGTCCAAAAACAAGACCTCACCACACATAACGCCTTATAGAAACGCAGACCTTCATGTCCTATGAGGCTATGCTATTTGAAACAAGGGAAAAAAAGTGTACCTCATCTGAAGCATCCCGGAGCACTGAGAGTGAAGGGAGCTCACGGTGAGAACCCTCTGCAATCAGAACAATCAAATCAAATTGATAAACATATAGCAGCACTGAAAGTTACTACACACAATCAAGGAGAAAAGCATTCTTACCATGACGAAGATCAATCAATTTACGTGGGATACCGATTGCTTTAGCTGCATCCGCAATTGAAACATCTGCTCTCCTCCTTGTCTTTTCAATGACACAGTTCACAAGCCTTGGTACATAAACAAGGCCAGTCAACAAGTGAAGGGACTCAAACCATAATGGTTCCAGGAATATCAAACAAGTAAAGGCAAACTCATATTTACCTGAGAATTCCCATGCAGTATAGCATTTGCAGTAAATGCTCAGAGTATAATGCATCTGCTGATTGTGACTCTCTCCTACAAAAACAAGAAAATGAGAAGACGGAAACAACAATAAACATCCAAAAATGTTATATACGAGACATTTGAGAGTCCTGAAAAAGATGGAAGAGACTAACGGAATAAAGCCATCTTTGAGTTGAATTTCAATAAGGGAACAAGTGACATCCACAGGCGCTGGAAGAGATCCTCTGCTTCGCCATGTTGCAACCTGAAATTCACAAAGAGATTTAATTTTGATTGAAAAATGAAAACATAGGAATAAAAAGCTCTACTTTACACATATAAAGGAATCTGAGCTTCCATTGAGCTCTATGGTTTGAAGAAATAAGTTTGATTCAGCCAATTCTAACAGGTTAATGGTATTCATGGAAGAAATTACTCTTATAAGTAAGTTTAATATGAATTGAAGAAGAGGATTACCCTTTCCAAGGCAAAAGCGACTCTATCAGGAGAAGAAGAGAAGAGAGACTCTCTGACGGAGTCCCACTCTTCCCAGCTCAGCCACGGGACCTGTTTGCAGCCGTCCGATGAAGGTCTCTGTTGATCCTGGTCACTGAAAAACGATTCGATGTCTGCTTCGATTCCCGCTAGCGCCTCCATTGAAGAGTCGGCTCGAAAGCTTTAGCCTTTAGGGTTCCCCAAACAAACTTGGCAGAAAAAATAACAGTTGAGCTGAATCCTCTCCAATGGCGTACTAGGGTTTTAGCAAAAACCAGAATTTTTATTTATTTATTAATCTAACCTTAACGAAAAATGGAAATAAATTGCAAATTGTGGAATTTTATTTTATTACAGTCGTTAGATTAATTTTATTAATTTTTTTTTCTTTAATTTCCTGTGTATAAATATCAATTTAGTGAACAGTATCTTATTAAATTTGGTTCGGTTTATACAAACGGCATGAGTCCACTTCATTTCCATTAACTAGCAACTTCAAATCTCTCAGCAAGTTATACAAACAGTCAAACATTGATACTGTTGAGTTTTGCTAAGTGCTAAAGGAACGGACCAAGAAACATCTAACTTCATCATCATTACATTCCCACTATTAACCACCTGAATTCACATTGCAATCTCCTCGTTAGAACTTCTAAATCCGTCCAAGTAAACGAACCAATGAACAAAGCAAAGAAAGCCTTCACTGCCATAACATCTGACCATTAAGAATCATTTGGTGAAGATAATCCGGTTGATGACATCAACAGGCAAAGCGTAGGCTGGATCAATTGCTTTGACTCCAGGATACTCAAGGAGGGAAAGACCTGCATGGATTTGATAAAAGTGAGACCACACTCTGTTTTGGCTTCAAAATCAACAAGATGAGCTTAAAGTAGAATTACCAGCAACTCCAAAGTAGGTGTGGAAGATATCAACAGCATCGTTTGGTCTATCAGAGATGCCTCCGTTGTCCAAATCCTGACAGGCTAAGATGAACTTGACAAGCTTTGCCTTGTCGATCCAGTGAACTCTATCTATCATGATTAGGCTCGATAGGACCCACCAAGAATAGCAAACATCAGGGTCCTTCTCAGGTCTCCCATTTAAACCCCCACACTCTTTTTGTCTTTCACATAACCACCACCCTAATACGTCCTTATCAACACGATGGAGATTCCCAGTGATAGCAAGAGCCCCCACGCAACAGAAAACTGCAGAAACAAAATGAAGAATAAACCGTCCTTTTACCATATACTATCTGCACAAGGGTGTAACAATATCATCATCTCAAATACTCAAATAGCAACACATACTCTGTCCTGCATGAGACTCTCCTCCAGGTGTGCACCCAAAACCACCGTCCAGGTTTTTGCAGCTCATAATGTAATCAACAGCCTTCTCCACGTTGATCTTCCCAAGACATTTTAATATTGAGAGACAGTATATAGCTATGTACGAAAACCTACATAAACAGCTTGCGGTTAAGATTCAACAAATAACACAAATGTCTTACCAATACATGGCCAAGAAGAGAATACCTTGTATCAATTTCTCCCCACATATCTCCTGAGAAAGATCCATTTTCATTCTGCAACCCAGCAACATCTGATTTTCTATATAGGAAACCATAATAACTTGCAGATCACGACTATTGGTGAAAAAGAAAGAGTTTAGTGACAGTAACAAGAACGAAGGATACAAGTTGATACTTTTTCAACGTCAAGAATGTTTAGCTTGTCAAAGAGGGCCAAGATTTGTACAGCACTGAGTGTATACAAAATATGTGGATCGTGTCCAGTATTGCCTGCAAAACCACCTGCTCAGAAAAGAATCACCTTGTTGTTATCAACTTCTATTGGCAAGTAAAAGTAGCTGATCTGCAAATTGCAATCCATATGGTAGAGAAATAATAAGACTATGGTACACACCAGATTCATGCTGGCACGTCATGAGCCAGGAAACAACTTCATCTTCGGAAACAGAGCCCAGCTTCTCGAGTAAATCTAGAGTGGTCAGTCCCCAGTATGCACCATTCATTCTTAGATGATCCATCACCACAGACTCAAAACTCTCTTTCTTCTACCAAGTAAAAAGGAAAACATAAGTAATAATCATAGTGACATAAAAAAGCAAGAATGAGGAAAGGGGACATATAGTTTCTATTACCTTCTCTGCCATCAGAATGTATCGTGAATGCTTGTCAGCTACAAGCGGAGCCATCTGCCAATAAATTATTGAAAGCAGATTCAGTAATACTTCACACAAATGGAAGAATCGCCATTAAAGCATATATTTTTAACTATAAAAAGCGGCTAAATGCTCAGATGGAACTCAAAAACATAGATTTTTAATCCAGAATCACAGAAAGTTCAGCTGCATAAGCCATCTATGATGAGTAGAAATGAATAGTGATATAATTGAAGCATTTCACATATGAGACTGATCAATAAGCACATTTATCAAAACTCGATAGCTCTAAGTCAGATACAAAGACCGAATCGAACTCTCACATTCAGATGGAAAAAACGATATGATGTCCATGTAAGGAAAATGGTTACCTTGGAGGAAGACGTAGAGCTCATCAGCTTGGAGCGAGAAGAGAAACCGCGATCAAGACCGAAGAGAAACTTGACCTTTCTCTCTAAAGTCGAACCCTTTCTCTTGGCTAAAGGGTTCTGTGGAAACTGCGAACCGGCCGGCCTTGCTCGCAAAACCGAAACAAAGAAGCCGGCCCGATTCAATACCGGTTTTATTAATTGAACCCGCTTTTAAAGTAGGAATCGTACCGGACATCTTTTGGGATCGCGGTCCGAACGATCGGTCCGGTTCCATATTCATTTGATTTCGTGTTGCGTTGACTAATAAGAAAGAGAAGAGAATATAATACGGAAGCTGTAATAACAGAGGTGGAGGACATCTTTAGTCAAGCTTCATCAATGGCGATGAGACCATTCTTCTTCATCTTCTCTCTATTTCTTCTGTTTCCGTCCCCTTCAGTCTCAGATTCAGCTACTCAGGTATGTGTCTGATCCTCTATCGCCGTTGTTCCTGCCCTTCAAATGACAGCAGCTTCTTTCTGCTTTTAATCTTTCTCTCTTTCGAATCGTTCACTGTATCAACTTCAGTTTGCTTAGATTCCTTCACTGTGTCAAGTGAAAAGAATAGATTTTGAAGATTGATTTCTAATTTCTGAAAGAAATAAGTATCCAAACAACGACATGACAATCGACAACACTGAACTGTCTGATGAGATTTGAAATGTTTTTTTTTTTTGCTTTGGCAGTTTTGTAGTGCCGGGATCAGCGGGAATGATGTGGCATCTTGTGGTGTTCCATCTCCATCGACGAGGATTTTGATCAAAGGAGGCACAGTTGTGAATGCACACCATCAACAAGTTGCTGATGTCTATGTGGAAGATGGGGTCATTGTCGCAGTGCAGCCAAACATTAAGGTATTATAAATTTCATTAATTCCTTCATTTTTTTATAGTCTAAATTCCTATTATGACTCCTGTGTACAAGGTTGGGGATGAAGTCACTGTACTCGATGCTACCGGAAAGTTTGTTATGCCAGGTTAGTCAAATAACAAAATAGTTGATACACATTCATGATTTATGGCTTATTGTTTACTTTTTCTTCAATGTAAAAAAACAGGAGGGATTGATCCCCACACGCACTTGGCAATGGAATTTATGGGTACTGAGACCATTGATGATTTCTTCACTGGTCAGGCAGCAGCATTAGCTGGTGGAACCACTATGCATATAGACTTTGTTATACCGGTTAACGGCGATCTTGTGGCCGGTTTCGAAGCCTATCAACACAAATCCAAGAAATCTTGCATGGATTACGGTTTTCATGTGGCTATCACAAAGTGGGACGAAGGTGTTTCCAGGGACATGGAGAAATTAGTCAAGGAAAAGGGTAAAATGGTTTCGATGGCTCACAGTTTTGTTGTGTTTTTAAGCTCTGACTTTCATGAAACTAAGTGCATGTGTGTATCTCTAAAAACTTGTAGGTATCAACTCTTTTAAATTCTTCATGGCGTATAAAGGATCTCTTATGGTCACTGATGACCTTCTCCTGGAAGGTCTGAAAAGATGTAAATCACTCGGTGCCTTGGCTATGGTTCACGCTGAAAATGGAGATGCAGTGTTCGAAGGACAGAACAGAATGATTGAGCTGGGCATTACAGGTCCAGAGGGTCATGCTCTTTCAAGGCCTCCTGTGGTAATTTGAGTCATTGAGTATTATACTGACTCTACTAACTTTATTCAAGCTAAGATGAGGATCCTTGTTTGAAAATATGGCAGCTTGAGGGAGAAGCCACTTCTCGGGCGATACGTTTGGCTCGGTTTGTGAACACGCCTCTCTATGTTGTCCATGTGATGAGTGTTGATGCGATGGATGAGATTGCTAAAGCTAGAAAATCAGGGCAGAAGGTTATTGGAGAGCCTGTTGTGTCTGGACTAATCCTCGATGATCACTGGCTTTGGGATCCTGACTTCTCAATTGCATCCAAGTAAGAAATGCTTTCAGGTCTCTTGTTCCATTGATTCCCCATCTATACCTTCAAGTTTTCAAAAAAAAATATATCTCAATAAATTCAGGTATGTGATGAGTCCACCTATAAGATCAGTAGGACATGGGAAAGCCCTACAAGAAGCCCTTTCTACAGGAATCCTTCAGGTTTTGCTATGCATAAAGTAGAGAAACATGCTGATTGCTTGTAGCATAAAACTGTGGAGATTTTTTAAACATTTTTTTGTCTCCTTCTCTTGGTTTATTATATCTGCAGCTTGTAGGAACTGATCACTGCACTTTCAATTCAACACAAAAAGCTCTAGGACTTGATGATTTCCGCAAAATACCTAATGGTGTTAATGGTACTAATACCTGACTTGACTCGTTCTCTTGCTTTCTGTGCTCATTTGTCTCTGCTGCTCTGAAACTCGTCCGTATATTTTAGGCCTTGAAGAACGGATGCACCTAATATGGGACACGATGGTGGTAAGTACCTCTGGACTAAAGCATTCATTCTTTACACTTTGCACAGAAGTTTTAATCTCTTCTGTATCATAATCCAGGGGACTGGCCAAATCTCTGCCACTGATTTTGTTCGAATAACCAGCACCGAATGGTAAGTACAGTACATGCTCTTTCAATACTAGTGAGCGTTAACTAGAAAGTTATGTGTTGTGTGATTGAAATGGTTAAAATTATGCAGTGCAAGAATTTTCAACATATATCCACGGAAAGGAGCTATCCTTGCTGGCTCGGATGCAGACATTATAATACTAAATCCAAACTCAACCTACGAGATTAGCTCAAAGTCTCATCATTCAAGATCCGACACAAACGTTTATGAAGGAAGAAGAGGAAAGGTAGTACATTCATTTGACAAAGCCTCCTCTCTTAGCTGATATGCAGTATAATGTCCATTGACAACATCTTATTATTGGGGACTTTGATTGTGTTGAAATCTCTAGGGGAAAGTTGAGGTGACAATAGCAGGAGGAAGAATCGTATGGGAAAACGATGAGCTTAAAGTTGTTCCAGGAAGTGGCAAGTACATAGAGATGCCTCCTTTCAGTTACCTTTTCAATGGCATTGAGAAATCTGATGCTAATTATCTTTCTTCTCTTCGAGCTCCTGTTAAGCGTCTCAGATATCAACCTACATCATAAAATGCACTTATCTACCTACATAAAAGCTTTGTACATAACAAAAGGTTTGTGAAAGTTTGTAATCTGTATTTTTAAATCGTTAAAAGAACATATTTTGACAAAACAGATTCAAAGATCGGTTTGGTACGTTGGTTTGGTTTGGTTTAACACAACACCGTCAATAAATTTCCATTCCTGCGTGTCGCAAAGACGGTTATACCCTTTCTTCTTCCAATGCCATCGAAATAAATAACCACATCTATCGAAATTGGACTAGAATTTTCTTTTCCGATTTGAAGATTTTCTCGGCGACGGTATAAGAAATCCCCGGCTGTGGTTTAGGAAGGAGAAGGAGATAAGCTATGGCTATGATAACAAACAACAACCGCAACAAAAACACCAGGCTCCCACCGGAGGTGAATCGAGTGATCTACGTTCGTAACCTTCCGTTCAACATCACGAGCGAGGAGATGTACGATATCTTCGGCAAGTACGGCGGGATTCGCCAGATTCGGATCGGCTGCAACAAGGACACGAAAGGAACGGCCTTCGTCGTCTACGAGGATATCTACGACGCGAAGAACGCCGTCGACCATCTCTCCGGCTTCAACGTCGCCAATCGCTACCTCATCGTCCTGTACTACCAGCACGCGAAGATGAGCAAGAAGGTCGACCAGAAGAAGAACGAAGAAGATATCGCCAAGTTGCAGGAGAAGTATGGAGTCTCCACCAAAGATAAGTAAAAAACAGTCTTCGATTCGAATCTTCTCATGGCCGTCCTGCGATTTTAGGGTTTTAATTTGGGGGAGAATGTGAAACTTTTTCTATCTGTATGAAAAATCTAGTGTGTTTTGAACCTTTGTTTACTCTTTTACATCGACCAAGCAATGAAAAAGATACCTCTTTTAACTCCAATTAGCTATTGCTTGTTACTAAATTTTGTGCTTTGATGCAGTTGATGATCTTAGATAACAATGATTCATATCAATTTGCTTAGATTTTGCTACAGCTTTCTAAGTGATATTCTGCGAGAAAGTATCTCTTATAGTTTTGGTTTTGCCATTGTTGATCTTGTGTTTAGCTTTGTAACGTTTCAGGATTGGTTTCTCAGGGGTTTTGCTAGGAAGTGAGAACAAATATGACTAACACATACAAAGAGAATTGAGAAAAAGAATTGAAGTACATTGAGAAACCCATGGCACTTTAAGCAGAAGTAGACAACCAGAAAAGAAAATGTAATTAAACCAAACACCTCCCCTAATCCCCACTTAATGTTTTTTCCCTCTTTCTTGAGCCTTTTCTCCTCCAGTTCAAGCATTAGCAATCCGAGCAATAGTCTTATCTTCGTTGTGAAAAGGAAGATGAGTTTCTCGACTCATGGTTTGCTCTCTTTTTTTTCATCACCTCTCTTCCTCTAACTTCCAACAATTTGATCATTTAAATGAAAGGTCACGCCGTTTCTTTGGGATGGGATCTGGGTTTCCTTTTCTCATCATTGCCACAAATTCATCGTAGTTTATCCGACCATCCTGCAAATGTTTTTATTCATTAGAAATTTGATTAGTGTGGATAATGAGATTGTGAGATGCTTGTGAAGGGACTGTTGTTTCCTTACATTGTCTCCATCAACCTCAGAAATGATCTCCTTAATGTCTCTGCCATCACTCATGCCAAACTCCCGGAGAGCTTGCTCCAACTCTTCCATTGTGATATATCTGAGAACAACAAGAATTGTTTATTTCTGTTTTTGGTGTTTAAAAGTCTTTAAGAATCAAGTATATAAGAAAAGTGCCATGTGCTTACCCACTGTTGTCTTTGTCAAAGTGTTGGAAGGCTGAGTAGAGATGTTCTTCTCTGTCAAGTCTGTTGATATGCATTGTGGCTGCGATAAACTCACCATAGTCTATTGTTCCATTACCATCAGCATCAGCCTATAAAATCCCATGATACGCACAGCAAAAAACAGAAAATTAGGGGTGTTTCTCAGCATTTGACCAAAGCTAAAACTCTTTTTAAGTAGAAAGAGAACTTACAGCTTCCATCAACTGTTGGACTTCGTATTCTGACAACCTTGTACCTTGCTTAGCAAGTCCCTGTCTTAGCTCCTCGAGTGTGATTGTTCCACTGCTATCAGTGTCCATACCTTTAAACATCTCCTTCAACCCCATGATCTCTTCCTCTGATAAGCAACCTGCTATTACCTGTTCAAAGGTTTCAGGCTTTGAGGTTAGGATTCTCTACCGAGAGTCATATTTTCTAATTGGGAAAGGGATATGATTTGTTACCCGTAATGCAACTTTCTTGAAATTGTTCATTGCTTTGAATTGCTTGAGCCTGGACATGACCGCATTGTCAAGAGGAACATCTGGTGCCTCTCCATCCTCCTTGATCCATGGATGGTCTTAACAAAGGGAAAAAAACACAAGATATTTAGCATGGATAGATAGATTGTTATGCTTTTGACATTTTTGGTGTATGTTTGTTTGTAGATAGCTTACTGAGAACTTGAGCAGCAGTTAGTCTTTGCTTGGGATCAGAGTTAAGCATCTTCTTAACAAGATCCTTCGCCTGCGGTGAAATTGCTGGCCATGGATCACTTGAGAAATCAACATGTCCCCTTAGGATAGCGTTGAATATCCCGTTCTCCGACTCTATATCATCAGGTAAATACAACAAACACATTAATATGACAAGAAACAAATCTTTATAATCCAAAAAGGAAGAAACTGAAAATATGTTTTACCAGCCCAGAATGGAGGGACACCACACAAGAGGATATACAACATGACACCAATACTCCAAATATCAGCCTCTGGTCCATACTTCCTTTTCAAAACCTCTGGTGCGATGTAATAAGCACTCCCCACAATATCCTTGAACACCTCTCCTGTAAAACAGAGGAAACAGAGTATTATTCGTTTTTTTTACTTAATGCAGGGTTTTACAATGGTGCTGAATTCGAAATTGCTGGAACCAACCTGGCTTGTAGAAAACCGACAACCCAAAGTCAGTGGCTTTGAGAGGAGCATTCTCTTCTTTGCTGAGCAAAAGAAAGTTCTCAGGCTTCAAATCCCTGTGAATAACCCCCATGGAATGGCAAGTATGCACAATCTGAACAATCGTTCTCAGCAACGAAGCAGCTGCTCTCTCCGAGTAATGTCCTTTAGCAATGATCCTATCGAACAGCTCTCCACCTGCGCAAAGCTCCATGACCAGATGCACAGAATGCTTGTCCTCATAAGCTCCTTTAAGCTCCACGATGTTCGGCTGACCAGTCAGGTGATGCATTATCTGCACTTCCCTTCTCACGTCTTCAATGTCTTCTTTGTTCACAAGCTTCCTTTTAGCAATCGTCTTGCAAGCAAATTGCTGACCTGTTGCCTTCTGCGTGCAGAGATGCGTCACACCAAACTGGCCTCGGCCTAGCTCTTTCCCTAAAGAATATGAAGATTTTACATCTTCCATGGGTCGGCCTAAGACAGGTCCAATAGGACCTTGCTTTGTAGCAGGAGGAGGAGAAGGAGGGGCGTGTTTGGATTGTGCTACAGAAGGCTCAGCAGTCGGAGTAGTGTGAGCTCCGGCGTTGGCAGCGGTGGCGCCGTTTTCATGTGTGAGACCATCTCCGTTATCGGCTGAGTCACGGCCGTGAGAGCAACAATTTCCCATTGTTGCATGAAAGGGTGGGGGGAGGGGGAGAGGCAAAAGCTCAAGGAGGAAGAGAAATAGAAAGGTTTTTTTCTTGTGTTTTTCTTTCTCTTATCTTTTTTTTTTCCTTCCTGTGGTTTTTGTTTCTTCTTTAGCAAGGAAAATTTAGGTGTTTTGGTTGTGAATGGCTATGAATAGAATGTTTTCTTGTTTCTCTTCGCTGGCCTTCGGTTCCAAGGATGGGTTATAGGGTTTGTTGATAGGGAGGGAGTTTAGGACCAAAGCCTGTCTGTAATTTTGGTATTTAAAGTAAAACAAGATTTATAATTTAGGACAAAAGGTTGAGAGCATCTCTGTTAGAAAAAAAACTGTCTGATCGTATCTTCCAAACACTATAAATTTTTATACGATCAAGATTAATAACGTTTGCCTAATCTTTTTATATTTTATAGGATTGAGCGCATTTCACAGAAACTAACACCTAGCAGAGTATTTTTTAATTCATCATTTCTGATACGTGTTAACTTCAAAGTTAAAACTGCAAATTTTTTATATTTTCATTGACTATTCAATGATAGAAACTGTAAACTATAAAAATTTATAATCTCACACACAATATAGGGGACGAGTTAACCTGCGTTTTGGCTGAACAAAATACAATCACCCAATAAATGTACTACAAAAATCCAGCTAGCAACACAATGTCAACTTTTCAATTAACATCATCGAAATATTTTCAGATACGATATTCAGACCTTATACGATCTTGTTCCAAATCGGTTTTCTTAAACCTCTCCAGACTTTTGACAAAATCGAACACCTCTTTTAAGTGGGAGGAGGTGAAGGAATGACTGTATCAGTATTAGTTCCTTGTGGTGACCAACTGTAAAGAAGCATTCCCAAAACAAGTATGATTGTTCCTCCCATGAACCCTTTTGGAAGTGATGATGCGACTCCAAGGTAAGGCAATGGCAATGTGAACAAGAACACTGCAATTGGCACTGACACTGTCGATGCAAGACACGAGACCACCGCCGATGAAATCTTGAGGAGTCTTAGAAGCGCAATGTTGTAGCCAATGTTTACTATCACAAACAATAGAGGCAGAAACGGAGCCCCATCACATCCTTTTGTCATTGTCCCGATATTGAGAAAGCAAACCGCTCCATCTTTGAGGTAGCTTCCGAGTTGGTTAAACGGTATTCCCCAAAGTTTTGAAAGAAATGGAAGAAGCAATGCGATGCAGACGGCCTGATTGGTTAAAAAAACACCACATAGAAAAGATTATTTAGCTTGTATTGCAAGTTAGAGCTCAGAGAGAGAAGGGGGTTTCTAATGGTAAGAAATACCTACTTGGTAAGCTGAACCGTATGAATTTACTATAAACAGATCGAGTGAAGCACCCTGTAATAGTAAAAGCATATGATTTTTCAGTATTTCAAACAAAACAAAAACTCTGTTAACGCAAGTTGGAGAGTTGGGAAATATGTAATGTACCTTTAGTCGTTTTTGGCTGTCTATAAAGATGACTTCCTATAAGAAAAAGGAATCTGAGATTAAAGAGAATAATGGTGCTAATATAAAAATGCTTGTAATATGGTGGTTAGCGGACCTTTAAGACTGTATCTGCACCTTGAAGCAGGAAAGAAACGACCATTAGAAGAATCCAAAATAATCCGGCTTCTTTTAACGAGTGAGCAGCACCTGATCCACTGCACATGCAATAATGTTGATCCATGTAGTGTCCTTTGTCAATATATCAAAAGAAAAACAAATATAGGAATCAGGTTTAGTGTGGAGCAAGCAGGTCTAACCTAGCCACACTGACGATTACACCAAGAGCTACGAGAGTGCATCCGAGTATTTGATTTATGCTATATCTCCTCCCGAGAAAAATAACGGAGAAGAAAATTTGCCAGACAAGAAATGTCTGCAAGGAAACCAAACAAGTATGTCATTTGAATTTGATATCACCCATCATCCTTTTATTTGTAAGCAAGAAAACATGGTTTGAAGGCAATAAAAGCTTTCAGCTTGTCACACTTTAAACCAAGATGTTTCACAAACATAACCCATGAATAATTTTTTCTTAATGCAGCTTCTAACCTGAGATATAACTGTAGTAGATGGCCCCGAGAGATTTGCTGAGTAAAGAAAAGGAAAACAAAAATCAGTAAGATGAATATGTAACTACGGTAAGGATCGCGTAGACATTTTGCATAGAGAGGGTAATGTTACCTGCGGCTGCCATCCCAGCAGCTGCAGCTAAAGCCTCCAAAACGCCAACGATTAAAAACGGCGTTTTAGGCACCGAGAGCATCGCATCTGTAACAGTTCCAGCACGATATCGAAAATACAAGATTGTATAATATACAGCTACGTACCTACACGAAAGAAATAGCAAATGATACATAGTTGGATGTATTTCTCTGTTTGGTTTTACTTTGGAATTGAGAAATGTATTACAAAAATGAAAAAAAAAAAAAAAAAAAAACCATCAATTGGGTTTGCATTGGTTTGGTTCAACTTGGTTCGATATACTAATCAAGTGTGAGGCCAGTGGGACCTATAAGAATATTGCTTAGAGGTTGCTAAGGGGTGGATAATGACATGGACGGACTTTGTTCAATTTGGTTCCACCACCTTTTTTTCGTTTTTAATAATTTGGTTCCCACCAACTTACAACGTTTGTGTTTCTTTCCCTCTAGCATATTCATAGTATTTCAATTTGCATACAAATGTAGAAAAGTGAATTAGTGCTTATATAAAGTATCTTCAACGCAAAAGCATCATGTAGTAAGATACTATGAAAACTGAATAAACTGTTAGATGATAAATTTCGAGCATTCGTGATCAAACCATTAATAAATGTGTACATTATTTATTGGATCTAGGGAAATGATATGCGCCTCCAATAATGTCCCAAGTAAAAGTATCCAACACGAAATAGACCGCAAGCCAAAGCTGACCCGATTCCCAAAAGACAAAGATAAAAACGAAAATGCATCTAATTTGTTCTTATTTGCCTCTTACTTTTTCAATATTTTAACTCCACACCTCAAATTTTGTAAGTTATCATTTTTTTCCAAACTTTTAAAAGATTATACATGCAATGTAGACCATCGCATTTTCATTTCAGTGGGCGAAGAAACGAATTTTCATTATTAATTTTTGAACAAAAAGAAAACTATACAGCTACATTATATTTATAAAGTTTATATACTGATAGTTCTTTTTGTGTAAATAACTAAATCTGCTAGTCAACAAATTAAAACCAAAAAAAAAACAAAATAAATCCGGACTTATGAACTATTCTTTAGCATTACTAATCTCTAAATTTATATTACGTAACATCCTAATTTTAAAAAAAATCGGTTTAATTGTACTACGAACAAATTAATTAACAGCTAACGCATTTTGAATCCGGAGAGTAAGCAAAACAGAAATCAAGGAGGTCGGAGATGGTTTTACCCGAAAGTGGAGAGCTGCGCAAGGAAGAATGGGTAGTGCTTGAGTGGAACTAGCGCGAGCTTGTACATTACGCGGTTTCCGACGCCCAACGCCGCCGTAGCCGCCGCCCAAATCACTATCTCCATCGTCTTTGCATGCTCTCCGTCGACCACGTGATCATCGCCGCTCCCTTCGATCTCGTTTTCGCTGATCGCGTAACCGCACACGCCTGGCTTTTTAATCTCCGCCTCGACTCCGTCATCAGATCCATCCCAGGATCTCGCCGGTGGAACCGCTTCGATTAACCACCGCGTTGAAGTTCGAGCGATCGACGGTAGACGACGATTGATGTGATTTCGACGGATTAGGGAGACGGATTGAGGTCGGTTCGCGGAATGCGATTGGACCGAGCTGATCGAAGCGATCAAGCCGGTGGTTAACCGGCGGGAAGTCGTCGCCATGGTGGATTAGGCTCGAATGAAACCGATTCTGCTAGTTTTGAGGGAGAGAGAGTGACGGAAGTGACTTGGACTTGGGCTTTTTATCTTCGTTTTTTCTTTCTTTCAATTATTACCTTTTTTGAAACAATTTGCATTAACACACCCTGCCCAACTTTTCTTTTTACAAAATAGTACAAAGTAGAAAAGTGTTTTTAAGTATTGCACAGTTTATTTTTGAGAAGACAATTTTAACCATTTATGATAACGAGGTAAGCATACATGATGTTACCGTTAATTACAATTTGATCATTCAATAATTAACAAATCAATAAAACAATTAACTGATCTAAGATGGTTTTGTGAACGTACTTTCATCAATTGTGATGGAAAAACATACATCGTAGAAGATTGTTCAACAGCAAATTTAGTAACTTTGATTTGCAAATTTGGAATTATGCTATGTTTCGCATGATCTAGGGCGTGATTGGTAAGTGCTCTGAGTGCTATGCAGAGCAATAATTATTTCTAGAGCACTAGTGTTAAACCAATCATGTTTTGATTTCATTTTTTAAGTTCAGAGCCATAATTTTAAATATGGAAATATTTTGGCTCTGCAGAGAAGATTTTTCAGAGCACAAATTTAATGGCTCTGAGAATTCTCTCTTCTTATACCTTAATCTCACTCTCTCTATTCTTTTTTTAATGTTTCTTTCCTATATCTCTTTTATTTATTTTTAATGCTACATTTATGATATTTTATAAAAAATATATTTATAATAAAAATCCTACATCACTATAATCTACAGCCACAGCAAAAAAATCTACAACCTAAATTCTGCAGCAAAAAATCAAAAGCTACAGACACAACCAATCATACCCCTAGTCTTCTAGTTAAATGACACTCATCGATCATTTGTAGAGACTTACCCCAATAAGGTTTTTTATTCATTTTTCTATCTTAAATACTGAATACTCCAAAACTGTTTTTTATACTTGTTGAACATCTTAGTTTTAGTGATCCAAGTGCTAAAAGAAAACAATTTGAACAAAATCACTACATTTAACAAATAACAGAGTGGAATAAACTCTACATTATTTGTTAAAGGTATATATATGTTTCTTTATATTTTAATTTGGAGATGGAGCATCGGATTAGAGAATCAACGATTCCGTTAATGAGACCATCGTCGCGCTCCTAAATCGAATGTAATTTCCTTGGATATGTTTGGAGGATCAAATTTGAGAATGTTTTTTTGATGTGATTTTGTCAAAAGTAATTTTTTTGTGTGAAACGACAAAAGTCAAAAGAAAAAGGGTAAGATATGTCGTTGTCGTGGCGCGTTTTCATTGGGCCGATACATTGAATTAGACTACACCGCGCTGTGCCTGACCTTTCCCTTTCTGTCTTCCCCTTCACTCATCTTCACTTGTAGCTGCAGTAGGTCAGACGACGAATTGCTTCTTCTTTAGTTTCATCTCCACTCGCTGGAAAGTAAGGGAGGCTTTGCGAGGAAATGGGAGTAGACGAGGCTATCGATTCGATTCGGGCTAATGTGTTCATTTTGATTCGTCTGGGAGCTCTCTGAGAGAAAGCAATTCGGTTTTCGGCTTCTTTTTTTTTGATGCGTCATTCGTGGTTTGGTTAAGTAGTCTACTTCTGCAATGGCGGCTTCTTTAGCGGCTATGCAGCGGCCACAAGTTGGAGCTTCGAATACGGTAAATTACAGTCTCTAGTATGATGATTTCTGCTCGGTTCTCATCATCTGTTTGCTTTGTGGGAATGTGGAATACTGATGAGATTAATATTAGTGCGTTTTTTTCCTGTTAGATGGCTAATGTGACACTGAGTAGGTACATTATTATATTTTGCTCAAATAGCTGTATTTATTGGGTCGAGAGACCAAGTTGGAGCCACTGAATTAGAAACTAGAAGTGAATATTTATGACAATTTCAAAGTAAAGCAAACTGATGATAGTCCTTCATTGTAATCCATAATGTTTTTTTGGCAGGTTTATAAGAGTGGTCCTCTCTTCATTTCATCAAAAGGTGAACTTCTTCTATACTTTCCCCTTCTTTCAAGATAACAAACTTTGCTACGCATTGTGTATCAGTCTCGATTCCTTAGTGACAACCATGTTGTTTTTTACTAAATTTTTTGATGGCATTGTAATTGGCAGGACTAGGTTGGACATCTTGGAAGAAGCGTTGGTTTATCCTTACCCGAACTTCTTTGGTCTTCTTCAAAAATGATCCAGTCAGTATCAAGTTCAAGTCCCCTATTTCTTGAACTATGTTATACCTGCTAGCTTATTGTTTCAACTGTTTGGCAGAGTGCATTACCACAAAAAGGGGGTGAAGTAAATTTGACTCTTGGAGGCATTGACTTGAACAGTTCCGGGAGGTATAAATTTCATGTGGTTGTTCATACGAATATCTCCAAATTTCTAGCCTGTGTTAACATCTTTGTTTGCAGTGTCGTGGTGAGAGAGGATAAGAAGTTGTTGACTGTATTATTCCCAGATGGGCGTGATGGACGAGCCTTCACCCTCAAGGTGATTTATAATCTTGACAAGCTGACTTAGTTCTTGGTCGCTCTCTTTTGTTATGTGGCTATTGTATGGTTCCTGGGATATGCTTCTATGAAATGCTAATTATTTGTCTCACTTAGGCTGAGACATTGGACGACTTGTATGAGTGGAAGGCCTCCCTTGAGCAAGCCCTTGCACAAGCTCCTAATGCAGCACTGGTGATTAGTCAAAATGGAATATTCCGAACAGAACCGAACAATACAGTGGAGGGGTCCTTTAATTCATGTAAGTTCTCATTTATTTTATATTATGGCTTCTTTCGTACTCCCTGTATATATCAATAATACTCTGGCATGCAGGGAGGGATCAGCGTCCATTGAAGTCTTCGGTTGTTGGGAGACCAATTTTGCTTGCTCTAGAGGAAATTGATGGAAGTCCATCGTTTCTTGAGAAAGCACTTCAATTTCTTGAGACATATGGTGAGTTTATTGGCTCCTTTTTAATTCGTCATATAGGCTATCATAGAAGTGGTTTTTGTTCTTAGTTGCCCACATAAATGTTTTCGTTTCTATTCTGCTCAGGAACCAAAGTAGAGGGAATCTTAAGACAGTCTGCAGATGTTGAGGAGGTAGAACGCAGAGTTCTAGAATACGAACAAGGTAGTGATTAGGATATGAGTTCATTTCCTGTACGTTTCCAATTTGCTCCTCTTAGAAATTCCTTCTAAATTGGAAATCTTCCAAACATACTCTTCTAGGCAAGACAGAATTCAGTCCTGAAGAGGATCCACATGTTGTTGGAGACTGTGTTAAGGTACTATATTGTGTGTAACTATGATTTGATTTTCAGTTTTATTTATTCTGCTGAAACATTTGTGCCATGTTATTGCATCTGCAGCATGTTCTGCGGCAGTTGCCTTCTTCTCCAGTTCCAGCGTCCTGCTGCACTGCTTTGCTGGAAGCTTATAGTAAGTTTTTTCAGTATACGGAATCTGTGTTTCTACTTTGGCGTTTGTGTGTATCTAACTCTCCTTTTACCTTCTTTTTTTATAGAAATTGATCAGAAAGAAGCCCGGGTTAAATCACTGCGCTCTGCTATAACAGAAACATTTCCAGAACCAAACCGACGACTACTACTGCGGTATGCTTTCAGATGTTGTTTTTGAAAACATGAGAAGTCTATTATTTAGGAGAATATTTAAGTTCCCATCTACAAATCTATTTAGTTTACTTCAAACAGCTTTATCCTCAGTGTGGGTTGTATTCTGCAGGATTCTAAAGATGATGCATACTGTCACCTCTCATTCGTGTGAGAACCGCATGACCTCATCAGCTGTAGCTGCTTGTATGTCCCCACTGCTCTTGCGTCCTCTACTGGCTGGAGAATGCGATCTAGAAGGTTTTGACACTCTAGGAGATAACTCTGCCCAGCTTCTTGCTGCCGCTAATGCTGCCAATAATGGTCAAGCCATTGTCACGGCCCTTTTGGAAGACTACGGGAACATGATCAATGTAAGATGCGATTCAATCACTTAATTCATATGTTTGTGCCACATAGTACTATATGCTCAGCTATTTGTTTGCAGGATGAAGATATTGAAAGGTGCTCCATTTCTACGGATTCTCATATTGGCGACAGTGGGCCTGAGAACTCAAGTAATGAGGAGGAAGTAGAGGTTAAACGTCCTGACTTGCATAATTTAGACAGAGGAGAACAGGAATCAGATGATGATAATGATGGTCTGCTGAACAGAAAACCGAGTGAGAGCAGTGATTATACTGGCAGTGATCTCTATGACTACAAGGTTTGTTCTTCCCATCTTATCACACTGCACAAACCTCTTGGTCAGAGTACACCCGCATTCATAATCCTTAAATATGAGAATAGTGTTTGAATTATCATTAGCTACTGTCTTGTTACCTCCTGTTACGCCTTATGTGGTCTTATGATAGATGGGTGTCACGTTTCAGCTATTTTTGGTTTTTGAACTTTAGGTGTTTCGTAGCGAAACTGGTGGTATCTAAAGCTGCAATAAAATCCATTTTATTTAATCTTTACTTGAGTGTGCGTTTTCTCAGGGATTTGGTGTTGAAGATTCAGATGCTGAGTCTCCTAGAGACATCCATTGTGCAGTCGAGAGTACAGACTTTCACACTAGAGTGAAGAGACAAATCGAAGAGCCTATTAAAGATATAGAAATTGCCAGCGTATCACCTACTGGAAAGTGTTATCAATCAGGGAAAGAGGCTATGCCATCAGTCAGTCCCAGTACTCCTCTCACTGCTCCTAGATACACATCATCAGCTGAGAAACCTGCAAATAAAACTACTAGCGGATCAACAGTCAATGCGAAGCGTTCTTCTTCATGGGGAAGGGGAAACGTAAGTTTTCCACTGCTTGTATGAAAAGAGATAATTCTGTTGTCACACCTGAATTCCTTTCTTTGTTTACTGTGTGCAGGGCAAAAAAACACCTGCTAAAGGATCATTTGATAATTCAGGAAATGACGAGTAAGATATTTAATCCTGAATGTGTATATTGCTGTTTTTGTAAAACTCGTACTTGCAATCTAGTGTTTTGATTCATACAGTGCAATTTAATATATTGGCAACTGTATTTAACCACTTTTAGAGCTTGGACATCTGTTTTTAGAGCTTTTTTTTTCCTAAGTAATAGCTTGTGTTTGTCCTTATGTGGTTAGACTTATGCTTACGCAAATGCTTCTTCACTACTTGTAGGCTTCTTATACAGAGGCTCGAGCTCATGAAAGATGAGCTACGGCAACGTATCGCTAAGGAGGTACTTGTTCTGGCAGAAGAAGTATTATAAGCTTATTACATAATGTCGTTGTATTGATTGAGTCGACCACTCCAGGCTAAGGGAAATGCTGTATTACAAGCTAGCTTGGAGAGAAGGAAGCAGGCTTTGCATGAACGACGGTTGGCACTTGAACAAGATGTATAAACCTTCTCTCGAGATGTGTTTCGTTTCTCCAACTTTCTTGAATTATTTTTGAGGGAAAATAAACTTCCATTTTTGCTGAGCAAGTTTGCCATGGAATTTTCAGGTGGGCAGATTACAAGAGCAACTGCAATCTGAGAGAGACCTCCGATCCGCTCTTGAAGTTGGTTTAAGCATCTCTTGTGGACAATTTAGCTCACAAGCTGCAGATACTAAAGTCAGTAATCAGTTTTCTCTTTCTTTCTCTTACGGGTATATCTCTTGCTCTCCTTAGTTCTAACATGACAATAAATGCGAAGACAAGGGCTGAACTTGAGGAGATTGCTCTTGCTGAAGCTGATGTCGCAAGATTGAAGCATAAAGTAGCAGAATTACATCACCAGCTTAATCAGCAGCGACAGCATCACTTAAGTTCACTCCCAGATGCTCAAAGCCATCACCAGTTTCTCCAGAATCACAATACTCAGCTGTGAGTTTACGCTCTGTTTACATGGTTTTACACAAAAGTAAACTGAACTCGCTAACTTTGTGATTGTATTGCTTACTCTACTTTCACAATGTCGCAGGAAGTCTTTCCAGCAGGACTTTGATTCCATTCTTGCTTTCGTTAATCACGAAAGAAATCAGAGAACGGTACAAATCTTGTTATCTGTTTCCTAACCAAGTTTCTATTATCATTTAATAACATTCACTTGTATTGGATCATATAGGATGAAACTAGCCTAAGACCAGAATGGAGAAACGGTAGAGGAAACAACAGACAAGTACCGGGCTCACCGGGCTTTAATGAAGCATCCTTAGGCATTCCAATGGAAGAGTTTTCTCCTGTTAGTGTTTCTCCTTTGTTGTCTTGTTAGCAAAAAAGAACAATCTTAGCAATTTTCAGAACTCTGACTGTGATTGTGCAAAACTATTTGGTCTTGTAGGTAATGGACTATGCAAGACATCATCAACATCATAACCATCCTCCTGCAGCATCTGCAGCTCTCATGGAACTAACCACTCGTCTGGATTTCTTCAAGGAACGACGTACACAGCTTATGCAACAGATTCATAATCTTGATCTCAACTATGGTTCCTCTTCTTCTTCTGTGCACCGATCCTCTTCTCCGCCGTGGAATTAGGCCTTGTCCAAGAAAAAAACTCGAAAATGTAAAAAGTCTCGTCTTTGCAGACTCATATGTAAAAACCGGTTTAAGATCAAACCAACTCCTATATTTATAGACAAGACAGATTGATGAGAAAAAGTTTGCTCTTGCTTCTATGTTAGTATATGATACATGTGGATTTCAAAGAAGAAGGGGTCTGTAAGAAAAATTATTTTTGTATTGCTCTGTCATGTTCTTAAAATGTAGAAAAATGAAGAAGGAGAAGATAGAGAGAGTTATATTCATTTGATAAAGAATTTATAAAGTTTGCCGACATAAAAAAAGAAAGAAGAATTTATAAAGTTAAAAAAGATTCTCTAGTTAGTGCTGTG
Source organism: Microthlaspi erraticum (assembly GCA_902728155.2). Taxonomy (NCBI): domain Eukaryota; kingdom Viridiplantae; phylum Streptophyta; class Magnoliopsida; order Brassicales; family Brassicaceae; genus Microthlaspi; species Microthlaspi erraticum. Next base: position 352,587 of record CACVBM020001218.1, on the reverse strand, counting down.
AAAAGAATTATTCTTGAAGGGATAAAAAACGCGGTATACGAATCCTCTCTCTATATAAACAGTTGCTCTTTACACGGTACAAGAGAAGAAAGTGAGACTTATCTACGAATCAAAATATATTTGGAGATACTAATTCAGAAAGAAAGAGGCGATAATGGCGGATCATACAGTCCTCGGCGGAACTCGCGATATTGATGCTAATGCAAATGATCTTCAAGTCGAGAGTCTCGCTCGTTTCGCTGTCGACGAGCATAACAAGAAGGAGGTGCGTTTTTACCTTCCTTCTCTTTCCTTTGCTCGATCGAAAGTTTCTTTTTCTTATAGCAGATCTCTCATTTTCTCGTCCGATCGTATGGTTAATCGGTCATTTTAGATGAAAACTCGAATGGAAAATGGAAATCGCTTCACAGGGTGTAATTTTTGTTTACGTTTCCAGGGGAATTTAGGGATTACGTTATCTGCTCTGTAGAATTGATCAGTTTTATCTCTAAGACACTGTTCTCAATCGATTTGCTTGTCGTGGTCTTATTCTCATATCAGTAACCTTAAACACAATCACTGCCTGAGAAATATATGAATCTCTGCAATTTTGTTGATTAAGTAAAAACAAATTGTTTCCTTATGTACGCAGAATGTGACTCTGGAGTACAAGAGACTCCTTGGTGCGAAAACACAGGTTGTGGCAGGAACAATGCACCATCTCACTGTGGAGGTAGCCGATGGTGAGACCAACAAGGTCTACGAGGCCAAGGTTTTGGAGAAAGCCTGGGAGAATCTCAAGCAGTTGGAAGGTTTCACCCACCTTCACGATGTTTAATCCCATTCCTGACCACGTGATAAGAGAGTCCTTAAATAAAGTGAATGTGAATCCAGTCCATGTGTTTGATGGGTGGTGTGTATGGTGCTGGTCTTGTGTATCTTCTGACTCTCGTTTGTGTATTGCAAGTTGCAAACTCTTCACTTTTATATTTATATGTCATGATTTTACAAAAAGTAATCTAGCCCCATAATTAAAGCTATCGGTGATGAGTATCCCCATGACATTACGAAGCAGACGTTTTGTCATTTGTATGTTACTTACCTACGCCTTCTTCTGTTCTTCATCATCATGATTTGTGATAACAACCATGATGCATAACACAACTCTCAACAGAACTAGCGATAAGTCAAGATGTAAAATACGTCTTGCAAAGCATGCCCTTCTCTGTGTTATACTTATATCTACAGTTTAAAACATTTGCGAAATGCTTTAATGAACAAAGCGATTTTGTTCTTACGAACGGTTTGATTACATTTGGAATCTGTTCACCATTCTTAGTTAGCTGTCGCCGGATTTGTTTGTTAGGCTCAACAATACTCCGGTGCTGAGAGAAAGTGCCACAACACCAAGTGATGCCTCGGTTGTTACATGGAAGCCTGCAAGGAGGTGGAAATTTTGACAGAGCTGAGTTTTGTGGTATATGTATGCTTTTCAGTTCAAGCAGAAACTGCGGATGAATAGATATTTATATATACCAAAGAAATCGAGGATCATCTTGCATCCGATGAAGCCAAGAACCACTGCTATTGATGGCTGGTAGAGGCAAAGACAAGATTAGTTTCAATTCATACTAGTCCATGTGTAGCTAATGAACATTACTGCTAACTAATGAACCGAGTTGAGGAACTGTCTTATGTATTTGCTGCCTAGATTGTTCGAGCATTGACATGCTGAATGAAAGATAAAAGAAGTGACCAAGGGTACCTGCAAGTATTCCAGGTCGTCCATTCCTTCTGAAATCAGTGTATAGAGAGACCTTAGTCCTGCAGCAGCAAAAATGAAAATTTCAATTCAAAGTTCCAAGAGTAGATTAAAGAGACATGATCGACTCTAGCAAGATCAAATAGAGGCAACAAATACCTAGGATCGCAAAGAGATTAGAGGTCAAGACAATAAAAGGATCCCTTGTGACGCCGAAAACAGCTGGTATCGAGTCAACCTAAGAGAGAATTGGGCAACCAGTATCAGTGATTTGCTTCATTTTTTTTAATAGCCAAAACAGATTCACAAAGGGGTGATGGAGGATACATACAGCAAATGCTATGTCACTGAGCTCGATCACTGCTACTGTGAGTAGCAATGGTGTGGCCTGCCCAAATTGTTTTGAGATAAATTAGAACACAAACAATGAAGACACTACGATGAGTATTTTGACCATGGAATCCACATGCAAGAAGACTTTACAGTGACTAGTACATAAACCTTAGATATCAATGAAATTTTTGTAATATACTTACTTTCCAAATGCCATCATCCTTTGTGAAAAATCGGTTTCCATCATAACTTGCTGCCCACAGTTTAAAACAAAAGAAATGGAGGAAGATATCAGCTTTGGAATCATAATAACTACATATAATCCAGTCAAAGAAACTATAGTTTTAACAAACATAAATGGCAAGCAGGAACAGGAAGATGTTACATGTGACAGGAATAAATCTCTGGCATGTCTTTACAATGAAGTTGTCCGATAGATCTGTATCATCTTCTTCACTTGAAAATAACTGTATTTAACACATTGCGCACAGAAAAACTAAATGAAAGAGCACCATTTATGTTCCAAACCAACAGTTGTGAGTAATAATAGGTAATAAATGCGAAGATGAGGCAACATGCACCTTGAAAGACGAATATAAGAGTACGGCTGCAAGCAGCAAGTTGACTGCTTCAAACCTCTGAAAGATAGTAGGGACAATTCAGAATCAAACGATGCAGAAAGAAAATTCAACTAAAGAACTAAATTCTCTAACAAACATGGGAAACACCTGAAGAGTAGCTGTTCCTAGTAATATCAGCGTGAAGCGAAAGACAATTGCACCAGCTACACCATATGTAAGCACCCGGTTCTATAAAGAAGGCCACAGAATAAGATTATCCACTGTATAGTAAAGGCTCAAAAGGTAAATCTTTGTGCATATACAAGTTTGGTACCTGATACATGAGTGGCACTTTGAAGTACTTGAAAACAAGAACGAAAACAAACAAGTTGTCCACTGACAAGCTTTGCTCCAACAAATAGCTGCAAGAGTTATAAAAATAAAACGGTTAACATGGTAAATCTCCTTCAGAGCTAAGCGAACTTCAAAATATCATAATCAAGCATTACACACCCTGCGAAAAACTCTGATGCCTTGCCTACACCCTCCTTCAAACCTATTCCGATTCCAAATGCCACCGCAGCCCCTACCTATTGAGATGAAACTGACATTAGTTTTTTTTTTTTATAGAGAAATGAAGTATAAGCAGATGCCAAAAGATACTAACACACAAGGCAACAGTCTGGAAGGAAGTTTTGTATGTCTCTTCTTGTCGACTATCTCTCAAGCCTCCAGTGTCTGCTAATGACGAATCTTTGTGTGGTAGAAGATCTCTTCTCTCCTTCTCTGTACTAACATGCCACAAACAAATTATTGTCACAAAACAAAATCTCTCTTTTACTCTTTCAGGTGTAAAATGTTTCATACCAATCGAGCTTACGAATAATCATTGACATTGAATTGAAAAATGTAGAAAAAAAAATGAGGAAACATATTGGAGAAGAAGCATTCACCTGAAGAAGAAACATCATCTTCCTGATCAACATCTCTGGAGCAAGCAACAGGAGGAAGATGAGGGAGACGACGATTTGTAGCTGAAAAGCCCGTAAACCAAAGTAAATTTAGCATGAATCAGAGTGATGAATATGTTCATTCACAAGCATATATGTGTAGACTGAAGAAGGAGAAGAAAGACCTGAGACGAGACAAGGATTTAGAAGGAGAGAGAAACGAGACTGAGTCCATCCACGAGCTCGGAAATCCGGCGGGATCACCGGAATGCTAGCAAAGATTCGATCCGGTTTCGCCGGGGCGAGAATTCCGTGGTGGATAGCTGAAGCTAAGCTCATAGCGTTTGCGTCAAATCCAATTACAAACGGTGAGTGACCCACTATCATCCGGGGAAGACATTTCAAACGACGTCGTTTTTCGACCCGACCCGCCTCTTCGGTTGGGTGATTAAAATCATTAAATGGGTTCCCGTCCGGTTTTGGTTAAGAGTAATTTAGTCAAAGTAAAATCTGATTTGTTATGGATAGATTTGGCAGGCACGGTTTTGAGTTTTGACTTTTGAGTTTCGTTCTAATCAAAATAATCATTAAATGTTTACCTAAAATTAGAGTATTTAATTGACTTTTTAAGTATATATTTGGTTCGACTTGTGATCCACGGCCATTTGTATGACCTACATTTTGGTTTCAGTCTCATCCTTGAATCGCTAGTTCCAAAGGTATGACTCATTTATTAGAACATACTCTGTATTATGAATCGTCCAAAAGTCATTGAAACCTTGTGCTCCTCTGTGAGACTTTGAAAGTCTAAAGCTTTATAGAGAGGTGTTTCTCGAGCTTAACAAAATCTAAACCCACCAAAGATCAACAAGACGTTATTTTCCAGTAAAGTGCATTTATTAAATAAATTATTATTACACGTAATTTTGGTTTTATTTAAAAATAAATTGGATTACCAACAGTTAGGATAGCTATGTCCGAGTCTTACCCATGTAAATCTATTTTATTATTCAGTTTATGACAACTGAAATCAAACAAAGACAACTGGAAATGAGCTTGAGAAAGAGAAAATATAACCGAATTTGTGTAGAAAATAAATCAATGGCTCAGAATTAATAAAAGGATTTTAATTGCGAAGACTTTGGTTTGGTTTTTGCAATTATTTTTTTTGGTTTGTTTGTTAGAAAAGAGAAAAAAGGAAACAAATTCACTCTCTTTTTTTTTTAACCAAACCCTAATTTTTTTGGGGCATTTCGATTTGGGGGATTCGAAACGCCGAGTTTTTTTTTAGTTTTGGTTTTTATTCATAACATCGCACTCCTCTCGTTCCTCATCCTCATCGCCCTTGCTCAGCTTCTTCTTCTCTTTTTCTCCAGATCTCGCATCTCCGTCAACGACACCGATCAAGCAGGTTCTCTCTCTATTCCCGTCACTGATCTATACTTCGATTTAGGTTCTCGTCAAATTGCATTTCCTTCTACTTTCTTCTACGCCTTTAGGTTTTCTTGATTCGCTAGAATTTCGTCCCTCCGTCGCTCAAACACGACCTTTCTATCGGTATTAGATTTGATTCAGCTACTCGGATTCTGTTCCAGCCTTGAATTTTTGCGTTTTGACCGTATTTCGATGAAAAATGTCTCCGGAGAAATATTGTTGATTTAGTTCGCAGATTGTTGTGGCGTGTTTGATTTCGTGATTCGCTCTTGCGACGGATCTATGCCTTTTGTGACATTTGGTATTAGGTTAAGATTTCTTCTCTTTCCATGACTTCTTCATCATCGATTACGATGTAGTCGTCGTCTCTGTAATACTTCTGTTTTTGTATTTCCCTTTGGAAATTTCGATTGACCATTGATATGATCACTGTATTTTATTTCTGGTTTTGCGAGAAGAAAGATTGTGCTATGTGAAGATTTCTTAGCTTAAAAACCCTATGTATTGACTATTCTTTTGTTTGTATGAGAAGTGCAGTGTTTTGAGAGACGATGTCTACCGTATCAAAGACGAAATCAAGAGACAAGAAGGCAATGAATGATTCACAGAAGATACCTGGTAAACCCTCGGGATCTACGGTTGCAAGTAGTGGTGTTCTTGCTGGTGCTTACAATCCAGTTTTGGGGACATTTCAAACTGTTGAGTCGCTTTCAGCAACCGGCTCTTCATCTCTTCACCATAATGGCCGTTTCAGAAACATTGATGAGTCGGATTCAACTGGCGCCGACTGTGATTCCGTCTCTAATAATGGTAGCTGGTCAGGTGACTCAGAAGATCACAAAGAGAAAGTATCTACTACTGCTGCAAAACAGGAAGTTATTATCCCTGGAGCTGACAATGACAAGCGGGAGAAGATGCGGCTGAAGAATGAGAAAAAGCACCAGCGTCAAAAGGAAAAGCGAGCTCAGGAGTTGCACGAGCGTTGCTGTCAGTTTCTCATGTCGAGAAAGCTTGAAGTCCTTGCTCAGCAGCTCATAGCAATGGGGATTTCTCATGAGCGGGCTACTTATGCTCTCATGTTAAACGAAGGGAAAATAGAGGAATCCGTCCATTGGCTGTTTGATGATGGTGGCGCAAAAGTAGTAGATAAGAAACTAGATCCTACCTCTGGCAACTTAAAGCTTGACATATCGCAGGAGTTAAGTAGAATCTTGGAGTTGGAAAGTAAATTCAAGTGCTCGAAGCAGGATGTAGAAAGAGCTGTGGTTACAGCAGAGGGGGATATTGAGAAAGCAGAAGAAGCATTAAGAAGACAGAAGCAAGACCAGTCTACTGCTTCTAGAAAAGTAGAGGATGTTAGTGATAATACTTCTGTAAACAGTAGCAAAGTCCCTTCTGTGCACACAAGTCAGAACACAGTAGTCCAGCTGCAACCTAACTCAGGTATGTATCCTCCAGGCGTTGATGAAGCGAAGAATCTTGGTTACCCCAGAGTATCCAGTGGAGAACCTGGAAACGAAGGTGGATCGTTGGAGAGAATCCACATGCAGTTGCAGTTGATGAAATTGCAACAAAATGCTGCCCAGGAAGAGAGGAAACGCATGCCACAGCCATATCAACAGACACCACTTCCCCGGCCAACAGAAGAAACACATTACGTGGCGGCTCTAGGTGATCAATATAGAAGACTTCAGCAGCAAGAGATGAGGGAACCAGTTATGATGATGCAGCAGCAGCAACAACATCAACAACAACTGCAACAGCAACGCTCTCAATCCGCTAACACAAGTGTGTTACCTGTCTCTACCATGAACTCATCCTTCACCGTAGCGGCAACAGCATCAGCAGGAGGAGGAGGCAACAATTGGTACCCTGCAAATAGATCTGAGGCAGCTGCTCAATCTGATGGATACATGCCCACAAGAAGTATGGCTCCTAATGACCTGAACTCGAACCTCATGTACCAGCAGCTTCAGTATCAACAACAATATCAAGGGCAAGGGAACAACAGTCACAGAATGGGAGGAGCTTCTTCACCGCTTGCTGTGGCTCCAGCTGCATCTCTTGGGCTCTTCTCAGGGTACGGATCAGTACACTCAAGAGGATCTACTGGGCTGGACTGGAACGCGGATGGGACAGTGGGGCATTTGGATTACAACAACATCGACTGGAGTCTAGACAAAGGACTAATTTGTCCGAGACCAGAGCAACAACAGTACTTGAGTGCATCCCCATACGAAGTACAGATGAATGGAAGGACAAGAATGATGGGGAATGGGAATGGGATGGGCATGGCGATGGGAGTGCAAGAAGCTGCTTTAGTTGGGAATGGAAGAGAATGGACTTCGCCGTTTGAGGGTAAAGATCTGTTTAGTTTGTCTAGACAGTATGTGCCTCCTTCACTCTGAAGGTGAAAAAAATGCTTTCTAGAATAAAGAAAAATCCAAGGAAAGAGAGAGAGAGATGATGATGATGGATGGATGGTATGGAGTTTGTGGTTACTGGTTTTATCAAGTGTTTCTTGCTTGTTTGCTCAAAAATGGATCTTTCAAATTTCCTCATATTTTATCTCAACGTATCTTAACATGGAGCTACCACTGGAGCTACCACAAAGAGGCTTTTTAAAAAATTATATCACCGATGATGCGTGTGTTCCTCTGCTTTATTGTTAACATCTTTTGAAACTTGAGTACTTAACCGAAGGATTAACATTTTTTAACCGCAATTTGATTCGTACGCTAACGCTACCAAGCCCAACATGTATTATTAACATAACAGCCAGGAATAAAAGCTTACAAGAAAAGGAACAAGAAGACCAGATGAAGGAGACTCAATATTTATCATTTGGAAGGGTTTTGGAGGACTCTAAATCTTGTTGAAAGCGACAATGTCGACACTTTGGATGTATTCGTTGTTCGGCTCTGAGGTGAGATGGTCTTCAATGAGGTTGTCGACAGAGACAAGGTCATCCACAATTGTCATCATGATTGTGAGTTTCTTTATCCCGTAACCAACCGGAACCAGTTTCGCTGCAACAATTTTTCTCACATCAGACAGGAAAAACACCAAAGCTTTTTTTGGTGCGACACGTAGATTTAGATTGAAATATGTTCTACTTAGTACTTACAAGCTCCCCAGGTAAGACCAGGCATCTGAACACTACGAACAGCTTCTTCCAACTTCTTCATATCTGTTTCATCATCCCATGGCTTTACTTCCAGTAGCACAGAAGACTTTCCACCTGACAAAAGCAAATAATGAGAGTAAGTATTAAACAGACAACAGCAGGGTCTCCATACCCAGTTCATTCATTTCTAGCTCAAATCGCAAAGTTCTACACTATTCCACCTGAGTCTCAATTCAGTGCTTTAAATCACAAAATGTGTTGAGAATACAAATTTACAATGGTCACAGTGATCCAATCCAAATTAGAGAAAGACATACTCTCTTTAGGCTTCTTGGTGTCCTTCTTCGCAGCTTCCCTTTCCTCTGCTGCTTTTTTTTCATCCTCAGTCTCATCAGCGAAAAGATCAAGATCATCATCATCATTATCAGCTCCAGCAGCAGCATTAAATGCCTGCACAAAAAGCTCAGGGAAGAATCTAAACTAAAGCATCCAACAGATTAATAAAGTGGAACTCCAGAGCAAAATAAATGCTCAATTCAACATTGGATGACGAAGTATATCCCAGATTTGCCTGTTTAAGAAACGTAATTGAAGTCAAGATAGCTTTAGTACCTCAGTCTGTTGAGCTTCAGATGGAGTGACACTTGTACCAACTCTCACTCCGACGGCTTTCCCCGGAAAACTGGAACAGTATAAAATGAGCATTCAAAGAACTTACCGAGATTTCAGAATTTCAGCAAACGGATGAGAATATAATTACCTTTTAGCGAGGTGAGAAGCAACTGAATCGTACCACTTGCAAGCATTTGGGAAGCCATCGCCGGGATTCTCCGATACGGCCGCGTAAACCTTCGCATCATCTACCGAAAGCTGATCGCTGAAAGGCCAAGAGGTAAGTAATTCAAGCTTATGAATTATGATAATACAAATCAAAATACGAAATAGAGGAAGACAGAGGAAGATGCGAGCTTACCGGGAGATGTAAGTTTTTCCGGAGAGGTGTTCTTCGAGAGTTTTGAGACCCTTCTCGGTGTGCAAATCTGAAAATGTAAGTGCCATTGATATGCTCAGACTCAGTAAGTTTCTGTAGAGAGTGTAGTAGAGAGAGAGAGTAAAGAGAAGCAAGGGCGCTTTAAAAACTCTGTAAAATACAAAAATTAATGAATCTCTAGAAACCTCTAAACCAGGATTGTATGTATATTCTCCATCGCACGATCGGTCGGACCGATCCTACGTGGCCTTATTACAGTGAGATTTAAGATGCCTCCAAAGGGGCCCTCCTTCCTTTCTAGAGGCATCCCTCCCACCGTGCGACTCGCACGCTTGATAACTCTACAGAATTTTCGAGTTTCTTTTTTTTGTTTGCTTAATTGATTTTTTCATGTTTGCCTATTGTGCAGATTCGAGTGTCTGCAGAGAGTTTTTAAGAACTCATCTAATTATATCCATGCATATGAATACATTTACAATCACATTCTTTTAGTTCTGTAAACATTTGTTCGAGGAAAACAAAAAAAATTCAGATAAATATTACTCCACAGCTTAGCCTAAAGTCTAACCCAAAGTGAGTATCACTCATGCTGTCTAGGTGTGTTAGAAAACACCAAATCAAACCGAACTGAAACTGGATTATCTGGTTTGGTTTTAGTTAGTCCAAACCAAATAAAAAAAGAATTTCGCACATTGTTGATTTTCACAGCTTCTCTGTTGCAGATAGAGCCTCTTCCACTGTCACATCATCAAGCTTGCAACCATTCATTTCAGAAACGACAATCTCTGCCTCCTTAGACCTCCATTCTTCTTTAAGCCCAGTCACTAGCTCTTCCCCTATACAAACATCCAACCGCAAACCCTTCTCCTGCATCTCTCTATACCAAACATACGCTCCCATATAATCCTTCCTCTCACAATGCCCCTTCACCATTATGTTATACGTATCACCTTCAGGATCCAATTCTCGTGCTTTCATCTCCTCAAACAAACTTCTAGCCTCACTCAGCTTTCCTACTCTCAAATGTCCCATAATCAAACTGTTGTAACTCGTCTTATCCAAACCGATTCCCTTCTCCATCATCTCCTGCTGCATTTTAGAAGCCTTATCCGTATCTCCATGTACGGCGTAGCATTGAAGAACCAAATTGTATACTAACAAGTCTGGTTCCATCCACATCTCTCCAAGTATTTTCTCAGTGAGCTCTATCCCCTCCTTGGAGCACGCACTGATCAAATGATGATATGTATTCAAATCAGGTTTTATTCCTGATCTCTTCATCTTTTCATACAGCGCCATACATCTTTGCGAGATTCCAGCATGTTCATATCCAGATATCAGCGAGTTATACGTGTATATATCTGCTTCAAAACCCTTTCTTGAGATTTCGAGAAGCAGGTCTTCGGCTTCTGCGAATTTCCCTGCCATGGCCAACCCATTAACGAGGGTGTTATAAGTCACCAAGTTCAAATCTATTCCCTTTTTCAGCATCTCCTCAGAATACCGATAAGCATCTTCTATTTTCCCCTTTGAGCAACAACCATCAATCAGCATGTTATATATCCTTGCATTGGGTGAAACCCCTCTGTCTTCCATATCCCTCTTAACAATCTCAGCTTCAAGAAGCTTAGAGCCTTTGCACAAACAATGTATCAGGTTTCCGTAGCTAACTACATTCGGCATCGTCCCGTTGTTTTCCATTTCTTTGAGAACGTCGAAACACTTATCAAACGCGCTCCGTCTTCCATAGCCTCCGATCAAGATGTTATATGTCTCCACGCTAGGAGAACATCCCTTCAGTTTCATGTTCTTAACCTCTTCCTCAGCATTCTCCATTTCCCCCAATTCACAGAATCTCCTAATCAAACAGTTATACGCCAAATGATCTGGCTTCATCCCTTGTTTCTCCATCGCTTCGATTTTCACTCGAGCTCCAACCATATCACCTTTTCTACAGTATCCATCAACCATCGTGTTATAGATAACCTCATTCGGAACAAGCCCTCTACCCATTTCTCTCCCCAAAATCTCTTCAGCCTTCTCCGTCTTTCCTTCTTTGCACAGAGCATTCAGCAAAATGCTACACGTATAAGCATTCATCTTCACGCCGGAATCAACCGCTGTCTCATAAACACCCAAAGCAGCCTCAGCCTTTTCGTTACTTGAATAACCATCAAACAGAATACTGAAAGTAAACGCATCTGGTACAAAGCCATGATCTTTCATCTCCTTGAGAACATTCTCCGCATCGTCCACCATTCTTGCTTTAAACATCCCTTTGAGCAAAGTATTGAATGTAACAAGATTGGGACTGATGTTATCCGCTTTCATGCATTCTCTCACCTCAAAAGTCTTTTCAGGATTCCCAGCTTTGCAATATCCATCGATCAAGGTGTTATACGTTACCAAAGTGGGCACCAATCTTCTCTTAAGCATTTCGTCGAACAACTCTTCTGCATCCTTGATTCTTCCCGTTTTACACAATCCATCGATGAGGACGTTGTATATAAACACAGTGGGAGTGATTCGATCGTGCTTCATGCGATTAAACAGCTCCAAACCTTTACCTAAATCGCTCAATTTGACGGCGGCTTGAATTGCTTTCGCGTACATGAACTTGCTCGGACGAAAATCCGATTCCAGGAGATTCAGAAACACGTTTATCGTCACTCTGAATTGTTTCGCCTTGACGAGATGATCGAGCAGAAGCGTCAAGGAATCTGAGCTGGGATAAATACCTTCGTTCCGCAAGGCGAAGAACAAATCAGTGGCTTCGGAGATCATCTTCGATTCGGTTAGCACGGAGAGAAGCAAGTAGGAGAAATCGTTTCTCAGCGACGGAGACGATAGAGAGAAGGCAGAGAAGAGCTCTTTCGGCGATGTGAAAGGCGCAGAGCCCGACCGTACCAGCGAAGTGAGAACTCCACGCGCCGTTTCGATTCGATTCTGCTGGATAAGGACTCGTATGTTCCGCAGCTTTTCGAGTCGCTCTCCGTCTGCGGTGACGGCATTATTAGACGGGGATTGTTCGGGTTGAGATTCGGGTTCAGGGTGAGTCGTGTCTGAGGAGGCAGAGAAGAGACGACATGAGCATACCGAGGCAGACTCAGCTAGCTTGACGGTGGCGTAACGAGAAGATCTCGAAACGAATCGTAAGCGAGTCGCCATCGTTGGCCTGCCGGAGACGCTCGGCGGAGTGAAGCCACCTAAATGTTACTGTATTTTAGACTGAGACGATTGTTTTCTCAGGTCACTAGGCCCATTCATCTTTCTTCATCAGTGAGATATGGGCTTGAAATTGGGCCTTCCTTCTTGCCACATTGAAACCGAACCTTTTGGTTTGCTTTTTCACTTTGCCTATTTTTCGAAGAAACTCAGAGATACATCACATGACCAATCCAATCAATCACTTTGATACATGCCAACACATGTTCACTTGTAAATTAATGGAATGATTTAAAACAGCTACTAGTTGATGGATCAAATGAAATTGATGGATCTAGACAATAATAGTCTTTTTTAGATGGTGATAACAAGTTTATATAAGTATAACGAAAACAACGAGTTTATTAATCTAACAAAAAGATCCCATAGAGATAGCTGACCAATGACCAATTAGTTTGTAGAATAATACTACACATGCCAAACATGCTCGCGCATCAACTAACGAAATGATTAGAAACAGCTATTGAGCAACAAAGACATAATGGAATTGATGGCGACAGATTGTGGTATGGTCACTAGTCAGCAGTCCAACAAAAAATCATTTTGTTCATGACACCAACAAAAATAACTAACTCTTGTGATTCAATAAAAAAAAACTGCAAAATTTGGGTTTATGAGTCCAAGCATCCAACAAATTGTGTTTGTGTTAGCATGTCGGCAGTATCTGAATTGATAAAATTTTAGTGGTACTTATTGGAATTTGAAATTTGAAAATTGAAAATTTGATGTACGTGTAAGTCTTACTAAATCCATATTTTATAATGACATTTTAGGACAGAACAGTGTTTTTTGCTGTCAGATAGTACACAGGACATAGGTTAGTAACTTTGACTAAAAACCAAGTTTTGCGAGCACATGTTTCCCAATACATTTGGTTATACATTTTCATCCAACTAACGAATATCAAATTAGTAATTTTTCTGTAGACGACAAAGTTTAGGAGCTAAGCAATTATTTCTCAAGACACTTAAGAATTTAAATGGTGAATTAAACAACTCCCCAACTTGGCATCTTCAATATTAGTAAATTACAGTACCCAATTTTCTAGCTAGGCTTAAAAAGGTCTTGATATCTCTCTCTCCTCTTTCACTCTTTGGACGGACCCGCCTGAATGTTTTGTATTTGTTCATGTAAGATTTTTCCTCATCCCATGTTTTGGTTTTTAATTAGTTGGCTATTCGTATTTGTTGGCTTCTGGGTTTAAGCCATTTTCTCAGGCAAGCTTTTCCACACCGCCTCTCATTCTCAGCTGCTATTTATTTGCTTCTTTTAGAAGACCATTATCGACTTTACCAAATGTTTGAAGTCTTCCATCTCTCATAATTGTTTTTCTCTTTAAAACCTGGTCGTGCTCTGTACTATCTCCTAAGATCTTGCTCTTTCTTTGGTTCTTCTTCTTAAAAAATGAGCTGATTGATACTTACAATAGAAGATTTTGTTCTTACTTCATTACTGGTAACCTCGTTTTCCCACCATTTTGAACTGTAGTTTTTAAAAGGTTTCCATTTTCTTGGAAAGTTTAGATCTTTCTTACAGATTTAGCTGGGATAAAGCTGGGTTCTTTCAATTAATCTTCCTCTGTAAATCGATTGACTTTGTTACACATCTCTGCTTAATGAACTTAGGGTTTAGATTCCACATTTTCCCTTAAAAACCTAAGAACAAGAGCTAGACTTTTCTTAAACCCTTTCCTAAGGCGAAATATTATTACTTTTATCTTGATGGAGCTAGAAAGTAAAAAGATTGGTAATTTATCACCTACACTGTTCTTAATCTTGTTTTTCAGAGCTGTTGTGGTGAGATGGATGAACGAAAGAGTAGTAGTAATGGAGGAAGAGAAGTTGTTATCAATGTTTCAGGTGAGGTAGCTTCAAATGTTCCCTCAAAGATGGCTTCACCAGAGTCTGAGAGAGCAGTGCCCATCAACAGCAGCAATTCTCCTGAAATCTCTAAGCTTGTTGGTAGTCCTAACAAGCCTCCTAGATCTCCAAATCCCAGCAATCCGGGTCTAACTCAGAGGAAATCTTTTGCGAGGTCGGTTTACTCCAAACCCAAGTCCCGGTTCGTGGATCCATCTTGTCCTGTAGACGCAAGCATCCTAGAGGAGGAGGTTAGGGAGCAGCTTGGTGCTGGCTTCTCTTTCAACAGAGGCTCACCGAACAACAAATCGACGAGGAGTGTCGGTTCAACAACACCACTAACTCCAAGTAAAGCTGTTGCTGAGGTGGAGAAAGATGAAGATGAAGAGATCTACAAAAAGGTCAAGCTGAGCAAGGAGATGCGGAGAAAGATAAGTCCTTTGACATTGATAGAGATAGCTTTCTTTGTGGCGGTTTTGAGTTCTTTGATTGCTAGTTTAACCATTGATGCCCTGAAAAAATATTACATTTGGGGGCTTGAAGTGTGGAAATGGTGTGTGCTTGTGATGGTTATCTTCAGCGGGATGTTGGTGGCGAACTGGTTCATGCGTTTGGTTGTGTTCCTGATTGAAACAAACTTTCTTCTGAGGAGGAAAGTGCTCTACTTTGTGCACGGATTGAAGAAGAGCGTCCAAGTCTTCATATGGCTCAGCTTGATTCTTGTCGCTTGGGTGTTTCTCTTCAACCACGACGTGAAACGATCCAAAGCAGCTACGAAGATCCTCAACGCTATAACAAGGTCTCTGATCTCCCTCCTCACCGGATCATTCCTCTGGCTGGTGAAAACACTCTTGCTAAAGATCCTTGCAGCGAACTTCAACGTGGTGAACTTTTTCGATAGGATTCAAGATTCTGTTTTCCACCAATATGTTCTGCAGACGCTCTCAGGTCCTCCGCTTATCGAAGAGGCGGAGAGGGTTGGGCGTGAGCCAAGAACAGGACAGCTGAGTTTCGCTACCGTGGTGAAGAAAGGAACGGTGAAGGAGAAGAAAGTGATTGATATGGGGAAAGTTCACAAGATGAAGCGTGAGAAAGTGTCCGCTTGGACAATGCGGGTTTTGGTGGAAGCGGTTAGGACTTCAGGGCTCTCTACGATCTCTGACACGTTGGATGAGACAGCACTCGGTGAGGGGAAAGAGCAAGCTGATAGAGGAGAGATTACTAGTGAGATGGAGGCTTTGGCTGCTGCTTACCATGTCTTTAGAAACGTTGCTCAGCCTTGCTTTGGGTGAGATAACAATATCCATATGTTTTGTTTGTCCCTTCTCTTTGTGTGCATTCTCTGAATTTTGGGTTATGTTTTCAGATACATAGAGGAAGAGGACTTGCTTAGGTTCATGATTAAGGAAGAGGTTGATCTTGTGTTCCCTTTGTTTGACGGTGCTGCTGAGACCGGCAAAATCACAAGAAAAGCTTTTACAGAATGGGTGGTAAGTCTTCTCAAACACTCTCATGCTCTCTTTATTCTTCAAGATAAGTTTTGGTAATCTTGAAGAGTTTCAAGATTGTCTGTGTTTCTTGATTTTAACCCTTTTGTGTTGTGTTGGAATTTGATCAGGTTAAGGTGTACACGAGCCGGAAAGCCTTAGCTCATTCGTTGAACGACACGAAAACAGCGGTGAAGCAGTTGAACAAACTTGTGACAGCGATCTTGATCGTGATTACTGTTGTCATTTGGCTGCTGCTTCTAGAGATAGCAACGACTAAAGTTTTGCTTTTCTTCTCCACCCAACTGGTTGCTCTGGCTTTCATAATCGGAAGCACTTGCAAAAGTCTCTTTGAATCCATCGTCTTTGTCTTCGTTATGCATCCTTATGACGTCGGTGATCGCTGTGTTGTCGACGGTGTCCCGGTAAAGACTCCATTAAACCCATTCTGTTTCTCTCTACTTCTTGATAAGAACTTTACACTGAAAATGTGTTTCTTTTTGGTTTTTTTCAGATGCTTGTTGAGGAGATGAATCTGTTAACAACAGTGTTCTTGAAGCTTGACAACGAGAAAGTGTACTATCCAAACGCGGTTTTGGCCACCAAACCGATAAGCAACTACTTCAGAAGTCCAGATATGGGAGAAACAGTTGAGTTCTCAATCTCATTTTCGACACCAGTCTCCAAAATCGCTCATCTCAAAGAAAGAATCGCCGAGTAAGTACTCTTCACTCATTTGAAACTGTTCATGTCTACTTCAAGATATCAAATGTTGAAAAGAGTTATTATTGGTTGGGATCGAATCAGGTACTTGGAGTTGAATCCGCAGCATTGGTCACCGATACACAGTGTGGTGTTGAAGGAGATAGAGAACATGAACAAGCTGAAGATGGCTCTGTACACCAACCACACCCTCACGTTTCAGGAGTACAGAGAGAGGAATCTGCGAAGAACCGAACAGTATATGGCGGTTAAGAAAATGTTGGAGGAGCTTCACATCGAGTACACTCTCCTTCCTCAACATGTTAGTCTCACCAAGGTGGAGAAAAATTGAAATTCCGGTTTGGTTTTCTAACTAAACCGTTTGTTTTTAAGATATTACCTATAAACGTTGCGCCGGTACTGTTTTGTTTAGACTTTTAGAGCAGAAGAAAGACGATTAAAATTGAAATCTATTTATTTTTCCGAGTTCTCTAAACCGATTCCACTCAAATAAGATATTTTTACATGTCGAGCATCTATTAACCGGAAGTTGAACCGTACAATTCATTTTTCTCCTCCAATCTTAACCGGTTTGGTTTTCTCCAATCTCTGCAATTACTTGTGAATATTGTATTCCCTTCTTTGTAGATTCCTCCTCTGTATATATAAACAGAGCTCATCGATCAATAGAATTATCCAATTCCACTCATTTCAATAGAAAAACACTTTAATCTTTCTTACAAAATATAGCAATTATGAAGAAAACACAAGTTCATGTGATGGTTATATCACTATTCATCCAATTGGTATTGTCACAAGTGGAAGATCTTGGTGTAGATGCTTCTTCTTCATATGAAGGGAATTGGGCTTTAATTAAAACGACGGTGGAGATTAACAATCGTCTTGGTGGTGGTTTAACATTAACCCTCCATTGCAAGTCTGGAAACAACGATCTCGGTGTCAAAACTCTTGCACCGAATAGTTCTTGGTCATTTAAGTTTAGACCGAGTATATTTGGAACAACACTCTTTTATTGTTATTTTCGGTGGGCTCAAGAATCACATTGGTTTGATATTTACGATGATTACAGAGATGGTGTTCGTAAGGGTGATCCATGCATCGACTGTACGTGGAATATAGCTCCAAATAGGCCATGCAGATTTAACCAGAAGACCAATGTTTTTGACCTATGTTATGATTGGAATATATAATTCTATTCAATTTTATTTTATTTGTTTTTCTAGAACATGATTTTCTTATTTGATTAAAAACCGAACCGTGATCGATATTAATTGGAACAAAATTTATAAGCTTAACTAATGTGGACCGATACAATTTGCCTCATAGTTATTAAGTTATCTATAACTGAAAATTCATAAATTCAAAAGTCTCATGTCAAACTTTACCGAAATCTAGATTACGTACAAATATATAAATATTGATATTCAACCATTTAAAAAATATTTATTTAAGTTTTGACTAATCTTTATTTTGACCAATATCAATATTTATCTCTCTTTTTAGAGTGTATATGAATTGATATTCTTCCATTACCGTTAACTTTCCTTTTGTTTCAATACATATCCAACCATTACTGTTACCTACTGCATATGTATTCATGTATTCAAACACAAGTGTTTTGGTAACAAAATCAAATAACGCCATGTACGTTTTCATAGGAGACTTATTATATATACTAATGAAAATTAAGCGTTATGGCATTAAGCAGAAAATACATAATTCGATCTGAAAAAAAAAAAGATGGCAACCATCCAAAAGACACATGTGGTGGTAATATTTGTACTGATCATCCAAATAGTTCTCTCACAAGTGGAAACTACAATTGCTTCAGATGTTGATGTTAATTGGTCGACTTTAAAATCGCAAGTGAAGATCACAAACCGCCTCGGTGATGGTTCGACATTAAGCCTCCATTGCAAGTCCGTAGACGACGATCTCGGCCTCCAGGTTCTCGCCCAACATAGCTCTTGGTCGTTTAGGTTTAGACCAAGTATTTTGGGATCGACAAAGTTTTCTTGTCATTTCACATGGCCTCGACGATCAGAACATTTTGATATATACGATGATTTTAGAGATGGTGTTCAGAGGGGTATTCCATGTATCTACTGTTTCTGGGATATAACCAGAGATGGGCCTTGCAGGTTTAACGACGCAACTGATGCCTTTGATATATGTTATTATTGGAACGGGCAGCCAAAGGAATAGTTTGATGCTTGTAGGTTAACATTTTTTAATAATAAAAAAATGAGAGGTAATAGTTTGTGTTGGTGCAACGAAAATAATGTTTTTTTACTTATTGTTTGTCTCATGTCGTACATATATCTTTTGAAAGTAAGGGGTATATATATGTGATGACTTGAATTGTGAACAAGACACCAACCTTGAATTCAATCAAACCGATCGTGCATTTTGGATGGTTTGATGGTTTGACCTCGACCATGGGTAGCGTGGAAGGGAGGCTACCGATGGTATGTATGGTATGTATACACAGATGGCAATTTCTTGTTGTTGCTACAAAATAATTAGGGTGTCAAAAGATAAGTAAAACATAAGCAAAAAATAAGAAAGACCAATTTACAAAGTTTTAAGATAAATATAAGTTTTGATTTAAGCAAATTTGAAAACGTACATGCTCCTTCATATGAAGGAAATTGGGCTTTGTTTAAAACAACGGTGGAGATTAACAATCGTCTTGGTGGTGGTTTAACATTAATCCTCCATTGCAAGTCTGGAAACAACGATCTCGGTGTCAAAACTCTTGCACC
Organism: Microthlaspi erraticum; assembly: GCA_902728155.2. Classification (NCBI taxonomy): domain Eukaryota; kingdom Viridiplantae; phylum Streptophyta; class Magnoliopsida; order Brassicales; family Brassicaceae; genus Microthlaspi; species Microthlaspi erraticum. The sequence continues at coordinate 333,392 of CACVBM020001218.1, read as the reverse complement.
GAATACTTCTTGGTCATTTAAGTTTAGACCGGGTATATTTGGAACAACACTCTTTTATTGTTATTTTCGGTGGGCTCAAGAATCACACTGGTTTGATATTTACGATGATTACAGAGATGGTGTTCGTCAGGGTAATCCATGCATCGACTGTACGTGGAATATAGCCCAAAATAGACCATGCAGATTTAACCAAGAGAACAATCTCTTTGACCTATGTTATGATTGGAATAAATAATTCTATTCAATTTTATTTATTTTTCTAGAAAAATGATCTTCTTATTTGGTTAAAAACCGAACCGTGATCGATGTTGGAACAAACTTTATAAGCTTAACTAATGTGGACCGAGTACAATTGTCGGTACAACGGCTCTCCGGCTAAGTCACTATGCTGGAGTTTGCCCGGACGTCGAAAACATCGTGAGAAAAGCCGTTGAAGTGAAAGTCAATCAAACTCGAATTACAATTCCAGCCACACTACGACTCTTCTTTCACGATTACTTCGTAAAGGTAGCCTTTAATTTTTTCATCATCTTGTTTTGTTTATATATCCATAAATGTTTGACTAATCTAAATACTGTCTTACTTTAGGGCTGCGATGCTTCGGCTAAATTAGTAAAATATAACCATTTGTAAAACATAGAATAAGAGAAATTGAAACAAAAAATAAGTAAAACATAAGCAAAAAAAAAGACAAAATATAAGGAAAAAAACAATTTACAAAGTTTTAAGCTAAAATATAAATTTTGATTTCAACAAATTTGTTCATTAGGCTCAATGCTCTTTAATAACGATTTCGTTTAAAATATGAGCTCGAATTCAGATTTGGTTTAAACAACACAGTTCTCCAACTAAAACTAATGATTAGGAATATGATTCTCTATAGAAAGTTTATACATCTCCGGGCGTGATATACATGTAAACTTGTATGTGTGATTACTGATTACGTATTAAGTAGTAGAAAGTAATCATGTGATCTTGTTGATCGACTTCATATATATTACATGCTCAACGAGAGGCGTCGCTTTGGTCCTACCAAACCATATCGTGCTATTCACTTATAGAACATTATTAGCTCCTTATTAAATTACTCTAAGGTTGTTCGTTCCAAAGCTACAAACTCATAGTTTATTTTCTTTTAGATCACATCATCATTATGCAAACATTTACTAAAAAGACTATTCATCCTCATTCCTCCACAACTGAAGAAACTAACAATCAGCTTCCAAAACATTTGTATACTCGAGCATTGAATTTCGTTGTATAAAAGCAATAATTATTTCTCAATCACTAACGAGAGAGCGTTAACATCCCCGACATTACATGTCACATGTGATACCAAAATTGTAATATGTGTATCTGTAAATTATTCGCGTATCCTTCAGCCAATGATCTTAATACAAACATAATTTACTTAAACCCATTACGTATGTTCAATCATTACGAGTTTGAGGGAGTGTTGTTGTGTACATATACATGGCACGATCTTTGGTTAGAACATTTACTTCGTTAATTATATACTTAGTCGTTGATTTTGATAACAATAAATGAGCTCTCTTGGCAGAATAATTTAATCAGCCGCATAACTAAGTAGAAAATAACTGCCCAATGATATATTCATCGAATTATTTCTTTTGTTTGACTAAGTTTTGAGGCCAAAGTAAACAAAATTGTGATGGTATTAGCTATAAGTTTAAAACTTTTTCAGTCCACCAACTGATTCGAATGTAAGATATTACGCTTTGATATAAGCAAGATACTGTCTACCGCATTGTACATGATAAAGCTAACATTCCAAAGCAATATTGAAACTAAAAGGAAACAACCTCAATAATTTGAAACAAACAAAATAATAATCAAAATGACTTGACGTGTACTGAAAATAGGCCATGTGTACGTGCGACCGTGCGTGTAATACATAATTATTCACGTAAATTGGTTTCTTTATTGTTGGGAGAAGTAATGGAGAAGATTGTGTAATCGGAACTTTTAAAGATGATCAAAGTGGAAAAGAGAAGTAAAGCAAAAGCTCTCGACTTTCTCTGTTCCCATGGAAGCATCAGTACTTCATGTTCATCCATCGCTACAATCCCTTTTACTTTATTTTAAAACTACTCTTTTAAAATTGTATATTTCAATTATATCAAAGCTTTAATATGTCCATTCACGATCGGCTTCAATCACCCTTTGCTTCCCATTTGGATATCGAATTTCTCGATTTTCCCTCTTTCTTTTCTTTTGTTACACAAACACACACTTTCGCATATCTTCGACTTGGTCTCGATGTTTTTATTAACTAAACGCTTTATATCTGTTCGTGTGGTACTTTAGTCTTTTAGTAAACAAAATGTGTTTGTACAGACTTTATATAGTAACTATAATTTTGTTGTAATTCTTGGCATTTATAAATAGCAAAACAATTGTTTTAGGTAAAACTATACGGACCTCTTAAATGTTTAGCATTTTCTTATGAGCTTCCTTGGTATAAAATGTTTAAAAAGAGAAGAAAAACTCAGTTTATATTTGTATTTCAAAAGTGTTTGCATCCATGAAACTTTGGATTTAAAACATGTGAAAGATACATAGGAAAAGAGAAAGTTGGTAGCTTGGGAATTTTTCCTTTGGGATCATCAACCACTTTATTATCCTCCACAAATCATTTTACTTTGCACGTAACGGATCCATCTCAACAATATCGTTTATTAAAAAAAATTATACTGTATTACGGTTATGAAAAAAAAAACATGAATTTTAAATTCAGTTTCACAGTAAATCAAATTTTGGTTGGTCGAAATAGTTAGTGTAAAAAATTTAATTGCTATATAATTTTAATTTAAACAATTAACAGAAAAACTGAAAACTAAGATGATGTTATGAGAAACATGATTGGATCAAATTTATACAAACACAAAATTTATAACACTGACATATAGTTACAAAATCAAACACAGATGTAGAGAATCACATGCGATTTTCTTTCTCCAACAATTACATGGATTTAAAATCTATTAAAATCGAAACTCTAAAGAAAAAAAGAGAAAGAAAAAGCTTCACAGGATCAAACCAGCAAAAGTGGTTTCATACACAGGAAGTTCGTCTCCGTACAGGTTATGATGATTTCCAACTAAATCCAGCTCAAACAAATCCGAACTCGAATCACTTGCATCATCATCATCCTCATCTTCATAATCCTCGAAATCATTATTATTCTTCACCAAACTGTTTTCATGATTCTTGTGATAGTCTTTCAAAAACTCCCTCGCTATCTCCTCCACTGATCTCCTCCCTCCATCCTCCACATTCTTCTTCACCGACTTTCTTCTGATGTTACCGAAATAGTCCTCTTCCTCTTCTGCGTAGAGCGAAGATTTGTCGACAAAGGATCTGCTCTCTGGAACGGTAACATTGACCGGAGAGAACCTAACGCTTCGTTTGATACGGTCAGATGATTTCTCGGAGCTTTTGTTCATGCACGACCTGGAGAAGGAAGAAGCTGAAGAACACGTAGATGGATGATAATCATTTGGTTTCCGGACGAAACCGGAATCGTCGTAGCTCGTCTTCCTCGGATAACTCTTAACCGCCGTGGACTGTTTGGAATTGCTGCTGAACAGAGAATTGATGAAACTAACGATTCGTCCTCCAGGTGAAGCTGGAGTTTTGGTCTTCTTTTGATTACTCGAGCTCTTTGAAGATCTTTTGATTCTATGTGTTTCCCAATTCTCGTCGTATCTCGTAGCGTCGGAGGCGTAATCGTAGTCGTGGGACACTCGGATTGCTCTGTTTTGATGGAACAGAGCTTTGTCCTCTGTTTTTCTTGGTTTTGTCTTGGAAGGGCCGAAACATAATGGCCTGGAAGAAGATATCTTCTTACCGTGCGTGATCTCAGTGTCGGAAGAGGAGAAAATGCTGGAGCTGGAATCAGAGGAAGACGAAACAGAGCCGAAGAACCGATCTCGGTGAATTTTCCGGTCAGGAACCGATCTGGTTACGCTTATGCTCTGTTTTTTGGAAGTGTTAACAGAGCCGATAAAAGGTTGTGCTTTGTGGGTTTTAGGATCGATGGAATTGTAGATTTCATCGAGGAGAGTGGAGGAGAATGACGGGTTTCTGGATTCGGTTTTGGATCTATGCATGATTTGGTTTGAGAAACTCGACAAAAAAATGATTTTTGGAAGAAGAAGAGACAAAAGAAAACAAAGAGATTATGTCTCTTAGCTGCTTTTGCTTTGTTTTTTTTCTCGGAAGTTGTCTTATTGAGGTAAAATTGCAGAGAGAAGAAGAAGGAAGACGACGAATGAGATTAGACGAGAGGGAGAGAGTGGACTTATATACAAGTGGCGATCTCGGCGCGTGTTGTTCACGCATGCTGATCATGAAGATGGACCACACAAACAAGTGCATTCTTCAGTTTTTATTTTATTTTATGTATGCATGTACGTAAAATATTGTGTCTAATTAACCGTTTTATGTCGTTTTCCGCATTATGTTAGGAACTGAGGATTTCGTATTGGATAGATCATTACATCTCAATTTTACTAAAATTATATTTTCCCCTGATGAAGTATTTATTGAAGATCGAAAATTGGACTCAGTTGTGGTTGCACTGAATCATGATGGAACAATTACAATGACATATTTAGAAAAATAACATGTGTTTGCGGCGAAACATTCCTTTTTGGGTAACTAATCGCCGAATTCAAATTGTAGCGATACCATAACCATATCAAATTGTCTCAGATTGTCTAGACAGATATCAAGCGTGGGTGGGTTATTGAAAAGGATGTGATTAGAACTTAGAATCAATCAGGCTCTTGTGACTAATTAAAGATGGTTTTATCATGTTTAATACTTTAAATAGCTTTAAAGAAAGTCTCACATTGGTTGTCTCGACAAGGACCGGTTAAGGAATTGTACTTGATTTGCGTCTTTTTCAGTCTCACATGCTTCTTTCCTTTCTTGTTCCTTCTTTGTTCCTCATTTCATCAACACTTATGTCTTCTTGTTTTCGTTCTACATCTTTGTCACTCTTCGGCCAATGTTTTCATTTTATATGATCTCATCATCACATCCAGTTTCGAAGATCCCCCTAAATATTGTTTCAAGTTGGACCATATACACTTGTACAAAATAGGATAATACAAGCAAAAAAAAACTTGAATCAAACAAGATATATAGTACAAAACACAAAATTACATGAAAATGATATTTTGCTTGAAAACAAAAACAAAAACATTCATGTTTGTTTCTACGTGTGCTCATGATATCAGAAAAGGTATAATAGATTAAACTTTTACTCAAACATCATTTACGCATCATAGAAACAAACAAAAAATATCAATGCACACACTTAAGGCAACAAAACGGTAAATTTATGTTCGGCAGGCTACTAAATTTAGGTGAAATAGGGTGTCGGTCGACTCATAAATTTGATAATAACACGTGTTTTTTAGTAATGTTGTACTTTCGTGGTACAATCCGATTAAAACCTGATATTAATGAAAACAAAAAATTATAATTTACGAAAAGAAAACTGTTACAGTATTAAACTACTAATACGAAATGGAAATGAATCTTGCAATGGATACAACTATTTGAGTTTTAGGGATGTGTGCGGAGAAACAGAAACTAAAGGCAAAAATAATCGCACGGGCGAGTCAGAGATTGAGCCGCTCAGGGAGAGACAATAAGAGCTGACACAAAAAAGAAGAAAGATTCACGCGGTGAAGAGTGAACTGTGTTGTGGGGTCCCACACGTGACCTGCCACGTGAAGCATTGTTGTGTTTTTCCTTTCTCTCCATATGGGTCCCTCGCACGTGCGGCCTCCTCTCCCACACGCGTACGGTACTTGTTCTTTCACAGAAGGGAATGGACCACACTTATAAACCTTATAGGATTGGGCCACGTGTCTCCTCCAAAAGACAAAGCACACTGTGAATGTTTGCAAGTTTAACTGCATTTTGTCGTCCGGTCATTTATCATTCAACAATCTTCCACGGATCATCAAAATCAAGTTGAGCCTGACAAGGTATTATGTAATATCGTTTTCAATTCGTTTATCCATCTGGATCCATTTTTCAAAATTGTAGGAATATGAATATCTAACTCAAAATGGCATAGTTCTCTTCTTTCTCATCTAAATACCTACATTACGTTGACGCATCAAGAGTTATGTGACAAAAAGGTTGACAACAATTAGAGGAAATTAGCATAACACTAATATAGCAGCTAAATTCTTCCTATTACCAAGCATTTATCTAAAGAGTAGTGAACAGCTCAAATTTGCTCTGTTTTTCCCTCAAAAGCTCAAAATTATATATTGTTCAAGCAGAATTTATATTTTTTCATATTTTGTTCAAATTTACGCAAGGACAGAGTTTTTTATTTATTTATTTAATCTTTGCAAAGTTGCAGAGAAATGACCGGTCTGTAAGTAACCAAATTGTGCTCAGCCCACACAAGTCTCTCAGAAACAGAAAATTCAGATGTACAGTCGTCTCTGCTGCACTCATTTGGAATTTAAACGCTCTACGTCTACAAGCTGGTAAAGATCTCCCCGTCGCTGCTTATTCAAAGGAAGGCTTGTCCTGATATGGTAAAAATGGAGTTTCAGTCAGCGGATTATCCGATCAAAATTGAGACTTTTAAAAACAAGGAAAATTATGGCTCTCTTGATTACCTTCGCTGATCAAGGATAGAGTAATCAATCTCTGCTATGATAATGTCCTCCTCATGCTCAGTCGTTGCTAGTACTTCTCCAAACTAACAAATAATTTTTACGAGTTTAGTGCAGAGCTTCATTATCAATCAAGTAACAGAGCTTCATTATCAATCAAGTAACAGGGAAAAAGTATAGTGCTTACAGGCCCGACGAGTGTAGAGTGTCCCCAAGCAGTGTAGCCAGCTCCTGAATCTCTGGCAGGTGAGCATGTTGCTACATATAACTGGATAAAGTAGCATACATAGTTCTATCAACTGCTCCAAGACTTTTGATAAAGTTGATACAGTAAAGCAGAAGAGAATACTTGTTTCAATAACTCAAAAGAGAAATGCAAGTTATCTCTCAAAACTTGTTCTTATCACTGGGCTACCAATACAAGTTGTTAACTTGGTTCATGTACCTGATTATCCGTAGCCCTGAAATGGGACAATATATACCGAGTGAGTGTTACTAAACCAAGCAAGTTTCAAAATTTAGTTAGTAGATTGTGAATTGTACCTTGCCCTTTGTAGTAATTCCCAATGCAGCGGTCCGGTTGTCATGTTGAAAGCTCCAGGGTAGCACAGCAAATGAGCCCCTGAAATTAATAGAGCAAACACGTAGATGATGAGGTTCTTTAAGACGCTAAGGGACCCCGGAAAAAAAAAAGAGAGAGGAAGCAATAAGTCCATTTGGATTATTCATACAATATAAGAAGACTCACCTCTTGCAGCATATATCATAGCTAACTCCTGGAACCTGATATCATAGCAGATGCCTATTCCAATACGCCCCACATCTGCAATGACCACCAAAACCATCGTTCTCATTAGAGATTTCTCTGAAGTGTTAGAAAGTGAGAGGTGATGTGAACGGTCCTACTATGGCATCACTGCTTAATAGAGACATTTCCGTAGCCAGTGAAATGATTCATTATCATGCTGGCCTAGCGTTTATGAATGATCATGGAGAAGAAAACTCGTTCACCAATAATATTAATATGATCTTGACAACTAGGATCCCAAATATCATTGGAGATGTATTTCCTATATCCTAAGCCAGATATGTTTTAGATACTAGAAGGATAAGGTTATGTAAGATACATGATTGTTTATGCAAGCCTGGCAAAGATATTTGGGAAAACCAGATTGAAACCTGTGTCAACGATTGTTGGTGTCTCTCCAGCAGTAAGAGTTTTTGATTCCATAAAAGTAATCTTCCCAGGAATGTCTATATCAAATAAATGTATCTGTAGGCACAAGTCCATAGAAAATCAAGCACCAATAATCAAGAACAAGATGTTCTAAGAAACTGACTATATAAGCATGCAAGCTCAAGGTCATCTAACCTTGCGGTGCTTAGCTTTTAGCTCTCCATCAGAACCAAAGACACAGCAAGTGTTATACAAACGATCCCCAAATTTTTCTGGTATGGAGCCACCAATGATTGTAATCTTGAGACGTTTAGAGGCTTCAGAGAGCATTGCGGTTGAAGGAGAATGATCACCACCTGCATCAATGTCCTCCGCATAAACTGGGAAACTATCATTCGAATACGGACTGTTCCAAATTTCCTGAAACAAATCCATCGAGTGTTGAGATAAGCTTATACTGTGAGCTCAGATATTTATGGTATCAATTTACAATACAAGAGAAAGCCAAACTTTTCAGGCACAAGCAATCAAATTCACGAGCAGCTAAAACATTTCCAAGATTTGAACAAAATCAATGTGAAATATTGCAGGATTTAGCGAATTAAGCAAAGAAGAAGAACTAACGGGTAAGAGAACAAGCTTCGCTCCTTTGGAAGCAGCGTCTTCGATGGCGTCCTTCGCGTGAGAGATGTTCCTCATTTTGTCAGCCGTCACAGATAGCTGACACAATCCGATGTTGAACTACAAATTTTCCCAGGAAACGATGATCAATATCGAGAGCATAAGAAATCGAAAGCAACAAAAGAAGAAGAAGAGAGAGAGCTAACTTTGGTCAACGGAGGCGCTGGGAGTGGAAGAGCAGAGGGAACTCTGGCTAGTTCGGGGTTGAAAGAGGACGCCATGGATGAGATGGATCTTCGAGCTGACGTTGACGTTGACGAAGATGGGAGATTGGGAGTGTGATTAGCAATCGATCTGGTCGAGAAATTAGGGAGGAAAACGGATTTGAGAGAGATGAAGCGAGAAAGAGGAATAGGGTTCAATAGAAAGATCTTCGAATTGAGGAGTGACGATGACACTGCTGACTTCATTTTACTTTACCCCACCGTGTGTCTCGCGATCAGATCGATGTCGACGATATCATCCCAAACCATTACACGCTCATGTGAATTTTGCGCGGTTGCGATTCAACCGTTTCTTAAACCGTTTTTGAATACGCGCTAGACACTATACCGGATTAATCCAAAAAAAAGAGGATTGGGCCTCAGTACTATGATCCAAAGCCCACACTTTAGATTCAAAAAATCGTTTTTAAAATTTCACAAAAACAGAACCAAACAAGACGCTTCTGGAACAATACCGAAGCACTTGAAACTGAAAAGATCAGACCGAGTTCCACTCTCTCTACATTTCTCTAGAAAACTCCATCTTCACTTCCTATTTAAATCCCATCGATCTCTAACAATCTCCATCCAATCAAAGCTAAAAACAAACAAAGAAGAATCAAGAGTTTCAAAGCAGATCAAGTGAATTACAATGGATTTGGGAAGGTTTCCGATAATCTCAATCCTCGAAGACATGCTCGAAGTCCCGGAAGAGCACAGCGAGAAGAGCCGTAACAATCCGTCGAGAGCTTACATGCGCGATGCGAAAGCGATGGCGGCTACACCTGCTGATGTCATGGAGCACCCGAATGCGTACGCTTTCGTCGTGGACATGCCTGGGATCAAAGGAGACGAGATCAAGGTGCAGATCGAGAACGACAATGTGCTTGTGGTGAGTGGAGAGAGGCAGAGAGAGAACAAGGAGAACGAAGGCGTCAAGTATGTGAGGATGGAGAGGAGAATGGGGAAGTTTATGAGGAAGTTTCAGTTGCCTGAGAATGCTGATTTGGAGAAGATCTCTGCTGTTTGTCATGATGGTGTGTTGAAGGTGACTGTTCAGAAACTTCCTCCTCCTGAGCCCAAGAAACCGAAGACTATTCAGGTCCAAGTCGCTTGAGTTTCTGGATTTCTCTGTTCTTATTCAGGTCCAAGTTTGTTGAGTTTCTGGATTTCTCTGTTTTGCTTTAACAATGTTTATGTTATTTTCGGGCTTGAATGTAATCGGAGTGATGCTATGCATGTGTGTGTTCTAAGATGGAATAAAAGTTGTTCCTCTGTGTTGATCTTTCTCCTTCTTGCGTCTTTAGATTAATGATTTTGGCTCTAAACATTTATGATGCGCAACTGGTAACATATCTACAGTAGATATTCATGGACTACTAATGTAACATATCTACTGCAAAAATGTAACATATCTAGAGAACTGGAAATATAAATAAATTGGAGAAGATAAGCACTTCAGTGTCTAAATCATGAGCCAATACGATACTTTTCGAATAAAGTTGAAACAATTTCTCTTCCAAGTGATCAGCTGAGCAGACATAAACTCTGAGCCAACTTAACCCAAATTTGCTTCTCACCATTACCTAGAGAGTCCAAATGAAGTTTTCTTTTTGGTATGAATGTTAAAAGTCCGATAGAGTTATAGATGCACTTCAGAACAAAAGATGGAGAGTTTATATGAGTTCACTCTTTTCTCGTTCGCCGAAAATTTCGCACAACAATTGTGAGTTGAGAAGATTAGTTTAGAAAAGAAAAGTTGAAAAGTGACACCTCTGATAATCTGATTAAACAAAAAAAAAAAAAAACGTGAATCTAGGTATGGAAGAGGCCATTGTGTCAGTTATGAATAATACTTAAATATTAGGAGATCCCCTAATGACTAGTGCCTTAATTTAGCGACTTGAGTATATACAGAAACAGAAAAAAGGAAAAGAAACAAAGCGTGGGACCAAAAGTCTCCATCGACCACCTAACGTTCCACACCGCCAAACATAGACTACTAATGTCCGATACTTCCTTGACGTGTTCACACACCTTTCTCTCATCTTCTGGATACAATCATTTGAGATCTTATATTATTCGGTTAGTATATAAGATATGCGTGTGAACACTCACTCCACAAGTGTATAACAACGTTTACAAAATGTTGTTGACAAAAACAATAAAAGAGTGGTGGAGATACATGTCCATATCTAAACCCATCTAAAGAGAGATAATCATACGTGTATCGTTTTGGCTCTTGTTCCTCTAAATATCGATTATCATCTGGAAATTTTGCCAACACAAATATCACAAACTATTTGGTACAGTATTTAAAAAAAAAAACAACGTATACAATATTAGTGTGTAAGAAATCAAAAATTATTACAAACCTGATACTGTATTCGTCATTAAGGAACTCCACGCATAACTTAGTACAGTATATGAATGCTTAATTTTTTAACTACAATTTATAAAATTATGAATCGCCACCAGAAATTGCTAATTAATTTGACAAAATCGATATGTGTAGTACTTTATCAGACATGCTTAATATATAGTGACAAAAATAGTAAAACGTTGGTCAATAAATTGATCTGGATAAAGCACGCAACACGCAAATTAAAAAGATTTGGCTCGATCATAATCAAAGAAGTTTCTTCCAAATCTGGTTTAATTAAATAAAAAACGGTATTCACATTATCACATAGTTAGCTTCCAAATCTGGATCTCTTAAGTAGCTTAAACTTGGTTCTGTCTTTTTTCTGTACTCTGTATAAAGCCGAAAAGAAAACCAAAAAATGTAAACAAGAATAAAATGAGTAATAAATAAATAAAATATAAGAATTAAAATAAGATTGGAAAAGAAAAAGAGGAGCCCTACTAAAGTCAACTTGCGTGTTCACACTCATCCCACAAGGTTCGTCTCATCCCAAAATTTAATCAGATTTCTATTTTCTATTTATGAACCCAAAAAAAGATATCTTCTTCTCCATCCAATACAAAATTAAAGGCCTTTTTCTCGAAGCAAAACTCACAGAGAAACGTGAAAGAACACGACTCCGAATGAAAGCCGCCTCCGCCGCCGTTTTCCGAAAAGGAATCGACGGAGACGGAGACGGAGACGAGGAGGAAGAAGAAGTCTGTAATGTCTTCGACGGCGGCGAGGTAGAGAGCCAGACGACGTCCAAGAGAAGCAACGACACCAAAAACCTCAAGGGATTTTTCACTTCCCTGCTTCTGATGGAGGAGCACGAGAAGCAGGACCAGGAAGCTCGGAACGCCGCTTCCCGCCGAGAAATGTCAGATTTTCAGTCTAATTACCGGAAAAGAGCGAGAACCATGTCCGATTACTACTCCGATCTCAACGATTACTACGCCGATGCCGAGGAAAGCGTAGACATCAGCCGGAAGAAGTCGCGCGTCTCACGCGCCGTCGCTTCCGTCTCCGCCGCCGCGACTGAGTGCTCGGAAATGGAGGCGGAGAGTGTCGAAGTCACCGGATCCGGATCGGGTCGCGGTACGGGCACGGGTCAGCAAAGGCGGTTATGGGTGAAGGATCGGAGCCGAGCGTGGTGGGAAGAGTGTACCCGATCGGATTACCCAGAAGAGGATTTCAAAAGAGCGTTTCGAATGTCCAAATCGACGTTCGAGCTAATCTGCGAGGAGCTGAATTCGGCGGTTGCGAAAGAAGACACCGCGCTTAGAAACGCGATTCCGGTGCGGCAGCGAGTCGCCGTCTGCATATGGAGGTTAGCAACGGGAGAGCCGCTCCGTCTCGTCTCGAAGAAATTCGGTTTAGGAATCTCCACTTGCCACAAGCTCGTTCTCGAGGTATGTAAAGCGATTAAAGATGTTCTCATGCCCAAGTACCTCCAATGGCCAGATGATGAATCTTTAAGAAACATTAGAGAAAGATTCGAGTCGATTTCTGGTATTCCAAACATTGTTGGGTCCATGTACACCACTCACATTCCGATCATAGCACCTAAGATCAGTGTAGCTGCTTATTTCAACAAACGGCATACAGAGAGGAACCAGAAGACTTCTTATTCAATCACAATCCAAGCCGTTGTGAATCCGAAAGGCGTTTTTACTGACCTATGCATCGGATGGCCTGGATCAATGCCTGATGATCAGGTCTTGGAGAAGTCATTGTTGTACCAAAGAGCCAACAATGGAGGTCTTTTGAAAGGTTTGTGGGTCGCTGGTGGACCCGGTCACCCGCTATTGGACTGGGTGTTGGTTCCATACACGCAACAGAACCTGACGTGGACGCAGCACGCGTTCAACGAGAAGATGAGCGATGTGCAGAGAGTGGCTAAAGAAGCGTTTGGGAGGTTGAAAGGACGGTGGGCGTGTCTGCAGAAGCGGACTGAAGTGAAGCTGCAGGATTTGCCGACGGTGTTGGGTGCTTGCTGTGTGCTTCACAACATATGTGAGATGAGAGACGAGAAGATGGATCAGGAGCTGATGGTTGATGTGGTTGATGATGAGGTTTTCCCTGAGAACGCATTGAGATCGGTGAATGCGATGAAGGCGAGAGATACGATATCGCATAATCTATTGCATCATGGACTCGCTGGTACTTCTTTCATGTAAAAGACTCTGGGAATGTTCTTTTGGTTTCTCTCCTCTATATATATATATATATGATAAACTAAACTCAACTTTGATTCTTTGGTTTATGCATATTGTATTATTGTTGTACCTTTAGGTCACAGGTGTTATATGAGGTAATAGAAGAAACTTATATACACAATACGAGTGAGATTTGTATAATTTAATTTCAGTCTCTTTTGATGAGTAGTATAATGAGATTTCATCCTATGGTGGTTCAATTGTAAATTTGTATGGAATGTGAACTCAACTAGGCTGGTTTCATCACCTTGACTTCAGTGTTGTGGTGCAGAAAAACAACATGTTTTTATGCTATTTCAGTGAAAAAGCGACACGCATTTCATATTATTCCTAGGCTTTGAGGGTAATACGTCACTTGTTTGTCTAGTGGCTATTACTTAGCGAGCGGCTCACCAATGACAGCCACTCTCTTTTTGGACCCACCCGATCAGATGCAAACCGACAAGCGAGATATGTGTCCTATTTTTAATCAGTTTTGTGACTTTTGTCTTTTTGGATAATAATTTTATATCTATGAATGATCCTAAAATGAAGAGTCATATCCATTTTTTAGGAATGCAACTGAAAACCAGTACTATAAAAAGGATTTGCATGTACCGCCACCTTCTAGAATATTTTTGAAAACTTTAAAAACAAAAAGAGAGAACCTCCTTAAAAAGAGCAATTTTCGAAAACAATGGTTGATATAAATCTTTGACTCCCGGTATTTTCTCTGATTTTGTTCTAAGGAAGACGTTAGTTAATCGTTTTCCCAGCAACAACACCCTTTGGAAAACCAGGAAGAAGAGAGGAGAGAAAGTTAGACCAGAGAAGAGAAGGAAACTCACCATCTTCTTCCTCTCTCTCCTCCTCTCTTCTTGTTCCCAGACACGACTACTAGGTCTGGGTAACACCTGATTACTATTATTATTGAATCTTCGTTGGGATTTTTTTCAGAGTTTCTCTGTAGATCGATTGATAAAAATGGCTCGTCACTCATCGGACGATGGCCACCCGCCAGTGAACTCGACGGTGGTCGCCATTGACAAAGACAAGAACAGTCACTACGCTGTTCGTTGGGCCGTCGACCATCTCTTCAATCTGATCAACAATCCCAACATGATTCTTGTCCATGTTCGTCTTAAAAATTCTTACCGTAGGTCCTCTGTTTTCTCCTCTGTTTTTGTTATTCCCATTCTTTAATAATAATTGTTGTTATCTTTTAATCTTTGTTGCAGATAGTGGAAATGATAACGATGACTTAAATCAGCTTTTTGTTCCTTACAGAGGATATTGCGCGCGAAAAGGGGTATGATTCTTTTTTTTCTTTTTCTAACGCATTTGTTATGCATTAAATAAGGCTATAATGTTTCTTTCTTTTGTGTTGCATTGTTTAGATTACGATGATGGAGGTTGTTCTGGAAGATACAGACGTTGCGAAAGCAGTCTTGGATTACGTTAACAACAACCTCGTGAACAACATCGTGGTGGGATCATCGTCTTCAAAGAACCCATTCGCAAGATCTCTCAAGCTGACTAAATCCCATGATGTTCCAGCTTCGATCCTCAAATCAACCCCTGAGTTTTGCTCCATCTACGTCATCTCTAAAGGCAAAGTCCAGTCCTCGAGGACAGCTCAAAGAACTATCACCAATACACTCGTCCCACCACGTGCACCATCATCTACATTTCATCACCTAAACGTACCTGACAATGACCAAGATCCTGTACCTAGGTATATAAAAAACCACACATAGTTTCTTCTTCTCTTATATGTTGTTTTTGGTCAATCAGCAAGGCTTTTTTTTTGAGATATTGTAGGAGCCAGCGTAGTTCAAGAAACTCAACTCCAGAGAGGTATCCTAATCATGATAACGGCTTCAAAGCAGGGAGAGAAAGGCTCAGAAGTCCTACAAATGGATCAATGAACTTTCATCATGATTTTCAGCCGGCAAAGGGTCAGAGGAACTCTGGTGGTCATAGTTCGGTTTCAGATGAATCGGATGGTGGATCTCTCATGATGGGATCCATTGATATAACTGCTCGTAATTTTTGGTATCATGGGAGGTGGATCTGCTTCTTCTGATGAGTCAATTCCACAGTCAACTGTATGTTAACAGTAGAACTATAACTTTTATGATAAATTGTGTTAAAGAAGTAAGAACTAAATAGTTGGTTGGATGATTATTTGCAGAGAGATGTTGAAGCTGAGATGAAAAGGTTAAAGATTGAGCTCAGGCAAACCATGAACATGTATAGCTCAGCTTGCAAAGAAGCACTTACTTCAAGAAAGAAGGTAAGAAAAAATTAGCTAGTTGATACTTGATAAAGAATGTTTTCTTGCTCTGTCTAATACTTTCTTGGCTCTTACGTTTTCTCTAGGCACATGAGCTTAATCAGTGGAAAATGGAAGAAGCTCGAAGATTTGAGGAAGCTAGGAGTTCTGAAGAGGCGGCTCTTGCTGTTGCGAAGATGGAGAAGGCTAAGTGCAGAGCTGCATTGGAAGCAGCTGAGAAAGCTCAGAGAATGGCGGGATTGGAAGGAGAGAGAAGGAAGCAAGCAGAGATGAAAGCAAGAAGAGAATCGCAGGAGAAAGACCGTGCTATTAGTGCTTTGGTACAGAAAATACTCCATAGAAGAGATTGAAGAAGCTACTGATAATTTTGCAAACAACAGAAAGATAGGAGAAGGTGGATACGGACCAGTGTATAAAGGCACGCTTGATCACACTCCTGTGGCCATTAAAGTCTTGAGACCTGATGCTGCTCAAGGGAAGAAGCAGTTTAACCAAGAAGTCGAGGTTCTAAGTTGCATAAGACATCCTCACATGGTTCTTCTACTTGGTGCTTTGTCCGGAATATGGTTGCTTGGTGTATGAGTTAATGGAATATGGGAGCTTAGAGGATAGACTCTTTCGTAGAGGAAACTCGCCGCCTCTTTCTTGGAGGAAAAGGTTTCAGATTGCAGCAGAGATCGCTATGGCGTTATCTTTCCTTCACCAAACAAAGCCAGAACCTCTGGTTCACCGTGACCTAAAACCAGCCAATATACTAATAGATAGAAACTATGTGAGCAAGATCAGTGACGTTGGATTAGCTCGGTTAGTCCCTGCGTCAGTGGCTAATAACGTCACGCAATATCACATGACATCTGCGGCAGGAACGTTCTGTTACATAGACCCTGAGTACCAGCAAACGGGGATGTTAGCGACGAAATCAGATATATACTCGTTAGGGATAATGCTGCTTCAGATCATCACTGCTAAGAGTCCAATGGGCTTGGCTCATCATGTGTCGAGGGCAATCGATAAAGGAACTTTCAAGGATATGCTTGACCCGGTCGTGACTGATTGGCCTGTCGAAGAAGCTACAGCATTCGCTAAGCTGTGTTTACGATGTGCAGAGCTAAGGAAGAAAGATAGACCAGATCTTGGAAAGGATATAGTTCCAGAGCTTCTCCGGTTAAAAAACTTGGGGATGGACAACGAATCAGGTATTATTATACATATAAAACCCTAAACAAATTCTTGAAATTTTTACCAAGTAAGTTTGCTTACACTGTCAATATGCTATTTTCTTTACTAGGCCAGAAGTAACAACTGGGTTGTGAAGTTCATGTATTTTCTTAAATCTTTTCAAAGACTTTTGTGAGGAACTGGATAGAGAGATTGCTTGCTTCTCAAGAAAGAAAGTAAGAAAGTGGTAAGTGAAGTGGCCATGAAGAGATGACCGAACTTCAATCTACCTTTGTCAATATTACATCTCTGTAACATAATACTTCCACCTTTTCTGGCTTTCCGATCAAAAGTAATGAACAAAAAACAATAGCTTATATGTTTGTGTTCTCGTAGCATGACTAAGACAAAGCTATTGATTTATTCAAACACATTGTCGTTTTTGGAATTCTTGGTTGATGTGGTTAGTGATTTACGCTGGAAATATCATGTATGCATGCATATATGAGGTTACTGAACAACAACAACACATAAGAACACCCGGTTACAACTAAAATATCATTTGGTTCCAAAGGAACAAAGAAATTAGAAAACAAAGACAAGCATATAACTTAAAGTTGGAAGAATCACTACAATACTTTTGACAATGAGATTGATACAAAGCCAACTTGGAAAGCAAAGTATTAAAGAACAATGACACAACAAAGATTTGGAGAGTGTGACACTTTTTGGTTCTAGAATTAATTATCCCATAAAATGGATTCTTTTGAGTATGGATTGAGAAAGGAATACTCTAACTCAATCAAATAAAAATAAATTAAACAGTTCTTTCTAAACAGTTTAGAAAAGCATTGACATCCCACTCTCACCTCCAACCCTAAGAAAAAAAGAAAAGGAGCATTTTAGCAAAATTAACCATCCAAAGCTTAACATACGTCGTCTTTTTTATATTCTCAAATTTAGTGTTAACTTTCCAACAAAACACAATCCATCAAGAAAGCATCTTTGTATTACCCACCCCTGAGGCCCTGATGATTTATATATCCTCAACCACAACTAACTAAGCAATGAACATTTTACTTCAAACACCAACATTTAGCTCATCAAAAATGGGCCTCACAGTCACGATCATCATCATGATGGTCATGGTTATACTAGTTGCATCATCACCGTCCGACCAAACAGATGTCCTCACTCCTCTTTGCATCAGCGAATGCTCCTCGTGTCCCGCCATTTGCTCTCCTCCTCCCTCCCAAACTCCTCCCTCCACGTCACCACCTCCGTCTCCCACATTGCCGTCATCCTCTCCGCCACCGCCACACAAACGCTCTCCACCACCGCTTTCTCCTTCGCCACCGTTAATTACCGTCATCCATCCGCCACCACCACGTTTTTACTATTTTCAGTCCACACCACCGCCTCCACCACTTTCTTCCGATGAAAAAGGCTCGCCACCATCACCTCCACAGCCACCGTCACCGCCAAAGGGACAGTCACAGGGACAGCAAACTCCTTACCCGTTTCCTTATTTCTATTTCTACACGGCATCAGATGCCACTCTTCTCCTTTCTTCTTCCTTTTTTATTTCTCTTTTTATAGTTTCTCTATCTATTTTTCTTTAATGGTTCGTTAGTGTGAAAGACTCCTCTATTGTTATTGCATACTACTAATATGGAAATACTGTTTATTCAATTTTTGGATGTAAATATAAGATTGCTTTTTCATCAATGCGACATCATCGAATATCAAAGGTTCAAAGTAGACGCCACAAATCAAAACAACATCAAAGTATTCGATTTAGCCATGTGTAACCGGACTAATTAAGGGGGTGATTACAACTTAACCGAACGAAATTAAACCAACCAAATCGGACCGAACCGAACCAAAATTATTAAAGTAACGTTTTAATCCTTCATGAACGAAGGCGAAAAAATAAAATTGAAAGAGAGATTTCAGATCCAAACAAAGACAGGGAAAAAAAAATCAAATCAGCTGAGTTTGCAGAAACATTTGATGTTAATTCCTTGAAAGATCGTGAAAAATCTGCTCTATAGTTTCTGGATCTGTCTACTTTCTTCTAGGAGATTTTGATAGGATCGTCCACAGGAGGAAGATCCAGAATGGCAATGGAGGTTGGGGAGATGATGTATCCGCCGGAGGAGACGGCGAGTCTTCTCTCTCTCGCTTCCGCCTCTCAGCATCCTTACGTCTCCGAGCTCCTCTCCTTCACTCTCGATCGTCTCCACAAGGTTTATCTCTCTCTCTCTCTCTTCTCTCATCTCTTGACATCTCTGCGCGCATGGATATTGAATCATGTCGATTACTGAATTGGAAAGGAGCCGGAGCTGCTTCGAGTGGACGCAGAGAGGATTCAGAGGCAAATGCAAGAGGTGGCAGTTGGAAATTACCGCGCGTTTATCACCGCTGCAGATGCTTTGCTTGCGATCCGGCAGGAAGTATCCTCAATTGATAAGCATCTTGAGTCTCTGGTAAATTATACCTTTCTCGTTCCATTTCAAATTGATTTCTGAATCCTGATTGAGTAACTACGATTCGTGAGAGTGCAAGTGTTTGGATCCTTCTATAGTCTCAAGTGGAGGTAGATAGTTTGAAAATCGATTGGAATCAAATCAAGTTGCACAACCAATGTAATTTTCACCTTTTGCAGATAGGCGAAGTGCCAGTACTAACGTCTGGTTGCACAGAATTTATCGAATCTGCTGAGAATATTCTGGAGAAGAGGAAGATGAACCAAGCTTTGCTGGCAAATCACAGCACTCTTCTTGACTTGCTTGAGATTCCTCAGCTTATGGACACGTAAGCTACTAGACCTCATGCCATAAACTCTAATCTGTTCTCTCGTCAATCTCTTCTTATGCCTTTCATGAGAGTAAAGTAAAGACGTTAAGCGCTCTTTAAAATGAATTGTATCTTTATCAGATGCGTGAGAAACGGGAATTTTGATGAGGCTCTTGACTTGGAAGCATTTGTATCGAAACTTGCTACCATGCATCCCAAGTGAGTTTTTTTTTTTATCTTTCTCCTGATATTTTTTTTTTCCTTTGGTTACTTAAGGCATAAAAATTCAAGCTTTAGCTCTTAAGATTGAATCTTTTCTCAATGTCAAGATTGCCTGTTATCCAAGCACTTGCGGTGGAGGTTAGACAAACTACTCAGTCACTGCTCTCGCAGCTTCTCCAGAAACTGCGCTCAAATATACAGGTTCCATGTGAATATTGTTTGTTTTATTCAGTGAACTGTGGTTAGGCTTAGCAATCTAGGAGCCTCAGTATTTTGCCACTGTCTCTGTTTCAGTTGCCAGAATGTCTCCGGATTATTGGATACTTACGCAGAATAGGAGTCTTTGGCGAGTATGAAATGCGATTGCAGGTGAGCTATTCTGACATATAACCATTTGGATTTATCCTTCCGTTGCATTGTATTCCTTTATCTATGGAGTTGTGTTCATTCTGTAATATATGCCTTCACTTCTAAATGGTTCTTCTTGTCTGTGCAGTTCTTAAGATGCCGAGAGGCATGGCTCACTGGAATACTAGAGGATCTAGACCAGAAAAATGCCTATGAGTATTTAAAAGGCATGATAAACTGTCACAGAATGCACCTATTTGACGTAGTTAATCAATATCGAGCTATTTTTGCTGATGATACATCGGGGAGTGAGGAAAATTACGATGGTGGACTTCTGTTTAGCTGGGCCATGCACCAAATAACATCGCACCTGAAGACTCTGAAAATTATGCTCCCAAAGATTACTGAAGGAGGATCTCTATCGAATATCTTGGATCAGTGCATGGTTGAGTTCTCTTGCATCTCATGTATTCCTCTTTGAAAACTCGTGCAACTCTGATTGGCATTTTTACCTTCTTCTCGTGACAACACAGTACTGTGCTATGGGGCTTGGATGGGTTGGACTAGACTTCCGGGGTTTGCTTCCTCCACTTTTTGAAGAGTAACAATTCTTCTTAGTATACTTTTTGTTTTCTGTCATAATCTTTACATGCTCAGTATTAAACTCACATGCTCCTCTCTACAGGGCGGTTCTAAACTTATTCTCCAAGAACATGGGCACAGCAGTTGAGAATTTTCAGGTGGGTAGATACAAAAGTTCAAACTTTTTCTCTAAATTCTCCATTAATGTCTTCATGATGTTTTACTTTCAGTTAGTTTTGGACTCGCATCGATGGGTGCCACTACCATCTGTTGGGTTCCCATCAAGTGGTATTAATGAAGATAGCAAAGATGATGTCACACCTCCATCATACTTGATGGAGCACCCGCCTCTTGCAGTTTTCCTAAACGGTGAGACAATTATACAGTATCGATTTCTAGTATTGTGGACAGTGTTCTAACTATTACAAATGTTGCAAATACAAAGTGTAGCTCTTTCTGTTTTGCATTCTGATTGTTATTGATAATCCCGGCTTTGCACGCAGGTGTATCTGCTGCATTAAACGAGCTACGTCCTTGTGCCCCGCTAAGTCTGAAGAATGTTATTGCTCATGAACTGATCAAGGGACTTCAGGCTGTGTCTGACTCTTTACTAAGATACAACACAACTCGGATGCTTCGACTCAATGAATCCAATCTCTTCCTCTCTCTTTGCCGAGCTTTTGTCGAGGTACTTTTTTTCATCTCATCTCAGTTTTGTATCAACAAGTTAAAGAGTCCGTAGCCACAATTTACTTTTCTAACTAGGAGCGTTCAGTCCAGTTTTTGGAATGATCTAACTCGCATTGCCTCTGTTTCTTTCTGGTTGTTTGATTTTACAGGTGGTTTTCCCACATTGCGCCACGTGCTTTGGCCGGTGTTATCCAGGTGGTGCCACTATCGTTATGGATGCCAAGAGCGTATACGACGGTCTCGGTCGCATCTTAGCCGCCTCGTCCCCTCCAGAACCATCCAAGAAACTAGAAAAGACCACCAGCACCGATACAAAGAATGCATCAGAGAACGGTGTAACTTCCCCAGTCGATGAAAAACAAGTCGAGAGTCCCAACGAGAAAGACGATGACAGTCCCGCTCCCTTGCAGATACCTGAGACGACAACACCAATCGAGTCTTGAGATATTTTCTTAATTTTTTTCTTGTAAAAGAATGAAAAAAAAAAAAAACAGAAAGCAAAGACAAACATCAATTTGATTTTCTCTATGGTATAAATTTGATAGGATTACGATTTGAGACTTGATCCAAATCGCTTTATATACGTATCAATCCAAGATAATTTTTAAGATCAGAATAATTGGAAGAAAGAACAAAAATTCTCAAGTAGAATATGAGATATAGTGTATATCCATAATTAAAATTCAAACATAATTATTAACACATTTCCATTCCCACCGAACACGAAAAATATGTAAGGATTCGTTTTGCATATACACTACTATCTCTCATATAACAATCCCCTTTGCTAATCCGAAATGTCTGTGTCTTGTATGAAAGGAAATACAACTTTGAAGAGCCGATCGTTTGTTCGTCAAACAAGGTTCTCAAAGTTTCCAGAGTCCTCTCTTTCCTTTTTGTACTAGTGGAGTGCATGTCCAAGTTGATTGGCCGCAATCCGCATATAGTCAATATATCGAATACAGTATGTCTAATTCCAGCATCTTTTATATTAAAAATGGAAAATTCTCCATGTACAATCATGAAACATATTATGTTTGTAGAAGGTGTATAGTAGCAATTTCAAAAGTTTGAGGCGAATGCATGATCAAGGATCTATTTTCTTCTTTGTCCATATGTTTGGCCTTTTTTGTTTTGACAGTAGTATATCTCCCCTAGTGTTTTCTCCGAAATTCTGTTGTTTTTTAACCCTGCATATATTATGTTACACAAATACGAGCGCTACTTTCAATATCTAATACCAAAAACAAAAAATGCCAGAATAGTGATGACTAATTATTATGTACCGTATAATTCTGAAAAACATATCTAAACATACTAGATCGAAGAACAAAATATATATTGGTATAACATATCTAATCAAAATCCATATATAGGTTCGTTTACAGTTCAATCTTTTGTTTTTGATATACAAACAAACGATCTATTTTAGAAAAATGTTTACAAAATTGTTTAACAATGAAAATCAGAGTAGCGTATACCGGTCATACCTCAAAGGCTGAAAGTGCTTTGATCCGTTTGATGATAATCAAACCATATCATCTGAGATTCTTTATCAGCTATAATTAACCTTGTTGGAGAGAAAGTTCAAGAGATCTAGAGAGAGAGAGAGAGAGAGAGAGAGAGAGAGAGAGAGAGAGAGAAGGGGTGACAGAGAGAGAGTAAGCACACATAGCTTCAAGCATGAAACCCTAACTTAAAAAAGCATGCAAGAAAGCCACTATGTGTGCTCACTCTCTTCTGTCACCTCCTCTTACCTTTGATACTCTGCGCATGTGACCATGCTCCAAAACCTTAGCTAGTACAGCAACCGAGTTCAAGTTATATATCTACTATGTAGCTACTTTTATATGCATATATAGAGATATGTATATTAAGTTATATCACTGAGAACAAGACTCTAGATCTTACTTCTTTCTATCTTTGGATGTGGGAAGAAACTGAGACCTGTCGGGGCTTTTTATAGCCAAGATGAGAGAGAAAATGGGGTTTATAGGGGAAAAAAAAGAGAGATAAACTCAAATCTCTGTCATGAATTATTGGTAAAGATTGTTCTGTTTTCTTACCACGTGAATTGCGAATGATCCATTAGAATGCCGACTTACTATTTGATTTTTATAAGTCATCGTTTGCTTTTGCTAATCAAATCAAAACACAAACAACTTTTACTAGTAATAAATTCTAATCAAAATAGAAATCATCTAAATGGCTTTTTTCCATTTGCATTCACGTTTGTATACATGATCAACAAATTACAAGTAGCATATCCACTAAGTTCACCGTCTTAAAAATACACTAATATAATCATATATAGGACCACAAATATGCTCTCTTGGTGGCAAGTTACTAACGGAATATCCCAAAATGAGTAAATGTTAATGCTAACCGACTAATTTATAACAAAGGAACACGATGATCCAACAAGAAAAAGAAAGTAATTTATAACCAATGGTCCAAAAACTGTGGAACAGAATATGAATGAAGATTATCAAATGGGAAAAGAACATCGACTGAAGTTCAATTGGCATATATTAAAACATATCGGAATTGTTTTGTTTTTCTTTTTCCGAAAATATAATATATAGGAATAGATATATTGATTTAAGGATTGTAGAGGAAAGCATATAAATGACTTTTTATAATTTAGTGGAATACAAAATTAGAGCGACCAATTACAAATCAACAGAGCCTCATCATGAAAAAGTACAGCCACACCCCTACCCATACATTCAATACGGCGCTAAAGCATCTTAAAGCATGCATGCTTTTCAACAAAACAATTTAAAAACTGTATTCTATATGCTCTTTGTCAATAAAATTTCATCCATCAGATTCGTCGTTCACAAATGATTTAATCTATATACGTAAATAACATGTAATTCTATTTTAACGTAGTAAATCAATTAAACAAGACACCTTTAGAAAAGTTTTATATAGGTTTTTCTTTTGGTTTATAATTATTTATTTTCTTTTCTTAGCTAATCGTTTTATTTTGACTTAGCCTTAATTAATATCTACGTTTTCTTTTCTAATCTCCAAACTCAGGGTGAGATGAGATTCTGCTGGAATGCGAATATGTAATGATGACACCTGGTGCAGTTGCAGCATTGGTGCGTACAATCAAGTTAGGTTTTCTTTGTCCCTCTCTGTCAGGACCTCATCAGCTAATAATGCCGAATATGGAAGTGCGCGTACTTCCTTGGCAACTTTCCTTTTTGGGCAAAACACACATAATAGCACCATAACCTATAAATTATCTTTGGTTTTGGTTGTGCTTTTTTATTATGCATTGTTCATATTTATTTATCACACTTTTTCACCTAGCGACTAGACTTGCGATCATCAGTGCACTTCAAAATCGTTGGCCAAATGACCAAATCTATGATAAGATTTAACGATAAGGGAATCGACTTTTGAGGGACATACCATTTTGACTTCTAATTTGGATCCATTATGGATTCGTTGTTGCTTCAAGTTGAAGCCTCGACAAAAGGGATAAAAAGAAGCAATAGTAAAAGAGAGTACAAAAAAAGCAATGCATTTCGACACCTATTGTTATATAGATTAAACTATGGAAACATATATTGCAATGAATTCATCAATTTAATCTTTGTATTGAATCATATAGATGATAGATATACTGACTCCGTTGGTGTTAGAGATCTAGAAGGCATGTTCGTAAGACTAATGACGGTACTAATTAATGCTTTGATGTATTGATGTATGTTAGCATTTGTTTTGGGGGGGGGGTGTTAGTACAAGAGTGTGACCACACAAACTTTATTTTTAATATTAAGAGATACTCCTTTCCCACTTTCGGCGCGAGGACAGCCCCTGAAGGAACACGTGTCAAAAGGAATTTGCCGGCCAAACCCACATCGGCAAGTGGACATCCTCACATCAGAACCACGCTGCTCATCGATCACATCACTTTATCCCTTCTTCTAGATTTGAAACAGATTCCCTTTAGATTTTTTGATTCTCGGTTTATGACTTTATCCGTTCCCGGTTGAGTAGTCGACCGGAAATGTCAAAGAAGCCTATGGGCTTGGGCCTAAGTTCCTGAGGTGAAAGCCCAAGCATAAGACAGAGGTTACCAAAGAGAGGTCCCGTTCGCTGCATATTCATCTGTCGCCATCCAGATGTTTTGGTAAGTTAATATTGACTCGGTCATGGACCTTCTATTATGATTAAAAATGTAACTTTTATTTGATAAAACTATGAAATTAGTGATTGATACTAGCTTATCTCAGCTCACTCTCTGAAACTTCTAAACTTCTAAATTAATTTAATTTTCATTCGGCAAAATGATAGCTCCTGCCTCATGGAGAAAATATAGCCACTGATTAAAGTTGTATTTGGTCTTGTTTATTTGTTGGCAGTCACGTTCCCACGAATATGTGAACCACGCCAATTAAATTTTGTATTTCTCAACACTATTATTACTCACAAGTTGCAATTGCTATTGTCTATTGACCGTTCTTCACATCACTGGTCAAAGGTCAACAGTCAATTAAAAAATCTTCATATTTCCATTTTTCTTAATCTCGTCTGATACTTTTTATAAACTTAAACATAACAGTCTTATACTCTTATCTTATGGGTGGGATGAAAAACGCAATTTTCTTAAAAAGAAAAATCAAATACTGAAGATAATTTGTAAGTTTTCAATATCAGTATAATTTTTCTTGCCTTAAAACAAGTCAGAAAAAAAATATATATAAAAAAAATAGGGAGATTTGTGAATATACCCCAAAAGAGAGAACTATT
Source organism: Microthlaspi erraticum (assembly GCA_902728155.2). Taxonomy (NCBI): domain Eukaryota; kingdom Viridiplantae; phylum Streptophyta; class Magnoliopsida; order Brassicales; family Brassicaceae; genus Microthlaspi; species Microthlaspi erraticum. The sequence goes on along the minus strand of CACVBM020001218.1, from coordinate 307,190 downwards.
GTCCCCTTACACTTTTTTTGAAATTTATCAAATCTGGACTCTAATACCCTTACATATGCTAGAAATATGATATAAATATATTTAAAAGTTTTAAAAAATTAAATAAATTAAGTAAAATGATTCTAAGGTTTAGAGAATATTTTCACAATTTGTTTTTGAAATTTGAACCTCAGAAAAATAAATAAAATTTGCATCTACCAAATTCATTATTCAAAGTAGAATTTGTCTTCTACTAGAGACTCTCACATCTATCCCTCGTAGAACATAAAATCTACCAACTGTTCAGCCATCTACCATCGTAGAATTTGCTTTCTACTAAATACTCTATACTCTACGAGTTGGTAGAGTTGTAGAACATTTGTTCTACGTTGTATACGGTTTTCTACCGTTGGTAGAACCTATATTCTAACCTACACATTGTTTTCTACCATCTCTAGAATCTATATTCTATCATAAACAATTTCTTCCACTATTTGGAGAATTCGTGTTCTACACAAAATACTATCTTCTACTATTTGTAGACTTTGTGTTCTCCTGAAAACAATGTCTTCTACTGTTTGTAGAAACTATAATCTACATTAAACACATTTTTCTACGAAATGATAGAATTCAACTTCTACGAGAATCTAAAAAATATAGTAAAAATGGTAACTAAATATTAGAAAATATCTTCAAAAACTATATTTCCTTAATCTACTTTGCCAGAAGAAAAAAAAGAATTCTCCTCACGTTCTTCTTCTTCTTTTTTGCTTTTTCTTATCATTTATATAATTTTCTTTTAGATTATTTGTTTTAATCTATTTTTCTCAGGTTATTCTGTTGCATATCTATATAACATATGGAGACTGAGTGCAATCAAATGGTGGAATTTCGTTGTTGGTGAGGCAAAAGGAACTAGATTACTTGCTTTGAAATATATTTTTCTTTTCTTAAATAATTAATTATTTATTTGTTTATTACACTAATCATTTAATTTCATTTATTAATTATTTATTTATTTGAAAAAATCATGAAAACGTAATTTGAGGGTTTAAAATTGGATTTAAAATTTAATTAAGGGTAAGTGGACAAGATTTGGCAAAAAAAGAGTAGATGGACAACTCTTCTCTTTTTCTGGAGTATTTTGCCAAATTTCCAAAAAAAATATGAAATAACGTCCGAGTGTGAAATTGAGACCAGCTCAAAAGACACGCCATTATTCTCCTCCCTTTTGTCTCTGCAATTATTCTCTTTGAGCTGTAACCAGAGAACAAAAGATTCTCTCGAACTTCGCCGGTTTTCCATGGAAGATTACGCCCGTCAACGACCGTACGGAGGGATGCAGATCCAGCCTTACCAAGGTGGTCCTGGAGCCGGCGACTTCAGGAGCTATAGCGCATCGTACGCGACGACGGAGAACGATCTGAAAAAGGAGAAGTCGATAGCGAGGTCGAAATCGTGGGGGATAACCGACCCGGAGCTCCAGAGGAAGAAACGGGTCGCGAGTTACAAGATGTATAGCGTTGAAGGCAAAGTCAAAGGCTCTTTTAGAAAAAGCTTCAGATGGCTCAAGCAGAGATACACACAGGTCGTCTATGGTTGGTGGTGAAATATTCCTCTCCGTTTTTCTTCTTCTTCTTGAGCTTTGCTTTTTTCTTCTTCTATCATGATTTTGATTTTCTCAAGTAATTATGATTTTGTTTTTTGGTTTTTCTCTCTCTATTTCTCTCTTATATATCTCTTGTGTGTTGTAATCTTGAATGTAACTGTGATGGCATCGCCATAAATTATATATGATCATAGTTTACATATTTTCCTCAGTGTTCAGTTTTTTTTTTGCCAATTGATTCATCAAGATGAAACTACTTGTAGAACTTGAAAGTAGATTGCGAAAAGTCTATTGTTGCCCCAAGTTCATGACATGTGATTCATTCTTGTTTTATCATTTGTATATAATCTTGTTTACCGTAAGCTCATCAATCTTTCAGACATTAGTTTTTTAGTTATGTTCCATGATCATCCATTTGCGTAACTCTCTACCAAAAAGCTCTGCTTTTATTCAACAGTAACAATCAATTTGGGCGTGTTTGAATGGTAGAAAAATAAAAATACCTTTTAAAAGGTTGTGCATTATTTCCACTTCAATACAAGTTTGTCAACAAAATGCATTATCTCGGATTTCAATCTCGAAGTTATCATAAAGACGTTACTAATGCAATTCACCAGCCAATATAAGAAAGTAATGTTTGGACATGACAACAAAGTTGTACTTTTAGAAACGTGAAAATAATAATCTGGTCCTGGACATGTATTAAACGCAATTAACTTAAAATTAATTATTCAGAAAAGAAGTCAATGAAAAGTTGATCACATGATAAGATTAATTTTGTTACCATACTATTATTACAGAAGGAATATAATTAAAATTGCTAAAAAGAGGAAAATTACTATTTCCAGTTATTTTCCACGGCCTGTCAACAAATAGAAAATCGGAGAGGGGCAATGTAATAACGTAAAAGAAAAGCATTCCATTAATTTTCGGATTCGCTTTCGTTTCTCGTCGGCGTTTTTTAGAGATGTGGGAATCCATTTGCCTGACGCTCGCGGCCACCGCCGGTAACAATATCGGCAAGGTTCTGCAGAAGAAGGGCACTATTATCCTCCCTCCTCTCTCCCTCAAGCTTAAGGTCTCTCTCTCTCCCTATTATGCTTTCTATTTCGATTGCATGCTGTTTCCGAGTTTCAATTCCCGTTTGATTGCTCGGATCTCTTGCGCTTAGAGGTCAAATTCGATTTTGTATCAGAATGAATAATTATTGTATTCGAGTATTAGGGAATTGGATCGGAGTCAAACTTTCGTTGCTTCAATTATTCTGACCCTGGCTTGCTTAGTTCTATAGCAATTTGATCCGAATTGTGATTCAAAACGTTGGGGATGCTCAACGCTTCGTGGGTTTTCCATTTCAATCATGGCATTGAGAAGCTCACATTTCAATCATGGCATATAGCTGGTGGTCAATTTTCTTTGGGAAGCTCACATTTTTTATCACAATTTATGGATTTCAGGTGATAAGGGCATATGCTGAAAACAAACCTTGGGCTTTAGGTTTTCTTATGGACATTTTTGGGGCTTTGTTGATGCTGAGAGCACTTTCACTTGCCCCTGTAAGCAAAGTTTTCCCGAGCTTCTATTTGCTTGCCTTTGAGATGTCTCTGCTGATTAACTGTGAAAATTTTGGAAACTTGCTTTCAGGTGTCTGTTGTTCAACCAGTCTCGGGATGTGGACTTGCCATTCTTTCCGTCTTTTCGCATTTTTACTTGAAGGAAGTCATGAATGTTTTTGACTGGATTGGGATTACCGTAGCTGGCATTGGCACCATAGGTATCATCAATCATGTTCAATACTTTGAAAAGTGTTTGCTATCTTCTGCATACTGTTAGTTGTATAAGATGATATATCGAGGGTTTGTCCATGCGCTGTAGGAGTCGGTGCTGGTGGTGAGGAGCAAAAAGCATCGCTAATATCTGTCTTCCAGTTGCTGTGGCTAGCATTTGTTGTTGCCATCTTGTTTGTAGGTACCTTTCATCCATGGTATATTCATAAGAAAGTATTTTTGACCTCTATATATATCGTTTTCAAGTCTGACCATTAAAACAATTGGGTTTATATATTGTTTTTTTCATCACAAAACTGGTGTGGTACTAATGGCAATGTTTCTGATAAATGGTGTGTTGAATTTTGGGGACAAAGGTGCTACTAAATGCGTGGCTTCATATCTTCAAACGCCAGCGCAGAGAACAGGAGCTGGTATATTGTCCTCTTAACTCTCTAATTGGTGAGATTCTTTAGCTATAAGAGCTAGTACCACCTCTAATGTTACTGTCTTTTGGTTTGCAGGGGGAATATGAAGTCGTGGAAGAGATAATATATGGCTTGGAATCTGGGATTTTATTCGGGTATCTTTCGCTACCCATAAACATCAAAGGACATACGTTTTGGTTTATGTTATGAGCCTCTGATGAATGTGTTGTTGATTCTAGAAACATATAAGACCAATGTGCTAGGGTGTCTGCAGTAACATCTCCAAAGAGACTTATACTATATTTGATCTGTATTTATAGCTGACAACATTTTATAAATCATTTTGATGACAGGATGGCATCTGTAGTATCAAAGATGGGTTTCGTATTTGTGGAGCAGGGGTTTTCTGCAATGTTCATTCCCATGTGCATTTCCATTAGTATATGCTGTAGCGGAACTGGATTCTTCTACCAGGTAGTACTTTGTCCGTGCTAGTCCTTTTCCACTTCCTCGTAGTCTTATCTGCATAGTACTAGTAGTGTGGAATGCACCATGATTCTAGTCTTCTCTTTTTGTTTGTACTTAACCAGACTCGGGGACTTAAACACGGGAGAGCAATTGTAGTATCAACTTGCGCTGCTGTGGCATCAATTGTGACAGGTGTGGTTGCAGGAATGTTTGCTCTGGGCGAGAAATTGCCCACTTCCCCATCTGGACGACTTTTACTTCTCTTGGGATGGTTAGTTCTACTTGCTAGCTGAAACATATGAATCTCTCCAAGGAGATTTTGCAATATAGCACATTATGAACATAGAACCAACTGCAGAAGTTAAAGAGTTTTTTTGGATGATTGGAGAGTCTTGAAACTTTTTTTGCAGGTTACTTATCATGTTGGGTGTTGTATTACTCGTGACTTCATCGAGGCTTATCAGACATCTTCCACGGTCATTCCGGCGTTCGAGACAGAGCAGTGGAGAAAGAGGTTTCAGCTTAAGGCGAACAGCTTCTCACGGACCAAAGGATACAAACCCAAGTGCGGTTATCCAAGCAGCAACATTGCACCATCTGTTATCAACCCCATCAAAAGAGAAAGACTAAACGGATTCAGAAACACAGGACTTGGTGCGTTGCAACTACGTGGTTCTTCTTTCCCGAATTTGCGACTCAGGGATCAGATTTTCAGGTTTCGTTGTGGGGAAAGTCAGAGCTTGGGATTAATTTTGTGACGTAGTTTGGTATCTGAAATGTGAAATATGAAATATGAGTTCCCTTGTTTGTGTTGCTCTAATTGTTCAAACTATGAATTTTTGGGATATACAAATGATGGTGTTTATGTTAATTTTTTGTTTTCTTTGGCTCAAATCCCAGACATTTGAATGATCTTGTGCGATTTGGTGCTGGTTCAGGCATCATTATTAAAAAACAAAACCAGACGTCATCATGAGGCTCTGATGTCGATCAATATTGCCATTAGTTACTTGAGTGGAGCTTGACAATGGCCCATCATTAACCGGTTCTAAACCACTGCTTAAGTTTCTCTTAAGTCTTTGTTCTTCCATGGTCTGTCTTGTCTTGTACGTATCAAATTAATATCTTAAGAGGAAGAGACTAAAAGATATGGATGGGCAAGTAGGTTGTGGGCACTGAAAGAGAAAAAGACAGGTTAACCAATTTGAGGGACAAGAGATGGAAGAAAGTGTGAGATGCATAATGCAAGAGAAACCAACAATCAAATTAGGTTGGGGCTTATCCTATATTGGTACCAAATCAAGACATACATCACAACTGTGGGAGACAAATATGTTTGACAATGAAGTGACACACTCACATTTTACTATTTCTAGTATTTTTCCATCTCCTATTTTCTTTTAATACCTTCACAATGGGTCCCAATCCCCCCACACCCCCATTCAGCTTTGTTTTTTCTCTTTTGGTCCCGTTGACAGAGAAAAGAGAAAAACTCAAGTTTCACTTGTAAATGATTAGAGTTTTTAATAGTGGTAGAGTTCTATAATAATATTTTTACTACCATTACCATGAAGGACATCATCATCACCTTTAAAACTAGTCAATGGCTTAATCAAAATGATCCAACTCAGAGAGAGAGAGAGAGATGAAGATTGAGACACAAAATAAAGAAAAGAGGAAAAGATATCCAATCATTCCCCACCACAAAATGCACTTAGCAAAAAGAAGAAACCCATCCATCTCCAACTTGGTCACACATCATTCACATTTTGTGCTTTTCTATTGAAGCCATCGAATGAAACAAACAAAGGGACCACACTCCTATTCCAATGGACATTCACTACGATACGACTCTTGTGGGACTTTTCTGCATCACCCACAATCAAAAAAGATTCCTCCTTTTCTTTCTTTGAAGGAAACCACAATTAGCATTAACAAACAAACAATTTTTTTTTTTGGGTTCTGTATAGAGAAACCACCATTCTCCAAAAAAACCAAACTTAATTAACATAATCAGCAACACTTTTCAAATTGGGGACCCAATGTGCTGTTTCAAATTGCAACAAAGACTTGAGTTTTCTTATACACATTGTGGATTCTGCAAATTAAAATCAGACTAAAACTTGAAATGAAAGAGGCATATGCTAGAAATATGAGAACTTTTATTGCGGCTTGTTTTCTTGTCCCGGGTAAGCTCCGAGTTCTTCAACTTTCCAGCTTTCGTGCGATGCAACATGCTTGTGTGAAGGCGTATATTCCTGCCAAGAATATGAACATTTTAATGGTTGATTCTACAATCATAACACAAACTCTAAACAAAACCAAACCGCATTTGTATGAGATAACTATTTATTTCTTCTGTACAAGATAGAGAGTGGAGAAGAAAAAACAAGGAAGGGTAAGTTATAATGTACCTCCATTTTTTCCATAAGCTCTTTGGCTGTTGGTGCAGAAACCACAATATCTCTTGCTCCTGGCTTGATAAAGCCTTCTTCGACGCCAGTGTCAAACAAAGCAAGCAAATTGTTATAGTATCCATCAACATTCAATAGACCAACCTGCAAAAAAACAATCACAAAAAACGAATCAACATAAGAATCATTATTAGTCTCTGCTTCTTCCTCAACCAAGCAAAGGAATTGTTAGGATACCGTCTTCTTGTGGATACCAAGTTGTGACCATGTTATCATCTCCAGCAGTTCCTCCATTGTTCCGTAACCTCCTGAAACAAAAAGCAGTTGTTTACACTATTCAAGAACAAAACTTTAAACCGCCTGCAAGAATTTTCAGTATCAAACAAGTATTTCTCACCAGGGAGTGCAATGAAGGCTTCAGCTTCTTGTGCCATTGCAGCCTTTCTCTCGTGCATGTCTGCAACTATTCTCACTTCTCCAACCGTCTCACCAGATATCTGATCAAACCCAAAGTCATAAGATTGGGGTAAAACCAAGGGCTAGTGCAAACAAGTAGATAGCTTTGAGACACATTCATCATTAGAAAGAAAAAACTGAGCTTTAAGAAGAATCTACATACCTCAATTGGCATCAAAGCTTTGGGAATGATCCTGCGGGTACAGAGAATCCAATCAAAAACACTTAGAGGAGTTTGGAAATGAAGGAGATTTGAGAGAGTTATAAAGCTGATTGGAGACTCTTAAGAACTAACCCGAGTACATGGAAACCACCTTCGTAGACTCTCCTGGATATTAGACCCATCAACCCAACACTTCCTCCACCATAAACCAAGTCTATCTTCCTCTTCACCTACAAATTTCCAAATCCCAATCACACAGACGAAGATAAAACAGAGCAAGACCCAGTTTTTACACTTCATCTTGACGCAAACGACAACATCCCTAGATTTCAGTAAATCAACAAACAAGGGAAAATGAGTAAACATCACAAGAGCTTACAATATTCGTAATCTCTGATAGGCAAATAAAATCACAAACCCATTTGTGTGGAAAGTGTCATGCGAAGGAACAAAGTAATCTTAAAATTTCGTTGTTAAGTATTTCAACAATAGAGAGAAAGCTCGGATTTTTTTCCGTTGATTTCTGTCTTCTATGAATTTGAAAAGTTGATGTTTTTTCAATCACAAAACCAAACGATAAGCAATCAGAAGAAGACGAGAAGAGACGAGAGATAGAGAGAGAGAGAGAGAGCGAACGAGTTCATTGCCGAGTTCAATGGCAGCAACACTGAAAACCTCTCTGTGACCAGAGTGGCTTCCGCAGAAAACACAAATTTTTCTGAATCTGCTTCGCTGCTCGTCTTCCATTAATGGATACAATCTACAAAACAGAGGTTTTCGCAGAAGATGGATAGAATCAGGGAGGGTGGATAAACGCAGAAACGCAGGAGCGAAATAAAGTGACAAAGACGAAACCTTTTTGGGGGTGACGATATTTTATATGCAAACGAGATTGAAATATCGATGAGGAGGAACAAAAGCAAAATTACAAGTCTAATCCAGATTGGAAGAAATAGATAGCGAGCCTGTATTTAAAATGTTATTTTAATATAAAATGTTATTTGCCTAAACAATCAAAATTTTACTTCACTGAATTACTGAAAATTACCAAAAATATACTAGACAAGTTATGAAAAAAAATGCAACTTTGAAAATTATAATTTTTTTTCAAATAAAAATAGTTGTACATGTGATTTTACATCTGAATTTTTTTTCAAGCATAATTATATGTTGAATTATGAGTTGAAGGTTTGGAACTTCTTGTTTTTTCCTCAAAAATTCCAAAGTATTTACATGTTTTGTCCTCTAAAACCAAACTTTAACTGATTACGGTAAAATCTCATAAAAATCCCATAAACCTCAACAAAAATGTTCTTAGAATAAAGAGTTTGTAGATGAATTCGTTTAATTAACACGAAATGATTTTTAAAATACATGTACACGAAATTACTTGTGTGTGCGTAGATATGGCGAACAGAGGAAGCCCACATGAGCCTCAACAGCTCCTTCCCTCGTCCAACGCCAATCTGTCGCCTTTTTGTATTTTTATTAACTATACTATATATAAATATATCCAATTCATTAACGTGATTTGTTTGTTTTTCAAATCACCAGAGGATATTTCAATAGCTTTATTTTTATAGATTTATCAGTCTTTAAACAAAACAAATAGTTTTTGGTGTCTCTAAAAATATATTATATAGTATGTGTCTCTGTTAACATTGACCGTGGCGATTTGGTATATATACCAGCACACAAATGCACGCACCTATAAGGCTAAATCGTTGTTTTTACTTCATTTTATTTTCTTCGTACATGGCCGTATCTTTGCTCACGATATCCAAAATCCAATTGAAATTCTTTGCGATTATTTAAACTGGCGGAACATGCATGATTCGTTTCTATTCCAATTATTTAAATATAGCACTCAGAAAAAGATAAAATATTTGGATGATGATGTTAAATGAAAAATTAAAATACATTAAACTTTAAATATTTGAATTGATTTTCAAAAGACATTTGCAAAGAGATGTTCCCAACATGACTTACCCAAAATTGATTGTCCTCTCTGTACCAGTGTTCCACTTGATTGATTGAGACTCGAAAGTTTCTAAACTAATAAAATCATCCATTTTAACATTCTCGACTCTTCTTCATCCTCCAAGAAAAATAATGGTATTCCTTAAAAAAAAAGTATTTGCTCTTAAACCCTAGAACCCACTTACCGTACTTGCCCTTTCTTATATTTAGTCGCGTATGTCTACGTCACATAATTTACGAAAGATGATTCTACAGTCGGTTATTATATTATCAGTCGAATTAAAATGTAGATTAAGTAAAACCATAACACTTCATAGAATGAAGTTGAAGTTACAAATCAGTTATTATACACCACCTTTGTTCAATTCTATGGGAATACTCGATCTGGTTCCAAATATTGGATGAAGTATTAGTTTTGCATAAGTAAGCAAACAAGAATGTCTCTTGCTCTTTCTCATCTTGTATCTATCTAATAGAGACTTGGTAACACTAATAGGCTCCCCCATTGCATCATCCATGTGTGCCTAATGAATATGTCTTCTTTAGTTAATGCTTTCACATTAAAAACTTCATTAATATGGTACGTTTCCTACATTCTCATTTATAACAAAAACGTTGATCAGACATTAACTATTTTGTAACTTAATTACAAACCATATAACTAGGACATTGTCTTATTTTAATGACTTCACATACGCAAAATAAATTAGTAAGAGAAAAAAAGTTGAAAAATATCAAAATTTCAAAAGCAAATGAAAACAGTCTTGTTTTTCATTTTGCTTATTATTGTTTCATCATGTACGTAAGTTAACTCTAGGCTATTTAGGATAAATATGTATAATATTTTTACACTTTTAGTTACAATAATATACTAATTGCATTATCGATATTTTTTTATTTATAGGTGAACATGATGACCATCCTATTTTACAGGTTTATTTTGTTTTTCCTAAGAATGTAACTCCAGAGGGTTTTTGTAATGAGTGTGCATATCATTGTAGTTCAGCGAGCATAAGTGTAGAAAGTTGTCGTAATCTTGTCTGCCTTTGTTTATCCAAGAATCCTTCTTCCAATTTGGCAGAGAGTCCCCAAACTTATTTGGAAAAAATATACCCGAAACATGAGTGGGTATATGATCCAGCTGAGTTTTGTAAGGAGTGTGCATACAGTTGCGCAAAAGCAAACAAACAGATACAAGATTGTCATGATAAGTGTCTTTGTGAAGCAAAGACTCCTCCTCAACCTGATTTCCAGAGACCCGATGGAGGAGGATATTATGCGGATGAAGGTTTTAATGATCCAATTGCTTTTTGTCACGAGTGTGTATACCTTTGCTCAAGAAAAAAAAAACGGCTACAAAGTTGTCTTAATTTTCTTTGCTTTTGTGCAACCAAAAATCCTTCTTCAAATTTGGCAGAGAGTCTCCAAATTGATTTTCAGAGATAAGAAAATCAGATTACATATGAAGACTTTGACTATAGAGATCCAAACTGCTTTTTGTTTGGACTGCGGAGAGCAATGTGCTAAAAGGAACAAACGTACAAAAGATTGTCGTAATTTTATTTGTCTTTGTTCAACCAAGAACCTTGACTAAGCCTAATAATTTTTTTTGTAAACGATTTATAAAACAAAAACTAATAATGTATCATTAAAATAAAATGCTGTTTTGGGATTTAGTGGATACAAATTTAATATCGTATGAAGGGAACTGGATAGCCAAATTTTGCCAAAAACAAAAACGAACACAGCTTTTTGGACAAGACTCCAAAACTTGCAAAGCCAATGAAGAGGTTCATGACAATGGATCAAGAGTGAGAGTTACTGCTTTGCAGGTGTTCATTGAGCTTGGTTATGTACTTTTTTTTTAAAGCAGAAGAAAACAAGAACAGGTGGGCAGGTGGCAATAATTTGTCTTATATATGTTAATGATGACACTCTTACATACACATAACACTTTGAGTCAATACTTAGAAACAGATGCAAATAATTTGAAACTTAACTGCTGTTGTCGAAATTCATGAGCATCTGTGTCCTGACAGATAATGGGATGGTGACATTGACATGACGACGGTGATCAGCCCAAGTCAAGCTCCCAAAATAATACATAGTATTGGCTTTGTGAGTAGTGTGGAAAGTGACGTTGAAGCTGAGTTTCTTGTGAGTGGAGTTAAAGTGAAGTTTCTTAGGTGAGACAGTGACATGGACACCCAAAGGAGACTCAAGGATGAGTTTGAAGTTGGAGTTGACAGGTCCTACGTTGGTGACGGTTCTAGTGACAGTCACGTCTTCCTTGAGGAACGGAAGGGTGATGGAAGGCAAATTGAGCTCGAGGAGGGAGGGCCTTGGGCTGGAGCATTTGGACTGCGTCCTTGTTAATCTATTGATCTGGGCCTCGTTGTAGCTGGAAGCACATAGGAAACGTTTGTAGTCTTCCATGTTAGCGTCGTAGACAAGACCGGGGTCTGCTGCTTTGTCAGGCCTCACCAATCCTCCTCCAAAGTCAAATGGGTCAGCTAATTTCCGTGATAAACCTTCAGCAAAGATTGGTTCTCCGTAGGGATCCGTCTTGGTACCTTAGAGATTACGCAAAAAAAAAAAAAAAATTATAAATGAACATGTAACCTAGCTAGTGACACTTAGCTAGTCGGCTGTAATGGTTAATTATTATGTAGCAAAAGGAAGAAACATACCAGTAGTGATGATAGCTGATTTAATGGCGGTAGGAGACCAGTCAGGATGGACAGATCGGAGGAGTGCAGCGATTCCGGCAATGATAGGTGCTGCCATTGAAGTTCCACTCTGTGCCATATATCCAGAGGCACCGTTCATTCTGTTCGGGGTTGCAGCTGCCACTATGCCAATGCCTGGTGCTGCGATATCGGGCTGCATCAAATAGTATAATATTGTCGTCAGTGTTTTGATGGAGAAAAGGAATGAAAATTAATCAAGTAGCTAGGGTTACCTTGAGAACGTATGGATTTACGGAATTGGGTCCTCTGCCTGAGAACTTAGCAATCCTAGTGGATACAATTGGCCCGGTGATTTCCCGTGCATTGCTTATTTTTACGGTTGGGGAGCTGTAAATTATTGAGGTAAAATATTTAGAAAAAACAATAAGAGGGTAATGTAGATAAAAATAAAATAAAATAAATAATAATAAAAAAAATACCGGGTGTTCTTCATGTAGTTGTAAATAGTAGTTCCAAGTTCAAAGTCGACGGAGACTACGGGTCGTTCAGCCTGTGTGTCTGGCATAGTATCGTCATTTGGCATAACAAGAATTAGAGCCTTGGCTTCAGTGAGACCGCCGTAAAGAAAGTGCGATGTAAATGCGTCTGGCTGATGCTCCTTGGATGAGAAAGCTAGCACCACTTTGCCATCCAGGCCAGGCGATAGATCTTGAGGAGAATATATGAACACTAGATCCCCTTGGATTTCCCCGCTAGTGTGTTGGGTCCTTGCCTAAAAAAAAGTAGTAGTAGCTTACGATTATGATTATGATTATGAAGAAAGAGAGAGAGAGAGAGCTAGGTATATATAGTTTTGTTTTTTTCTTTACCAAAAGGGTCACACCGTTGCCTAGTGTCACGGGTGTGGGATGCCAACGGTCAAGGCCACTGGCAGCCACGGTTATGATCCACGGAGCAATGTTCTGGACTGTGTTAGAATGTGGGCCGAAGTTTCCACCGGCGGTGACCACTGTAATCCCCTTGGAGACGGCGTAGAAGGCTCCATAGGCGATCTCATTATAATCCTCGACTTCCGTCTGCACAGGGTTCGGCCTTCCTAAGGAGATGGAAATCACGTCCACGCCGTCCGCCACGGCATCGTCCATGGCTTTTGTTATGTCCGCGACCGAGCAAGCCGGCTCACCTGATTTCTGCCAACACACTTTGTACATGGCGATACGAGCCCGAGGCGCTGCTCCTCTAGCTTTTCCAACTCCCAAGCCGTTGTCACTTACATTTGCCACGAACGACCCCGCCGCTGTGCTGGCCGTGTGTGACCCGTGTGCACTGCCTTCCCTGGCCGACACGTACTCATATTCCGATATTCTGCTGTCTGTTTTGTTGTACTTGAAGAAGCTTTCCGTGTAATACCTCGCTCCTATCAGCTTTTTATTGCAATGCTTCTTCGAGTCCCATTCAGGACCATCCACGCACTGCCCTTTCCATCTTGCCGGGATCGGTCCTAACCCTTCATCCCTGAACGACAGCGACTCTGGCCACACACCTGTGATCAACACAACACGTCCCTATTATTGTACTAATCCTCTCAAATTTATTATAACTATAGTTTTTTGAGCCAAAGTAATTACCTGAGTCCAAGACACCGATGATGACGTCCTCACCCATCTTGGCATCATTGAGAAGCCCTTTTGGTAAGCTTTGAGAAAGCCCCAAGTAGTCCATTGCCCTTGTTGTTTGTGGCTTGAAGTAAGTATCTTGGGACATTCTAACTACATCCGGATGCTCTATTCATAGTTACCAGAGGACATAAAATTCATTCATTAATTACCCTCTTATATATATATATATATATATTCAACTCGCTTTGTATATCTTAAGTATGCGCTTCTTCATATGTACGTACCAGACAGTGTTTTCGCTTGGGCATCAGTAAGATGGGCAGCAAAGCCCGAGAAACCATGCCGATAGCTATGAACTATGGACTCCCTCGCTTCTTTTTTGCTGTATATATATCCACAATTAGTTCTGTGGTATTCATTTATTTTTACTTGCAACAATATTTTCTAAGAATATTGGTTTGTTGGTACCTTCCGAGTACGGATTCCAACATCTTGATATGTGAGGCCGTTACAAGCTTCGGGTCATTATGCTCTACTTCACCTAGGAATACTATATGGACCTGTATATATGAACATTAACCATTCATTTACCCAATTGGTTTGTGTTTTTTTAATTTTTCACCTTACTTACGCAATCATTATTAATTACGTAATGATTATTACCTTGGTGTCTTCATCGGCACCTCCGTCCGCAATGCTGAACTCCACGTTGAGAACCAACACAGCAACCATCACCAAAAAAGGCCACCATGAGACTTGAGAGCCCATTTTTTTCCTGCTAAGGGAAAAAAACCGTCAAGAGATCCTTCAAGATCTCACGGTTTTTTGTTTTGGTGATAATTTTTTACCAAAACATTGGTCTTGTATATATAACGACGTTCAGGTCTCACGACTAGATAGTTATATTTGGAAACAACTTGTTTAGCTTCTATTGATATTATTAGCTTGTAAAACTCAACCCCTCGTCTGGTAGTGGTATTTCCTTAATTTAAAACAGATATTTTCTAATTTTTCTCTGTTTCATCGTTACTGTGGCTCAATAATAACGACTTCCTTTGTTTCCCCTGGCATTATTAGGTTGGTAAAACTCAACAAAACTGTCTAATCTTTCTAAAGTTCATCATTGTAGCTGATAATAAAGTTTTGTGAGTTTGTGATTCCGTTTTAAGTTTTAACCCAATCTCGATAACGTTTCCTAATCCACACGGTTGAAGCGTTACACTAGATATTATACCACAAATGTTCAATTACACAATTGAATTAAAAGACTATATAATTAAGCTTAAAGGCATGCGCATAAGTGGTGACATGGCGCATCAAGAACTCGTAACACAGTGTAAACTCAAATTCGGTTCGAGCCTCCGTTAAAACAAATTATGTATTGAGTTTCGGCCCAATTGAATATTTGGTGGGCTAAGCTTTCCCAATCAGAAGACTAATTCATCCTTCAAAGACTAATTATTCATGCTTTTAGCATTATAATAGCGACTTACAGGGTTAGAAAATGAACAAGGTGTTGTAAACTCTGGTCGTCCAAGCTGTATCTTCGTTTCGTAGGCTTTTTGTTCTGTGTGGCTCAAGGTCTACATATATGACTTTCAAGCCCTGTGTTAAACCCTGTGTGTGTGTGTGTGTATAATTTGATCTTTTTAACTTCTACTACTAAAGTGTATGTTTTTTTTTTGCAAATACTAGCTTGTATGTGATATTATATTATGTAATTTAATTACAAGAACAAAAAAATTATGTATTGGAATGGCAAAATATAATAACAATTTATTGGTCGGCATTTTATAAAGAAACATGATTATTAGTGCTTTGGACATCATAATTCAACTATGGCACCAACGTGACGCAGACATTAAAAAAAAAAAAAAAAAAAAAGACACGGACGTGACGCAATCAATCAGAACTTGACAGTTTTCTCTCGTTGAGAAAAGGAAAAAATTACGGGGACAAACGGTTCATGACGTCATGAACTGAATCTGTCGAGCCATTAATGCTTCTTATTCATTTGTCAAAACTTAATTGTCAATGTATTTGTAGACGTTAGAAAAAAATGTTTATACTGTAATTTTTTATTGCATAATGAATTATATCATACAAAATTCATGTTCGTTTTTGCGTTAATATTTATATATTGGATCGCAAGAGGAAAGTAAATATAAGTTGGCTGATCGAGAATATTTAAATTACATGTCTTACTAAGAAAGGAAAAACTCGGAACAAATCATACTATTATTTGCGAAGTCAGAATTTCGAATGGAGCCACCATATTAATTCTCAGCCGCGGAATTACGGAACTACTCTTAATGAAAATCTTGAATAAATCTTCGAATTTTCTTTTTTTTTTAAAAAAAACGAAATTGATTTTTCACTAAAATAGTTTTAGATAAATCTTCAAAATTTCATTTTTTCTAAAAAAAACCGAATTTGATTTTTCAATAAAATAATTTTAGATAAAAATCATAATTACTATATTTCGCCCTACAATTTTGAAAGAAAATAGAAAATTTAGAAAGAAAAATAAAAAGAAAACCCTAGGTTTCATAACCAACTTTATCCTATATAAATAGATATCTCTAGATTTCATAACCAACTTCTGTGAAGCTCCCTTTTAGTCAGTTCTTCCTTTATAACAGCATTCTGTGAATAAAAGCTATCGATGGTGATGAAATTTGGTCAAGAACTGAAGAAAGATTTGGGTGAATTTTGTAGGACAGTTCTGCAACAATAACTATATCAACTGAGAAATCGAAAAACAGCATAATAATCATTAATCTTGCAATAACCAATCCAGTTGGAGTCTCCTAAAGTCAAAGACTATCTAAGGAAGAGATAGCTCTTTTTTCATCATGTCCAAAGAATCAGAATATTCTTGCACAGAGCATAAGATTTGTGTATCTTGCAGAGAGCCAACATATCAGATCATCTAAACCTAGAAGGAAGAGATTCACAGGTTTCACAGAAAATCTAGCAACAAGAATATATATAACGAATGTATCACCATCACAAATGTTTATTTTCTCTTCACTTTAAAAAACTAAAAAAAAATCAGTTTGTTTTTTCTTCTCTTCAGTTTTAATATAACATTAATAAATTCAGATCAATGTATGTACAAATCAGTTGTCATTAAGTGTTATAGTTTAACTATCCTGATTGTATTTCTTATTTTGATGTATAGATTGCAATTTGCAGAAGAAGAAAAAAAAAGAACATATTGGTTATGTGTATGATATTTGATATGTTATGATGCTTCCACGTATATTAATTGTGATTTTTTTTTTTTTAATGTTCTTAACATATTGTGGTTCTTTGAGACAAAAATAGTGATGCTATGGTTATTGAGGATTTATTTATAAGTATATGTTATATGTCACAACTTATAATCTTTAATTATAAGTATATATATTATTCATTTTTTCCTTAACAATAACATAGCAGATTTAAAACAAAATCAACAACTTTTTTTAAAAAATCAAAAATAATTAAAGAATTTTTTTTGTTACAAAAAAAAGAAAAAGATTGATAATATAAAATAATAAAGAATACAAGATGAAATAAGAAGAAAAACCATAATAAAAATAAGGAAAAGACGAAAGTTGGAAGACGGAAAAAACGAAAAAAAAAAACAAAAGAAGAAAAGAATTGAAGAATATTTGAACAATAAAGAAGTTGAAAAAATCAAAAGATAAAAGGTGAAGAATAATAACACAAAGCCAATTGCAAAACAAATTGTAAATAAATTGAACAAAACAAATAAAAACCATGAAATAAAAGATGACGATGAAGAAAGAGGAAATGAAACAAAAAAAGTTGGATAAATTTTTTTTTAAAAAGGTGTAAAATGAAGAGAAAAAAATTTGAATGAAGTAGAAGACAAAGTAAAAGAATACGAAGATAAAAAGGGGTTGGGGTTTACGAAGTATAGTTTATATTGATAAGTGTAAGGTTTAGTTTTTCATACTTTTTTTTTGAATACACTAAATTACCGATTAAAAAGAAAAAAGAAAACTTCCTTTAAAAAAAAGAAAATAAAAAATCCAGAACCACTTTATAATGTGGAGTTCAGGTGTGCGGTTTATGGGGGTTATAATGTGGGTTTGGATTTAGGATGTAGGTTTGTTTAGGGAAGGGGGGATTATAATGTGGGGTTCGGGTTTAAGGTATAAGGTTTATATTGATGAGTGTAGGGTTTAGTTTTTGGTGCATTTTTAAAAATTTGAATTATTATGGAATTATATCAAATTTAAAAATTGTCGATTATAAATTTATATTTACCATTTTAAAATACATTAAGAAATAGAAAAAAACAAAATAATTAAAGCAAAAAATAAATCAAAAGATAACATAACAAATAAAATTTTAAAATATATCGACTATATAAAGATGAAAAATATTTCATGAATCCTTGAAAATATAACTATTGAATGAATTGATAAGTGAATTACGAGACGTAGACTAGAATGAAAAACAAGAGAGCAAAAAAAAAAAAGACGGTGGAAAAGAATATGGGAAACTTTGAAAATAAGAAGAAAACTTGAACACGAGGAAAAGAAATCAAAGAAGAGAAAATGGAATCTGAAGGGAAAAAAAAGAGAAAGTAGAGATAAATAAAAACTATAATAAGATTATGTCAAAGAAGACGAAGATTATAAAGACAAAGAAAGAGATTGGGAATGATGAAAGATTGAAGAATAAATATTGGGAAAAGAAGAAGAAAAAAATGATGATGACAACGATTAAAAAATGGAAGAAACAGAAAAAGATAGGAAACTTCGAGAAGAAGAAGAAAGTTCGAACATGAGGAATAAGAAATCAAAGAAGAAAAACTAGAATGTGAAGAGAAAAAAAGACAAAGAAGATAAATAAAAACTAGAATAAGATGATGTCACAGAAATATAAAGATGATAAAGATAGAGAGAGAGGGAGGGATTGAGGAAGAAAAAAAAAACGGAAAAATAATGTAAAGGAAATTAGAAATTAAAGAATAATAGTGAGTTGGAGGATATAAAAAAAACAAGAAAAGATTAAAGAACAAAAATTGGAAGTAAAAGAAGAAGAAGAAGAAGAAGAAGAAGAAGAATAAAATAAAAAATGATGACAACGAATAAAATATGGAAGAGAAAGAAGAAGAGTAGAGAAGAATAAGAGGCATAAGAAAATAACCATTACAAGAAAAAACTTATTAAAAAAAATGTAAATCCAAAAATAATGTGTGTATGGGACTCAGGGTGAAAGATTATGATGTGAGTTTGGGTTTAGGGTGTAAAAGGGGGGAGGAAGGGGGTTAATGTGAGTTTGAGTTTAGAGTGTAGGAGGGGGGAGAGGGGGGTTATAATGTGGGATTTGGTTTAGGGTGTAAGGTTTAGATAAAATATGAGTAAAATAGTTTTTTCATATTATAAAAACTACGTTTAGTGAAATACAAAGAAAAGAAG
This sequence comes from Microthlaspi erraticum, assembly GCA_902728155.2. Taxonomy (NCBI): domain Eukaryota; kingdom Viridiplantae; phylum Streptophyta; class Magnoliopsida; order Brassicales; family Brassicaceae; genus Microthlaspi; species Microthlaspi erraticum. Next base: position 288,177 of record CACVBM020001218.1, on the reverse strand, counting down.
AAAAGAAAAGAAAAGAAAACATGAGTTAGAGAAAAAAAAACGATGGAAACGAAGATGGGAAATTTTGAGAGGAAGATGAAAACTTGAACACGAGGTAAAAGAAATCAAAGAAGCAAAAATGGAATGTGAAGCAAAAAAAATAAAGAAGAGATAAATTAAAACTATAATAAGATGATATTAGAGAAGACGAAGATGAGGAAGAAGAAAAATCGGAAATATAATGTAAAAAAAAGAAAAAAAAGAAGAATAGTGAGTTGAAGGATATGAAGACACAAGAAACAATCGAAGAACAAAAAATGGAAGATGAAGAAAAAGCAGAAAAAAAAGATGATGACAACGAATAAAAAATTGAAGAAAAAGAAGAAGATAGTATCACTAGAGAAGAATAAAAGGGATGAGAAAACAACCATTTAAAAAAAATTATAAATAAAATAAAAATAAAAGTAAATCAAGAACTAATTTGTAATATGAGGTTTAGGTGTGTGGTTTAGGAGAGAATTATAATGTGGATTTTATTTTAGGGTGTAGGTTCTTTAATTAGGTGGAGGGGGGGTTTTATTGTGGGGTTTGGGTTTAGGTTTTATACTGATTGGTGTAGGGTTTAGTTTCTGTTGCATTTTTAAAAATTTGAATTATTATAAAAGTATATCAAAATTAAAAATCACTGATTATAAATTTATATCTACCATTCTAAAATACACTCACAAATAGAAAAAAAAACTAAAACAATTAAAGCAAATACAAACTCAAAAGATAACAACACAAATTAAATAGATTTTTAAAAGATCTCGACTATATAAAGATATAAAAATTTCACAAATCCTTGAAAATCTAAACTATCGAATGAATTGATAAGTGAAATATAAGACGTAGACAAGAAGGAATAAAAACACGAGTAGAATAAAAGAAGACGGTGGATAAGAAGATGAGAATCTTCGAGAAGAAGAAGAAAACAAAGAAGAGGAAAAAAAAACGAAGAAGAAAAAAATAAAATGTAAGAGAAAAAAAAAAATAAGAGATAAATAAAAACTAGAATAAGATGATGTTAGAGAAGACGAAGATGATAAAGATAGAGAGAAGGGGGAATGACGAAGAAGATAAACCGGAAAAAGAATGTAAAGAAAATTAGAAAGAAAAAGAAGAATAGTAAGTTGGAGGATATGAAGACACAAGAAAGGATTGAAGAACAAAAATTGGAAAAAGAAGAAGCAAAAAAAAATGATGACAAAGAATAAAAAATGGAAGAAAAAAAAAAGATGGGATCATGAAAAAGAATAAGAGGGAGAAGAAAACAATCATTACAAAATTTAACTAATTTTTTTGTGTTTTCACAGTTTATAAGTTCATGTCAAATTAACAAAATGTTAAGCTAATATTAATGAATTTGTGAATTAACAAAATCTAGACTATCGAATGAATTGATAAGTGAAATACAAAACATAGACAAGAACGAAAACATGAGTAAGAGAAAAGAGATGATGGAAAAGAAGATGAAACTTCGAGAGGAAGAAGAAAACTTGAACACGAGGAAAAAGAAATCAAAGAAGAAAAAATGGAATGTGAAGAAGAAAAAAAGACAAAGAAGAGATAAATAAAAACTATAATAAGATGATGTCAGAGAAGACGAAGATGATAAAGATAGAGAGAGAGGGGAATGAGGAAGAAGAAAAATCGGAAATAGAATGTAAAGAAAATTAGAAAGAAAAAGAAGAATAGTGAGTTGGAGGATATGAAGACACAAAAAACGATTGAAGAACAAAAATTGGAAGATGAAGAAGAAGCAGAAAAAAGAAGATGATGACAACGAATAAAAAAATAGAAGAAAAAGAAGAAGATGAGATCACTAGAGAAGAATAAAAGGATAAGAAAACAACAATTAAAAAAAATATAAAAAATAAAAATAAAAGCAAATCAAGAACTAATTTGTAATGTGAGATTCAAGTGTGCGGTTCAGGGGGAGTTATAATGTGGATTTGGGTTTAGGGTGTAGTTCTTTAATTAGAGGGGGGGTTTATAATGTGGGGTTTGGGTTTAGGTTTAGGGTTTATATTGATGGGTGTAGGGTTTAGTTTTTGTGCATTTTAAAAACTTTGAATTATAATAGAAGTATATCAAAATTAAAAATCATGATTATAAATTTATATCTACCATTCTAAAATACACTCATAAATAGAAAAAAACTAAAACAATAAAAGCAAATCCATAATCAAAAGATAACAACACAAATTAAATATAGATTTTTAAAAGATCTCGACTATATAAAGATAAAAACTATTTCACGAATCCTTGAAAATCTAAACTATCGAATGAATTGATAAGTGAAATATAAGATAGACAAGAAGGAATAAAAACACGAGTAGAATAAAAGAAGATGGTGGATAAGAAGATGAGAAACTTCGAGAAGAAGAAGAAAACTCGAAGAGGAAAAAGAAAACAAAGAAGAAAAATAAAATGTGAAGGGAAAAAGACAAATAAGAGATAAATAAAAACTAGAATAAGATGATGTTAGAGAAGACGAAGATGATAAAGATAGAGAGAAGGGGAATGAGAAAGAATGTAAAGAAAATTAGAAAGAAAAAGAAGAATAGTAAGTTGGAGGATATGAAACACAAGAAATGATTGAAGAACAAAATTTGGAAAAAGAAGAAGAAAAAAAAAGATGATGACAACGAATAGAAAAAAAAAAAGATGGGATCAGGAAAAAGAATAAGAGGGAGAAGAAAACAATCATTACAAAATTTAACTATTTTTTTTTGGCTTTCACAATTTATAAGTTCATATCAAATTAACAAAATGTTAAGCTATTACTTCCTTGGAAAATAAACACATTACAAAAATATGAAAAGTAATTAAAAATAAAATGCGTTAATCTAATATTAATTGAAAGGATTTGAGTTCTGAAACATCTCTTGCCCGCGCAGGCGCGGGCCAACCACCTTGTAAGTGAATAACTGAGACGCCAAGCTTTTTTATTAGTCTCTATTTGAGTATAAAATAGATAATTTGAGTATTAGTTTTGGATATTAGTCTTGCATAAAATAGATAATTTGAGTATTAGTTTGGATTTTTTTATCTCGAAGATATAATTAAAAGGTAGAGAAAAATATCTGACTAATGCATCGACTACAATGAGTCAATAACAACTTAAAATACGGAATATTAAGATTCACATTTGGCTGGTTCATATTCTTTGGGAAGATTCTCCTTCGTTCATTGCCAATTGCACATTTTGTCACTCATGTCAAACCTCGTTAAAGTCGCACCAATAATCACGTTTTGACTAAATTAAAATTGTTTTCCGGTAGAGAGAAAGTGCTACAGATTTCTTTTGCATATTATCAAAGGTCACAAATAGATAGCTACCGACGTCCCCCCAAAAGAACTACCAAAATCTGATAGTTTTTTAGTGAATTACTATTCATTTTTTATTGTTTTAATTTTTGCCTGGGTTAAGGAATATTAAGATAACTAGAATGTACTTATTAGGAACGAAATGCATTATAGAGGATTAAAAAAAAAAAGGAGCCAGAAATGTTCAGTTACATATTTGTTTGTAAACTTGGTAGATAAGCACATGTTAAGCATGTTTAACAATTTTTTCCTATTATAATATTCGTAAATAATCTATCAATGAACGCTAATAATTCTCTCGGCGATATAATCGAAAATCATAGCTAACATTTCTCAGTAATGGCGTTAGATATGGGCCATATGGCATATGTGTGTGTGACTTCATCACTAAAATTTTGTTTATAAAGTCCTTCACCAATATTTATGTACGATCGATCTGTCCTTTGTTAGTATATTAAAGAAAAATATTTTGGTGAGATACCGTTGTCGACGTTAGCTGAAACATGGTCTGATTATCTGATTCTGATGACGTCAAGTGGCTCCAGATTACCCCGAGGTAACACAAATAAAAGACGTCAGCATCATTTATTTTACTTTTTGAGTGGTGACTGATGCCCAATCCATAACTCCATGTGACCACTTCCTTGTCCTCTAATTCTTCAACTCTACTTTTCCCCTCTACGTGTGTTACACGCTCCATTTTTATGTCCCCACTCAACGTGCGATTTTCACACTTTACTATACTATAATTCCCTAATAAACAAAAATAATTTGTTTTTAAACTACAAATCGATTAACTAAATCTGCAACTTGTTTAAAAATATTTGATTGAAAAAAATCATTCAGTAGTGTTAACAAGATTCAAAAACGAACATACCTTTTTCTTTTATACCGCATGTATTTTATTAAGTATACGTATTTCATGTAAAGGTATATAATAATTCTAATTAATGGCTTGTAAAACGCGCATATAATGTTGTATTAAATGCGGCTAAAATTACAGGTGCTGAAACCCTGAGTGTTAGCAGTTGGTTAAGTAGTTTACAGACCTAATTCGCAAGTATTCGAATTCGAATCATGTAATTAAACACGTTCGCACATGTGCCAGCCAAACTTTGAATAAGAAAAATATACAAATCTATGTTGCCAGCAGAGAATCATAGTCAATTTGTGTGTTTTGTCCTTTGCATTTGATAAAAACATTTAGTTAATAAACAGCAAGAAGTCGTAAGACTGACGATGATGCTGCCGTATAGCGTATATACCAAGCTATATACATTTTCTTCGAATATCTCGTCCACCACGTACGCCACATCTCATGGAAAACTCAAAAATAAAACGTGTTACTTTCTCCGTTTCAAATTAGTTGTCATTCTGGTAAAATATATCTGCAAATATTTGGACGTATCAGCAATGCAAAACACGTCCAGATACGTCTAAATATTTGCAGATACATTTTGTCAAAACGACAACTAATTTGAAACGGAGGGAGTACCTTTTTAGGTTTCTTTTTCTTTTTATAATACATAGTTGTAATACTTGTACATACATGTTTTTATATTTTCAGACAGTCTATTTCTAAAACCCATATCTTTCAAATAATTAAGTATATTAATCTCGTTTCTGGTTTTAATTTGAGAAAGCTTGCAGTACTTAGTATTTACTGGCTTCTAAAAGAGTGGACCTACAAATTATTTTCTTTCAAGTATTCGAATATTCAGTTTATTTAGAAGTGACCAAGCTGACCTCATGAAGGAAAAAAGTGACAAATAAACAAATAAAATAAATTATTATCTAATGGTTACGTCATTACAGTGACACCCAATCTCCCCATTTATGGTCCTTCTCATTTCGCGTTGACATCAACAAACTCGCACTCTCTCTCTCTCTCCCTCTCCCTCTCTCTCTTTCTCTCTAATGAAGACGATGCGAGGTTTACGGAACTGCTCCAACGACGGCGTTTCACTGGACCTTGCGGTTCCTCCTCCAGCAACACCACCGGTCTCCTCCGCCTCCTCGACGAGCCTATCATTCGACGAAGAGGAGACGTCAGAGTCGAAGATCGAACGGCTGATATCGGAGCACCCGGTCATCATATTCACACGATCTTCCTCTTGCTGCATGTGCCACGTCATGAAGAAGCTTCTATCGACAGTAGGAGTCCACCCAACAGTGATCGAGATCGACGACGGAGAGATTGCTTGCCTCGCCGTTCAAGCCGCCCCGGTGCTCTTCATCGGTGGTGCTTGCGTCGGCGGGATTGAGTCTCTTGTCGCACTACACCTTAGTGGTCATCTTGTTCCTAAACTCGTTGAAGTTGGAGCGTTATAGGCTTAATTGTAAATTTCATGATCCACTCTTTATGTTTCTTAATTGTATTAGCTTGGTCACTCTTGGTTTAGATCATCTCGTGTGTGCGATTTTATTCCATCAAAAAATATATGTTTTGTAAAAAAATTATGTTTCTTTAATTTCCGTATTGAATTATGTTGATGTTACTATATTCGAATTATAATTTTACTTCGATTTTTTTTTTTTAAAGAATTGATCGATCCTTCATGAAATAAAATAAGATGAGATTAAGTACTGATTTGGCCATTTTTCTTGGTTAATTTGGGGGGAAACAAACTGAAAAAATAGTCCATTAGTATCATAATTGTAAACTTTGGGTCATCGATGACCTGTCTCTATTAAATGGTGACCTCGAAGTTATGAATCTAGAATCCGTTGATTACCACGGAATCTGACTACTATCTTTTCCTTGGACAATTTAGGTTTTTGAGTTAATGAGATCTTTTTCAGTTTTTTTTTTGTTTTAATTTTAAATTTATTTGTGCCGGAAGAGATTTTGGAACCAAGAATCTTTAGTATCAAAAAGTAGGTATCACTCGCAATTATTACACAATCACTGCCGTCGGATTCGTCAATACGTGAGACTCTCTCCATATTATTTTATGATTTTGACTGACCACCGGAAGTGTACAGTGTAAACGTTGTATTTATCATTCACTAATCACCACTACCTGGTTTTGGATTAAAAAGTATAATTCATGAAATTCAAGAATAATCTCTCAACCACTAATCAACTAGTTATAAGTCAATCACGCAATTGTATTATTTGTGGTCGGTAAAATCCAAGCTGAGACGTTTGCGAATATGGTTATGCGCCAAGTTTTATCTTGGCGTTTAGATTTTCTTATTTTTGAGTTTTCTTAAATTTTAGTCATATACATATACTGTATATATATAAATAATGCTCCAGATAAAATTATGTTTTTTCCGAACTTAGATAAAATTATGTGGAACAACAATTGTCACATTTTAACCCAAAAGACCTATAGATATGTACTTGCCCCACACGCACATAGATTTTATATTCACGTAGTTTGGGAGCTCCTCAGTGGTGGGGCTTGGTTAGCCTTTAGGCAAAACAACTTCTTTCTCTTTTGAAGCATAGACATCGACAATATTATGAATTTATTATTATCTCTATTCTCAGCTTTGTTTAACATAAGCATATAATATAAAGTAGTTGAATCAAACGGAAATACCTATGCAGTTTTTTTCGAAATATGGTCGTTGCAGTTGTGCCGCCTAACCGCAGCAACGGAATATCATCAGCATTCAGAGTATAAAAAAATGAAATAAAATAAAGGGATCAACTTGAATAACCTTGTAAAATTAGTTTGATGTGTTTAATCATTGAAAAAGCAGAGTCACAATGACCAATGAGAGTTAAATGATGTAATACACAAACAGTATATATAACGACAATATGAGAAAGTGAGATACCGAAAGAAACGAAATGATTAAAGGCAACATAAGTGAAGGTGAGTTACAATGGCCACAGTTTAAAGGATACAGAAAAGACAAGTGTATAAATAATCAATGGATGCAATTTCACTTTTAAAAAGATCTTGAGGCATCTCCACCACATTTCTAAGAAGAGACACTGGTTAAAATCCGGAATTCCACTTAGATAACAACGACTTCTTTAAAATAAAATTTTAATAAGCAAACCAATAACTTCGATTAAAAAAAAACACACACACACCAATAACTTCTTTTTTGTTTTGTTTTAATGTTAGGAAAGCACACCAATAACTTTAGGGCAGTCCAAAGAGTTTAATTAAATTGCGTTGGTATTGACATCGGCATTTCGCATGCTCCAAGCTTCCAGGGACGACATGGTCACACCCCTTGTTCCATCATTGAAAACGTAAAGCTTGGCTGCTTCACCAGTTGCCAATTTGGGATAAACCCTAGAGGTTATCACATTTCTTCCTCCTGCTCCATAGCTCTCTATAATAGAGTGATCGATCTATGCAACAAACACAGGTGTTACTCATTACAAGGTAAACTGTTTAAGATAAAAACGCGAAAATAAAAGAACTGTTAAACTCACCAAACATCTTAATGAGATCTTAGTCTGGCTTGGATCAATGTCTAGGACCGTTCCATGAGTAGATTTCTTTACGTTGTCTCTCAACGAAGACCTACGTACACATATTCATTTGTTAAACTTAAACATCAGATTTTACATAAGAGAAAGAAACATTTAAATTTATTTTTTAAGAGTAAAGGAGAAATCTTACTTATTCTCATCGCTGCCCATTATAACCGAATATCCGTTTCCTCGACGAATAATTTTGAAAAAGATTGCGGTTTGTTCGGATAAATCACTGCTAGCCAACGCTAGCAGCCCAAAAGGCCCATAAACGCAATCGACCAAGATGTCACGGTCGAACAAGACCGCATCATCAACTTGGTCAGTATTCAGTATGACGGGATTTTCTTCCCATATAGGCAGATCAAAACTCACTTCTACATCGGCCTTTAACAACAACAAGAAAAAAACTAAGAAATTCTCAAACCATAATAAAATACTGGCCGGTTGATTCTTTATTCCCAACAAAAACATATGTGAAAGCTTACTTGCGAAGCAGTGATGCCTGAGATTTCAAGCATCGAGCCCCCTTGGAGTTGCCTGCTATCCAAGGTAACTTGTCTAGTCCGGAGATTGTTGATTTCTTCGATTGGCCACTGTATCAGCCTCTTTCCACTTGTGTCCAGCCACATTTCCCTTGGAAGAGACTAAATCCAAAAACAAACCAATTCATCAAATTTTTCTTGACAATATCTCTATAACTAACTACTTCCAAACCCTAATAAATATTTATTATAAACTTACCAGAAGGCCAGCCCATCCTTTCTGAATATCATCTTCCTTGCTATCAGTCTCAATGACCCATCCCCAATTGATCCTCCGATTCTTAACGCTATCAAAGAACGCCTTCGAGGCGTAAAACGTTCCATGATCAAATCTCAAATCCGCAGTCGTGTTAGTGAACTCAGAGTCCGCGGAGAATTCGTCAGTCTCGGAAGAATATGTACCAATGACATAGCAATCATGGCCTCCGAAGCTCGACTTCAAGACATGCCTCACGCTAGCATTGTTCACCGAAGTCTCAACACCTTCTTGACCCGTGATGGAAACAGGGAAAAAATCAGGGCATTCCCACATTCCGGTTACGTCTGATGCAAGTAAAGGAACCGGATGCCTTGTCCATTCGACAAAATCATCACTGTGGTACAAAATCGCCATTCCTCTTTCAGTGTCTGTCTGCTTAGCTCCTATGAGAACTCTCCATCTCCCATCTTGCCCTAGCCACGCGGTCGTAGGGTCACGGAAACAGTCAAAAGGGACGTCGTTTGGCGGAACCATCACAGGATTTCCCTTTGGCTTTACCCACTCACGGAGCAAAGGGTCTGAAACATCCTTAGGTTCGGCAAGAACTGTAACCTGATGTCTGTTGGGCTCATCGAGTCCAGTGTACAAAATTACAGGTTTGCCATCAGGGAGGATCGTGGCGGATCCAGACCAGCAACTGTTTCTGTCAAATGACTCAGTAGGAACAAGGGCTGGTTCGAGTTGGATCCAGTTGACCATGTCTTGTGAAACAGAGTGTCCCCATATGATTCTTTTCCTACTGAACTCGGGAGCCAAAGGGTTGTGCTGGTAGAACATATGGTAGAATCCTTTGTAGTACATTGGCGCTGAAACAAGATAATTTATCACATAAATATGTCATCATGTACAAACTTAATTTTCTTGGTTCCTTCTTCCTTGTATCACAAATTAAGAGTTTGTAGAATTACTATTTACCGTTTGGATCTTCAGAGATTCCAAGATGCATCCATGTACCAGTGACATGAAAAATAAGACGACGGTTAATTATAGATTATAATTAATATAACCAAAATGTAAGCTCGTCAAGGTATCATCATCTAGTTTTACACACAAAAAGGTATCTACAAGTTAATTTCCTCATATGTTTTTGTCAAACGTATAGTAACTTTAGTTTTTCTTAGAAAACATTGCGACAAATTATATTAATTTTTATTCAACAAACAGCTATCCAAACTAATAGGTACCCATTCAATAATCAATTGTACTATAAATTATAGTAGAAACTAACCACAGATAGGTTTATATATGAAACTAACAGTACTAGAGATCTTTGCCAGTGTGATAGATGCAGATAAATAAGAGGGAAAAAAGAAAGAAATAGAACCGTTGATCCAGTTTCTCTGAGGTTGGAAATGGAAGGAAGTCCGGTTAAGCACGTCGTTTTGAACAAGATTCTGGACGTTTCCATGGTCAGCCATTGATGATCTTACTCCGTAACGGGAATTGATCCTGCGAAAATAGTGTCTTATGTATATGTGTGTGGCTGTTTATAAGTAATCTTGAGATGTTGCCAAGAAAAATGATTGTAGAATCGTCATAAAACTTCACTCTACTTATAATAGACCATTATAGCGTTGACATTGACAACTTCTTTCGAAGTATCGTGGAAGAAACTCTTAAAGATAGTAGTTGATTACGTATGTACCTAATTTATTAAGATTATTAGGCTTTTTAGTCATTGGTCTTCGTTAATAATGTAAGGTTTTCGGATCACTGAGGAAACTTCGGCAGGCGGGTTTAGTATATTTTTTAATCAACTTGGTCCATGGTCTTTGTTTATGTATATAAAGAGAAGTCTCCTTTCAATAATATAAGGGAAATTTGGCAAAATACTCCAGAAAAAGAGAAGAGTTGTCCATCTACTCTTTTTTTGCCAAATCTTGTCCACTTACCCTTAATTAAATTTTAAATCCAATTTTAACCCTCAAATTACGTTTTCATGATTTTTTCAAATAAATAAATAATTAATAAATGAAATTAAATGATTAGTGTAATAAACAAATAAATAATTAATTATTTAAGAAAAGAAAAATATATTTCAAAGCAAGTAATCTAGTTCCTTTTGCCTCACCAACAACGAAATTCCACCATTTGATTGCACTCAGTCTCCATATGTTATATAGATATGCAACAGAATAACCTGAGAAAAATAGATTAAAACAAATAATCTAAAAGAAAATTATATAAATGATAAGAAAAAGCAAAAAAGAAGAAGAAGAACGTGATGAGAATTCTTTTTTTTCTTCTGGCAAAGTAGATTAAGGAAATATAGTTTTTGAAGATATTTTCTAATATTTAGTTACCATTTTTACTATATTTTTTAGATTCTCGTAGAAGTTGAATTCTATCATTTCGTAGAAAAATGTGTTTAATGTAGATTATAGTTTCTACAAACAGTAGAAGACATTGTTTTCAGGAGAACACAAAGTCTACAAATAGTAGAAGATAGTATTTTGTGTAGAACACGAATTCTCCAAATAGTGGAAGAAATTGTTTATGATAGAATATAGATTCTAGAGATGGTAGAAAACAATGTGTAGGTTAGAATATAGGTTCTACCAACGGTAGAAAACCGTATACAACGTAGAACAAATGTTCTACAACTCTACCAACTCGTAGAGTATAGAGTATTTAGTAGAAAGCAAATTCTACGATGGTAGATGGCTGAACAGTTGGTAGATTTTATGTTCTACGAGGGATAGATGTGAGAGTCTCTAGTAGAAGACAAATTCTACTTTGAATAATGAATTTGGTAGATGCAAATTTTATTTATTTTTCTGAGGTTCAAATTTCAAAAACAAATTGTGAAAATATTCTCTAAACCTTAGAATCATTTTACTTAATTTATTTAATTTTTTAAAACTTTTAAATATATTTATATCATATTTCTAGCATATGTAAGGGTATTAGAGTCCAGATTTGATAAATTTCAAAAAAAGTGTAAGGGGACAATAGTTCTCTCTTTTGGGGTATATTCACAAATCTCCCATAATATAAGCATTCTACATCTATTTTTTTAAAAAGGAGTCGGCGTCATTTTACAATTTATATATGGCTTAAGCCTTAACTATATGAGAAAGTACAGCGTTGGGGATTTAAGAGCGGATCGATTGTGGTTTGTGACTGTATCTTGAGAATTAGATAAGAAAAGTTGTTAAAACAAAGTAAAAGACTAGCCGATTGATTCTAGAAACAATGTGTATATATTAAAATCAACTTAGCCGATGGTCTTTGTATATATGTATTTAAAGAATTCTCCTTATGGCCTTGAAACAAGGTGAAGGAGACAGCATTTTTATGTAAAAGTTATAAAATCAGTTCACCTTGTTGAATAGAGTTACAATACATGAAACAACTAATGATAATAACTAATAAGTAATTAGAAAACAGTGACAGTGGTATATTTTGGAGTTGTTACACAAACAACGTAAATAAATAAAAACAAAAACAGAAAAAAAAATAGGGACGATAAGTGTAAATAAGAGTTGCAGTCACGGTGGGCCTTCTATTGTAATTTGTAAGGACACGGGCCCACGGTCACTCACGAGAGCCATATCGAAACTTCAAACTCGCAGATTTCTCCTCCTCCGAGCGACGATGTCGGAGGCTCGCCGGAGTCAATTTAGCCATGAACGAATCGACAACTCTGGTATCTTCATCTCCTTTCTCAATCCATGACCCCTGTATTGTATCACTTTGTTTTGATCCGTACGCTTAGACCATTTTGACAATGGCTATCATTTATTTGGATTCTACTCTCTCTTTCTTCGATTTGAATAGGAGAGCTTTGTGATTAGGCTCTGTTCAGTTGTTCCTAGAGCTAGCAATTCTAATTATATTGAACTAATACCATCATCGGCTTTGAATGTTTGATTTGGAGTCACTTTTTGATTGATCATAGAAATCTCAGAACAAGCTTTGTTTTTTCTATTGGATTTTATAGCAGAGATTCAACACCGGAGAGTTGAAATTGAGAACATTCATGGTGAGAAACTCGTGGGAGTTTTACATGATACCGGCTCTACCGAGACTGTTGTCATCTGCCATGGATTTCAGTCATCAAAGGTTTGCTTTTTTTCTTTATAGGATTCTCATCACTCTGGTTCCAGTTTCAGATTCCGCGAAAACTGATATGTATTGCTTTCCCTCGTGTAGGATCGGATTCCCATGGTGACAATTGCCAATGTATTTGAAAGAGCCATGATCACTTCTTTCCGGTTTGATTTCGCTGGCAACGGGTGATTCCATCTTTACTATGTTTTTTTTAAAACGCAAAACTCAAAAGATGGTGAAGTAAGTGTTTGTTGCTGACTCACACGATGTTTGTGGTCTTCTTCAGGGAAAGCCAAGGATCATTTCAGTATGGTAACTACCGCCGTGAAGCTGAAGACCTCCGCTCTGTTCTGCAACACTTGCGTGGTGAAAACCGTGAAATCTCTGCAATAATCGGACACAGTAAAGGTCTCAAAAACTGTAAACTTAAGTTGGATTTGGATTTCAAGAAAAAGGCAATATGTAGACTGGAACGTTGTTGCTTTGTTGTTGTTGTCAGGTGGGAATGTGGTGCTTTTATATGCAGCAAAGTACAAGGATGTGCAGACTGTTGTCAACATCTCAGGACGGTTTTTTCTAGAGAGGGGAATACAAGGACGGCTTGGTAAGGACTTCACTAAGAGAATCACAGAGAATGGCTTCATCGATGTTAGGAATAGAAAAGGTAAATCAAGCTTCTCTGTAGTTTTGGCATTGTTCAGAGCCAGAGAAAAGAAACATGGTGGTGTTTGGCATTTACCGGTTTCTTTTGCAGGAAAGTTTGAATACCGGGTAACCGAAGAGAGTCTAATGGACCGTCTCACAACCAATACTCATGAAGCATGTCTCTCAATCCATGAAAACTGCAGGTAAATGCAAATTCTCCAATCATTCTCATTGTCATCATGCTCCGTATAAGGATTTGTCTCGTTTGGTTTCAGTCTGATAAGAGGAACTTATGATGCTTTTTTTTTTATATTTTCAGGGTGTTAACAGTTCATGGGACAAATGATAGAATCGTGTCTGCAGAAGAAGCATCCGAATTCGCCATATACATAAAGAATCATAAACTGTGTCTTATTGAAGGAGCTGATCATGAGTTCACTTCTCACCAGCATCAGCTTGCTTCTACTGTTTTGTCATTCTTCAGAGTGGATCCCAAGAGAGATGATGGTTGTTCAGCTGTTCCGATTAAGTCGAGGATGTAAATTACTTTGTTCATTACAGGCTGCTATGTCAATTAACGTCTCGTGTGGTCTCGTTTGGTAAATCAGTTAGATATCAATTATTGGACCACCTCTTTGATCTCACAAAACATGATCAATTCAACAGTTTAGAAACCTTATTACTCAAATCTTGGCCTCCGTACTTATCAGTGATCAAGATTCAAAATTTACTACAAATTCAGTTGTTGACAAAATTGGTCATGGAATCAAGAAAGTTTTCATCATTTCAATTTCAAGGCGGATTTTTTAATATTGATGGCACCAAAAAACAGAAATGTAAATGGAGAAACATGTTCTAGAATTATGGAAAACCGAATAAGAAAATAGTATGATGATCCAAACTATACGTTATGTTGAAAGTTATTATCGCAAAGCGATTTCCTCCGAACACATTGGAGGAATCGAAAACTAAGTTCGTCTACATGAACCTGACATGCCAAAAACCCATGACAAAAGGTGTAGATCATCAACCAGCCTGAACCTTCTTCCCATCTTCAATGAAGAAAATGGATCTTTTAGGTACCTGGAAAATAGGCAATAGGATTCTGAAACAGTCATTATCCATACGAATGGATGCAGAGAAAAGGAAGAAGAAAAAGGGGATAAGTTATGTTACGTCGGGCCAAGTGGCTGTAATGAATTCAACGATGTCATAGAATATATCTCCTTGAATATCAATTTGCTCCTTTTCAGTTGGTCCCTGAAACGCAGAAATATAAAAAAACCTATTAAGCATAAGAGGAAACACAGGGAAATAAAACAGAGGGGTGTTCTGATCCAGTGAGGGGTCAAAAGTTATATATAGAGACTTTGATTTCATACGTTTCTCAGGATATAACATCACTAATATATCTAATCACCATAAGTCCATAACCTAGCATTTTTCTATTTGATAATTACCTTGACAACCGATGCTCCAGTGGCAAACTTCTTCCCAAGCTTTTTAGACGCGTCGCTGAGTTTTATCCCTGATGAACAAATTATAAAGGTCAAAAAGATTGAGGTTTGTTCCAAATTCCAAATACTAAGATATATCTCACAAAAGAAGTAAATAACTCACCAAACAGTTCAAGTCCTTTCACGATGGTGATACACTTGCGCTTGTTGCGCACAACCTTTTCAATGATAACTTCTTGTCTATCCTGTTTAGTAAGCATCAGAAAATTAGACAAACAGGTTAGCATGAAACCAAAAAGGATATCGAAACAGTAAAACGCTGATATTAAAGTCGATTGAAATCTCTACGGGCAATGTTCAAGCATGTCTGTTTTGTATTGCGGGAGGAAAGTTACATAACAACAATACTTACTTTCTTTTTAAGTTTTCCACCAGGTAGGCGTTTCACTTCCTCCTTCTTGGATGTCCCTCCTACAAATCAGAAAATCCGGTTTCTTAGTAAAAACTCGATGACAAAGCCGATTCCTTTCAACATAGGCATCAACTCCACTTAGTAACTCTATACATATTTCTTATTCTTTTTTAAGAGTAACAAATACGTGTACGCATTAGACTACATGTACTAAGTACATGATATATACGGACGCAGTAAAGGCACACGCATGTACAGTTACATACCAGCCTGAGATGAAGAGACAGCCCCATCAGCAGCACCAGAAGCGATTCCCACCGACTGGAGTTGGTCGGAAACCTTGTCTGCCCCCTTCTCATTAGCTTCTGAATACCAAGTTCATGTTATTAAGTCTTCTGATCAGATGAGCTCGTTGACAATAACCAGTAAAACAGTAGCGATAAAGTCTTGATAGATTAGCACTGACAATACAGCATTATATAAACCAATGATATACGAGGAACATTATTCCAAATACGCAAGCGTGACATGACATCATTTTAAGACCTGCTTATCGACTGATTCACCAAATTGAACATACACACGCATATATCTATATAAATCAACGAGTTTCATTTTTCAGGTTGTATGGATTTCTAAGCTTTTCAAATCCGAGGAGGCAATACAACCTAAATCAAAACTGGTCGAAAGTTTTAAAATTAGGGTTTGATCAAATTTTAGGTACCTTTGAGGAGATCAGGATAGAGATCCGGGGCGTTATCAATGAGCCAAGGCTTGCATCTCCCGAAATCGGAACCGAATTCGCAGTATTCCGCGGGAAGTGAACAAACTCCGCAGTACAACACCTTCACGGCCTCGAGCTTCTCCGCCATAGATTATAGAAATATTCTCAAGTTCTTCCCTTTCGAGAATCGAAGTAAAAGCTAGTTTAGGATTTCTACGGCGGAATAAATCCTTTCTTTTTCTTTAACTTCTCTGTTCTTCGCTGCCCCCACGAAACCGAATGATGTCGGAAAACAGAAGAAAAGTGAACAAGGCTTAGGATATGTCTTGGGCTTCAAAATTTCACTGGCAAAAGACATTTTGGTTGAATTGGTTCGACTTGGGCCTCATTGTGGTTAAAAAAAAGAAAACAAGCTAAATTCTATAAAAAATATATAAACTATTTACATTTCTAGAAAATACACAAATTCAGTTTTTATATGTTTTCGTTTTCATTATCACACATATGTAAGTGGATAAAAAAGTCTTTTATCATATTTGATCACATACACCTTTGATGCACATGTTCATGTCATGAATTTAGATCATGCATGCATTCATATATCGATCGTGTAAGGACAATGAGAAATGTAGCAGCTTACGATGTCATAATGTCGATCACGATCCCGAACCCGCGCTTGTCCCTTTTTCACATCTCTAATCCCTTGATCCAGTTCTTTTTCATGTTTTTCTCATTTCTTACCAGATGTCTTTTAGAAACAACATGGTCGGTAAACTTGTCTTTTAGCAACAACAAAAAAGAGCATTTTCAGACCAACATGGTCGGTAAGAACTTTTCTTTTAGGAGATTCTGATGGCAGTTTAGAGTTTTGACTTGTCTATTAAACTACATAACATTCACGAATGGAGTCTATGTTGATATTACAACAAGCACTCCCCATCCTCGAGTATATATGTTGCAAATACGTTTTTCTGCTAATCTTGTGTACTATACACTACATCACGGGAACGAAATAAAGAAGTGAGACCATGTACGTTCTCTTAAATGGTGATGTATTATGTGAGATGAGATGGTTCAACATCTAACATTTAACGCATCTCTTCCATTGTTGTATTCATCAATATTGTCTCTTTCCTTTTGCAAAAATTTTAAGGTTCTGTTCATGCTTTGTATCCAATGATCTTTACTTTAATGCTCACTATTAGTTGTTCTCTCAATCTCAACAAACGCAATCACTGCCATCTCCAGCTTTTTAGTACTCCATTCCTTATATTACATTTATATTTGTATCCATTCATAATTTATATAAGAAACTCCCAAAAGAAAAAACAAAAATCCAACAAATTTTTTAGTAGCCGTGAATTCTCCTCTGCCCCTTCTCTACGACTAACAACAATATCTTATCTCTCTGACTCTTCCTCTGCAAATTTTTTTCCAACTGAAAACTGAGAAATCTTCTTTTGGATCATTCCAAAAGTTTTACAAATCCAGAAAGAAGAAATAAATTATAAAAAAAAAAAGACCTGGAAATTTCAATTGTGAAATTATCAAATTCTGTTTCCTCTTAAAGACTCCATTTCCAGACCTTCACACTCAGATCAGACTTACACTTAGTTTTTTTGGAGGTTGCTACGATTGGAGTTTTACCTTTGGGTATTGTTCCTTCGAATCCTTCGCATGTCACTTTGATCTCTACTCCTTCGCTCTTGAGCTTCCCCATTTGCATTTTCACCTTCGTTCGCATCTCGATCTCGAACCCCACACGTGTGCGCGTCAGATCTGATTTCAGATGCCGAGCTTCGTCCGGATCCAGCTCACGCGCAGGAGTGGACGTCGCGATCACGCCGCGAAACGAAGTCTTGTTGTGGTTGTCACTGAAGAAGGCCGGGACGGTGCCGTTGGCGAGCATCTCGCCGGATTTAGCGGATTTGACTGTCACGGTGAAGGGATTGTAGGAGAAGGCGAGGTGCTGGTTGGGATTCTCGGAGAGTAGAGTGAAGTTGAAGAAGGAAGAGAGATGCGAGACGGAGGAATCGGAGGCGGTGGTTAATTTCACGCGGCCGATTCGAAGCGACGGGACGGAGAACGACGGCGGACGCGGGTGGTAGATCACGTACATGGCAGTGGCGGCGATTGCGGCCATGAGAGCCAAGATCAGAAGGATCAGAATCGACCAGAAACAGCAACAGCAGCAAATTCGCCGGCAACTTGGCCGAGATTGATGATGGTGGTGGCGACTGTAAGGTTGTGGACGGTAAATCGGACGGTTAGCCGGAATGTAGACTTGGGGTTTCTGATTAGCCATTCCGTTTGCTGTTCCGTTACCGTTAACAGCCGCAGGAGCTGGAGGAGGTGCTAAGGCACCATTTGGTGGAACTCCATTAGTTGCTGGCTTGGAAGCTGGGAAGACGCGGTCAGTCATCTTCTTCTCCGATTCTTTCTCTACTGGTCAGATCTGAGCGCACAAAAGTGAGAGAGAGAGAGAGAGATATAGAGATAGAGTGAAGGAGAGAGAGACCACACTGAGTTTTTCTGGAATCTTTAGTAGCTTTAAATTGTGATAATTTTTTTTATCATTAATTTAAAAATCATTATTTATTTCTTTTTTGATAACTTGTTTTCGGTTTTCAGTTTTTTTTCTAAAGATTTTTTTGTGTCTTCCATGCCAAGTCTGTGGAATCTTTATTGGGTGGTAAAATAATTAATAAATGAGTATATACAATGTTGCCCAAAGTGATATAGTCTAAAATTAATTTTCTGGAAACAAATGTACACAATGATATGTTTAGCTAACGAAACTCTTGAATTATAAACTTGTGCTGATTTTTTTAAGTTTTTTAACTCAACAATAGAATTTGAGTATCATAATTGTTAGGAGATATCAGATATGTTTGGAAAAAAAAGTATCCTCTTGTTAAAATGAGGAAGAAAGAAAAAAAAAAAGAAGAAGAAAGAGTAACATTGTAGACGTAATAAAAAAGTCATAATATGAAAACAAAATGACGGAAATAATAATCCACCGACAGATAGTGGTAGCAGTTCATCTTTTTATTCTTAAAATAAAAGGAGTGCACGCAATTGAACAAGTTTGAATTTAAGTCAGTGCACGTTAAAAAATAGAAAAAAAATAAATTTGAGTAAATGCAGATACTGGAGTAATAAATAGATTAGGGATCCGAAGGTTTTAAAATAATCAGAATAACCCCTTTTGTTCAGAGAGTAAATCCCAAGTCAATAGTTATTTCATCGGCAATGCTGCTCTGCTTTTAATTTTTGTTAATCCTTTGTTTCCGAGCTCTCAATTCCCAAGATTAAGAGCCATAAAATAACTCGATAGCTTTAAGTATACTTAGTTTCTACCCTTTCACATCCAGTGTCCACGCCTTGTTGATGTTTTTCCCTAAAAACACAACTACACAAAGCTTAATAAGTTGAGAGGATTCTCTTGGATTACATTGTTACCTATCACCACTCTAGTAACGTGTTCTCGAAGACTAGAACCACACTTGACACTACTCACGACGAATTTGTAAATCTTGTAACTTCAGTGGAAGATCGATAAGTGCCCCCGTTCCATACTTTATAAACACTCTTTATCAATTCAAGATAAAATATCCAAATCTGCATTCTGAATAATTCGACCCAACAAATTGAAATTATAGATTTTAACAGTCCTTGAAATATTGTTGTTTAATACAGTAAGTAAACTACACATTAAGCTAAGTTATTCATCCAAAGTTTTGGTTGTAAATTAAATTCGGGAAGACTACTCATCACTCACCTTCTGATCTGCACTAACCACATTGTTCCATTTGTTTCCTCCAGTTTAGCTGTTAGACGGTTCAACTAGTCGATTAAAAGTTTAAACCATCGGTTTCCGGTTAAATCGGTGATCTATCCAAACCGGATCAGACAGGAACTACACGTGCCCACGTGTAACTTAATTTCTTTGACTCTTTTAGAAAACCTAATTTCAGTGCCACTGTACACACACAGTCGCACCCACACAAACAAACTCGAAATCGTTCAGCCATGGCGGCAGCTACTCATCTTCTCTCCCAGCCTTCATCTCTCCGCGGAACCCTAAATCAATACCAATTGAACCAATCCTCGCTCTCCAGAATCCCGATTCTGTCTCTCAAGTCCACATTGAAGCCACTTAGACGCCTCTCAGTGAAAGCCGCCGTATTCCAAAACGCGGCGAAAACGACGCTGACGAAGGAGTCCGGAGACGAGGCCGCGTTTAAGCACTGCTTCAAGAAAGCATCAGATGGATTCCTCTATTGCGAGGGAACCAAGGTTGAGGATATCATGGAGAGCGTCGAGAGAAGACCTTTCTACTTGTATAGCAAACCGCAGATCACAAGGAACGTCGAGGCCTACAAAGAGGCATTGGAAGGTGTGAGATCGTCCGTCATTGGTTACGCTATCAAAGCTAATAACAACCTTAAGATTTTGGAGCATTTGAGGAGTTTGGGTTGTGGTGCTGTGCTCGTCAGTGGAAATGAGCTCAGGCTTGCGCTTCGTGCTGGTTTCGATCCCACAAAGTAAGATTTTAGATTGATTCATACGATCAAATGCCATTTTAGAGTTCTTAGTTTCAGAAACCAGTAGGTTGATTTAGTGAGAAGAGCATATCTGTTACCTTTAATTGACTTTAATACCATATTGTAAATCAGAACATCGATTGACTGGAGTCTGAATATGAGAAGATTGATACGGATTGTTTGAATTGGTCTAATGGTGCTGTGATATAAAATGATTAGGTGCATTTTCAATGGAAATGGGAAGCTGTTGGAAGATTTAGTTCTAGCTGCTCAAGAAGGCGTTTTCGTAAACGTTGATAGTGAGTTTGATTTGGATAATATCGTGGAGGCTTCAAGAATTTCTGGTAAGAAGGTCAATGTTCTGCTGCGTATCAATCCTGATGTTGATCCTCAGGTATGGTTAAATATTTCAATGTCTTAGCATCATGTCTTAGTATTACACCAATTGGAAATGAGTGAGTTTTTCTGTTTGTTACGATTTCTTCAGGTGCATCCATATGTGGCTACCGGGAACAAGAACTCGAAGTTTGGTATCAGGAACGAGAAGCTTCAGTGGTTCCTAGACGAGGTTAAGGCGCATCCCAATGAGCTGAAGCTTGTTGGAGCTCATTGCCATCTAGGATCTACCATTACAAAGGTACCTCCAATTTTATAGTACTTTATACTCTTGCTTGAAGCTGTGCTTTGATGTAATCTGATGAATGTGGTTTGTTTTGTATATTCCAGGTGGATATATTCAGGGATGCTGCGGTTCTAATGGTGGAATACATTGATGAAATCAGACGTCAAGGCTTTGAAGTTAGTTACTTGAACATTGGTGGTGGTTTAGGGATTGATTATTACCATACCGGCGCTATCCTTCCTACACCCATGGATCTCATCAACACCGTAAGAACAACATCTCAAGACTCTTTCCTTCTCGTATTGGTAGAGTCCTTACATTACTTGACGTGTTCCAGGTGAAAGAGCTTGTTCTCTCACGAGACTTGAATCTGATAATAGAGCCAGGGAGGTCGCTGATTGCGAACACGTGCTGTTTCGTCAACCATGTAACTGGTGTGAAGACGAATGGAACGAAAAACTTCATTGTCATCGATGGAAGTATGGCTGAGCTTATCCGTCCCAGTCTGTATGATGCCTATCAGGTAAATCGAATGCGCTTCTCATAACATCATCTGCAGATTTTTGGTCCCTTTTTTAGTTATATAGCTAAAAGATCATCTTGTTCTTGTTTTCTAAACACAAAAAGCACATTGAGTTGGTCTCTCCTACACCACCTGAAGCAGAGGTTGCCAAATTCGACGTAGTGGGTCCTGTTTGTGAATCTGCTGATTTCTTGGGCAAAGACAGAGAGCTTCCCACTCCTCCAAAGGTGAGATAAGAATCATGATTCTGCTTTGCAGCTCCTCAAGTAATCTGGAATCTAACGAGTTTATTGTGTATTCATTTACAGGGAGCTGGTCTGGTGGTTCATGACGCTGGTGCATACTGTATGAGCATGGCCTCAACTTACAATCTCAAGATGCGTCCTCCGGAATACTGGGTACGAACACATTTTCTTGTTCTTTGTTTTCTGGGGAAAGCACATGAGAATCAAGATCCTGAGAATTCTAACCACTTTAATCCGGATTTGTGTTTGCAGGTTGAAGATGATGGTTCGATCACTAAGATCAGGCATGCTGAGACATTTGATGACCACTTGCGTTTCTTCGAAGGTCTATGATCTCTGAGATTTTACCCATCATTGTTGCTATTTTAGTTGAATTGTATGATTATTCGGAATCAGGACCGTAATGCCATTGCTGTCTTGGATTTTCATTTTCCGTTCCAAAGTCTTGAAAGAATTGATCGTATGAATAAGAAAAAGGACACAAATCAGGACGAGTGAATTTTCTTGTCGAAACACAAGACTTGAAAAGTTGAAACTAAACTTCAAGCGAATTCAATACAAAAGCCGTTTCAAGTTTTTTTCACGGAACCAATGATGTCACGAAAGAAAACAAACTAAGCTTTCAAGTGTGGTAAGGGGTCAAAAATCTGTGCAAGTAACCCAACAAATTCTGTGAAAAGCATCCGAAATACAAAACAAAACTTGAGGGTAGAAGTAGTCACTAATGGATGTCAAGGATGTCCTTTGAGATCACCTAATCTGTTTGGTTTCATCAAAAACACACAAGAAGAACAAAGAATCCTCTCAGGTTTTGAAGGAACTCTAAGATCAGAGAACAGAAGAGAGACAAGTGAAAAAAGTGTACCTATGAAACCGAATGCTCCGATTCAAAAGCATAACGGTGAGTAAAACCGTAGCCAAGGCTCTACACAAATGCCCCAGCGAATGTCCACTGATGATATATCGATTCGCATTGTATATTTTGTTGTCTGCAAGTCCTTCAATCTCTGCAATAGCGTAAGCCGCTGCATTCATAATAAACCAAAAATCAGAACAGCACGGATTCGATCAGTAAAACTGCAAGAATGGTTTTATTCAGTCCAAGAACCTGTTGCGCAGAGCCAGAACTTAGAGTGAGTATACTTGGGAGGTAACAAAACCGCCATGACGGGAATCGCAAGGCAGGGAATCAACTGGAACGTCATGCATAACCGGAGATCATTAAACACTCTGCCATCAACTAAGGTGCATATAATTTCAATCCGATACCTGACTAAATAATCCTCAAAGTAATACAATATATACATGGAGGAGTTTAGGCAATGATGTTTCGGTTTGTAATGTTACCTGGCGTAACCAACGCTGAGAAATGATATGAATAGAAGCAAGACGAGGCAACTAAGTCCCACTGTCTCTCCCGCTCTCTCAACCAAAAAACTAGAGAAAAGAGACGAATATGCAGTCATTATCTGCAATTTTACCGCCATTGAATCAACAAAAACAGCTATTCATAACCAACCAATAAAAATGATGAGCATAAACAACTTCGCCATCTAGTTAAACAAGATTCACTCATTAACAAAGAAACAGCACTTCAATTGCAAAACTAAAATAAGATTCATCTAAAGCTTTTTTTTTTCCACAATAAACTAAAACAGAACAAGAAAAAGTAAAGTGAAAGTGATTATAAGGTGGTGAGAGAACGAACAGGCAGAGTGTCAAAGATCATTCTGTTGTCATCAGGTTTGAGATGATAAAAAGCAGAGCCAAAGGCCAAGCTTGAAATGCTTGCGTAGAACAGTGTCCATCCCCAGATCTCACCTTTCAAACTGCATTACATACATACTTGAGCTATCATAAGCAATCGAGATTACTCAAATTTCAAAGAGAAGAGAGAAAGTGAGAGAGAAGCACCTTATATTGAAGAAGCTTCCTCCAATGCAGAGAACGAAGCCGAGAACACCAATAATTAGAAAGGGGAAGTTGGTCATCACATTCAATGTATTTGGCACTCCTGTTCATCAAATTCAAGACAAAACACCTGTCGTTATTACACACATGCAGACAGACAGAGAGAGAGAGGTAAAGCGAGAGAGAGAGAGAGTGTGTGTGTCTGAGATACCCATGAAATTACGCTTATCGGCGAAGACGTGGTGACGGAAGGAATTAAGAGGAACTTTGGGAGTGATGAACATAAGGATTAGCCAACAGAGGAACGACCCAACAAAAATTCGTTTCCTTTTCCATCTCCCGATCTGTTGATTCGTCAACCACACCATTAAAATTGTGAAGGTCCAAGCTTTTGTTTTTGGAATGGTTTTGTACAAGTATAAACTACTTTCTCTGTTTCACTTTCTGGGTATGATTGATTATTCTTCCAGCGAGGTTAAGGAAAAAGGGCAGATTTATTGCGTGTCGCCTTTTTTCGAATTTTCGATTTGAACAACGTGCGTGCGGCGGAATCTCTTTATTTCGTTGAGTCTGACGGGTTTGACGACGATCAATTTCTTTTGTTTCTCAAAGTTTGACGAGGACACTCAAACGTCGTCGTTTCTACTTCTTTTCTGTTTAATTTGCAATCTAGATCCTTACGTAAGGATTTATCTACATTTCATTCATAACTTTTCTTCAACTATCTTTCTTCACTCATAAATCAAGCAAAGAAAAGAAGACCAAAGACAACCAAAGATATCTTTATGTGTTTAGTAATAAATCTGCACAGTGACTAGTTGATGACACGCAGCAAAGTTTCACAATTCTACAGGAATCAAACTAAGTACCAATTAAAAATAGATCAACCTATATATAGGAATCCTAAACAGAAATTATACTTTACACTAATTATCTAACGAAATACTCAGAGTCATAATTAATGCGTTTTTGTTCGAGTAACTGCGATAGATAACGTATGCACAACTCGTAAGCTAAAAAGTTTGTAAGGAATACGACGTCATCATTTTCCGGTCTACACTCGAAGTGCATGGGTTTTGTTTTCATTTTGAATACTTTTGAGGTTACTAATGAGATATTTACAAAGTATGAGGGCGTTTAGTTGCAAATTTTAATCCCATATGTAGACAGTAACTAAAGACTAAAGTCGACTCTTTTCTTCTCCAGATTTTTTTTTACTCTTATTTCGAAGAGAGAGAGAGAGAGAGAGAGAGAGAGAGAGAGAGAGAGAAGCCGAAGAAAGGAAATCATTTTGATCGGAGGTACTCTAGGGTTACCGTCTCTAGGGTTATCTATTTTCCTTCTCCGTTTAGCTAATCTCAGCTCGGATTTTCATCTGGGTGGCTTCGTTGTAAAATTTCCAGTCTCTTTTGCTTCCTCGCCGAGAAATTCGCGGAGAAAGCGGAAAAGATTAGATTTTTAATCGTCTTTTCCAGTCAAAGCTTTTGTTTTCTCAACAGAAAATTAAACTGTTTTTCTGTCTCTCTCTTTGTAAGAAAATCCCCTCCCTCTTTCAAAGTTATCTGAATTCGATTTCAATGGGTTTTCGATTCCGGTTCGGTTCTGAGATAAAATATTGATTTTCTGTCACTTTCCGCGAGGGGGGGTGGGGGGGGGGGGAAGATTTCGAATTTGCTCATTTTGGGCTCCAAAGTTTACACCTTTCAGATATTTTGAAATCTCAATGCTTTTATAATTTGGTTCCTACTTGTGTTATCATCTAGGGCTTGCTCCTTTTCTAATCCAAGATCTGTTTTTTTATTCTCTCTCTCCAGATTTATCCTTGTATTTGAGCTGGTTCTCACAATTCGACGGACTCGGGATCTCAAATCTCCCGCTCGTCTCAGCTTGTCGGTAGCTTCAGGGTGAAAGAGAGCTCCTTTAAGGTAAACTTAATCTCTAGCTGTGAAAGTTTGGATTTTGTTAGAATTGTAGATTGGTTTAGTCAATTGAAATTGTGGAGTAATTGGATTTGGCTGAGAGAGTTTTCTACAATTACATATACAATAGGCTTTTTAATGGAAGACGATGACTCTGCTTCATCTCGGGATTTGGATGCACAGAACCCTTATGATCGATTGAGTACCGTAGCTTCAAATTGTAACTTGGATTCAGTTTCTGCCATTTATCTAGCAATGAAGAGCTCAAAGCTGGAATGCGACGACGAACGCGGCCAAGACTCCTTGATAACCTCTGTTTGCATGGAGGATGAAGAAGAAGATGAGGAACTCGACGAGTTTGATCCTTACCTGTTCATCAAGAACCTACCCAACTTGTCCTCTGTTGTCCCGACTTTCAGGCCGGTCTTGCTCCCTAAACAGACCCGAAGCTGCCCTCCTATTTCTCTTGTCCTAGACCTCGACGGTAAGGACGGTCCATAAAAGAGTTTGTTTTTGCTTATTTTTCTGTTATCTCTATAACGTTTATTTTCGTTCTCAGAGACTCTTGTGCACTCGTCTCTAGAGCCCTGTGATGAGGTGGATTTTACATTCCCTGTACATTTTAATGAAGAGGAACATATGGTTTATGTGCGGTGCCGTCCTCACCTGAAGGAGTTTATGGAGAGAGTGTCTCGTCTCTTTGAGATCATAATATTCACAGCTAGCCAAAGTATTTATGCTGAGCAGCTTCTGAATGTGCTTGACCCTAAGAGGAAGCTCTTTCGCCATAGAGTGTACCGTGACTCTTGTGTTTTCTTTGACGGTAACTACCTAAAGGATTTGTCAGTCCTCGGTCGTGATTTGTCTCGTGTTATCATCGTCGATAACTCCCCACAGGTATTAAACTCGTCACAACATCACTCTACACGATGAGTATTATACACTTTGTTTCTCCATTCTTATACACTTGGTGAAATGTTGTAGGCATTTGGGTTCCAAGTGGAGAATGGGGTGCCAATAGAGAGCTGGTTTAATGACCCTGCAGATAAAGAGCTCCTTCACTTGCTCCCGTTTCTTGAAAGCTTAATCGGAGCTGAAGATGTAAGGCCGATGATCGCCAAGAAGTATAATCTAAAGGAGAAGGTTGATGCGGCTGTGGCTGCACCTGAGTATCCTGCAGACGTAGGAGATCCTTTCGAAAGGTAAAAAGTTTTAAGCTTTGAAGGCAGAATCTCGACTAAGAGTAGAGAGCCTGCGTGCGGCCTGATGGGTGACAGAAAAAGGAGAAGAAGACTTGCTCTTTAAGAGGATGCTTTGGGAAGCTTCATGGAAGCTTTTCTTCCGGTTAGGTTTGGAAGTTGAAGATATATATATTTATGTTTTATATATATCAAATGTTGTTTTCTTAGTTTTAAGAACTTGGTATACAGAGAAAAACAGGATAGCCTGTGAACAGTTTTAACTTCAGAATAATTGTAATTCTCTCATCTCTTCGTTTCATGGTTTATTTCAAACTCGTACACATGCGTTTAGCCAGAATTCTTTGAAAGTGAGACTCTACTAGAACATAAAAATGAATTAAAGGTCTAATAAGAATCTCAATCTAATGGCGTCTTTTGTTTTCTAGTCGATCATGTCTCTCTTGTTTATCTCAAGTTTGTTTAGGTTGACTTAACTTTAATCATGAATTTTAATAGTCTCGAGTAAAAATAGTCAAAGCTATTCTTACCAAGTGGAGGTGGCTTGAAGAAGAAGAGTGCGCATTTTAATCGAATCTACTTTCGAAGATGTCGGCGCAGGTTAAGCTGTATTTATCCATTTGTTTTCATTGTTATTGTTAAACTAAGGAAGTATTTATTTTTGTGTTTTCTCTAATTCATTTTAGAGTTAAATATCTTTTGACAATATTGTTTTTTTTTTCCTCAAGAAAAATAGCGGAAAAAAACTAGCGAAAGGAAGCTTCATTTTTAGAGAGATAAACTGGAGATTTCTAGAGAGAGAAAGTGAGATCAGTTCGTCGTTGACGATCGATGTCGAAGATGAAGCATCTTCTACGGAAGCTCCACATCGGTGGAAGCAGCGGCGGATTCGGAGACCATCACAGGTTAGACGAGACGACTAGACCGATGATCGATCCTAGCCCTATTCCCAGTTCTAGCCCTAGCCCTGCTTCCACTTCCTCGGTCTCTTCGTCCGGCTTTGGTACCGCCTCCGCGACAATGCCGAGACTTGAAACATTTGAGCCGGCAGGTCGTGATCTGGCGGCTGTCGATGGTGTTGATTTCAATTTGATGGAGGAGGAGTATCAAGTCCAGTTAGCTATGGCGATCAGCGTCTCTGATCCTGATCCGAGAGAGAATGCAGATACAGCTCAGCTTGATGCAGCTAAGCGGATTAGCCTTGGGGTTTCTTCTCCGGTCACCGATGCAGATTCCGCCGTTGACTTCCTGTCGCTCCGCTATTGGGTATACACTCTATCTTCACTGACGACTAGGTTAATTCCTCTGGAATTGGGGTTTATGGATTTTGATCGTTCGATTATCGAGGGTTTAGAGAAATTAGGATCTTTCTGTAATTAGTCACTGCTGCTGCTTGGAGTGTTCTCTTGGTTGCGAGTTCTTCTAAATCCTGATTGTAACGTTTTTTCATTTCTGGGTTGAAGCTATCGTCGTCTATTCAATGTGGGTAGTCTCTAACTTTAGCTGATCATGCTTCTTTTTCATGTAGGGACATAAGGTCATTAACTATGACCAGAAAGTCAGAGATGGTTTCTACGATGTGTATGGGATTTCATCCAATTCTCTATCACAAGGGAAGATGCCACTTCTCGTGGATCTTCAAGCGATCTCTATTTCAGACAATGTTGATTATGAGGTCATTTTGGTGAACCGATTGATTGATCCTGAACTGCAAGAGCTAGAGAGGAGAGCATCCGCTTTGTCTTTGGAATGTCCAGACTTCGCTCATGGTCAGGTGTCACGCGAATTAACTCAGAAAATTGCAAATATAGTTGTAGAGCAAATGGGTGGCCCCGTTGAAAATGCTGATGAAGCGTTGAGAAGGTGGATGCTTCGAAGCTATGAACTAAGGAATTCTTTGAACACTACTATTCTTCCTCTTGGACGCGTTAATGTTGGTCTTGCACGTCACAGGGCTTTGCTTTTCAAGGTTCTTGTTACTCATTGCTGAGTTCTCTTTATGGTCAGTGTTATAAGATGTAGGATGATGCTAACTACTTCCCTCATTTTCTTGTTTCTAGGTACTTGCTGATAGGATTAGTCTCCCATGTATGCTGGTAAAAGGCAGCTACTACACCGGAACTGATGATGGCGCTGTGAACTTGATTAAACTAGATGACAAAAGGTATCCTTTGATTGCTGTGATCAGCTGCCTTATGTTTTGATAGTAGATTTTCTGATGTTGGGTTCAGTTTGTATGCGAATGATAGTGATTTTTTGCAGAGTCCTAATTCATTCTTCACATGCAGTGAATACATTATTGATTTAATGGGTGCTCCGGGTGCCCTGATCCCTGCCGAGGTTCCAAGCAGTTTTCTTCCAGTTTCTTGCACAGATACAAGAGTGTTTCCTGATGATTTGGACATATTGCAACCTTCATGCCCTGTACTTGAGGAGGAAACTGAAACGCCAGCATTATCAGTTTTGGGGGAAACAGATTCCAGACCTGGTATGGTGGCAAACTTCTTCACTGGAAACCATGAAGAAAACAGGGACAGATATGCTGTTGAAAAACATCAAACGGAGAGGTTTGAGCATGATTTTGGAAAGCTAATGCAATCACAGCAGATATCTGGTGAAAACTTGCCGCCATTTTCTGGGAAACCGACATGTGCACAGAAAGTTAAAGTTAAGAATGTCTCAAAGTATGTCATAAGCGCAGCAAAGAACCCTGAATTTGCTCAGAAATTACATGCCGTCTTGTTAGAAAGTGGTGCATCACCTCCCCCAGATTTGTTTATGGATGTCAACCCACAGAATTTGGGGGAGAAGAATATGCTTCAAGACTTTCGCCAAGAAAGTAGCAATTCTTCGAATTCGGGTGTTGCATGCCATCCAGAAAAGGTATTCTTCGGATACACATCTTTTCACTAGTGTCAATGCACTTCTTTCCCACATGCTCATTAAATCTTGCACTGAACAGGTCGCAGATCCACTAGCTGATCAGCTGAGAGAATCTGAAAGGAACCCCACAGCATTGCAACTGTCAGATCTTTGTTCCTCAGGTGAGGGTCAACCATTTAATTGATGTCTGCCACATACTTTTATCTTCTCTGGTTACTGTTGGTACATTTAGGCAACTCTACAATAACAACAAATTGGTGAATCTTTCTTACTTTTGACAGCTGAGACTTACCAACAACCAGTGGAGGTCGATTTGTCAATGAAGAGAAACTTTGATGTGGATAATTTCGGTAAAGCCTCTACATCGGAAAAGATGGAGATCGGCACTGCTGATGGGGAGCTTCCTGCTTGTGATAGTCATGACCAAGGAATTAATCCATTTCTTGGCGAGGCTGCAAAATGGGAAATTATGTGGGACGATCTTCAGATTGGCGAGCGGATTGGTATTGGTAAGGTTTGGTCTATCAAATACTGAACTCCCTAGAAGCTGGAAAACTTTTTATAAACCGAAGTGGTATCCATGAGAGACTTTTGATGAGGCTTGATACTTGCTTATTATCCATCTAGCCTTAAGCTTGTAGATAAAATCTAAACATCCATGATTTTCAGTTTCATAAACTAGACTAGCCCCTTATAATCCGAATTACAAGATCTAATGTGCTCTTTCTCTGTACTTCTTTTTGTTGCAGGTTCATATGGAGAAGTTTACCGTGCAGAGTGGAATGGAACTGTGAGTTATGTTTTGTGTCTCAATGCACTGATCTTGAATTTGGAGTTTATAAATGCTATTTCATACATGGCTTTCTTGGACTGATTGTGTTTGTCGTTTCAGGAAGTGGCTGTTAAGAAGTTTCTGGACCAAGATTTCTCCGGCGATGCATTGACACAGTTCAGATCCGAAGTAACTCCAAATCATTTAATCATAGACATATCTGATTTCCGTAGAATTACTTGCGATCTGTTTAATAATATTATGAATGTTTTTATTTTGTTCTGATAGATTGAAATAATGTTGAGGTTGCGGCATCCAAACGTTGTTCTTTTCATGGGAGCAGTTACTCGGCAGCCAAATTTCTCTATTCTGACAGAGTTCCTACCCAGGTTGATCCTCATATTCTTATTTTTAGAATTTGTGAATGGACCATTATGTTGTCTCTCATTTATCTTCTTCATGACTCGATGAATTAGAATTTCATGATATTATGCAGGGGGAGTTTGTATAGATTACTCCATCGACCAAATCATCAGCTTGATGAGAAGAGACGAATGCGGATGGCACTTGATGTGGTATACATGAGTCTCGTTAGTTAAACAGAAGGCTTTAGTAGTTACTGCTATATATTGCCCAAAAATCATCTGACACTTGCTCTCTATCTGATGGTATTGCAGGCGAAGGGGATGAATTACTTGCACACTAGCCACCCGACCGTTGTACATAGGGATTTAAAATCTCCAAACCTTCTTGTTGATAAAAATTGGGTTGTGAAGGTTTGTGATTTCGGATTGTCCCGCATGAAACACCACACTTATTTGTCCTCAAAATCAACAGCAGGAACGGTTAGTTTTTCAAACTTATTTGATTCCTTATTTATTCTCAATCATGCAATCTCTTTGGCAAAGATAAACACATTGATAAAATGTCCTGCCAATGTATGTGCAGCCTGAGTGGATGGCTCCAGAAGTGTTGAGGAATGAACCAGCTAATGAGAAGTGAGTGAAGTTGTAACACTATTGAGAATCTTGTACAAAATATAACTGGAGAAATACTGATTGGTGTGGTTGCGCAGATGTGACGTGTACAGCTTTGGTGTCATATTGTGGGAACTTGCCACTTCATGCGTCCCCTGGAAAGGTTTAAACCCGATGCAAGTTGTTGGAGCTGTGGGTTTCCAGAATCGCCGCCTTGAAATCCCAGATGATATTGATCCAAATGTCGCACAGATAATCCGTGAATGTTGGCAAACGTAAGTCCATTTCTTTACTCAAACATCCTTAAAAGTAGCTCTTACAATAAGTGCCTTTCAGCTTGTCGTGCTAAAACACTTATTACAGAAATGGGCTAGATCCGATCAAATAGGTCTTTTTGGGGTTTTTTGCTGGAACAACTATTTGTTATCACCCATTTGTGTAGACTAAGCTAAGCTGTGAGGTTAAATATGTGTGCAGGGAACCGCATTTACGGCCATCGTTTACACAGCTGATGAGAAGTCTAAAGAGGCTTCAGGGGCTAAACATAAGCAACAGATCGAACACGAGTGAAAGTTTGATGTAAGATATATTGTAGAGAGAAGAGAAGCTGTTTGCTTCACCTGGTCTGGTTCAAAGAGCCAATTGGTGGGGATTTCCATTTTTTTTTTCCATTTGCTTTCTTTTTTCCATTACGGTCAAGATGAGATGAAAAGAAAGATTGTCGGGGTTAGGGAAAAGCTTGTGGAGTTCAATCGAAGTGGGAGCTCAACAACAAAAAGTAAAGCCCTATTTTTAAACCCTTTGTAACTACTATGACTACTACTATTATTATTATCACTATTGCTACTTGTAACCACAAAATTAGGTAAATGAACAGAAAAAAAAAAGAGATGAAAAGATTACAATAATCCTATGGATTTCCGTTTTTAGTTTTGGATTTGCCCCCAAAATCTGCTAAGTGTAAACATGTGGGGATTCTTGTAACTTGTAAAGAATACAATGAAAGTAAAAAATAAAAAAAATGATATAGAAACGTTTTGATCTGTTTATGTATTCTTCTTAATCTCAAAATGAAAGATAATGACTTCATATATAGAGAAGTTGTCAATGAAATGTAGTGAAAACTCTTGATGTATGCTTAAATGCAGAAAAAAAAAATTGCATTTGGGAAATAATTTTTTAAACAACTAGCCACAAAAAAAACGGAAGCGGCGATGGCTACTGTGCTCAGCCATTTCACTCTAGTCTCGTCCTCCTCCCTTACACCGCCGTCTCGCCACCGCCGATTCCTACACCACAAATTATTCCCCAAAATACCCTTACACTCTTCCCCATCTCTTATCAAATTTGGCGCCGGAAACTCCGAACCCCAACCTCCACAACCGTTGCCGGAGGCTGATTGCCCTGTTCCGCCGGAACAACAGCCGATCAACGAGTACCAATCTCTCTCCTCCTCATTCCCTTTCTCCTGGGCTTCAGGCGATCTAGTCGAGTACTCTTCCAGGCTCTTCGTCACCGGCGCTTCTTTTGCATTTTTCGTCGGGTTACCCGTTTGCTGGTTCGGATCCATCGGACCCGAATACGAACCCGTCAAGCGGATTCTCGCCGCCAGCTCTAGCGGGATATTCGTTGTCACGCTTGCTGTCGTAAGGATGTATCTCGGTTGGGCTTATGTCGGAAATCGTCTTCTTAGCGCCACCGTCGAGTGTATGTTTGCTTTCTATAACTCAAAACGCTTTCAATTCAAACGAAAATCATCGGAAGAACATGAGAATAATTCAAATTGGGCTCTGTAATCGAATTTGGTCTTGATTTCTTCCCCTCTTGTCCTTAGTCGTAGTGATTGCAAAACATGTTTGACACATTCTCTGTTTTACTTAGCGACCTATGAATCAGAACAGTAACGTTTTGACGAAGCTCAAGAACTAGCTCTAACGTTTATGATCATTTTGTTTCCGGTTTTCTCTTCTTCTGTCGTTGCAGATGAAGAAACTGGGTGGTATGATGGTCAGGTTAACATTCTTCAGTCTCTCTAAATATGTTGGTCGAATCAAAAAATTGTGTTGGTTTATTCTTAACTTCAAACTATGGATTCTTCAAAACAGGTTTGGGTGAAAATACCTGAAGTCTTGGCAAGAGACCGTCTTCTTGGATCTTTCTCGGTAAAGTTCTGATCATGAATTTGGTTTTTGACAGTCTGCATCTATCATATTCCAGGGATTCTTGTAAAGTCTTGTGTTTTGTTTATGAGGACTATTAAAAGTTTGTGTGTTTTTTCAGGTAAAACCAGTTCTTGCCAGATTGAAAAACACGCTAGTTATTCTCGGATTATCGCTGATTCTTGTGGTAAACCTCAGTAATTCCCCGATTGCATCGTCTTATAGAACATATAAGGATCCTAGGGACAGATACTCGATGCCGATCCCAGGTGCGTACAATGATGAAACCGCAAGAACCTTCGAACCAGAAGCTTTCTGCGGAGAACCTTCTTCAGATCTTCTTTGAAAAGCTCTTCATCTCTCAACACAGACACAAACAGTTTCTAGTAGCATATATATCTGTACATTCTTGTATAATGTCTCTTGAAATGTGTCATAAATCATATATGATTATACACGTTTCTTAATTCTCCCGTGTGACTAAACTCATGCACTTCACCTATTTGATCCTACCTAATTATTTTCCATATTTACAAATTACTAATTTAAGAATGTATTAGCAATGCTTTTTTGTGCTTCTGGAAGGAACTTTAGTGATCCAATCCGATTAGCTAAAAATTGATTAAGGCAGGTGATAGAAACTTCCGAGTCAAAACACACAAGATTAGTATTAATAACAAACAGAACCTTGTAGAACACAATCAAATTCAAACCCCTTTCTATTAATGTCCAATAGTATCAATAACAATCTTTATATCAAACACCCGAGAGAGCAGGGAGGATCAAAACAAGGCAAAAAGCTGAGAAAATGAAAGCCCTAGTATCATGGTGCCTTGTTTTGCAAGTTATCATTCTACACGTAAACTCAGCTGAAACAGGAGATGTTGATTTCACACTGCTCATAAAGAACGAAATGTACAATTTCAAAAAGCCGGCGGTTTTCTACCGTTGCCAATCGTCAAAGAAAGACCTCGGATGGCACAAATCGCTTCCATCCTCGGAGTTTCAATGGAGCTTCGAGGTTCCTCAGTTTGGTAACGGCGTGAAGATCCACAACTGTGAGTTCCGGTCGCGCATAGGAACAGCAAACATCGAGATCAAGACGGTGTCTACTACAGCGATTCTTTGCGACGGACAAGTATGTAGATACGCGATTAGACGTAACGGGATATATTTCATTGGGTACGAGTTGTATTATCCTTTTGGATGGTTTTTCGAAATGTCGAGGCCCGTCGAGAAGCTTGTTGAGCCGTGGAAGCCTTGGTCACCGCATCAGTTGGAAGCTTTGCGCCGAAGAAAGCACGGTGGTGACTGATTCGAATTTTGATTTTTGAGAGACGACCCTTGGACTACATCAGTATATTATTTAACTAAATGTTTCTATAAGTGATTGGTTATAATGTTAGTTTATGAAATGTGGATTTATATACATTCGAGGAGCTTGGATTTGTGAAAAGAGTCTAGTTTTGTGGGGAGAAGGAGAATGACTTGTTCTTGTTTGTTCCTCCCACACTCGCATGCCATAAATTCATTGTTCATGAAATCCTTAAGGACATATTTATTGTTATTATCTCAATTTTATGTTTCTTTTCTTCTTGACCAATATATGAAGAATAACATCAACACAAAAACGAAAAAGACCTGATGAAATCAATCTGAAGTCAGGTTATATTTATCTCTACAACTTGTATTAGTCTATGGAAAATAGGATCCATATCAGATGAAGAAATGATTGATATCTTCAGTTAAACCCTATCTATCGAATGTTTTTCCATTTGTAATGCTTGCCACATCAGATCTTCAAAGCTTCTTCTCCTCCTCCTCTATTTTGTTTCTGTTTTGTCTTTATTCAAAGCCTTTGACAAGATATTAGGCTTTTCAAGTCTTAACAGATTTTCAAGATGATTATTTTTGGTACAAGTTCTTTGCTTTAAACATCACATTTCTTTCGTCATGACCTGGCAACAACTATTTTTGGTTTGGTTGTCTAAGAAAACTAAAATTAAACTTGGTTTGTTAGTCATCTAACAACAACTAGTAAGATACGAATAAACGGAAAATAAAACTCATCTCACCTAAAACGTCCAAAACCATTACCGTTTTTTTCTGTTATTAGACAATCACTCCCATGTTTATAAACATTTCTCCAATCACAGCTTGATTCAAACCCAAAACAAACATAACCTTTCAAAACAGAACTGTTCAAGAGAGAGAGAACAAATGGGGTTCCGATTAACGACAGCCTTCACGTGGTGCCTTCTCATCGCATCAGCCTGTGTTCCATTCACCACATTAGCAGCAAGGTTCGAGATCAGAAACGAGATCGCCAAATACCCGGGACGAGACAGGCGCCTCTCGGTACAATGTTGGTCGTCTAATAACAAATTAGGCAAGCATGAACTCAGACCGGGCCAATCTAAAAGCTGGTCCTTCACACCAATATTTATCAAGATACCCTTCCTCTACACATACTTCCAGTGCACCTTCTTCACCGCTTTCGGCTCGCCTGATGGTCAGACCACTCCGGTTTTCGCCGGGGAGAGGAATTTCAGGTGGCAATGCGATAACATAGAGGAGGAAGAGTGCATTTGGGTGGTGAAGAGAGATGGTCTCTTCCTAAGGAAGATCTTAAAAGACAATCAAGGCCAGAGGATCTATGAAGACAATTTGAAGCTGTCTTGGATTGGCGGTACTAACTACCACCCTGTTGAAGAGGAAACATAATCTTTAACACTTAACCATGTCATGTTAAATTTATACTTTTTGTGTGTGTTCATGATACGGAGAATTTAGAAAAGTTAAGAAAGAAATAAAACATCTTTTGTTTCTTCTCGTTATGTAAAGTCAGCAAATTTGAGATCAAACCACAATCCACAATCAATTCCAACAGAGGAACGAGGATCAAACCACAATCCACAATCTAGTGTTTGTTTTAAGCTCCATATTTTGGGGCCTTCCAAAGTTTGAATGCAACTTCGTGTATGAACCGGTCAGCTGGTATAACAAGATTTCCACACAGCTACATTGAGAAAACAGAACAAAACAACAAAATCTTAGAATCAGACAAGCCATGCGGTAATATCACATTGTAGCTTGCATCAAAGTAGAAACTTTTACCTTTTGGAGAGCTTCAAATGATAATGTATCAACTAAGTCTTTCCGGGTCACCGCGTGCTGCCACTGAGCTACCAACATAGGACAGTAGTCTCTGCAATATTGCAGTAATAATGACCAAACCCGTCAAGAACGCAGTGATAGCTTCAGAAAAGTTTCATTTGGTAAAAAAGTCGAATCTCTTACCGAACATCATCCCGAGTCTTTTCACCTCGCATGGTGTAGCTCTGACGGGGGACAAGTCCTGCAAATGCCGGGTTAATGCCTTCTTCTTGTGGAGTCTTGACAGGAAAGACTGAAACATCTTTGTCGGTGACAGAACCATAGCTAAGAACAAGAGAGAGATGCAAGCGAGATACAATTTCTGAACCTGGTTGAGCCATTCT
This sequence comes from Microthlaspi erraticum, assembly GCA_902728155.2. Lineage (NCBI taxonomy): Eukaryota > Viridiplantae > Streptophyta > Magnoliopsida > Brassicales > Brassicaceae > Microthlaspi > Microthlaspi erraticum. The sequence goes on along the minus strand of CACVBM020001218.1, from coordinate 251,027 downwards.
AATAATACTACCAACCAAAGAGTCGATATTACGCACGCCTTTGTGTTCATCAACCCCTATATGCACAAAAACAGAGTCGTATAGGCTCACATCCAAGCACTTTCCTCCCTCAAATCCAAGCAGCCTTAGTAACTCAGATGCTGTGGCATCAGAAGGAACTGTATCACTCTTTTGGCATAATTCGCAGAGTCGTAACACATCTAAGCCAATCAGTTTTCCAAAAGAAGTCAGAGCAGAACTGTCTGTTACTAAAGCAGCCTTGAGTCCCATAAACCTGCACCATAGTATTTGTGTCAGTGACACTAATGTAACAACTACAGGCTAGTGATTTCGAAAAGAGTATAAAAGTATAAGAGATGAGAGAAATTGCAAACCTTTCAGCCAAAGTTGAGATTTCATTTTCACCTGCCTTAGCTTTTAGTCCACTCTGTTACAAATCATGGAGTGTTAACCTCTACTATCATGAATAAAAGCTATGTATCAAATCAATATACACTCAGATTGTTAATTGTGCGTGTGTGAAGAACCTCACAGCTAGTTTATAAGCTTCGGATGCATCAAGCAAGTGGGCGAATTCTCGAACTACCCTTTCGTTCTCAGTTTCTGCAAAATGAAGAACACCAGAGTGAATTTCCGGTAGCGGAAATGCCAAATGCAACACAAAATATGTAATTCATAATCTTCGATTCTTAAGCAATTGGGTCAAATTCTGCTGAGTCAAATCCAAATGCAGTTTCGCATTCCGTATCGGATTGTTTCGGTCTCTAACCCAACGGATCCAAAGTGCCTCACGAATTCAATTGATCTCAGGCCGGCATGACCCGGTTCAATTATGATCCACACTAGTCGCAATCATGAAGTTCCACTAAAGGGGAAGAGATCAACTAGCGATGGTGACCGGAATTGTTGACGAATCAACGAAAAGTAACCGAATTTATGAAGAGAGAGAGAGACCTGGAGGTGCATGAGGAAGGCTCAGGAAGCCACAGCTAGCTACGGAAGCGAGAGAATGGATGTGGCTGTTCGACGGGTCGACGAATCGGGCCAACCCATCACCGTACAAAACAAGTGCTCTGCTTGGTTTGTCCGCCATTCTTCTCAAATGACGATGATGGAATATGGATTCTGGGAAAAAAAGAGAGGGGAATGTTAATATATCTATTTTTCTGGGTAAATTCTGTTCTTGTCACGATCGATCTTTTGTAAATTATAAGCTACCTTATAAAGAAGAAAATCAATCTCGTAAATATAAAATTATAAAGACCAAAAATATATAATAATGTTATGTAAGTCGATTTCCAAATAAAAATATGAAGATACATTATGTAAGATGTTGTTGGTTGTCGTAATGAAAACCAGAAAACCCATTATTTATGAGCCACATGGTGCACTTGTATAATGCAAAGAAACAACACAAACATCCCATATTAACTTATTTTAATACATGAAGATAATAATTAATGATGATCTAATCGCATCATCTTGTGTAGAGAGAGTACTATGGAGTATGGACTAGTTTGTTGACCATTGGATTAGCACAATCTTCTCTTCCCACTGTCCCTCTCTCTCATCTCACTTGCTCCACTGTGGATCCACGACTAACCAACCACTCGCGACGGTGTTTAAACCGGTTCCGGTTCTGCTTCCCCTGCGTTAGACTGAGGGCCGGTTTATTCCAGATTCAGTTCGAGCTGCCATGGTGGAAGGAGGAGGAAGAGGAGGAAGAAGAAGATCCTTTGAAGTCGCTCTCCTCTTACTTTCCCTCTTCCTCTGTTTCTCCGTCTCGTCTCCCCGCGCTCTCCCTGATTCGGATCTGTTAGACGAAACCGCCGGAAACTCCTCCGACGCATCTCTCAACGCTTCTGCGCTTGTTAAACCCAAGGAAGGTAGCTTCGCCGACATCATCGATCGCGCTCTCGAAAAGGAGTTCAACGAAAGCGACCAGATTGAAGGTATTCTCTCTCTCTCTCTCCGTATCTGAGAATCAGGAAGTTGAAATGGCCATGGAAACTGGAATTGATCCAAGCAATTCATTACGTGTTTTTGAAAAATTCTTTTTTAGTCTTCATTTTCACATACTATCACTTTTTTTTTTCTCCACTCGTGTTTGATTAATTCATCTAATTCATGAGTTAGATCTTGAATTGGATCCGTGATCCATGAATGATTCGGGACTTAGATTGATCACAATGTGGGTAATAGTATGCTCTTCTGGATCGAGAATAACCGCATAACGAGATTTGTTTCCTGAAATGGATTAGTGTTTGTCTTCTTCGTCTTTACTTTTACTGGCGAACTTTGTCTTTTATCTAATTTTGTGGTTATGTGATTGATGACAGTGGCTGATCCTGGAAGCTTTAACAACAGTGTAGCTGGACAACAGGTTGGTAATCATCAGTGGCTCATGTGTCATTTCCTCATTTTTACATGCAATTTTGGGAACGAATTTTCCAGGAAATTCTAGCAATTTCAAAATCCCTCTTTTATGTCTTTTGTTTGGAGTTATCGTAAAGGCTTGCTTTTGAGTATCTGAATGTGAGCTTGGTTCTTGTACCTTTGTGGTGATCAGGCTGTTCTGGAAACTGTAGCAAGAGTAAAGTCAACAAAGAAGAATGAGACTAAAGAGGACAAGTACGCTATTCAATTCTAGTTATATGACCTTCTATAATGCTGTAGAGTTGAAGACCTATTAAGCGTTATTCTGATTTTCCTTTTAGGCGGTTTCAACTCCATGATGTTTTCAACTTGGACAATGATAACAGAGCTGAGGACACTCCAACTCTTATTGATCGAAAGGTAAGCTTTCGCACAGGAAGTCAGAGTTTGGATTTTGTTGTGTATTTGTTCTTACGTGGCAGTTTTGGTGTTGTGTCAGGACAATGTCTTCATCATATCCAATTTCAAATCCAAGTATCCAGTATTGCAGCTAGACTTGAGGTAAGATCCTTAAGTTAATAGTTTCTTTTAGACATGAAGTTCTGAACTTCTCATCTGATTTGTGCTTTTTATGGCATGTAGACTGATATCAGACCTGGTGGTTGTAATCGTATCTGCTACTTGCGGTGGTATCGCCTTTGCTTGTGCTGGACAGCCGGTCTGATTTTCGTGCTACTCTTAGTCTCTGTCATTTTACATTTAGGTTACAGTATGACGTATTGGTCTTTTGATTATTGAGGATCATTCTGTGCTTATTCAGGTGATAACTGGATATTTGCTAGCAGGATCTATCATTGGGCCTGGAGGATTTAACTTCATCAGTGAGATGGTCCAGGTATGCTATATGTTTGACAGATTCCTTTTTAAGGTCACCATTATGTGATCTTACATGTAGTTTTTGCGCTTTCATTCTGATATGGGTACTCATGTAGGTTGAAACAGTTGCCCAGTTTGGTGTGGTATTTCTGCTCTTCGCATTGGGTCTAGAGTTCTCCACTGCTAAGGTGAGATCAACGTCTTTGATTTGCTTAGTGTTGATTTGAAATGTTAATGTAACAAACTCTTGACCACTTTCCCTCTTGCTATGTAGCTTCGAGTTGTTAGATCAGTTGCTGTTCTGGGAGGCCTTCTACAAATTCTTCTTTTTATGTTCTTGTGCGGAGTCACAGTGTCGGTGCGTCATCCTTTCATCAGTGGTTCTTGAAAATTTTCTCTGCTTTCTTGTTTACTCGTGGACAAATGGATAAGCCACATTTAGTTTATTTAGCTTAAGGTGTCGTGTCTTTGAAAGTTGGACACTTGTTATTAAAAGTATACACCCTAAATCTTCTGCAGTTATACTCTCTGTGACATGTGTACTTGGTCTTGTTTGCAGTTATGTGGTGGTAAACATTCGGAAGGGGTATTTGTAGGAGCATTTTTGTCAATGTCATCAACTGCTGTGGTAATTTCAGTGAATTCTATATTTCTTATCTAACCATTTCTGTTAGCAGACTTTGTTGGTTTTATGCTCATCATGCGTTTCTGCCTTGAAACTATAGGTGCTGAAGTTTCTCATGGAAAAAAATTCAACTAATTCTCTTCATGGCCAAGTCACAATTGGAACCCTTATTCTTCAGGTATCTGATTTACTTTTCATCAGCATATGATATCCATTGTCTTTCTAGATTGTATAGTGTTATGGCAGTCAAACAATGTCCTTTAATTGTAGAGTTCCTTTTCAAATTATTTGGAGTTTTGATTTTAGCTTTTGTTTTCTAGGACTGTGCTGTGGGTTTGCTGTTTGCTTTGCTTCCAGTTCTTGGGGGAAATTCTGGCATTGTTGACGGAATGTTGTCAATGGCAAAAGTGTAAGCAAAGACTAATAGAGTTTTTGTTCCTAAGGCGCATTCTAAAGAATTGATGTTAATCATGCCTTTTTCCCCCTTTGTACAGAGCGGTTATTTTGCTTTCGTTTTTGGCTGTTTTGACAATATTATCACGGACATGTATTCCTTGGTTGCTAAAGTTAATGGTCAGCTTATCGTCACAGGTACATAATGTTCCTCTCAAGGTTATCTTTCCTATCCTCTGGTCCAACGAAATTGATCTTTTTTATTAACCTGTTTTTTTTTTTTTTTCTCTTTATTAATCAGACAAATGAACTTTATCAGTTAGCCACTGTTGCGTTTTGTCTACTTGTAGCCTGGGTGAGTCCTACTTTTCCTTCCTCTTCCTCATGTTCTTCCTAACTAGTATCCATCTTACATAACGTGTTCATCAAAACTATCATATGTGGATTCCTTCCCCTATCTGCTGCTATATGAGAACTGTTTTCTGTTAGCATGTTTGTCTGATTGGTCTTTTATGTTTTCAGTGTAGTGATAAGCTGGGATTAAGTCTTGAACTGGGCTCTTTTGCCGCGGGGGTCATGATATCAACTACTGATCTCGCTGAACATACATTGGAGCAAGTAGGTTTTGACCACTTATTATTACCAAAAAGACTTTACTGTTCAGTCTGACTATAATCCTTTGCATTTTACTGCAGATCGAACCCATCCGTAATTTGTTTGCTGCTCTTTTCCTAGCCAGCATTGGGATGTTGATTAATGTCCATTTTCTGTGGACGCATGTGGATATACTGTTAGCCTCGGTGATATTAGTAATTATCATAAAGACAACTATAGTCACAACAGTTGTCAAGGGATTTGGATACAACAACAAAACGGCCCTTCTGGTAAAAAGATTGTTACTTATAAATTGCGTGTGATCGTGTTTGGAACTATGTGCTTTACAAATCCTAGTTAAATTGATTTGCAGGTTGGAATATCTCTGGCTCAGATAGGGGAATTTGCCTTTGTGCTTCTTAGTCGTGCCTCAAATCTTCACCTCATCGAAGTAAGTAACACAACTGCTCCTCAATGGATCCTTTAATAAGGTGGTATTTGAAGAAAGAAACTTAAAGTCATGAAAATTCTCAGGGGAAACTCTACTTGCTTCTTCTTGGGACAACCGCTCTTAGCCTGGTATGATCAGATCATTTCACTTCCTCCTCTTATATGTGTTTAAGTAGCTGAGTTTGTTTTGGTTTGGTTTGGATAGGTCACAACACCTCTTGTTTTCAAAGTGATACCTGCAGTGGTGCACCTTGGAGTACTGTTGAGATGGTTTGCTCCGGAGAGTTCCATAGAGGTAAGTTTGAATTTGTTTTGTTTTTGGTTGGTCTCGAGCTTCTTTCTTCATTTATGTAATAAACTAAACAAACTAAAGAAAGCTTTGGTTTTGAGCAGAAAGGAGAAGTTGTAAGATCAGAAAGCGGTAAACAACGGATGATTCTTATGTCACGCCAATCCCACAGCTCCTAAAACCACAATGGTTCTTAATCAAGTGAAGTTTGGTACACCAATTTTGACCAACATGTGGAAAAAGAAGAAGATCAAGATTTTTAAACACTAACATTGTTTGTTTCCAGGGAGTAACTAACACCTCTGCCTTTATTCCCCAAACCCCATTTGTTTCCCTTGTAATTAGTATTTCTCTCTTTCATTGATGTAATTTGCAATTAAAATTTAATTCATATTTCTGTCATGAAACAGGTTGGGATTTTTCTTTTGTAATATAATATTCTGCATTTTTTGGGAAATGGTCGTTATTTCAACTGTAATCGGCAATACTGCATAACTCAAAATCAACGTTGCGATGTTGTTGACTAGTGAATACCATCGTACGCTTCTCAAGAAACGCACACGTTTGCCTCTCTTTCCTAAGATTTCTTTTTTATAAATACACATAACACATAAGCTTTGTTATAATATAACTTGTGCTACGAGTTTCATATATTGTGGCAAAAGTTGCTTCTGGCCAATGTTTTACTTGCCTTGATCACTCTTGGCTCAGACCATAACCAAAATATAATGAGAATTTATTTTCCTTAAATAATAATTCAACCGAATGTACAAAACAACAACAGCTACCAGTACCACAAAAAGAAGACAATTTCAAAGAATCAAAATATAACATCTGTAATCTCTACCATATATCAATCCCTTCCCCATCCCATTCTTTTCACTCTTCTTCTTCTCCCACTCTCTATCTCTCTCTCTCTATATATAAAGATGATCAATCAAATATATCTGTATATATCTACAGCTTGAATCATAGCAGAAGAGCACTTCCAGCTCCGACGATGGCGATTTTTAGGAGATAATGATGCTACAGGGCGAGGCGTGTCTTAATTGGCTTCAACTTGAGGCCCATGTTTTCAGGGGAGAGAAGCTCAGGGGAGATTCGAGTTGGGCTCAAAGGACTTCTTGGACTCACGCTCTGTGTAGGACGATACAAGCCATATCCCATCATAAAGTACTCCATTGGTATTACCATTGCCTGTGGCTGTTCTTCACTCACCAACGACCCACTTCCTTGCACCTGTTTGTTTAATATATCCACCAATTTAAAGCTAATGATTTATTTCTATTCACCTTTTATAACAAAACAAAAAAAACAGAAAACAGAATAAAGCTTGTTTGTGTCAGAGAAAAGAGGGAGTTTAAATTTATGGTGGTACCTCGACTAATGCGCCGTATCGTCGGTCTAGTTTTGTTGTCATGTGAACGGCCTCCGAGTGGTACGCAGAGTTCTCACCAATGAATATTAAAGTTCTGCATTGCAATTTCCTTAACCCTTCGCTAAGATCCACTCTCCTATTTCCAACCAAAACCGAAAAACATTAATACTGTAAAGTGGAAACAAATGGAAATGAAATCAAACAGAGAGTAGAGAGAGTTGCTTTACCCGTTTATTGCCTCAAGGAATCTCCATACATTTGTACTCTGCCGCTCACAAAGTAACTGCACAGTGAAAGATTAAAGAACATATAACATGTAAGTTTTTCGGAACAATAACGTTCAAGTATCACAGAACTACAAGAAAAAGAGAAGAAATTTTGTTTTACTAACTCTTCTGCATTCTTGAACAATATCCGATTCTGGAACTTGAGCATTACCACGAACTTCCTACGATAACATATGTCAAACCTTATCAATTACAAGAAAAGTTTGAAACCAAAACCATAATTGTTTGGATATAAGTAGGTGGCACATGAGAGTATACCTTGCTGAAGTACCGTTTTAGCAACAATTCCTTAACCACTCCACACATGCCATAGTAGTATAGTAAATTAGACATAACCTGCATAAATTATGGAACGTCCGGTATGATAATTACATATGAAAGCAAGAACCACACGTAAGAAAAACAAAAGAAGATATATTTGTGAGAAAAAAACCTTGTTGCACAACCATTCTGACCAAGAAGGAGCTTGGCACAGTGGAGAGACGAGTATTAACCCCAGAACTCTCTGCCTGTACTTCATCTGTAATAATTTAAGTTAAAAAAGTGAATAATCAAGTTGAGTGAAGTGTAAGAGAGGTATTGTTACTGTATAGATCACAAATGCTTACAGCAAATAAGGTCAGAATGTATGCTCCTGCTGTGACACCCATACACATTACAGCACCAAGTCTGGATAAAAGCCAATAAGCCATAAAGAAATTGGTAAGACAACGGTATAACAAGAATATATAGGCAGCTTAATGAAATGGCTTCTTACCCGAAAAAGTTAAGAACCTCGACTATCTGGTCTGCCAAGTCATCAGCTGAGAGCAAAGGAGTATCAACACTGATCAATGGAGCTCCCAACTGCAATGATTCTTGAAGAAAACGATGTAATAAGGGATATGAATTGCATCACCAACAAGGGAATGTCATAGCGGTTAACAACCAGAAACCCTACAAAGTTGTGTAAATGATCAGAGACTTCAGTTACCAACCTCATGGCCAATAGGACTGATGTGATATATGCAAAAGTTGTGGAGCAACAAGGAGCTAGCTTCTGGACAAAACAACAATCCTTGAAAACAGAACATATCTGCACAAGACCAAATGTGAAATATTATACAAACAAGCACCAATTTCAAAAGAAGCATTGCGTTTTCTAATCATATTAATAAACTACTGAGATTAAAGAAGATGCTTACAATTAAGAGCTACATCAGGATAAGTGATAAGAGCTGGTTTATCAGGATCTCCACAAACGGCAACACAAACCGGGCCATAAGTAGTCTCCACAAGGTGTTCCTATCAAACAAAACAAAACAAAAAGTATAATTTAATTCAGTAACCAATTATTACTCTATGAAAATAAATGAAAAGGTGGTAAAAAGAACATGCATAGATTTGGACCACACCTAAAACTTTCACTTCCCTTTAGAAACCAAACAACAAAAAGAGTACCAAAGTTTCCCAATAAAATCATATACGAATAATGAGTAAACAAGAAACGGTCAAACAAAAGGGATCATTAAATTTTAGCCATAATCAGAAGAACCATAACTTCATTATCAGAATAACAAGAAGAACAAAAATTATTCCTTAAAATCAATGAGAAAACGAATGTGAATAAAATTCAAGAGTTATATAATTGCAATGATCTAGTTGAACAAGAATTGGATGAAATACACATGTTCCAAATTCAAGGTGTCAAATTTTGAGCCATGAAATGGAGAAAGATAATGAAAAACAGAACGTACAAATCTCAGAAACCTCCAAGAATCAACCGCAAAGAAAAATCGACAACACATTTCGTAGTTTTGGATATATTACCGACACGAAAGCATCATTCCAATTTCATAGAGACATGAAAATTTCCCAGCATTGTTTTATTACAAACGAAAACGATTACAGAAATTGCTAAAACCACTTATCATCATCATAATCATACTACAGCAGAAAAATCATAAAGAGCAGATTCCAGATAAATCATGAATTTTCATGAATAAAGCAGCTCAAAGAAGAATGCAGAAAGCAAAAAAAAGAAGAAAAAAGTACCATTTCTGTTCTTCCCGAAAATTCTTACTAAAAACAAACAAAATCCTTAAAACTCTTGCGATAATTTACCTGTCCTCCAAGAGACAATGCCTCTATATCAATGGAGACAGAATCGCTCGAATCCGCCATCTCTTTCTCTCTCCTCTTATATATAATTTCAAAAAAAATGTTACAGCAGAGTATTATCTTTCCATGGCCTTCTCTCTCTCTCTCTGTATATATCTCTTCTCTCACAAAACGATGGCTGTCTTCGTTTTTTTCTGTTTATAAATAGAAGACGACTTGTGACTTTAAAAAAAAAATTGAAAAATGAAACCAGCTCGACTCGTTAACGCGACCCGTACTGAGTCACCGACGGTCGACTCGGTTTAATGTAGGACCTGCGAAAAATAATCACAAGGCTTAACTATATACTCTGATCAAACTTAACCTTGGTTAAGGGACCGACAGTTTTTTTATTTTTCTAACCTTTACATTCTCAATCCCCTTAATTTCTTAATCATTCAAATTGACGCCACGTTCTTTATAATCGACTATTGTATAACCCAAAAACGTGTCGGCACCTTCATTTTTCTTTTTTCCACTTTTTTTTATTTTGCTTTTCATCTTTTCAAACAAGGTTCTTAATTTTATACATTGACGGATTGACCCCCAAAAAATGACGCTGCTTCATTCCTATAATCTTTTATATAAAAAACATTAAAAGCACTGAACCAAGAATTCAAATTGAAATTTTCTATTTAATTTGAAATATACATGTATAAATAATAAATATACAAAAGCTTGCCCATTATGAGGTTCTTATTGAATTTTTGAATATAGTACAGGGAGAATAGTGATACATAAATAGTACAGGGGCCAAAATGAAGGAATAACTTTGTCGAAAAGGAAAGAAAGTCCGCGCGTACTGTTGACTTTAAGACCAAATGGTTTAGACGGGACACGGAGAATCCTCAGCCGTCCGATTTTAACTTATTTTGTCATCTTCCCAATATTAGTCTCCTCCCCGTTCTAAAAATATGAACACCGTGTGGTTTCGTATAGCAAAAAACGGGGCCCATTGCACGGAGAGTGAGAACACACATGTCGTTTTCTTGTCGAGTTGGTATGTGTCATCGGCACCCAACAAGAGCGTAAAAACCATAAGTCCCTTTTGCTTAATTATAAATCCCTCCAAAACTTTCATTTTCTTAATCATAATTCACTTTATTATATGCTCCATAGGAGTGAGGACCATATTCGAGCCTCGTAATTAAATTGACCGTGACATGAAAATAGATACAAACAAAGACATTGATATCAGTTTCTAAAATTTATGGTGTTTCCAGCTTTTATAATTGCGGAAATTATTTTTCGTCAAAGGAAGAAGTGACCTCTTTCAACAAAGTGAATCAGCTTCGTTTGGTCTAACTTTTTTTTTTCTTCGACACTTATGACATGATTTGATTAAGTACGTGTTCATAATCTTTATTAGCAATATTCTAACTTTGTAAATCATGGTATAGTTAAATTTCCTTGATTTATCAAACGTGTATTAATTTGAATGGTTGAATAAGTAATGACAAACTCGATGGAATATTCTCAATCTATCTGCAATATTATGTTGTGCTATATATTCATGTTTTCACATTGTATATGATTGGTCACAATGCAACAAGCCAACAACGCATTTAACAAACGGGAGATGAATTCAAAAGGAAAACTCACTAGTCAGCGAATAATTGTACCAATATAATATTTTGTTGAGTACTACCAAAGTAATAATTACACATTACACCATCAGCGTCTTCACCAGCTTCTGTTTTCAGTTTATTTTGTATCCTATGTTTTTCATGGAAATATTTTAATGATTAACCACCAACCACGTTTCTTAATCTTTACATTTAGGATTCGGTTTCTCATATGTATGCCTCATGATTCTTGGAATTTAAGTTGATTATTTATGGAGTTTTGCATTTCGATCTATCATATCAGTCACGCTGTGATAATGTGATTAATTTATATATTCTTAGTAATATGCCAGACAGTTTCCTTGCATATGCATGAATCATATGATAAAAAGTTTTTGAGGAACAATTTTTTTTTAAATTTAAAATGGTGGGGAGACTTCCAATTTCATTTAAGGCTATTTGAATTTGTATTTTATTTAAAATGATAAACCATGCGGTGGTTGTTTGATGATCAATTAAGTGATAACAGTAACTGTTTCCCTAATGTCTGAATAAATGTGGGCACGTGTGACGCCATTACTCAGCTTTATAGCTTAGCGTTTGGCTAATAAAATTATGAAAATAAAATATTTATTTGCTGTCTCCATCTCGCCACCATCACTCATCAATCTAATATACGAATCTTCTCATCATATAGATATGCCTATACACGAATCTTCGCCGACAATATTTATGTAGTAAATATGTGTAGAATGTAGATACGTCCACACGCAGAAAGAAGCATACTATTTTGTAGTTTAAAAATTTTAGCACCAAAAAGGCATATAAAAGAGTATCCACATTGAAAAGTTACATTTGGTTTGTTTCTTACATAAAATAGTGACATTTCTTTGCTTTTAATCCAATTCATTACATCACGTCTTGACGTCTACTGCCTTGTATGGAAGTTGTTGCAAAGATCAACTACGTGTCCATCTATGGAAACTTCCATTACTTCAAGTATAAACCATAAAGTAAACGAATTTTGAATCATCCATGCTCTTGTTCGAATTGAATCCAACAATTGTATAATTTTAGAACATTCCTCCGATAGAAAACAAACCAATGAATGATACATCATCTTTGAAAGTTGAATATTACTGCTGGGATAAAATAGCCATAAAAAAGGTTCTCATAAAAGGATCAAACCAAGGCCCATTAAGGCTTTAACAGAGCAGTGATGAAATAAGAAAACTCGTGAATAAAACTCTTTGTCATCTCATCTGTATGATCCAGATTCTAAAGTCCAAAGACTCCAAACCACAACAAAATCTGATTTTTATGAAGTTTCTAGTAGGAGTCCATAGATTTAAACTTATTTCTCTCTTTCTTTGTTCAAGAACCTCTCATTTGATACAAATTGCTCAGCCAAAAACTTTAAATGTACTATTAACTTTTTGATGCTGGAGATGGACGAGGATTCAAACCTGCCACTGATCCTGAAGGACTTTCAAGAGTTTACGATAAGAAGATTCTAAATAGTTACAACGTGGATCTTGTTATAATCTCTAGAGTCTAGACAACAATTACTTCAGCAGCATTCTTACATTATAAAGATTTTCTACAAATGGATCATCAGTGCTCATAGCTCCATGTCTGAAACTTCAACCTCAGTCCCATTCACCAAACCATCCGAGAAGACAAAAGGTTGAAACTTGGTGTTGTGCCTATATTTGAAGAGCTTCCCTTTCGTTTCCCCCTCCTTGTCAAGCCTCTCTTCTTTACGCTTTCTTGTGCCGCTGCTGAGAATAGAGATAGATGACACAACCTGATCATCAGCCATGTCTGCATCTTGATCAAACTCCTCTTGTTGTTCCACCAATGTGGCTTCGAGGCTGAGATCTGGTCTTGACCTGTGAATCACAGTTTTGGCATAGTTTTTGGAATGGTCACAGTCGAAAACCCTTAGTCCTTGCTCTTCAAGAGATACAAGCCATTCTGAAGATCAGGTTTTTGTACAATGGGTTAGTCAAGAGAGACATTACAGCTATATGATTAGAGATAAAGAAAACAATTTACCGATGATGGATGCTGGCGTCGAGTCTAACAGTGTGTCTGCATCACTAATCACTTCACCTTGACTGATTACCCAATTGATCAAGTGACAAGGAATACGTGAATCAGAGAACATGTTCATGTACCTGCTGATTTCCTCTTGATCTTTATTTCTCCTGTGTCATTGTTTGGAGCATCAAGCAAAACAATTTCAAGTAACCGGGGGCAATTACTTCTTATAGTTAATAACTATAGGCATATTACCTTAGAGAAGTCATAGCATTGTCAAAAAGAAATAACCAGTTGATAGCAATGTTCTTCAAGTGTAAACCTCTTTCTAAAGTTCCATTTCCAGAGTTGAGGAATAGCTTCTCCACCGATTCAATCACAGCTTCTGTTACAATTTCCGTTAAAGTAGCTTCATCCTCTTGACCCTGAAAGATTAAAAAGCTTCCCATGAAAAAACAGCTCAACACATTTGATAAATGAGGAACATTTCATCCTGAAACTTTCATGTGACCCAGAGAAAGAACACTAAACAGTAGAAACGAAGTTTAGCTAAAGAACTAACCAGTAGTGAAGTTAAATGCAAGCATGGCTCCAGCAACAGCATCTTGAGAATCACATCTGTAACGAAATCAAGAAAAGTAGAAAACATCACATACATAATTGAAAACTAAACCAATTGATTGAGAATATCCGGAAAACTTATTGCTTCTCACCAAAAAAGTAGCAACTGTGGAACTCAGAAATCATCTGAAGCACAGATTCCCGGAGATTCTTTCTCAGCTCGGATCTACTTAACTCCGAATCAAATCTCAACCATAAACTGAGCAAGAAAACCTGAGAAGCTACGATTCCAGCTAAGTAACCAACGCTACAGGACTCAGAATCCATTTCCTGACGCAGTCTTTCACTTACAAATGGCATGAAGATCTCCAAACAATCCTCCACTCTACAATCCTCTTCCACTTCATCCACAATCCAAACTCGAGCCAAATCAGAAAAACTAAACCCTGAGACCATTAACAAATCTTCTTCATCCCCTGGATCCTCGACACAGTACATGCTAACGTAGCTTACGATATCATCTACCAAGCTCAAAGCGTCTTTTCTCCTAGTGTTAACTAAACGACTCAACTGGTAAACGAGAGGAGATAACAGAGCTACCCTCTTTGCGCCGGAAAATGAATCGGAAAAGGAAACGGGGAAAGAGAGTAGCAGCTGGAAGAAGCTCGAAGTTAACCCAACGGAATCGCCTTGAAAATCTAGTTTCGAGGAGTGGAATCTGATCGCGGAGTAGAACCAGACGAGCTCAAGAGGTGGCTCGGGAAGATCGTGAAGGACGCGAGTGAAGATGGAGTCGAAATCGGAGAAATGGGTTCGTCCTCTCCGATACTGAGCCAAGAGCTGCTTGATTGAGTCGCTGAGAAGCGGTTTCAGAAATCCAAGGTCGCTCTGAGACCTGGGTTTGCAAATCGGAGGTTGCATTTTCCTTTTCTGATGTCAGAGAACGAAGAAGGAATTTGAATTTGAATTTGGGAAGTTGAAGGAAATAGAGAAACCCTATCAAAATTCAAAGAAAAGGCACGTATAAAGAGAGGGAATCGGAAGCCTGAATTATAAATTGAAATAGTCCAAAAACTATAATTTGATAAAATTGATCGATAACTATGAAAATGAGAGAAAATGATTAAAAAAAATATAAATTAATATAAATAGTTCTCCACCTGTTTTTAGTAAATGTGATTAAAGAGTCGCCTGGTTATCACAACTCCACGAAGAGAAGAAAAAAAAAACTCAGAGAGACACAATCAATCCAATGGCAATGATAACGCGCAACACCGCCACGCGCCTCCCTCTCCTCCTCCAAGCTCAACGCGCCGTCGCGGTCTCTCACCTACACACATCTCTTCCCGCTCTCTCGGCCTCGACATCGCCGGCTTCCTACACCAGACCGGGTCCTCCTTCGACCTCCGCTCCACCGCCAGGTCTCTCCAAGGCGGCGGAGTTTGTGATCTCCAAGGTCGATGATCTCATGAACTGGGCTCGTAGGGGATCGATCTGGCCTATGACCTTCGGACTCGCCTGCTGCGCCGTGGAGATGATGCATACCGGTGCTGCTCGTTACGATCTCGACCGATTCGGTATCATTTTCAGGCCTAGTCCTCGTCAGTCCGATTGTATGATTGTTGCCGGGACGCTTACCAACAAGATGGCTCCGGCTCTTCGCAAGTACGCCTCTCTACCTTTCCAATGGAATAATTGGCTGATTTATATCCTCGGATCTCAGATATACTTTCCTCTTGATTTAGGTTTAGGAGATTATTACTAGGGATTTCGGTTGGAAATTTCTCTTTCTCGGCGATTTAGGGTTCATGTATTTTGATCTCTTGCTAGGTCTGTGTCAAATTGAGAAAAAAATTGAGAATTTCTCTATAAATCCACTGTCTAGCGCAGATTTCCTGGAAATTTTGGTTCGAATTCATGAACTTGGGAGAAATTTAGTATTCAAGAATGAAGAGTAGGTATATTACGCAGGAGTACATTCTCTTCACATGTAACATTTGTGCTTGTCTTTTGTGGGGATATGGGGATTTTAGATTATCTAGCTTGGTGTTCATCAGGGAAACATGTCTTTGTATCCTCTCAGCTATCATGATTGGAATTATCAAACTTGGTCTCTCTTGTATCCTTAGAGGTTAAAGACACCATTGTTACAATGTTTTCTTGTAGCTCCTTCTGTCGACTGATTAGGATCTTGCATCATGACTTTGCTTCATTGTCCTTGAGCCCTGATGTCCATTTTTGTTGTTATGGTACATGGATATCTGACGCACTTATTCATATATTCCTAAGTGAATTGATGTCCATTTTTGTTGTTATGGTACATGGATACAGAGCTTTCGATATAGTAGTCCATAGATATATGTTCTGAAATCAGTCTTGATCTGGTAGGATTGAGAGACGTTGTATATGCGGATTTTAAAGCTTTTGTTCTTGATTATCCTGTTTAAAGTTCAAACTTCTAATGTCAGAGTTTTTTGAACCAAATGACAGGGTTTATGATCAAATGCCAGAACCAAGGTGGGTGATTTCAATGGGAAGCTGTGCCAATGGAGGTGGATACTATCACTACTCCTACTCGGTGGTTCGAGGCTGTGACAGAATTGTGCCAGTCGACATTTACGTCCCTGGGTGTCCTCCAACCGCTGAGGCTCTGCTCTATGGACTCCTCCAGCTTCAGAAGAAAATCAACAGGCGCAAGGATTTCTTGCATTGGTGGAACAAGTGAATCTCTTCAAGAGAGTTTTTTCAGAGATTTTTACCAAAAGTTTGGGATAATAAAAATGTGGACGTTTCATTGCATGTTTCTTTGTGATGGAGATGCCATGTAAAGGAGTGTTGTTTCTTCTAAAGTTTGTTTGTCGAAACTTAATAAACTTAAAATGTTTTTGTATGAGTTTATCAGCTAGATGCTGACTATTGCTATATACAGTATGTCTTTGAAATTGTATGAAACACAAGATTGCCGTTGTTTCTAATTCGTCTTGTTTGTATATATCATAAAACTCGTGGCAACTGGCTAGAAAGAAAAATGTATTTTTCTCATTAAACTTGAACAAAGACAAGAAGCAAAATTTAACAAACTGAGATCCATTTTCACCAGACAAAGTTAATCACTTTGCACCGTTTAAAATAAACCTTCAAAACTGGTTAAAACAAAAAAGAAGAGAATCTAAAAGCAGCAACTGCAGTCAAAGGGACAAAGAGGAGTACCACCAGCATAAGCCTTGTTGAAGCCAAGCTCATCTTCAGTGTACACTGGTAAACCGTCTTCGGTTCTCTTCCTGACTCGGGTTCTCGGGTTCTTGTTGAGCCCTTCACGCTCCTTCCTCTTCCTCTTCCTGTTCTTCCTTGCTATCTCAATTTTGGTCTCTTCCTTGTTGGTGTTTTCGAGCTCTGGCTTCTTCTTCTTTCTCCCACCAAAGATGTCATCGATCTCTTTCCCTAGTTTCCCAGGTTTTTGAACTGGTTTAGCTTCTTCTACTGCAGGTTTGTCTACTTGTTTTGATGGCTTCTTCGAGGAGCTACGACTGCTCTTCTTCTTAAGCATTTGAACTGGTTTAGCTTCATCCATTGCAGGTTTGTCTACTTGTTTCGATGGCTTCTTCAAGGAGCTACTACTGCTTTTCTTCTTAGGCATTGGAACTGGTTTAGCTTCATCTATTGCAGATTTCTCTGCTTGTTGTGATGGCTTCTTCAAGGAGCTACTACTCCTCTTCTTCTTAGGCATTTGAGCACTCCCAAGAGACATTCTTCAACTACACAACTTTACCTTCTCACTGCAGTTTACAGAAAATATAAAAACGATTAACAATTCCATTGCAAAAAAAACTGAACTTTTGGAATCCTAAAGTAACTTGAGCTATTATCAAAAACAAGAGAAGAGTAATAACACTGTAATTTCGAAATTCAATTTTGAATGCATATTTTGCTATCCAATTAACCTGAGAAATTCGGTGTGAAGCCTCCAAAAACCAATCTTTCAAACTGAAGCAGCGATTCCGTAACTGGAATTCGCTACCTAAACTTGACAATAACTATCGATCCCCGAGCTAAAACCCCAAAAATCTAGGTTAAGTTTCTACAATACGATTAGGTTCATCAATCTCTTTAGCTTTGAGATCGACACAAACCTTAGAGAAAAGGAATAAGACGAAGCTTACAATTAGAAACGAAACCACACGAACACGATCGAAGAAGCTTGCCTTGGACAAAATTAATGGACCTTCGAAATTAATCGAGACTCGAGAGAGATAGACTGACTAAAACCGGGTCGCAGACAAGTAGGGTCGGGTTCGGACGCTCCTATATATTTTTTAATATTATTATTATTAAAAAAACAAAAAAAAAATCCTCCGACGATGGCTTTCAGACCACCGAGCAACGAGAGTTCGAAACTCAAATTTTGTTTTTTTTTATCGCTTTGGTTTTTTTTTGTGTGCAATAGGATTACGAAATTGATATGCGAACGAACTTATCACGAAGGTGGAGATAACTCATCATAGTAATAAGGTAACCAACTTATTGAAAGAGCTAGAGGAATGATAGTTTGAAGGGATCCATGATTACATTACACAATCCAATATGTGACTTGAGCCAAATCGTCACTAAAAAACACTCAAGACTTTGTTCTAAGACGCAGAGACTAAACAGCAATTTATTATTATAAGTAAAGGTGCTAATGCTTCTTGAGAGCATTCATCTTGTCCCTAAGGTAATAAAGCTTCGCTCTTCTTACTTTCTTCTTGTCCAACACCTTAATCTCCCTCAGGTTTGGTGAATACCTGCCACCAAACAGCCCCACACTCACATCAGTGTTCATTTACAACGTAAATCAATCTTTTCCTTTAAAGTTACTTACAAGGGGAACATGGATTCGACGCCGACTCCAGCCACAAGTCTTCTAATCCTAAAGGTAGAGTTAAGACCAGCATTACGCCTAGCTATGACAATGCCTTTTACTGTTGAAACACGCCTCTTGTTCTCAGGCACTTCCTGTTCAAAGCAAAGGCAAATCTAGCAAAGTAAATGCAAATCCTATGAAAGGGAACAATCTAAGCCAGCTTCAAAATAGTATATTACCACTTTAAGCTGAACAATGTAACCGGGCCTTATCTCTGGAATCTCTCTACGAGTTCTCACTTCCTCAACTGCCTCCTTGTCTACAATCTGCACAAAAAATGGTCGCATAGTTAAAACATGAACATGATTTATCCATGACTTTCGACAGTCAAAAGTTAGACTTGTACCTGCATTATATGCTTGGCGGTCTTATCAAGCCGCTTGAACTTGATTCTCGGAGGCAAGTCAGAAGCTGACTCAGGGGTAGATTGAACGGCATCTCCAATGGTGGACAAGCACCTCGATGTGTAAGTAAAGTTTTGTTTCTGCCGAACATTTTGCCAATCACCATCATAGTCATCAGAGAGTGTTTAAATCACGAAGAAGCCTAATTTAGATGTCACTGTGAGTCAAAACATCCACTATAAACCTATAAAGCAGAACAATTTGTGAAAGCATAAAGACTGTGCCAAAGCCAGGCAAGAAACTGGTTCTTCCATACGAGAGAGGCCCAAGGAAAACAGCAACGAGCTCAAGAGGATAAACAGGCATGAGATCTTTTGTGATTGGCGTAGAATGAAGAATTTTCTTCTCTCAATTTCACCTATCTATCATCATTTTCTATTTTGTGATTACCATAGCTATCGAAAGCCTACCACATACAGACTCTGAGCTAAATTTGATTCAGGAAGACAAAATCAGTGGAATCTAGCGGCTAGGAGACTTGACTCTACTCATCAGTATTCAGCAAAACCAACCCAATAGCAATTGCAATTTCAAACCAATATGGATTCGGATCTGTATTGGCAACTAATCATCCTCTACATTTCTACAATCCGGAAACAATACTAAACCAGTGGCTTGCTTACAGGTAGTGCGGAAGATGAAGAAATCGCCTTTGTCAACGAGCTAATGAGATACGTCGCTGCTGAGCCCAAAGCTCGGGTAGAAGGGAAGGAGTCAAATCCTAGACTCCTCGATTCATTATCAGACCAGCTTGCCGGAGACGAAGTGAAACGAAGAGTGTTGGGGATGGCGAAACGTTGCCTCTGAAGCAACCTTGTACTGCCACGAATCGATTGCATTTCTATGCAAGACGGATCGATCTAATGCCCGGAGATATCCGAATCTGTATAGTTGGGAAATTTTACAGAGTGATTAGGCGGAGGTTGAGCCAGAAATGCAAAACCTACAAAACCCTCGCTTCCTCCTCCAGGATTCTTTTTTTTCTCTTCTCTTCAGATTTTTCTCCTTTTCTTTATTGGTAATTTGCATATTAACCCCTGATGTTTTGTGCTTTATGTCAAATAAACCATTCCATTTTGTTTTCTTCGTTAGTAGTTTCCATGACATTTGATGTGGTTAAAGAACCAAAATATGATCAATTATCAATAGATTCTGGTTTAACTGTTTTTCTATTTCCCATATCTTCTGCGAAAACTTGAAAATGTTCTGAAATTATCTTCAGTTTTCTTTTTGATAAAAGTTTATCTTCGAATTGTGTAGGAGGGATCCGTATATATACCAGTTTGATGGAAAATATAAGCAAGAGAACCTTTGTTGACAAAGAAAAAATAACCTATGGAGTATCACCATGAAAGAAAATTGTGTAGAAGAATATATGGTTCTTCTCTCCAAGCATAGCAAAATAAGAAAAATTGAAAGTGATGTTTCATTTCCAGCAAGTCTTAAGACTTCTTACACACATGAGACCGAACAAAACAAATGCACTAGTTGTCTTCTTCCTTTACAGTAGCATAGGACACTCTGCATAATCCAACACTCTTTTGCATGTTTCTTTGTAAATTTTCCCACCCTAAACCCCCTTTTTTTTCTTCTTGATAAAAGGTCATCTATATTTCTATGAATGAATATTCTCAAAGTAATAACAGATGGCCTACAAAATAAAGGAACCAATCATGCGCCAAATACATTGAATCCTCAAAACCAAACGGTAAATCAGATGGACATAGAATTGCAGTCATTGTCTTCCAAATCCCACAAGCTGACACGTGTCTAAATGACCATGATGCGTTAGTGGAAGTTAATACGTAGTTAACTTGTATCGAATCAATAGGCACTTCTGAAGGATTTGTTAACCTATGACGATCCTAGATTAGCTACTGAGAATCACATACGTTACACAATTTTTTTTATCTCGGTACTTGATCAACAGTTGATTATTCTTCAACGTTTGAACAATGCTTTAATTCTGCCAAAAAAGTCTTCACCTTTTCCTATCGTCAAATAAATTCCCAACTTCTTTTTCTCATTTTTGACCAAAACTGGCTTCCATTAAGAAAGCTTCGACTCCGTTAATAACAGTGTTCTTTGCCGTTGACGATTAGAAGTTTAACACTTTCTGATGCCAAAAATGAAAAACGTCCTCAAGGGTTAATTGAAACGGAACCGCAAGCTCTTATCGGTTTTCCTCATCGGTCAATTGATTTTACACGAAATTGTGCTTTCTTCCACAATTCGACCGCACTCTTCAAAAACCGCGTCTTGTTTGTACTCTAGTACACTACTTTGGAAATGAACTTTGATTGTTAATTTTAGTTGTGCTGATTAATTTTGGAACTCAAAAGTATTCCGAGAAAAGGCAGACGTTGGGTACCAAATTTGAACCACTACGTATAGAACTTCAAATACTGGTTTCAGTTAAGGCTTTTCAATTTTTGGAAGTTGAGTAATAACCAGCTTGGTACGAGTTTAGTTCAGATTCAGATTTAGCAATAACATTTACATTCAGTAAAATTTGGGGTTGGGAATGATTCGATTTTAAACGAATTGGATAATAATCTAATGTTTGAACAAGCTCGTATCGACGCAGAAGCATAATAAACGATTTCGCAAATAAAGAGAAGAGAATTCTGGGAAACATCCATAAATAAATAGAATCATATAATATCAAAAACCATGTCGCATACTAAATCCGTCTAGAGAAATGACAAACCAACAATACTCTAAAATATCTTCATATAGATATGAAGGTAGGTAGAAAAGAAGAGAGGCAAATAGAAAGAGAGATCTATAGCTTCTGAATACACACGAATATCATGAATG
The DNA here is from genome assembly GCA_902728155.2 of Microthlaspi erraticum. Taxonomy (NCBI): domain Eukaryota; kingdom Viridiplantae; phylum Streptophyta; class Magnoliopsida; order Brassicales; family Brassicaceae; genus Microthlaspi; species Microthlaspi erraticum. Next base: position 229,327 of record CACVBM020001218.1, on the reverse strand, counting down.
CTATACCACCGGATTAAAACCTCAAAACAATCTCTGTACGAACCTCCATCTCAAAAGACTTAGATCCGAAGAGCAGAGCCGAAAACAAGAGCTGCGACGGCTGCAACACCAGCTGACACGACGGACGCGGAGATCGCAACAGATCCAGATGTCGGGCTTGGAGCCGGAGCCTCGACCTGAGCGGAAGCGACGGTAGCAACAACGGAGACAATCACCGCGACGAGAGCAACAATGGAAGCCTTTGAGATCGCCATTTCAGAGTATGTGATGATAAGAGAGAGATAGAAAAGTGGGGCTAGGGTTTTTGTTGCTGATTTCGAATTTGCTTAAAGCTTAAGAGTATTCTCGAAATGACAGATTGATTATTGTGAAGTGAAATGTGGTGAGTCTGTTATATAAAGAGGTCGGGCAAACGCGGAGCTGCCCGGTTTAGCTGACCGGATTTTCCAGCTTAAGAATACTGCACAATTTTACAGCTGGTCGACCAAATAGGTCCCGCGAGTCAAGACAATCGACGGCTGATATTCCACCGCGTGTTCACTGAGATATCGACAGGTCATCTCTCCGTTACGGCGCCGTGACACAAGATATTTATCTTTGAACCAATATGCCCTTTTGTGTAACGCTCAACGAGGCGCGTGCATCTAACTCGTCGGTCGAGAAAGGCACAACGGTCGGTGAGAGATTGTTGTATGGCGCGTGGAGAATGTGATGAGCTGTCGATGGTCACGCGGTTCCGTGAAGGAAACGGCCAAAGGTGCGCAGACTTGTTATTTGGTGAGGAAGTGGGAACCACCTTGCACATGGGTCGTGTAACGGCTAAAATGCTAAAAGAACTTTTGTAATACGTCGACATGTGTAGTAGAGGAAAAGGCAGTCCTTAATTTCTTCAAGCAATGTGTTGATTTTCATGACTTTTTAGGGAATTTAAAACTTGGAGGATATATTCTGTTTTTGTTTGGTAAACAAACAATTGTGGGTTTTCAAAGATTTGTAACTAGTGTAATGGGTTTATGTTGAAATTAGAAAGCGTGGAGATACTGAAATCCAAAATGCTTAATTTGACATGAAGGCATTACTTAGTACTTTCATTATTTTAGTTTTCAATAATTTGGTGGATTCTGTGGAATTTCTTTCTATTCTCGTAAACAGAAGTTATATAGAAAAACCACTTTCATTATCTTAGTTTTCAATAATTCGATGGATCCTCTGGAATTTCTTACTATTCTAGCAAACATAGATTATATGTGGTAACTTATAACAAATAAATAACTATGAAATTACTATGGTATTTTTTTTTGTATTCTAATAAAATAAAAACAGAACATTAGCCACATCAAAATTATAAAAACCTTTTATAAACACTTTAACGAATTTTGCCCATAAAGAATAAACTTTGCCATTGAATATATTTTTTAAGAAAAACGACAGATGGTAGACGTTGGCAGGCTCTTGAGGGATTCGAGAAGTTTCGATTAGTTGTAAAAGTGTGTCTCCACCTAGCTGTGTTTTGTTCCCATTATCATATAGTTATGCTTTCGCTTTCAAAGCGAAAACTTGGTCGGTAAGACTAGGTCACCAAGTTACAACTTACTCCTGTAGTCCTGTTAGACTTAGAGAAACGAGTAAGAGACCGAGAATCATAATTCAGACATTCAGACTTCAGAATTATCAATTACCCTATGTTGTTTAGTTAGATCACAATTATCTCCTTGTGATGAATAGAAATGTGCCATGATTAACACATAAATACAGTTTACACACAAAGGTCAAACGAATTAAGCAATCAAATACTCGGGAGAAAAAACATTGTGATTCGAACAAAATAGTTGTATATAGAGTTCTCAAATGTAAAGTCTATATAACTGTATATGACTGATCATGATGTGCAACGACGGTCTCTATTCAACTAAATAAAAAACAAACAAAATTAGCGTAGAATCCATATCACATCCATACCGTGATCTCTATTTGATTTCAAGAGAGCTTCAGAGACACTACTACTAACTAACTCAGAATCCTAGAATCTTGGGAGCAATGTGAAGCAAAGGCTCCAAAGCACTCGGAGCAAACTTCCTCGCAAAGAGATAACACATGGAAGTGTTGCGACCATTGTAACTGCAGTCTCTTCCATCAAAGATCCTTCCAAAGAAACTCTCCGTAATGTCCGATCGCCCAAACGTAGCCGGGTGGGGACCGCCCCTAGACCAGTCCACCCACGTCAAGCTCCGGTTAGCCAAAACCATTGGTTTCTCAATCGTCAACATCGTTGGGAAATAATGCTCGTCCACATAGCAAGCAGGCCTGCAATACTCTCTGAACTTCGGGTAATACAACGTGTCTTCCACAATCGTCGCTGCGAGCTCCCGGTTAACCTCAAACCACTGAGACCCTTTCCGCCATTTGGTGACGGGAACTTCAGGTTCCATGTTCTGGTTGTATCGGCCGCGCCCAAACGGTCCAGGGTCATCAAAAGCACCCATGAAGCTGTGTTTCGATCGGCTCAAGTAGCTGTAGATTGTCGTGAAGTTGTAGAGTGGGATACATGACTCCGAGACAAGGACGAACCTCTCGTTGGAGATATCCAGCAGCGCGTTGGCTAGAAGCCGCTTCTCCGCATCACACATGGACATTCTCCCCCACTCTGCAACCTGCAAAATACATAACCGACTAGCTCAGAAGTGATCAGAAGAACCAAGTCTACAAGAGAAACCAAGACTAATTCAATAGTAACATTTGTGATACTTTAATGTAATTAGTAATCCTAACTATACACTCAATCAACAGTTATATACTTCAAGAGAATTGGCTACATTGCATCCTCAAAAGGCTCTAATTTTCTCATACTATATGAAACAGAAAGAAGGGTTTAGAAGAGCCGAACCTGGCTAGGTATCTGCCTGCCGTGGAAAACAGAGTTAGCCGGAAACTTGGCCGTAAAAGAAGGGTGGGGATGAATGTAAACCGAGTAAAGCCCTCTGTGACCTTTGAAAAACCTCTCCCAGAGCAAAGCAAGCGGCAAGGGACCTTTAGTCAAGAACATGAACGCAATCTTCGGCACCCTTTTAAACGGATACTCTTTCCTCCGAGGCCAGAAAGAAGCACGCCACAGAAGCTCCTCGTCGCTCATGTTATGCATCACAGCAGCAGGAGGCTGTATCCATCTACTCAAACCGCTCGATTCCTCCTCACGGCATGGCACGAAGCTGGAAGTGACTGTGGTTACTACGCTTTGGATTCCCGTATACTTGATTGTAGATACACTGATGATGAAGACTGTAACAGCGAAAGCAAGAAATAGACCTAGCACTAGAAGCAATTTCGGTGGAAATGCTTTGCTCTGCACTGTTCTAACTGAGATTCCATTTTCTTTTCCTTCTTCTAACCTAATCTGCATCTCTATCAATCTCAAATCTAAACAGCTGATTTGCAGATTCTGATTCTGCTTCCTAACTTGATCTAAAGCAAGTCCACTTGAATAATCCTGGCGAATCCGAAACTAAAAACTCCGATAATCAACGAAGTCACGGAAGCAGCTTGACTACTTCAATAGCAAAACAGATTTTTAACAACGTCGATCAATCTAAATCAAACGAAATCGATAACCACAGCAAACGGAATCTCCAAAGGAAGTGGTATTCTAGTTGATCCAGTCACTTATTTCTTCACCTGACCAGGAAAAGAGGAATCAACTATGCGACAGTGTGAAAAGTTGATTCGATGAGTAACCGGATCCAGAGCTATAGCTAGTTGAAGAAACTATTAAGTGAGGGAGGCTTCACCACCAAATGAATAAAGCAGAGGATAATCCACGTGTCGTGTCGAGCTTACAGAGGAAAAAGCAAGAATCAGTAGTGCGAAGATAACAGGAGAACACAGAGAGGATCGACACTTGGAGAGAGAGAGAGAGAGAGAGATGATGAATGGAGAAGACGGGCTTGAAAAGTAAAGTGAGGAAGACGCCGAAACGGTTTACGCTTAGACCGCTGGTCTATTCTCGCGTAGACTTTGTGGTATATTTCGGAATCGGTTCATGTCGTTATTTGTTTCTGATTTTGGTTTTTATTTATTTAAATAGATTAATTTTCTACGGATTTTTAGCAGATTTTGAAATTAAAAGCAATCTTAAAATTAATAAGTTAAGCAATATCACTAGCAGTTAAAATTAATCGAATAATGAATTAAAAAATATTTGTAGCAGATATGAATGCAATAAAATAATGGAAACAAATCAAAAATACAAATATGCTATGTACTGATCTCTCTCTAGTCTCTATATACAAAAGGAAATTGATATTTACATATACAAAAAGGAAAAGGATGAGTTAAAAGGAAAGTTGCGGTGTAAATTGTGTATAAATTATAAAAAAAAATGATCTTAAGAAGAAAATTTCTTTAAGTACAAGGACTCTTAAAATATACCATGTTTTAACTCGAACCCTACTTAGCTCGCCGTCTGATTCATAGAAATCTCAGCCCTAGAAAGAGGAGGAGCAGATCAGAAGTTTCTCTAGAGATTTCTCCGACCATGGACTCCGATGATGACATGTACGATGACCAGGATATGGAATACGGAGAGGATGATTATTACAGCGACGGGACCGACCAAAACAACGCCGGCGACAGTGATGATGCTGACAATCACGACGAGTTCGTTGATGAAGACTCGCACCGACGATCTCAGGTAAATTACGTTGTGCTCAAGGAAGAAGATATCCGCAGGAATCAGAGAGATGATATCGGACGGGTTTCAGTCCTGTCCATAAGCGAGGTCGAAGCGAGCGTTTTGCTCCTTCACTATAACTGGAACGTTAGTAAAGTTAGCGACGAGTGGTTTGCGGACGAGGAGAGAGTTCGCAAAACTGTTGGCATATTGAAGGAAGGACCGTCGGTTCCTAAAAGCAAAAAAGTTAAGTGTGGAATATGCTTTGAGTGGTATCGTCCTAAGGAGATCGTATCTATCGTTTGTGGTCATTCTTTCTGCTCTACGTGTTGGACTGGTTACATCAGGACGTCGATCAACGACGGACCAGGATGTTTGATGCTTAAATGTCCCCAACCGGCTTGTACCGCTGCGGTTGGTCGGGATATGGTGGAGAGACTTGTTTGCAAAGAAGACAAGGACAAGTACGAGAGGTATTTTCTTAGGTCTTACGTGGAAGCTAGTAAAAAGATGAAGTGGTGTCCTTCACCAGGATGCGAGCACGCGATTGAGTTTTCCGCCGGCGGGAGTTGCAACCACGACGTCACATGCTTGTGTTCGCATACCTTTTGCTGGAAGTGCAGTGAGGATGCTCACAGTCCTGTGGATTGCGACACGGTTGCGCAGTGGGTAGTTAAGAACAGCGCGGAGTCGGAGAACACGTTGTGGATACTTGCCAACTCAAAGGCTTGTCCCAAGTGTAAGAGGCCGATCGAGAAGAACCATGGGTGCATGCACATGACATGCTCAGCTCCTTGTAGGTTTGAGTTTTGCTGGCTTTGTCTTAATGACTGGAAAGAACACGGGGCCAGCAGCGGTGGGTTTTATGCGTGCAACAGGTATGAAGCGGAAAAGCAAAAAGGAAAGTATGATGCGGATGAGAAGAAGCGAGAGATGGCGAAGAGTTTGCTACAGAGATACGCTCATTACTATGAACGCTGGGATGGGAACTTGAAGTCGAGGAAAAAAGCTATGGAGGATCTGGAGAGATTTGAATCGGAAACGATTAAGAAGGTTAGTGACAAACAGCAGACACCAGAGACTCAGCTCAAGTTTATCACAGATGCGTGGCTTCAGATCATTGAGTGCAGACGGGTACTGCAATGGACATTTGCGTATGGCTACTATCTACCTGAATCTGGTTTACGCGAGCGACAAAATTTCTTCGAGTTTTTGCAAGGGGAGGCTGAGTCTGGTCTGGAGAGGCTCCACAAATGCGTAGAGAAGGACCTTGACGTGTTTGCAACTGATGATGATGATGAAACTGTTCAAGCCCCTTCGCCACAAGACTTCAGTGATTTCCGGGCCAACCTAACTAATTTGACCAGGGTAACCAAAACCTACTTTGCAAATCTTGTGAAAGGTTTGGAGAATGGTCTTGCTGAAGCGTTATAGTCCTAGTCCTGCTAATGAATTTGCTTGTACTAGATAACTGTATCGCATTACTTTCTATGATATTTTTTTTACTCTTTATTCATTATGCATCCACAATTTTTTTTTATCATCAAATTGGGTTTATGTATGTACTTGTTTTTAAGTCAACTTCAGTCGCATCTCGAACTTCTTCCCAAGAAGCAACGAGAGTCTAGAGACCTCCACGCTCATAAACTTGGGATTATCATCATCGTCCAAGACCGTCTTGATAAGAGAGATTGTCGGACTCCTTAGTCTCCCACTTGTCTTAACCTCGTACGATTTCACACTCTCCACGTTCTCGAACCCAACAAACGTCACTTTCCCGATGCTCCATTTCATTCTCGACGCATACTCTGGATTCACCACTTCCGATCTCAGCACCGCTGATTTGTTTTCGGTCACATAGCACGTGAACTTCACGAGGCTCCAGTCACGGTTCCCTCCTTCCTCTCCCATCCTTACGTTTTCACCGTCGTCTAGAAACAGCTCGCCTGAGATGTTCTCAAGCTTGCTGGCTACAACTAGAATCTCAAACGGTGTCGTTCTGGCTTCTCTGGTTGTCATTGCTTCTCCTTGCATAGCCACAATGCTTCCTGTTCACAAAGTTAAACTCAGCTTCGGTTATCAAACCGGAAAACTAGTAGTACTGAACGGAAAAATTATTATTACCTTCTCGAACATGAACGTTGACGTGATCGGCGGGAGTATCAAGCCTGACTTTCTTGCCGGAATTTCCACCGACAGCAAACGAATAGTTAAACATGTCGAACCAGTTTCCGGCGGGGAAATAAGCATCGACGGCCACCGAGCCTTTCTCCAGCGCTGGAGATACCATAATGCTTTTACCGATCAAGAACTGTGAACCGATATCATAGGTTTTAGCGTCTCGAGGGAAAGAGAAGAAGAGCGGTCTCGCGATCGGTACGCCACTAACGTGCGCATTATACATCAAAGTGTAGAGATGCGGGAGCAGTCTCATACGGAGGCCGAGAACCTTTCTTGCAGAAGAAGCAACCGAATCCCAGAGGTATAGTTCTTGTCTAGCAGTGCCTTTGGACGAATGGTCTCTTGCAAAAGGGTAAAAAGCTCCAAGCTGATAGTCAAAGAGCCAAAGTTAGAACATGAACTCAGGAAACAGAATCTACAGTTTATGTCTGAGAATTAATTAGTCACTCTACCTGAATCCATCGACGACATAACTCCTCAGTGGTATCATATGCGAAGCCACAGATATCAGCTCCAACCATTGGAATCCCAAACAGCCCAAAGTTGAGAATCCCAGGGATCGAGTAAGCCAAATCCTCCCATTTCGCAGCGTTATCGCCGGTCCAGTGAGCCGTGTACTTCCCAGAGCTCACAAACGTGGATCTTGACAAAAGAAACGGCCTCTTTCCCGTTATATCCACTATAGCCTGGTGAGTGGCTTTAGCTTCCAAGAGTCCATACAAGTTATGCGCATCGTACTCACTAACGTTTCCGAAATGTGTAGCTGTTGCGGGTACCGTCTTAAAGTTTATCGGCGCTTTTCTCCCTAAATTGTTGATCTTGTAAGGAGGATCATCGAGCGAAGATCCAGGTGACACAGGTGAAGTAATGAAGTTCGATAACTCGTTCATGTCAAGCCACACACCATCCAATGGGAGAGTTTCCTGGAACATCTTGATTTCATCGCTCCAGTAAGTTGCAGCAGCTGGATTCAAGAAGTCAGGGTAGTATACTTTTCCAGGCCAGACCTCGCCGAGATAAGGCTCACCGTTTCGTTTTATGAACACATCCGCTTTCATTCCTCTGTTATATGTCCCGTAAGAGCTATCCACAGCAATACCTACAACAAATAAACCCAAAAATGTTCATTTCTTGAATCATTTTTAAGAGTCTTTTAGAGATATATAGTGTTTGGATTTTGGATTTTACCAGGATCTAAGATCAGCACGTATTTCTGACCGCTCTTGTGAAGTTTATCCACGAATGATTTCATCTTCTCCTCCGGGAAATTCACCGGATCCAAAGTGAAGTCTTTATAGCCCTTCATGTAATCAATGTCCGTCCACATAACCTCAAGTGGTATTTTAGCTTTTTCATATCCATCAACTACAAATTCGAGGTCTGATACATTGTTGTATCCATACCTACACTGGTGAAATCCTTCAAGAACAAAGCACAAATCTCAATTCACAAACAAGTGTGATCATAATTGGAGATAATGAAATGTAAAGAGAAATGTCACTTACCAAATGACCAGTAAGGCATAGGGGCTGGTCTTCCGATGAATTCTGTATACTGATTCATCACCATCTCCGGCGACGGTCCGGCGAAGACATAGAGATCGATGACGCCACCGATCACATTGTAAGTAATTTTGCTTCCTTCGTATTTCACGTCCATTCCGTTGCTGTTGAGCAAGAGGACGCCGTGAGTCGTCCCTGCTTCGCCGTGGCCGTTTGATCCTCTTACATCCATGTAGAACGGGTGAGATCCGTAGAGGTTAACATTCGGATTCTCACTGCCGATGTCGGCGTTCCACATAGTCTTGGTGTCGCCGGGAATTAGCTTGAACGACCGCTTCGTGTGCTCTCCGAGACCGTACAGATTCGATCGGTTCGCCGGTAGCGAGGAAGATAGTTGGAGGAATTGGTCTTTGAAGAGGAAGAAGGTGTTTGGATTTGATGGATCCGGTGATGTGTCGAAGAGGACATCGCCGGAGGATCGTCGGGAGACGGAGAAACCGAACGGCGTCGTGTTGTGGAGGGTGAAAACCAAGTCCGATGATTGATTTTCCAGGACGTTTTTCTCCGACGAGATTCCACCGTCCTCTTCCGATAAGAAACGACGGCGAGGAGAGTTGTCCCCGGCGCGAGGAATGACGGTTTCCGGTATCTCCCATCTTGGTTGACTAGAATCTGTGAGTCTGATTCTCAAACAAAAAATGGAAAATGAGGGGTTGAGGGTGGTTGGATGAAATGGGGGAGGTGGTGGGTGGGGGTGATGTGGAATGGTGGATGGGAAAATGTGGGGGGGATGGGTAGTGGTGGGCTGGAGGGAGGGTGGGGAAATGGGGATGGAGGGGGGGAAAATGAAATGGTGGTATGGGAGAAACGACGGCGAGGAGAGTTGTCCCCGGCGCGAGGAATGACGGTTTCCGGTATCTCCCATCTTGGTTGACTAGAATCTGTGAGTCTGATTCTCAAACGCTCACTTGTCTCCAAGCTGCACGTATATATACATTTATATCATACAATGGCGGAAGTTTCCTAAATTATCGCAGATTTCAAAATTATTGGCACAATCAATATTTCTGAAGATTGATTTGAGTTACCTAACATGAAGGTTAAGCGTTTGAACATCTGGAGCGTAAACGGAGGACGGTTTAATCAGATCAAGCTTGGCCGTCAAAACATTCTGGTTGGAGTCAACGTCCACTGATGAAACGACGTAGCCGTATCCAACGACTGTGGCATCTTCTGTTACAGCTTGTGAACTTCCATGTGATGATAAAGCTAAGCTACAGAAGAAGAAGAAGAAGACGAGAACAATGAGGGTAGTAGGAACCGACTGAAGCGATGACATTTTTGTTTTTATTTTAGACCGTTTTTTGTTTTCTCTTCATCGAAGTGTACACTCTTATTTCTGGGTCTAAAGTGAACATTTTCCTTCTTTTGGGTCTAAAGTAAACGTTTTCCTTTTTTTAGGGTGTAAAGTAAACGTTTTCTTTGTAGATAAGATGAACCTGCACGTTATGAACTGGCGGTGACCAGTGAATGAGCGAACCAGACAGATTGTGAAAGATAAGATTAGTGTTAGTACAATCATTAAGAATGTAGTTGGTCAGTGTGATATACAATTCTTTAATTATTAGATGAAGTAGAAACATAAAACAAAACTAAGAAGAAAGTTGGAGTCTCTGTTGATTTAGAATCACACACAATAAATTCTCGTAGAGTCGGTCGGACGAAATACATATAGAAATGTTCTATGAACAAAACAAAACTTAAAAACCAATATTCATACCCTCTTATCGAAAACTATAAGACAATTCTCATTTAAAACCCAAAGTAAAGGCCACAACAACAATGGCACCATCGGCCACCGACCAGATTGTCCCATGAATTTAAGTGCAAGAACAACAAATCCCTCAAACAACAAAACATAGATTTCCAATATTAAATGTAGAATTCAAACCTGATTTGCTTTTTTCCATCTCAACACCATATCTCACAGACAAATTCACTGTTTAAACCCTCCAGATTGGTAACTTTGGTTACTGAGGCTGGAGAAGAAATCATCTGAGATCTCAGGTGCTTGTTGTTGTTGTTGCTGCTGTGCACTGTATAGCCCGGTTTTACCGAGCCCTGATCCTGCGCCCATGGACCACCCTGAGTAGTAAGTAGCAGCAGATGCCTTGTTTCCTTCCTCATTCCCGAGACCACCCACAACCCCCACATCAGCAAGAGAAGCTTTTTTGGCTGATTACAGATAAAATAAATTAGTCGGGTCCAAAACAGGACTTCAATGCGAAGTCGAGCTACATGAATTTTGACTCATATTCGACAATTAGTTGGAATGGAATTGTTCAATATCTGCATCTAAATTGGTTCATGAGTAAAACAAACTAGTGCGCAGAACAGGAGAGAGTTCTTGATGAAAAACACAAAGAGGAAGGTTTGACTTACGAGCAGTTATATTGAGATCAATCAGTCCACGGGTCAGCGAATCTGCCCAGATTCCAGATTTCACTTGGAAAGGATCCTTCTTCTGCAACTGTTGTGGCTTTGAGTCTGCTGAAGACAGTGGGCTTGTGGTGCTTGTTGCGGGAGCCTGTGGACCTGTAGAGACTGAAGCCGAGTGAGAAGTGAAGGCACCAAAAGGATCAGATCCATCAAAATTGTCCATGGGAAGTGCAGCAAATGGGTCAACAATGGTTGGAGTGGTCATAGGCTCAGGTTTAGGAATCTTGGCCTCTGGGCTTGCAACTGATTCATGTGATGCAAAAAGATCAACCGTTGGAGGAGGTGAAGAAACTGTGACAGAAGGTTCGGACGTAGAGAAAAGATCAACTTCTTTCTGTAGAAACAGACATGCGGAAACGTATCAGTCTACAATTCAACAGCACATGTCATTGTGAGTTGTATTGACTTGAGCAGCGAAAATGCATCACATGAATGGACATTTTATCGGGAATTCCCATTGTTAAAAGCTGTATACCAGCTTGGATGAAAGGAGTCACCCACCTGTTTCTGCGACCCAAATTCTGTTCCCGGAGCCGTGGCTGATACAAAAGTTGCATCAGCAAACAAGTCCGCCTCTTGAAACTTCCCGTTGTTGTTGGTGGAAGATGTTTCCGTTGGCCCAGAATCCATGAGGTCACCTATCAGATCTCCTCCAAAAAGGTCTACTTGGTTGGCACTGACTGTGGAAGGCTCTGTAGAAAAGGGAAAACCATACAAATAAGACATGGACATACGTCTATAGATATATACAAGTTGTGCGCTATAGTTTACTAAACAAACTTTCACTTCAACGAATGATATACAATCTGCAAGTTCAGCAGCCGTAGAAAGGAAGAACATACTATTGCTGGAAGTTCCACGTGGATCAAAATCATCAAAATCATCATCGTCGTTTGAAGGAGCTGCGGATGCATGTGAAGGTATGGAACCAGTTGGCTTTTTCCCACTAGATAGATTATCATGGTCCGTGCTGCACACACATTCAGAATTGAAACCGACTGAGCAAGAATGCAAGCTTAATTTGTCAAAATGAGTCAAAAACAAACAGAAGAAGCATAAGAGCATCCTCAGCTGGAAAACAACCCTTTCAAATCAATATACGCAAATTCCGTAACAAATATAATACTATCAGCAAATCAATGGGTCGAGACAAAACCTGCCATAGCGTGAAAAACTTTTCTTCGAACTGTAGCCTTGCTCTTCACTTTTAACACCGCGCCTTGACCTTTGAAAAGACTCATAGTCATTCTTGTCTTCTTCTTTGGAATCCTTGTAGCTGTCGTAATTGCTTGAACCACTTTGAAAACTACCACCAAACGAAGCTGAAGCTGAACCAGATTTATATGTTATTCCCGTTGATGAGAGGCCAACATACCTAATTGGAGGCAGCATAACTGATCAAAGAAACGCATAGAGAAGAATGGGCAAACTAGTTATATTCACTTGTATAAAAACTAACTTGTTACGATTAACTGTTGCCTTGTCTCTGATTTCCGAGATTTTCTCCTTATTATTCAAGAGAGCAACTATGTTTTCTGCCTTCTTTCTCACATTGATTCCCATATCTTTTCCATTCGGTTCAACATACTCAAAACTCGTGAGTGACTACATGGATGAAAAATCACAAACAAAGATCAAGTCAGTAAAAAAAACCACTAACGTTCACCACAAGAGAACTATCAACCAATGCGTAAGAGAAATATACTGACAGATATTTGGTAAGTATGCTCAATAATCTCATCAACTGCTCGTTCTGATCCGTTTGAAATCAGATAGTCAATAACAGCCAGTGCCTGGCAGAAAAAAAACAACCTCGGGTTACACCAAATAACAATCTGTAACTTCCAAATATTTCAGGAAAATGTCAAGAAGATTCTCACCTTGTAGACGTATCGCCAATCCTTTCCTGTCTCGGCCAGTCTACTCCACAAAACACTCATAACCATCTGGCACTCCGAGCTAAACATATTGCAAAACGTATAAGGTAAGCAATAAATAATCAAAATCCTTTCCAAGCCGAATGAGATGTTAAAGTGAAAGTTCTTTGGAAGAACAAAAAAAAGAAAGTAAGTGAAAGAAGTAAATAGATTACAATTTCTTCGTGGCCTGTGCTATCTCTGCCAATGCAGTACCATGTGGACCCCAAGGTTCATTATCTGTAGCATCCAATACCTGTACTAAACACATCCCAAAATTATCACAAACTTGAATCTGGAAACTAGGATAATACACATTGGCGTTCATCCTAAGCTTTGCAAAACCAATACAAACATCAAGGCTCGAGCTTAAATTATGATCCATTAAACTGAAACTCAAGATTTATGAGCAGTAAGATATATCTAATTCCTGGTACTGCATCACGAAATAACATCCTAAGAACACATTTCGAATCAGAACACCGAATCATAACAAATCCAGCTCAACTGCTCAGGAATAGTGTCATTTCGTGCAATCGCTAGCCCTATAGAAGGTTCTCGATCATTTTCCCAAGAATCAACCAAGCAAACATGAAAACAGTTGGCAAATATAGATACGAATCAAATGAATTCACCTTTTGCTCCATCTCAGGGACCTTCAAAACTTTCAGATTCACCTCCCGCTTTCTGTAAGTGGACAAATTAATCGAGATCAATTGAAGATATTCAAACAAGGATATACGGATATGAATCGAAACTAAATCTATTCAATCGAAATCGGAGAAAAATGGAAAGACAAAACGGCAAACCCACATCTCTCGAACCGTTTGATCGAAGACCTTCATGAAATCCATTTCGAATTCGCGAAAATGTTATGAACAAACAAAGGAACGAACTCTGGCAAAATTTGGTGCGAGGAGAAGTGTAGATCTGATCAGGGATGGCTCGTTTATGTTTTTATGGTTTTTTTTTTTTTTGTTTTTTTAAAGCAGCAACAAAAAAAGGTAGCACCTAAAAAGTAAAAAATCGATTTATGCGGTAAACTGATTTTTTAAGGCGTCAAATAACTGTGACTCTCGGGTAATTCGACCTCACCCGTCCAAAACTCACCATGCCCTGATGGTTGGTTTAAATTACTTGTTTGGATCATCATTCGATAATGCTTTTCCATATGTGCATTAAGATATATAAATGCGACAGTGTGTTATCATTTCTTTTTGTTGCTTTGTGTTTAGTTTCTTTTAAACCGACAATTCCTTCACCGTTAATGGCATGCACCTTTATGGATTTTACACTCGTATCATTTTCCTTCCATTTCAACAATACAACGAGAATTTAGACATATAGGTTTGTATTGTACTGTTTAAACACAGGATTGCAAAATGGGGAGTTCACGTTTGTATCCAAATATGGTTATTCGAACAACTAAACGAAGTAATCCGATTGGATGTTGGTCAAAATAAGATTAAGCCAGTGACATTATAGCCAGCAAATTACTATAAACAAACATAGTTTTATTGAAGAAGTCGGCGAGATGAGTCATTGAAAAGCCAAATTGCATTTGTATTTAATCTGGTACCAATAAAATAAACCACATAGTATCAAATTATACATCACGTACCCCACTAATTTAAATTGGTATTGTTGACCACAATCGCTTACTTAAACACAGAGTGTCCATAAGCCATGCATATCCCATGTAATAAAAGTCTCATCGCTAAAGTTAAATTTTGTGTGTTTTCATATATTTTGAAGGTGTAGGTTGCTTAGCTACGATCTATCACACCAGTTCTTATATTTTTTTGCTAAAAGCATAAGTTAAAAGTCATATAAGTACCATTTTCCATTTTCAACTTGTGGGACAATATGATCGAGAACGTAAATATCCTACTTAGATTTGTTTGATAAATGATTTTTGGTATTGATAATGCTGCTAGTTTTCTATTGGGCCAGCCAGATTTGTTAATTTTTGTTTTTACTTCGTGCAGGTCACACGCCTTTCTTTTCTGTTTCTCAAAATTGAACACTCACGCTCAAGCTTGGCACGTGTACACCAACCTCCTTCGGAAACATGGCCCATCAAGCCCAATCTAAACACCGTTTAATGTCTGAACGTATGCCCTGACGTTCATTTTAAATCCAGTCATTAACCCCCTTAAAACGAAGATTGTTAAACAGCAAAAGCGTACTTAAACGTAATATGACACATGTCATCAAACCATTCGATGAGAAACTTAAATTAAGAGTCTACTGACATTTCCAGTTCAGTGTGTACCGCGACGCAGAGCAGTATTACCTTTGGGGAATTCTAGAGAACGACGTGGCGTAATCCGATTTGTTAAGAATAGAAACAGCCAAAAGAAGATTTAGCCGAGTCTTCGTGATTACGGTGGAGCCGCACGTACCTGATCGTAACTACTCTCCGTTCCAACCTGTTTCCTTCTCCTTGGAAGCTCTCTCTTCCCTCCTTTTCTCTCTCCTCCGAGAAAGTAAAAGCAACATTTCTCTCTCTAACAGCCATTTTCGGTGGGGGTTTATGCGCTTTTCTTCAAATCTTCTTTGGGCAAGACGACTATACGTATACATGCATACATATACGTGTATGTTGATGTATGCATAGGTGTGTGTGTTGGATTAGAAAGGGAGAGGGCTTGTTAATTGGGTCTCTGGGTTTTCAGTTTCGTCAACCCCTATGCTCAATGACCCGAATTGGGGTCGAATCGAAAACCTCACTGGACTTCGTCTGTGATGACTCTTGATACTAGTAGATGGCTCGATTTCAATTCATCTTCTTCTTGGTCGCTGTTGCGGTTTTTGTGGTAAAACCTAGTTCAAGCTATCGATTTGCCATTGTGGAACCGAATTCGGGTTCTGATTCGGGTTTGGACGCGGAATCGGAGTCGCTACTTTATCATCAGGATTACTCGCCGCCGGCTCCGCCACCGCCACCTCCGCATGGACCGTCGGTATCTTGCAGCGAGGATCTCGGCGGCGTTGGATTATTGGATACTACTTGTAAGATTGTCGCCGATTTGAACCTTACACGCGATGTTTATATAGCTGGGAAGGGAAATTTTATCATCCTACCTGGGGTTAAGTTTCACTGCCCGATCCCTGGATGCTCCATAGCTATCAATGTTTCTGGAAACTTCTCTCTGGGCGCGAAATCTACAATTGTCGCCGGGACATTGGAGCTTACAGCTGGTAACGCTAGCTTTGCCAACGGGTCGGCAGTGAACACGACGGGCTTGGCCGGGAACCCTCCGCCACAGACCAGCGGGACGCCGCAGGGGGTCGAAGGTGCTGGCGGTGGACATGGTGGTAGAGGCGCTGGCTGTTTGACCGACACTAAAAAGCTTCCCGAAGATGTATGGGGAGGTGATGCATACTCGTGGTCAACTCTGAATAAGCCGTGGAGCTACGGTAGTAAAGGTGGGTCAACGAGCGACGAGATTGATTACGGAGGAGGAGGTGGAGGGAGAGTGAAGATGGAGATTCTGCAATTGCTGGATCTTAACGGAACCCTTTTGGCAGACGGAGCTTATGGAGGAGCCAAAGGCGGTGGTGGGGCTGGTGGCAGCATCTACATCAAGGCAAATAAGATGTAAGGAACTTTCGTTTCTATGCAGTAGCTGTTAATTTGATTTCCACGGATTTTCAAGTCTTTCTAGTCTGCAGTGAAGGAAATACATTTTCTGATGCTAGAACTGTGCTTCTGGGTTTCTGTTCTCATTTGGAGATATTTGTTATTGTATAGTACACATGAAACTACTCGTTTTCTAAGCTTATTTCGAAGGTTGGTAATCAGCTAGCATCCTCTGCTTTGCTGTTGTTTGAAGTGCAGGACTGGAATTGGACAGATAAGTGCATGTGGTGGAAGTGGTTACGGTGGTGGGGGTGGTGGAAGAGTATCTGTGGATATTTTTAGCAGGCATGATGACCCGAAGATCTATGCGCATGGTTAGATTCTCTTACTTATGGTCACTGTTTCTTTCTGGCCATCATAATAGTATTTCCATGACGTACTTGCTTAACATTCTCAATCATGTGAACTAAATGTCATTCTCCTACATGCAGGCGGACACAGTATCGGATGTCCAGATAACTCTGGTGCTGCTGGGACGCTATATGATGCTGTTCCCCGAAGCCTTTTCGTTAGCAACTACAATCTGACGACAGATACTTATACGCTTCTCTTAGAATTTCCCTTCCAGCCTCTTTGGACCAATGTTTATATTCAGGATAAAGCGCGAGCAACTTGTCCTCTGCTATGGAGCCGTGTCCAGGTATTTACCAATGAATTTCCAGTTCATGTGTTTTGTAGGCCAACTGTTTTATCACCTTTAGCAGTGTTAATGCTAAGACTATTTGTGATTTTATATTCAAGGATATAATATTTTGTTTCTGCAGTTCTAGAGTCTTTTCTCTAGAGTTTTTTGTTGCTTCTATATACGCATTTTTTAGGTATTCAGTGGAGTTTCCAGCAGATTATATTGCAAAACTAAAGATGTAGTACTCAAGGCAGAATTTAATATGTAGGTTCAAGGACAAATTAGCTTGTTGGGCGGTGGTGTTTTGAGCTTTGGATTAGCTCATTATGGTACATCAGTATTTGAGTTGTTGGCTGAAGAACTCTTGATGAGTGATTCCACTATCAAGGTGAGTTTTATCTGGTTCTCCACCTTTTCGGGAAATACTGATGCAGCAGCATTGTTTTTTGTTTACGCTAGATATGAATATATCTGCGTTGCTACTATCTGCTTCATTCTTGGTCATGTAAATAATCTGTTCATCATGCTTTATCTTACCAGGTTTATGGAGCATTACGCATGACTGTCAAGATGTTCTTGATGTGGAATTCAGAATTGCATATAGATGCAGGAGGAGGAGATACAAGTGTTTCGACTTCCAATCTTGAGGCTAGCAATTTATTCGTTCTTCGGGTACTCACAAATGCATGTCACTGTTTTTTCTGCTTAAAGTAATATGTGACAAACCTTTTCATCTAATTTGTTCGTGTAACATGTCCATTTGTATATAGGAATCATCTGCAATTCGGTCAAATGCAAATCTTGGAGTCCATGGACAAGGTTTCTTGAATCTAACGGGACCAGGGGATTCAATTGAAGCACAACGACTTGTTTTGTCACTGTTTTACCGGATTTATGTAAGTGGTTTCCTTGTGTTTAGTTTGGTGACAATCCTGCACAAGATGATGCAAAAATAGTTGGTGTGTATAGCTCTGAAAATGCGGTGGATACATGCATAATTTGACAATCAGTCTCATTTGAAGGCTATACTGGCTTTTAAATAATAGATATTGTAAGGTATTATATTAGGCCGTTTAGGAGGTAATGATTTTTTTTCTCTCTGCCAATTGAAGGTTGGGCCCGGATCTCTTTTACGTGCTCCTCTACTGAATGCATCCCGAGAAGCTATGTAAGTTTGAAGGAAAATGCCATATTTATGCTTAGTTTGGTTCAATTATTCTTCAAAGCTAACAATAATTGAACTCACATGCTTTGCAGTACACCAAAGCTCTATTGTGATCGGCAAGATTGCCCCTATGAACTCCTGATTCCTCCAGAGGATTGCAATGTCAATGCATCTCTGTCCTTTACTCTACAGGTATTCCAACCGTACTTAAACTAACATGCTCTAGCATGGAAGTTCTGATAATTTTTCTTTCTTTATAGATTTGCCGAGTTGAGGATATTCTAGTCGAAGGCTTCATCAAAGGATCAGTAGTTCATTTCCACCGCGCAAAAACAGTTACCCTTCAACCCTCTGGAGAGATTAGTGCCAGTGGAATGGGTAACACTCACTATTTTCTTCTTAGATTTTGTTTCGATCGTGCATCCTACTTCTACATTTCGTATGGGCTTATCCTTGGTTTCCCACCCCAATATAAGATTTAAGTTGCTACCCATTCACAATATAAGGAGAAAGAAGATATAATCTCATGTTCTTTTTAATGTGTTTTCTTACCAACATATGCAATTTTTAATGTGTTTCACAGGTTGTAGAGGTGGGGCGGGTCAAGGTAAATTGCTTGGAAATGGCTTTGGCAGTGGTGGTGGGCATGGTGGTAGAGGGGGCCGTGTATGTTACAATAGCAGCTGTGTTGAAGGTGGAATTACATATGGAAATGCAGATCTCCCCTGTGAGCTTGGCAGTGGAAGTGGTGATTATAGCCCGGGTTATTCATCTTCTGGTGGTGGTATTATAGGTATGAAATATCAGAGATTTTGATGATTCTGGAGTTCTGTTAAACTTGAGAAATTAGGGTGTGTCTTCATAGGACTTGATGCAGAGTGTATGATGTAGACTGTCGACTATTCATATTGTGTTCAAATACTTGGCGAGATATTTTATTACTTGTCACAAGTTTATGAATCATAGTCCGTTCATGTTGTTGAAGCTTTTCAACATTTAGGCCATGCACTACCATGCATGCATGTGGTTGCCATGAAAGCTTATTGCTTTCAAGATGATACCTTTTAACCTGTTCTTCTTTTCCTTTGAATCTGATCAGTGATTGGTTCATTGGAGCAGCCTCTATCTGGTTTATCACTTGAAGGCTCAATAAGGGCTGATGGAGAAAGTGTCAAACGTTTGAGCAGAGATGAAAATGGTTCTGTTGTAGCACCTGGTGGTGGTTCTGGTGGAACAGTTCTTTTGTTCCTGCGTTATCTTATTATAGGAGAGTCGTCTCTTCTCTCAAGTGGTGGTGGGTCAGGCAGTCCTTCTGGTGGTGGTGGTGGCGGAGGTGGGAGGATTCATTTTCATTGGTCAAACATTCCCACTGGGGACATATACCAGCCTATTGCTAGTGTAAAAGGAATAATCCATACACGGTCTGTCCTCTAAATACCTGTGCATTTGGCATGATCATTAACCTGTTTTCCATGGCATTAGTATGTTTTCCCTTCGTGACTGCATTTTCCATTTATGTGTTATTATTTGATGGCTTTTTCAGCCTGTCGCATTAACACATTCATTCTCTTTGTAATCATAGGGGGGGAGGGGCGGTAGATGATGGTTTTTCTGGTAAAAATGGCACAGTAACTGGGACGCCTTGTCCAAAGGGACTCCATGGTATATTTTGCAAGGTTAGGAATCCTTGGTTCAAGATTTCCTGCTCTATAATACCACAGGATTTTGCTCCTTTATCACGGTTGAATTATTATTGTAGTTTTTACGCTGATTGTATTCTAAATTCTATTCTTTTCTCCAGGAATGTCCATCTGGTACATTCAAGAATGTTACTGGATCTGACTCGTCTCTTTGCCGTCCTTGTCCTGTTAATGAGCTTCCAGCTCGTGCTGTCTATGTCCCAGTTCGAGGTATAAATAACAATCCATATTTCTCTCTTTTGTATTACATATATGCTATAAAGTTTGTCCTAACTGTCAGTGATAGTTTTTCTTGTTTCCATTTCAACTACCAAGCCTTAATTTTTTTTTTTTTTTTTTTTTTTTTTTTTTTTTTCCATTTTCCCATGATAATCCTGTCTGTAGTTTTACAATGTTGTATTTTACAAACAACTGTTTATTTAAGTTAGTTATGATCTTTTTTTCTTACTCATTCCGTACTGTAAAGTGTCTTAAATATAGACCTTGGATTTTTTATGCTTAACAGGTGGTGTCTCTGAGACACCATGTCCATATCGATGCATATCGGAAAGGTATCACATGCCACACTGTTACACCGCTCTGGAGGAGTTAATTTACACATTTGGTGGGCCTTGGTTGTTTGGTCTTCTTCTGATGGGTCTCCTCATCCTCTTAGCACTTGTACTTAGTGTTGCACGAATGAAATTTGTTGGAGTTGATGATTTACCTGGCCCAGCTCCCACACAGCATGGCTCTCAAATTGATCATTCCTTCCCTTTCCTTGAATCACTAAACGAGGTTAGAGGATTTTCTTCGTCTTGGAACATTATATCCTAAAACTGTTTGGTTGACTTACTTTCTGCATTCATCTATACAAGCAATGAAGAATGATTTATGTAATCGCTGATTTGTCACTCGAGATGCAAGTATTGTATGGCCAGCAGACATGATTGAGCAAAATAACCTGCCAAACCTTCCTTACATTAGTGTTGTGCTGTTAATAATGTTATATCTTTGTCAGGTGTTGGAAACAAATAGAGCAGAGCAGTCTCAGAGTCATGTTCATAGAATGTATTTTATGGGTCCAAATACATTCAGCGAGCCATGGCATCTCTCGCATATTCCCCCGGAAGAGATAAAAGAGATAGTGTTAGTTATTTCTTATTTTATTTCCTAGCTGATTTGGGATCGTGTCTCATTGTTTTTTCTATAGTTCCTTAAATAAGTTTCCTTGGCTCTGAAATATTCTTATATTGTTTCATTAGATATGAGGCTGCGTTTAACACATTTGTCGATGAAATCAACTCTATAGCATCATATCAATGGTGGGAAGGTGCAATATATAGTATTCTTTCAGTGGTTGCATATCCGCTTGCGTGGTCATGGCAGCAATGGCGGCGGAAGTTGAAATTGCAAAGATTGCGTGAGTTTGTACGTTCAGAATATGATCATTCCTGTTTACGCTCCTGTCGCTCCCGGGCTTTGTATGAGGGCCTGAAGGTAATTCTTTGTTGATTTATTTGATCTCAGAATTGCTTGACGGGACTACAGATTTTAAGAATATCTGATTCGTTTTACAAGGATTTCTTGTGATAAGCTTATAGTAATATTTTACCCGCTAAATATAGGTTGCTGCTACCTCCGATTTGATGCTTGCATATCTGGATTTCTTCCTTGGCGGGGATGAAAAAAGGACAGACCTTCCACCACGGCTTCACCATAGGTTTCCAATGCCCATATTGTTTGGTGGTGATGGCAGTTACATGGCTCCTTTCTCACTTCAGAATGACAACATTCTTACCAGTCTGATGAGTCAGGTTGGTTAATAAGTTAACGAGAAGCAGTTACAGGAGCCATGTTAAAGGTTGTATTGATCTTTGTTATTGTTTTATTTTCCCAGCTCGTTCCGCCCACTACTTGGTACAGACTGGTGGCTGGTGTAAATGCTCAACTACGCCTTGTTCGCCGTGGGCGTCTGAGATCTACATTTCATTCTGTTCTGAAATGGTTAGAAACTCATGCTAACCCCGCTCTGGAAACAAATGGCATACGGGTTGATCTTGCCTGGTTCCAGACTACAGCTTGTGGTTACTGGCAATATGGTCTCTTGATTCATGCTATTGAGGATTGTGAACCAACATCTCCTCAGTGTGTCAGTGAAACAGCATGGAATGATATCCAGCCACGGTAAATATTTGAGAAATTGCAACCATTTTCTTTCATTCGTTCTATTGTCCACTCTGACTATAGTAACGATACCATTCTTTCTTCTGAATGCGTCGTGTTGTCTTAAGTTGAATAAAAAATATGAACGGAGCGCTCTAGATAAAGAAGATGATAAATTTTAGAAGTTTTGAGGTTTTTTTAGATGTCCTTTTTTTCGTTGTTCATATCTAGTTATGCGGAGTTCTGATGTCTTCTTCTTGTAACTTCTAGTTACGGCGTGAGTGCACATAAAGATAATTCTCCGGCACATTTAAGAGAGAGTATGCTCTTCAACCAAACCCACACAAACAGTGAGGATTATACAACACGCAGAAAGAACTATGGAGGGATAATCGACCTTGACAGCTTACCTAGTCTGAAAGAGAAGAGAGATATGTTTTTCCTTCTCTCTTTCTTAGTTCACAACACAAAACCTGTGGGCCACCAGGTACCTCTCCGATCAAATCCTTATACAGTATGAATGTCTTATTACATGTTGTGCCGTCCAACATTTCAAAGATTTTGAATGCCTCTTCCCTCCGTTATCTTTTGTGATACTGCAGGATATGGTTGGCTTAGTTATCTCGATGATACTTCTAGGAGATTTTAGTCTAGTCTTGCTCACACTGCTCCAGCTGTATTCGATATCTTTGCTGGATGTACTTTTGGCGTTGTTTATATTACCTCTGGGCTTGCTTCTGCCATTCCCCGCTGGGATCAATGCCTTATTCAGTCATGGACCCAGACGCTCTGCTGGCTTAGCACGTGTTTATGCTTTGTGGAACTTCATGTCCTTGGTCAATGTGGTAAGTTCTCTTTTATTACTTGTTTCGTTGAGAAATGCAATGTGAACCTCATGTTCACTCGTCACATGAGGATGAATTCAACAGTTATATCTGTAGTATGGACAGTATTGGTGTTGATTCTTTGGAAAATGTTGCATGTCTCACGTAATCTGACAAGTTTTGGTTCTGTGACAGTGTGTTGCTTTTCTCTGCGGATATGTTCATTATAACAGCGAATCATCAGCTAGCAAGAAAATCCCATTTCAGCCGTGGAATATAAACATGTGAGTTTAACTAGTATGCAAAGTAGTAACTTAATAAAAAAGAGCATCTCTCGCTCTCTCTCTCTCTCACTCAATCTTACGTTTTGGTGTATTGGGTTTGTGATGCGCAGGGGTGAGAGTGAATGGTGGATATTTCCAGCGGGACTGGTCGTGTGTAAGATAATGCAATCGCAGCTGATAAATCGACACGTAGCAAACCTGGAGATACAAGACCGCTCGTTGTATAGCAAGGATTTTGAGCTGTTTTGGCAGTCGTGACAAAAGTATTGTATTGTCAGGTAATTTTTCGGAGAACAACTAAAAGCAGCCGTGCCCCAGTTTGGAGTGAGGGTTTCAGTTTGTTTGATTTTCTCTTTTTTTTTGTTTCTCTTCTTGTAATTCTATTACTCTAGGTGAATAGAACTAGGATACAAAAGAGAAGGAACTCTGATTGTCAAGGGAAAAAGAGCAAACAAGTCTATTTGGTGGATATAATTAGAGAGGGACAAAACTTGTAATCTAGAGATCCTGTTTGGGTTTTGGTTTTGTTTCAGTGGATGGTCGTCGTATTGGTAAAGGCTTTTGTATGTAAATAAGTGAGAAACCAATGATCTAATCTACTTGGGGCTGTGTTATTATTTCTGCCTCAATACTCCTCTCTTGGCATGTTTTTGGTGTAAGAAAAGGATCCGGGTCTTGATTATCTTCTTCTTTTTGGTCAAAATCAGCGAGTAGTTGACTTTTTTTAACTCAATAAGCAGTTTCGTTGACCTACATACAGTGACTCGTTGCCTCTTTATTCTCTGCCTGAATAGTTTTGCTCAAAGGCTAAAAAGTGAACTTTTATACCGCAACAAGACATGAGTTTTACAATGTTGATGATGTGAAATTACCAGATTTGCTAAAAAATGGAAGGTATACAGGAAAACAAAAAAAATTGGTGCTAAGAAAATAACACAAAACTAAAAGTTAATTAATTATCTGATTCACAAAAGAGTAGTCGAGAGAAAGCTCCATCAAACACAAGCCCCACATAAACCAATTTGTTTCTCGTCTATCATTGAAATGTTCCCATAAGCTGAAATATAAACTTCATCCCTACCCTAATGATGTATTTATCACCTAAAGCTTCAGTGGACCAAAGCCAAGAAAAGGCCTACGGCAAGTGATGATTTAGCAGCTACAGAAATGCCTTTTCGGAATGTGATAAGCCCTGTTGAAGCAGCACCTGCTACGAACGAGTTCCATCGATCATCCTTGTTCCTCATGTACATGAGTGTGTGGTCGAGTGTCAAGAACAAGCCTCTGACTCCAGCAAAGCTGCCTCCCAGACGAGGAGCATTCATTCTCACCGCTTGTGCTCCTCCAACAAAGCGAGCACCTTTGGGCGAATTGTTTGCCCCTTTTCTGAAGTAATACACAGATGCTCCAACTGTTACCGTCGCGAATGTAAGCCCGACATCATCAACTATGGCTTTCACGCTCGGTTCCCGACTTTTCTTCTCTTTCTTCTCTGTTTCCATTATCAATCAACAATCGTTTCTCTGCAAAACACCAATCCATGGAGCTAACAATCAACACTAACCACTAACCAGAAGGAAACCGAGTACCAGAAAATCTGATTCGACTAAGAAGAAACAAAACGGAGATTAAATAACATTTACCAGAAGGAAGCAGAGAGAGAGTGGTGCGCGAGCTGAGACTGTGCGTGCGCAGAGAGAGAGAGAGAGAGACTGGTGCGCGAGCTGATCCTGTGCGTGCGACTGCACAGAGCCCGCCGAAATTAGGGTTTCTGCGTCAAAGCGAACAACAATTACAAATAGACGACGCCTCACTCAAATCATTTGTATCTTCTTCTGTTCTTCTTCACTCTCCCTCGATATGTAAAGACGAAAGTAACTTTTTGGTTGTAACGCTGTGTGTAGAACTGTAAATGTATATACTGTACGGAGCTTTAACTGGTGGTGGTCTAGGCGATGTTATTTGGATTATTCTCTCGACTCTTAAATCTTAATTACTTAAATAATTGATCAATTTCGTCGTTGTTAACCTGAAAAACAACTCATTTTCTGCGGTACAAACCAAACTTTTAACTGTTGAGAATTCAATTTTTAACAGAAACACATAGACCCACACACACCCATGACCAAACAAGTCTCGTCTTTTTCATTACTCATTACACATGGTTTTGTATTACCCTTGCCAGTTTTGAAAACACCAACAACACTTTTATTTATTTGCAACACTAATAATCTGTTGCTGTTTATGTATCCCTCTTTGTATTTTCCGTCAATATTCGGGTGCACTCGGATGGTAAGCTCTCCGCCTCAACTGAGATTCCCCTGATGGCTGCTGCAGATATATCTTCGTTGGATCATTTGGGTCCACGTACCTGCACCACACACACGATTTTGAGTAACACATAGCCTTTTTTAATACTGCAATCAAAACCTTGGGTTTGGTTTGATTTTAAGGGACTTACGCATGTCTCATCATTTCGTCCACAGGGGTCTGTGCGGCTTGGAGAGGATCAACACGTGGAGCTACTTCTGCTGCTTGTTGCACTTGTCTATTGTATTGTCTCACTGATGATATGAGATTCAGGAAGAGAGGAACAAACGTCCCACAGCCACCTTCCTTGAACAGGATCTTGAATGTGTGTGTTGAATATAGAGCTCTGTGCTCGTTCTCTGGTACCACCTGGATATTTTCATTACATTGCAAAAGGTGTGTTAGTTAAACAGTAGTTTTCCGGCAAGTAAAATGTAAGTTTGCCACGAAGTTTGATGATACTTACAGGCTCCACTTGACCAGAAATATTGTTGCAATGGAATATTGGCTGGTTGAATTTCTCGGCATGGATATAAAGCTACAAAGTAGAGTCACATTATGATAATGCATCTATAAATATTACCAGCCATATCATTAGAGAATGAGTCATGTATTTAAGTTTAGCGTACCATGGGCATGTCAAAAGCAACAAAGTTCTCAACAGGCTTGCTTGCAACAAATACCATCCGTATATTGGACAAGTAAATCACTCCCTTGGCCTTAACATTGCCTCCATGCCCTCTGGATCACATGAAACAAACGTCAGGGAAGCTGATCTTATTTACAAGTATACTTATTGGTTCATGTGCTAAATAATGAACAGATGCAAACCAATGATACTAAAGTTGAAAACCAACGAGGAGATAATATCAAATGAAATCAAGCCCACGATCAAGAAAACACATGAGCAGGTCAAATACTTGAGAGACGAGAAAAGGAAACACAAACCCAGGGATCTTGTCGACTTCAAACTCAACCCCATCTCTGACTAGAACGAACATCTCATTAACAAAGGGAATAGGCATCCCATTGGGCATCAGCTGAGGGTTAAGCGCCATGGCTGCACTTGATCAAGCCAAAAAAGAAATGAAAGGTAGGTTCTTTCTTGCTCTCTTGTGCTTCTCAGAACTCAATTCTTCTTTTCTGTGTAACTTTATCACTAGACGGACACTATAAGCTATCACTTGATGATGACACAAATGAGAATGCAAACACACACTAATTATCAGAAGTCCAAAATTAAAACGCTAAGAAAAAACATGAAACGTTAAACCCAATATCCATTGTTCATAAATTGAGGCCACAATACACGTTGCAATAGACATACTCCAATTTTAAACATCATAAACACATTTATACAGAGCAACCATTGAGATTATAGAAACAAAAATTCTAGATTTTACAACACGAGTTCCAAAAAAACTGATAAACAAATCAAACAGCAAGGAAAACATGTAATTATTAAAAATTAAAATCCGAGAGCAATCAGAAATCAATCACCGAACGATCCTAAGTTCAATTTCAAGCAAGTTTGCAAACTAGTAGAATTTTCATCGGGGAAAACATATTCGCGCCGCCTCTAATCTGAAGACTAGTAAAATGTCCCGGGAAAGCGAAGAATTCTGAAAGAGAACATACCTCAATCGGACTAAAAACGATTTGATTCGGTGGAAGAGAATTTGGTGAAGAGAGATTGACGAAGACGATGAAAGAGAAATAAAGGGACGCGATCGATTTACAGCTTCTCGCTTGTTCCAGATGCCTGAAGATCACGCGGGTGTGTTACTTTAGAACTTTTAACTATTAGTCCCTCAACTAATTTCTTGTTCCGATTTTGCCTCGCATAAAGTTGTTTACCCCAATTTGGCATCTCTTTTTCTTATTTCAGGTTACGGTTAGTGCTTAAATTGTTTGATTACAAAAGTTCTACCAAATTTGATATCTCACTTTAAGAGAGCCTATGCTGCTTAACAAAGAACATAGTGCGGTTCTCACATCTTTTGGCTCACATTTAGTGGAAATGCCTATTTTTACTGTCTCATTCTGCAGTGCAAATAGTAATATTTCCTCTTTAATTTTCTGACATGAGATACAAAGAAATCCACTAAAGACAAGTTGATTGTCTGGGTGAAAGTGTAGCTTTCTCGAATGATAATTGGTAGATTGATATTTTATTTCATCAAACAATAAGCAAAGATAAATGAGAGAGAGTTCTCAAATAACATCACAAATTAAAACTAGAAGAAATCAGACAAACAGACAAACAACAACAACAACACTTATACAAGCCTCAAGAAGGGTTGTGAATAGAAGAAACTGCAGAGGTTTCTTCAATAACAAAAAATTTAACGGTAGTTTCTGTAGACAGGGCTGTACATGCAGCTCTCTGCAAACTTCACCAGATCCTTTGCACGTGGGAGATTCGACGCCAATCCTGTACAGCAAAAAATACATTTTCTTATTAGTCAATAACTTTGGATTAAGAGGTTAAAAGAGAGTTCCATCAACTAACCGAGGTCATAGGTTGTGGCGGCGACACTGGCTGCAATGTTAGCGGAGATCTGTCTGATGTTTGCGAATGGAGGGTAGATCAGACCGTTTGCGAAGTTCTCTTCTGAAACTTGAGCGGCCAATGCTTCAGCTGTTCAAAACAGAGAGAGAGAGTTACACTGATAATCTCTCAACGTTTCTGTCTTATTGCAGAGAGTGAATTAAACTTACAAGCAGCGAGGAGCATGTCATCACGGACACGAATAGCACCGGACATAATCAAACCAAGACCAAGACCAGGGAAAATGTAGCAGTTGTTTGCCTGTCCAGGCAAGTAAGTTTTGCCATCGTACTCAACAGGATCAAACGGGCTTCCACTACCAAAGATTGCACGACCCTGTTTTTTTCAAGCACAAACTCTTATAATCAGACTTGAGAGCCACACAATCAGTCAGGACATGAGTTACATTTATAAAGGAACATACCTTGGTCCATGTGTAAGCTTGTTCTGCAGTACACTCAGCTTGAGAAGTAGGGTTTGAGAGAGCAAGAATCAAAGGTTTCTATAAAGACAACACCAAAGACCAGAATTAGAAACAATCGTATAGATACCTTTTTAGACTGAAGAAAGCAGAGAGGAAGAAGAACAAGAAGAAACCTCGTTGTTGGTAGCCATGGCCTCGACAACTTCCTTTGTGAAAGTCTGACCCACACCAGAGGTTCCAATGAGAACTGTTGGCTTGATTGCCTGTTTGAAAAAGTTTTAGCAAAGAGTGAACACAAGAATACAAAATCTAACACTCATAAAGCGATTTAGATATGAGCTCATCGCGTACATTAACAGCACCAATGAGGTCCTTGACAGGTTCGTGGTCATGCGCCCATGGCTGCTTGAAGTGCTGAAGGTTTTCTTTGCGTGAGCTAACAATCAGTCCCTGCAAAATATAGTTCAAAAGAGAAAAATCATAAATGAACAAGAAAGGTTTAGCTTAAGAGGATGAGACTGATCTAGGTGGTTGCCAACAATACCTTGGAGTCCACGAGCCAAATTTTCTTTCTGGTCTCATCTATGGGAGCTCCAGTCTACAAAACAACCGGAATGTGATCAATCACTTATTCCTAGCCAGAAAACAGAGCAAATGTACAGAAAAAGAAGACCTAGACTTACTAACCTCTTTGGAAATCTTAAGAGCAATTAGCTCAGCGATACCGGTTCCAGCCTTCAAAAGAAGCAGCGAGATAAAGCGTGAGCAGCAAGACTTGTATGCAAGACAAATGATAAGCTTACAGATTATAATGGTTTCTTTATGGTCTCACCTCTCCGGCACCCAAGAACAAGAAAGTATGGTCAGCAAGGCTTTTACCAAGCACCTTCTGAGCGGCAATAAGCCCAGCAAGCACCACAGATGCAGTGCCCTGTAATTACGCAAGAAGATATAGCGTTAGCTCAAACCAAAATGTTAACAAAAAGATCATTTTTGAGAAATATAAGTTACCTGGATATCGTCATTGAAGACAAGATGAGTCGTGCTGTACTTGGACAGAAGGTCAAACGCATTGTGGTTTGCAAAATCTTCAAACTGAAAAAGAAGAGTATGTATCAGGAAATCTTTAGAACAAAATTCTAACAAGAATCATCATAGTTCGTAGCAAGAACTGATCCTATGGCTCACCTGTACCAACACTTTCTCTCCATAGTTCTGCTTAACAGCGCACATGAACTCGTGTAGAAACTCTGCATATTCCTGAATCACAAAAGTAAATAAAACTCTCAGTTTCTGTAACATCATCTTATTAGTTAGTTATAAGAAGATACAGAAATAACAGGACAGAGATTAGTAAACCTGTCCAGTTGCCCTTCTCTGTTTAAGTCCAATGTAAAACTCATCATTCAGCAACTTCTCATTGTTTGTTCCCACATCAATGGTGATTGGAAGGCACTGCGTTTTCATTTAAGATCAAACATTTACTTAACAATCAATCAAGCAGAGTCAATTTCAAGGCCACAATTTTTTTTGCAGCTTTATGTTCTGATGCTTACAGCTGATGGACGGATTCCTCCCAAAGCTGTGTAAAGAGATAGTTTCCCCACTGGAATTCCCATTCCCTGCAAACATTTTACAACCGTTCAAGCAAATGATAAATGCAGATTTTGTTTGACATAAAGGAGGAGACTTTTATTACCTGGCAACCAAGGTCTCCGAGACCGAGAATACGCTCACCATCAGTAACAACGATAACTTGAATCCCTCTCTGAGGCCAGTTCTTCAACACTTCAAGAATCTTGCCCCTAATGAACATATACATTCACTTTAGTATTTCAAAAAAAACAAAATAATAGTGACATGGTGGTAAAGAGAGAGATTTTTAAAAAAGAAGAAAAACACACTTCTCTTTCAAGCTGATGTAGAGACCCTGTGGCTTCCTGAAAATGCTACCATACTTCTGGCAAGCCTCACCAACTGTTGGTGTGTACACAACTGGAAGCAACTCCTCCACGTTATCAATCAATAGCTTATAGAACAATCTTTCGTTCCTTTCCTGCAAGATTCAGAATACATGAGCCACCAGTTGAAAAGAAAATAACTAAACATGGAATTCAAACAAGAGTCACTCACCTGAAGATCCATGAGGGCCACATAACGCTGAAGAGGAACAGTGTACTGGCGGAGATTGTGCATCAGCTTCCTCTCCTAATCAACGAAAACAAAAAAAATCACAAATTTATTACAAACCCCAAATCATCAAAACTAAACAAAAAGTAGGGTTTCTCTTTAATGCTTAAAGGTCAAGTCACCTGAACATCCTGACTGATAACAACAGGAGGAAGAAGACCAGTTAAGTAATGTGCATCTCTCTCTTTATCAGTAAATGCAAGTCCCTTGTTGTATCTCGGATCACGCATCAACGAGTACCCACTGCCAAAACATTTCAATCCACATTAATAAGATCCCTATAAAAGCTGTCTCTTACTTCAACAACAAGAAACAACAATAAGTTCATGATTCACAAGAACTTGTTTAAAAAAAAACGAACTTTCACTTGCAAGCAGATTTAATTAGCTTAGAAAGTCCAAAATCAAGCGATTCTCATAGATCAATAGTGAGCTAGAGCGTTGACTAACCTGGCGACGGAGGAAACCCAAGGAGTGACGAGCTGATCCAACGTGGCTAAATCCTCACCGTACACGTCGGAGATACCGCCTCCGACGCCGGATCTGTTATCGGCGACATCGTCGCAGGGTAATTCAGCTGGAGTACTTCCCATATCTCTCTCCGCAGAGCTAACACAAGAAATCTGGAAACAGAGTAACGGAGGAAATGGATGAGTTTGATTTGGAAGATATTTTATTTCTGGGTGGAAGAGGATAGTGGATTATATAGGCAGATGAAAATGACGATTAAACAATTATGCAGTTTGAAATGAAAAACTCTGAAAATTCGTTTGTGCATAGTCAAAATGAGAAGAACGTGGACGGAGTCATCATTTTACATGTAGGTCCCTCTCTTTATCCACTACCTTCTTTTCTTGCGTTTATTATTTAAACAAAATTCGTTTTTTTCTTTAATAATTGTTCCACCAAATATCATGCTAAGGCTAATCATTTGGATATGCAAATCAATTTCGATACTTTAAATTACTATGCCAAAATGAATTAAGCAATTTTGATCGGATATGGATACGATTGAGCGGGGGTAATCCATGTTTAAAATTGAAGACAGCTCTAGTAACATAACATAACGAATTATTCTATAACATAACTATTTTTTTTTGCAACATGCCGAATATTTTTATGAAAAGTCAAAAATATATTAACTACGAAAATAAGTACATGGAAATGAACGAGATAGATCATAGATGTAGTAAATTAGCAATATGTTGACTAGCAACATATACACAATACCAAAATACAATCTTTATGTTGTGGGGAAATAGTTGTTAAATAAAAAATGTTGTGGGGAAATATAAGTAATTCAAATCAACGGTCCATGATAGACTGAGGGGGACGTAACTTTGCATTTGTCAAAAACTAATTGAAACTCAAGAATTGATATATAGTGGAAAAGAAAATGACGTTTTGCAAACTCGGTGTGTGGTAAATTCTGTATAAATTGATGAATGGATACAATGATGTAAACACGAACAATAATAGTTTTAGAAAGAGACAATAATTGTAATTCGAGGCTGCGTTGTGAGTTCGAGGATCAAACTTGGCAGCCATCTTGGACCCCCTACAACTTCAATATATTATATCAACAAGATATTTGATTTTCTTAATATATTTTACATAAAAGTAAAAAAAAAAAATACCAAATAAAGTATTACAAAGAAAAACGCCACCTCGAATAGGCACGGAACTGTCATTATTAATGTGTGTAACGAATGTTAAGTCTTGATAATTTGGTACTTTTTATTTAACGTTCGTGGATAAGGATCGCTGCTAGTGCGTGAATTAATTATGTCACATACAGTATGTTCGTTTTATAATAAGAAAGCATTGTGTTTTGGTTTCCCTCGCCAAATTAGCTGCTCGTCTTTTAATTTTATGCCCTTTACTTTACAGTTGACCAAATTTTATTAGTTTTCTGGTCATTCCTATTTTCTTGCGTTCATACAAAAACAAACTAAAATGGACCAAGACGCGTTTATAGTCGCTTAAAGCTCATTTACTTCTAGAACAAAGAAGGAATCCTCGTCTCCAACATGTTCATATTTTCACCAACTCCTACATTTTCAAAGTTTACTATTTTCATATTTTGACCCCTTAATTATCGCTTTTCACTCATATAGATGAAATTAGGCCTGAGCATTTTTATCCGGACCCGAAATATAGAACCGAACCCGACCCGAAATAGACAGAACCGAACCGGACCGGAACCGACACAAATACCCGAATGGGTCCAAAATTCTTATACCCGAAAGAACCGGACCGAACCCGAACCGAACCGAGAACCGAATGAGTATCCGAAATATTGAAAATATAATTATATTTCCAAAAATATTAGTTATATTTAGACTTAAAATAACCAAAATATGTAAAATTACAATTATAAACCTAATATAATAGTTAAATTTAGAAAGAAATAATTAAAATATTCAAGAAATCCAAAAATATTTAGTTATATTTGTTAATATTCAATTAGTTTTGCTAAGTTTAATAAAATTTCATTTAAATGAAACAGTTTTTTATTTTTATTTTATTTTCTGTAATAAAATTTGGATACCCGGAACCGATCCGGAACCGACCCGAACCCGACCCGAAAATAAAAAATACCCGAATAGTACTAAAATTTCTAGAACCGAAAAACCCGAAACCCGAAAGGAACCGACCCGAACCCTATCCGAATTACCGAACGCCCAGGCCTAGATGAAATCATACAGTCAAAAGGCGCGTTGTATAATCGTCAACCAAGTGGGTTTGATCACTATAGATTTTAATTTGTTTCCTTCATATTTACTTATCTTAAAACCTAATTCACCAAGAGCTTTGATTAAGAGGTTACAGAATGAAATTGACTTATTTAAGACACAGAATTTCTTTGTCGTTTGAGTTATCACAATACAACTAATGATCTCAGATTAACAAACAAAACCCGAGTCAAGAGTTTAAGACCTTTGACAAACTAAACCAGTTTAGTCTCTCTAGCAACATCAGATTCGATTTCTCAAACCATTGGCCTTATGACCAGCAGACACTGCAATTCGAACCATCAAAAGATGAATTGTGTTCTTGTTTTAAAAAGGAAACGGCATGTCCATTTGTGCTCAAACCAATTTTTTAAGGAATGGATAAGAAGCTTACTTGGAATGCAAGCTTAACCGAAAAGTAAATATGTTTGTGACCAAGTGCCGTTCTAATCAAGTAAACAAGCACACACACATGCGTACAACGTGACGTCTTCGACGATTAAGTAATTAACAAAAAAAAAATATTGAAATGATGCATTGGTTAAATAACTAACGAAATAACAGTACACCACCACCACACTGATAGATCACATGCAGATTATTAGTTCTTATTCATACATAAATAGAAGATTTAAAATACTTGAACATGAGATATGAAGTCTAAATTATTCAACAGAAATAACCGAAAACATCACTTTGTGGTATTAGGCTCCAGCTCCACAAGTGGAAATATTTCCTCCAGGCCCACCATACTGGAACAAATATTTGTCTGAACCTGCTCCAGGTAAACCACTACCAAACTTTTCTCCCCATTTTAAGCGATAACATATATTGTCGTCTACTATTTTTTGTAAGTGATACTTGTTACTGTCTTTGATTATAAATTCATGATCAACGGTTTCAAGGTGTTTAACGCCAGCCGCATTTGAATCTTTAAGTGGTAGATGACCATTACCCATTGGTGGACTTATACCATCATGAGAAGCCTGAACGGCTCCCGTAACTCCAACTGTGTCGACACCGTTATTTATAACATCAAATAGGTTTTTTGGCCAATAACCAACATGTATATCTTTTTCTCCACTTCTTACATGTGTTACCCACCAATCTCCTGATTCGTTATCCTTTGATATATAGACATATATACATGTTAGATTAGTTAACATATACAAAAAAAAAATATTTGTTATTCAGAAAACATACCTGTTGAAGACTAACATGAATGGACCGGTCTCTGTTACCAGGTACAGGTATACTTAAAGGATCAGTGTTTGACACTTGAATAAAACCAGGACACTGTGTATTATAACAGCCTCCATTGGCACCCTATCAATATTTAATTATAATATATCAATATGGTAGTTGAAAAATAATTAAGGTTATGTATTTTTTGTAATGAAGATTCTATATAGAACATGATAAAAAAAATGTGTATCTATCAACAAATTTTACCATAAAGTATCCATAACTCCATGTGCGTCCATCACCATATAAAGTCGGATTTACCTATTTGTCAAATTAAAGTATTTAAAAAAATCAGATCATATAAAAACTTAAATTCAATAATATCAACATTAATTTTTACCATCCAACCAGTCTGGATATTGTTATCTTTGTTGATGTCTCCTTTGAATACATATATGGCAGTATATGAAACTTGATCTTTACCAACACTCAAGTCATGCACACTCATCTCAGCTGCCAGACCATGAAGACCTTTGTTCTCTTGGATTCTAACTCCGTTATACTTCAAATTTAAAATTTGTGTTACATATGTTGGAAGTTATATCTGTAATTTAAGTAGTTTCAAGTAGTTTTACTTACATGTGATCCAGGTTTATGAGCGGTTAGTGGATTGAAGTGTTTGACTGCCCAATATTGAGCAGTTTCGACATACTCTTTCGTGTTCCTCAGTATAGGAACTGTTCCTTTAGGACATTTGATGATATTTTTACTTTGATTTTCTTTCTTAGTTTTATTTTCTGTTTTGGAGATCGAAAAAGATGGTTCCATCTACGTAAAATTTTACAAATACATAGTCAATATATGAAATAATTTTTTTTAATTATATTAGATATTATTCAAAAAATAATTCGCAAAGTATTCAAAATTTTTGTTTCATGAATGAATATACCTGAATTTTATGATTCTGGAGTAGTGGATGACTCATCGAATGTTGTTTATATATATCCACACAATCATATATCATCTTTTCATTTACCTGCCAAAAAGTATATTTTAGATTAATACAACAACATAAGATATAATTTAGATTCTGTTTTAATATACCTTGAAACTTTTTACACGTTTGGTTTCATTAGATTGAACTGCAGAAATTACGAATATGAATGTGACTACTTTGAAAATGAAATTCATGACTGGAATATCAATACTCATTCACAATTTTTTTTGCTTAAGTCTTTTTGTTTTGTTCCTTGTTAGATATACATTTACACCCAAATATATAGGTGTTTATAATTGTGAAGGATTTTCAATCTAGGTTTCTTTCCATTTTCAATTCTTTATCTTATCTATGTATATGTACATAAGAGTTTTTAATATTAGACATGTGTCCACTTGGATTTTATTGAAATATAACATCTGAATTTCTTTCAATATTTTATTTTTTTATTCTGATATTTTAACATATTGTGTTTAACTTTTGTATATATACAAAAAAATAAACATTGTCTCTATTTTGGTTGGTCCACTTAAATTTTAAAAATTAATCTTTTTATTGGTCAACTATAGCTTTATAATAAAACAATATCAACCATATAGATTTTACTATACGAAATTTACTATAAATATTAGTTAGCAATGTTGTAAAAATATTTTACTATCTTTGGACCATTTTACTTTGTTTTATAAAAAATAAAATATTCCACTCAGATTTTTTGATAAGAAATTTCAAATACACATAGATTTTCTTATTTTGTATTAAATTTGGGCTTAATTATTTAAATTCAGTAGATTTTTAATAGTTTATTTTTGTTAATATATTTTGCTTAATGTTCATATACATTAAGAAAAGATCAGTTTTATAAACACATCGATAACATTTAAAGAAAATAAGCACATAGGCCCAATGAGCCGAAATGCTCATCATAATTAGCCCAAAGGAGTCTACGGAATACAACTTTGACCAACCGGAAGAAACTTCTTCGCCCAAAACAGTACTTTACTACCAAGAATTGGCTAATAAATAATCAAACAACACAATCAAACAATTCAAAGATTAATATAAGTATCTCTCCTACACCTTGGTTTCTGATTTTACAATCACACCACTTGTATCACAATTCACAACTAACTAGAGAAGAAGAAGAAGAAGAAGACCTTTGCGTTCTGATCTTTTACCAGAGGCCAGCGGCTGATCCGTTAACATCATCGAGCCGCTTCATCATCCAATCTATGATATCACGACCAACTTCCTCACGCTCAGGTTCAAAGAGGAGGTCGTGCAAGAAACCTTCATAGAGCTTGATGTCTTTGAACACCGATGGTGCTTGGTTATACAAGTCTTGCGAAGCTAGTGGATCAGTGACTTTGTCCTCTGTCCCATGAAGAACAAAGAAAGGCACCGTAACAGATTTGAAGTTCCGTGTTAAGTAAGCTGTTATGCGGAGAATCTCATGGCCTGTTCGGACTCTTATTGGACCCGTGTAGACTAACGGGTCAGAGTACTTGGCTAAGAGTGCTTCAGGGTCTCTTGTCACCGGAATGCCTCTCTTGTTCGCTCCTTTGAACTGGAACCTTGGAGCCACCAGCGAGAAGATCGGAGCTATCGCCTACAATGAAACATATGACTTAACGATCACTTGCTAAACTTTCCAACCGAGAACGAAAAAAAAAAGCATCTAACTTGACTCACCCCGACAATAGGATGAGCTGGTTTGACACGTAGTGCAGGCGATGTTAGGACGATACCAGTTAACATATCTTCAACAGAGGGTGATGAAGCAGCCTATAGACCATAAATCAGGACACTGTCACAGATTAAAATTATTGAAGAGAGCTTCGAAAGGTATGAAGTTAAGTACCTTCAAGACTACAGCTCCACCGGTAGAGTGACCAAAGAGGAAACACGGGACGCCCGGATTCTCAGACCTAATCTTTTCCAAGAAAGCTTCCTGTAGAATTCAAATCAACAACTTTCAAATGGGAACATTTCTCTAGTTTCATCTTTCTATAAAGCAACTAAAAAAAGAAACTAATTTTGACAAAGATGATTTGTGTGAGCTTACAGTGTCGGAAACAACGTAATCAAGAGAAGGAACGTAGCCATGTAAACCATCACTCCCACCGTGACCTAATTACAAGGTAATGGCGAACCTGTTCAGACTCACAGTTTCAGAACAAAAATAGAAACTAAAAAGGAACAAAAGAAGCTCATCTTCATACCAATCCAGTCCATAGCGTATACACCTAAGTTACTCGAGTTTAGCTGCTTGGCGAATTGAGAATATCTTCCACTGGAAATGAAACAGATTCACAGATTGAGTGATTCGTCTAAATTATACATAGACGAAGAAGAAGAACAAGAAATTTATCTCACCTGTGTTCATTCAGTCCATGGATAATAATCAAAATTCCCCTGAAGACACATAAAAATTCAAATTTCCAAGTCAAAATTCGAAATTTGTGTGAGTTTTTGACTTCTGATCGGAGATTTCTAATCGTGCATGCAAAAATCGAAAAGCTTACCTAAGTTCGCCGGAAAGAGGCAACCACGACCGAGAGAACAGAGCGTTTCCGCGACGGCCGTAGAACAACGAGCTGTAACAGCGACAAGGGATTTCGCCGTCTCCGGCGAGACCAAAACCCATCTCAACGACTTCCGCCAATGAGCGACGTCTAGCCGTGTCTTCCTCCTCCAGCTTCCACGCCATCTTCCGCCTCCACCGCCTCGAAGGAGCCGGATTAGCCTCCTCCAGCGGTGGAAGAGGCAAAACGCGGCGACGGGGACGGAGAAGGAGGAGAAGAGAGAGGACGAGGGAGAGGATGAATATGAAGCACTTCCTGAGCGTTTTCAGAATCGGGATTATCCGATTGCTCGCGCCCGATGTTAATGGCTCCATTTCCGACGACGTTGACGCCATCGCCGGTAAAACTGAAATCAAATTGAATCAAAAAAAAAAAAATTGAGGAAGAAGAAGAAGAAGAAAGCGTGTAACAGAGAAAATGTCAGAATTTTGGGGGAAATGGTGGGGATCCATTTATAGAGGGGTGAATACTTCAATGAGTCAATAGGCGACAAAGTTTCACTAATCTGATGCAGCGCAGGATGGCCTGAGCAACCACGTGGATATATATTATTGGTTCTTGAGCTAACGAGATATGGGTTCGATGGTCTTGATTTTATAGTAATAATTTTTTGAGCGGTCAGGTCAAAGCATTGGACGGTGTGGATTCAGTGTCTCTGCACGAGTTCGGTCACTAACTGTTGATGAGTTAGATAGCAGGATAATTGGCTTTGCTTGTCTTAAAAAAACCGCGTTTCGAGAAAATGGCGTTGAGCTAGAATTAATATGATACCATTTTTATTTTATGTTACATATTCTTTTACTTACAACCAGATCAATCTAATATAGTAATACTGTATTATATGAATCTGACCTGGCCTTGTATTTGTACCCTGTTATACTATATACACTAATATGTAATTAAAATGATCGAGACGAGAAAGCGTAAATACAAGGGGAGCCAAAGATAAACCCAATCATTAACTAATGGCTTAACTGGAATTTGGAACAAGTGGCCTAAATTGTGCCACTAGGCAACATTTTGACCAAGTGATTCATTTTCTTGCTCATCCGTTTGATAATGGGAATGGAAATAGCATGTCTCTTAAAGATAACAATGGTTTTTTCTCATACTTATTAGTTGTTGCTTTCACAGTTTCACTATGTAAATCAATTTTAGTGTTCATCTAATAGTTTGATTTCTTTTCAAATATTTGTAGTTCAATTTTTTTCCTTATTTGATGTTAATAATCTTAGTCCATACATGGACATAGGAAGTATAATGGACTGTAGTAAGCACATGAAATGAAACTAACACATTAGTAAGAGAGCCGTAGGAGTTCCAACAAGCTGCTAAAGTCATGAAAACGAAAGGCATTGAAAGTAAAAGATATTGACAGAACATAATATCATTTTGACAGAATCTCTCTCCCTCTCTATATAGCACTAAAATATAAATCTATCGTTTTCTCGGGCGAGCCTCGCTAAAAATGCCCATTACAAAAAGAATACAAGGAACAAAAAACGATTGTGAGAGACGGAAATGTTTGCCTCTTATAGACCGATGTTGCGTTGATGTGTTCATACTGATCTTACACGAGAAGCCGGAAAGTCGTGTGTTGTCTCATTCGTCTTATGATCCGTTAATGTAGTCCAGCAAAAGCCGATCAAGCTCAAAATGTTGACACAGAAGTTTCTGCAACATCAACAATAAGAGGATCTCTATAAAGGGATTTCACCAAAATTTTCAGAAGAGAAGCAATGTAATGCAATCATCAATGCAATCTTTTATACATGTGAAGAAGCATGCGAACCTTGGTTATGGGTAAAGAAGGTGCAGCGTCAACATAAAAGTCTGGGAACCGAGAAACTTCGACACCCTTTTCAAACAATATGTATGTGGGAAGCTGAGACATTCCACCTATATATGTTACACAAACACATCACTTGCTAGCAGAACAGAGTCTCAATGTGTTATTGAGTTCGTGCAAATGAATGAGTTCGTGAAGGACTAAATACCGGCGAGAGATATTCCAAACTTAGCTGCAGTATTAGGGAAAAGTCCTAGGTCGATGGTTCCAAAAGACAAAAGATTGTTCGAGTACCTGAAGTGAAGGAATGGAAGATGAGTGAGTGTGTCTCGTAAGACGAACAGTGAAATGGGGTTGCTTTTTTCCCTAACACAAAGCTTACGTGATGGAGAGCTCCGGAAAGCAGCGGCTTGAACGAACACACTTTGAGGAACTACAAGCATAAAATTCTATCTGCAAAAGGTGTGAAACGCACATCATCATATAAAATATCTATGGCAGGATTGAGCCAATATCTCAAATTCCATGCTTTATTGGAATATGAGCGTAAGTTCTGCTCTAAGCAAGATAAGTATTTTAGTCACTCAAAACAACTTCTTAGTTTATCAAATATTATCATCTAAAATCACAACCTCACTGACTTGGAAACAGCAACAATAGAATTTGGTAAAAAGAAAAAGCCAGTTGCCACATACCAACCAGTATTTTGTTGTGTTCCCGTCTGATAGCAAATCTTCCAACTGCATTGGTGTCAGCTTCTTCGAAGTTCCTGCAAATTTGTTTAAGCATTTTACAAGAATGCAACTTTTGATTGCAAAAATTCACAGAAAGCAAGAACTTGAATCTTCCCATACCTAATTTACTAAATGCCGGTTGTTGAGCCAAGAGATATATGACTGCAAAACGAAACATTCAAATCAAACTTACGAAAAATTGAAGGTTTTCAATCAAATCTGCATCTCCCACATATATATCAGATAATCAAACGAGAGCTCAAAAGCTTTTCTCTACCTGAAAATATGACACTAAACCAGATCGCCACTCGATAATCCATAATCAGCGAAACCGCTACGAGAAAGATCTGGGGCAACAAAAAATGTGTATCAGCGGATTTCAAATGGATCCCAAAGCTGATTGAAAAACCAATTTCGATCCGAATTCTAAAATTCATGAGAGTTACTTTAGCATAGAGTACGCTATCTGCAACGAAGGCCTCCCATGTTTCCTCCCTCACCATCTACAAAGCGATTCCGAATCATCCATGGTTGCAGAAAGCGAAGAAGTAATTTCGAAAAGTATGAAGAAAACTCAAACCTTAATGGCGGAAAACATGAGAAACGCTAGAAATGCTTGGACTTCTCTGTCGAAGAGTCGTTGAGAAGTGTACTGTGCAGCGGAGTTGCGAATCGGAAGGTAGGAGAAAAAGGCCATGAAATGGAGGAAATAGTAAGGATCTGATACGATCCGACTCATTCCTTCGATTACTCCTTCGCGCTTCTTCTCCATTTTTGCTTTGCTCCGACGAATCTCCGTGTTCAAAGAGCAGTAAATTGGCTGAGTCCGAAGCAAAGGGAAGGATTGTTTGAAAAACACAGCAAACGTCACGTCGTTTTACATAGTAACAAACGACAAGGCGTTGTTTTTTTTTTTTTGACTGCAACAGCTTGGCGTTTATCTATTACAGAACATAAACGCCTTCATCTGTTCATGTCTTAGCTCGATTTTCACACTGCAAAGGTCAATTTATAATATTTAGGTGCTTTTTTTTTCATTTTGAGAAAGGATTAAACTATTCGAATAACAACTTAGAATGAATCCAGGAACATCAATGATACAGACAAGAGACAATCATATTGTTCAATCTTTGATACGTTGAAGATAGAAATTCCAAATGAACTTGTTTACTTAGTAGGAAGAAACGAAAGGAGAGAATGTTTTATCACTCAGAAAATAGAAACTGATCTGAGTGACTGATTAAGACCAGCAAAGCAAAAAATGCGAAGAATCTAATCCCAAATGAGCCAATTTTCTTCGAGTCTGGTCTCTTTATCGAGGCACGCTTAGGCCAAGCTCTGCAAGAATCAAGAGACACCAAAATACATCAGCACATTGACCATCAAAACACTCTTGTTGTAGTTGCTTTCAATCAATACTACAAGATAGTCCAAAGAAGAGAAACACGAAGAAAGAACAGAACCAATATGGCATCTTTCATCTTCCGGCCAAAACAACTCATTCAAAATCCAGAACCTATTTGTGTTCATGTAACCAAAAAATTTCATGTCTCTGCAAGCACTAATAGTTCTAGAAAAGGACTGGTACGCAAAAGGGAACTTGGAAAACCGCAAAAGAAGCAAGATCAAACCAATGTGGAGCATGACAAGATTAATACAGCTAAAATTCAGCTAGCTGTGACAATTCTCTGAATTCAGTGTCAACTAAAGCAATCATAAAACGTGCTACAGATTCTGCAAGATCAAAGAGTATAAGGAATAGGAGAATTAAAGCTCTAGTTTGATACGAAGAACATGTAAGTTCGAAGATATGCAAGATCAAAGAGTATTAAAATAAAAGTTGCTTACAGATATACTAAACACATAACATTTTTGGAGAATATCAAACTCCTGGATTCGCACTGCAGAGCATACCCTGAGACAACGACCTTGAATTCATCGAATCGATACCGAGGCACGAAGTCAACCGTGCAGAAGCCACCGCACTGTACAACGGAAGCAACGACTGAAGCGAGCCCAGCTGAGCAATCGGCCTGTCCAATCCAAAACATAAACAAATCCCGAATGCGAAACCATTACTCAAACTTTCGGAATAAATTCAATCAATCAAGATAGAGAAGATGTGAAGGAGAACAAATGAGAGAAGGAGGTTAACCTTGCAAATCCAGGCGAAGGAGGGACGCCGAGAAATGATGAAGCCGATTTAGGTCGAAGAGAAGGCTTGTTCATTGCAGATTTAAACGCAGAAAACGCTGGTTTGGACAAAGATCGACATCGATAAGCCATTTTGCCGATAACGAAAGTGAAGCAGGGATTTGATTTTGATTCCCGATTTCTAGGTTAGCTGCGAGCAAGAAGAGGGGTTTTTACGAGGTTTAACCAAAACGACGCCGTTAGCACACACAAAAACTGATGATAAGAATGGCATACTGTG
Source organism: Microthlaspi erraticum (assembly GCA_902728155.2). Taxonomy (NCBI): domain Eukaryota; kingdom Viridiplantae; phylum Streptophyta; class Magnoliopsida; order Brassicales; family Brassicaceae; genus Microthlaspi; species Microthlaspi erraticum. The sequence continues at coordinate 186,244 of CACVBM020001218.1, read as the reverse complement.
CGAAACTACTTCTAGAAAACAACACAGCGTCTAATTTAGTATTATTGATAGATAGATAAACTTTGCCTTCCGTCTAACGCCGTCTTTGTTAGTTATGTCCTCACGTCGCCGTTATTCCACACGTGTGCCATTGTTTCGTACAAAGAATCTCCGCAAAATACATGACGTGTATAAGTAACTGTACCCTATATACTCAAGCATGAATATCGCATAATCCCCAACTTCCGTAACGGTATTCTTAAAATTATGGAATCTGTCGGATCCAATCAGATATCGCCGTACGTCAGTAACCGAGACCAACGGCATCTCTTGGCTCAGCCGGTGACAGACCGGATCATTAGAGCTCTCCGTCATCGGATCCGCCTCCTCCACCGTCCAAGTGGGGCCACTTTTCACGTCCTCGGCGCCACGTGTAACGTCTACACCGTGACGCTAACGGTCACACCGACTTGCACTTGTCCCGATCGTAAGAAGCCGTGCAAACACATCTTGTTTGTCTTAATCCGAGCTCTTGGTATCCCTCTCGACGACAAGTGTCTCCGGCAACGGAGACTCCGGCCATGCCTCCTCTACCGCCTCGTTTCAGCCCCCACACGACCTGACTGCCTCGCTAGTTTCCGCCTCCAGCAACGGTTTCTTCAGCTTTTCGCCACCGCTGCGTCTCATTCCGGCGACACCAACTCCTCCTCCACGGGTAAAATGGTAGTCTCTTCTTTTTTTCTTTCTTATGCTTTAATGTTTTGTTACACCAGAAATTAACCATAGTGCTTTTTTTATAAATGTAATAATAATAGTGCTTTTTAATGATGTTTTCGCAAAGCTCATCAAAGGGGAAAAAAAAAATTGAAATGGGTTATGCAGTAGCCAGTATTCATTCCTATAGAACACTTTGGATTAGAAAGAAAACTGGATGAAAAGAAAAGAAAAAAAAAAACATAATTGTATGGTGTGTTGTAGATTAGTTCAAATTATCCATGTTTGAATTAATTTTTGTTTTTAAAAGAAATATATCCTAATCCATAATTATTCGTCATACTGAACAGGAAAATGAGATTGCAGAAGAACCAGCCACATGTCCAATATGTCTAGACGATATAAACGCCATTAAAAGCGTAAACGGTGAATATGGCGGAGGCGAGGAGGAGGAAAGAGCGGTGGTGAAATGTAGAGTTTGCAAGAACAAAGTGCATGAAGAATGCATGCTGGCGTGGAGGACGAGTCGTGGACGGCGGCCGGCGATATGTGTGGTCTGCCGTGCACGGTGGCGACGCAATAATGCTAGTACGAGTCCTAATGTTGGTGGTACTCACGAGAACTGCTACGGTAATTGTTACTTGAATCTTGCTCCTTATATTGATGAGGAGGAGGTGGAGGATGGGGTTGGCACGAGCCAACGGCCATGTTGAGGAAGTTCAAGGATTGATTGTTATGTGATTGACTATTGTTAATAATTAGTATCATTTTAAATTAGATAATGTACATTTAACAACAACAAATATTGTTGATCTTATATATATTTATTATAAGACTATAATTTCTTACATAATTCCAATCTGGATCAGGATCAGCCATATATATGTTCATGGATTTTAAGATTTTAAGGTTTATTTCCTTGCAATATACCTTCTCCCATATATGTAAATGGTTAACGAGCCAACAACATTAAAACTTTCAACTTTCGGGGTCTTTTTAAAAAATATTATATGGCTGAAACATACTCTTTCCAACGTAAATATTAAAAAATATTATACTCTTTTCAACGTAAATACTCTTTCCAATTTTTGGAGTAACTATGAAAAAGGCAATAGAGAAATCAAGAGTCGGAAAAAAGTTAAAAATATGGTTATTGACGATTAATTTAAAGCCGTATTGGGCCAAAAAAAATCAATAGTAATAAAGAAATCCATATTGCCTCACGAAAACCTAGCAGTCGCATCTTCTCAATTTCTCCATGGACGAATCCGCCATCGAAGTAATTTTCTTCGATCTTTCTGTATTTTTTAATTTCTGAAAGAGGGTTTTTCTTTAACCTCTCTTCTCAATCAATGTTCTTTTCTTCTTCTTCATCATCTCCTTATGGCTTTCATATATGTTGTTCGTCCGAAAATTATTTGAAGTAGTCGAGTTTTCTGATTAGAGCTTTTGAACCTTAGGGTATGGGATTGCTTGACTTGAACGGTAGTGATGCAGACATTCGAAAAAATAGGTAAGTTGATTTTTTTTTCTTGTTCAGATTTTCATCTGTAAGATGTTTTGTTGATTATATGATCACCGGCAATCAAATCTTTTGCAGCAGTAGCATTAGGAGGATTTACGTTGAGGGATACGACACTTCGCTTCGGACCTGTGATGTCGCTATTGCTTTGAGAGAACACTTCGCTTCATGTGGAGAGATTTTACATATTGATATTCCCACACACATTGGAAGCGGTCTTCTCAACAGGTTAATTTGTGCCTTCTTCCTTTAGTTGTTTTTTACCCCAGCTCAAGTTATATATAAACTTGTATTTGTTCTACAGATTTGCCTTCATTTATGTTAGTGGAGAAGATGCAGTAGAGAAGGCGTTGGGACTTAGTGGAAGTGACATGAGAGGACGGATTGTAGTCACTAAGGCTTACCCGTTACATGAAACACACTTTGATCTTGATTTGGCTCCTACGAAAGCGCGAGAGAGCCGGCGACAATACATGTAATGTGTTTTATTTGTAACATATGCTTTTGTCATGTTAATATTATTATCATCATGTATTTTGTCATATACATGTAATCAAACCTATTGCAGGAGCACCAGGAGGATTTGCGTTGAAGGATACGACACTTCGCTTCCTGCCGTTGATGTCAAACTTGCTTTGAGAAGACATTTCGCTTCCTGTGGAGGGATTTTTCATATTTATATTCCCACAGACGTTGGAAGCGGTCTTCTCAACAGGTTTGTGCCTTCTTCGTCGGGTTTTTCTCACAGCTCAAGTTAAATGCTTACTACAAACTCTTGCATTTGTTCTACAGATTTGGCTTCATGTACGTTCGGGGAGAAGGTGCAGAAGAGAAGGTGTTGAGACTTAGTGGAAGTGACATGGGAGGACGGAATGTAGTCGCAATGTCCTACCCGTTTCGTGAACCAGACCTTAATCTTGTGTTGGCTCCGACGGAAGTCTATAGCAGCAGTAGCATTAGGAGGATTTGCGTTGAAGGATACGACACTTCGCTTGCTGCCGATGATGTCCATTATGCTTTGAGAAAACATTTCGCTTCATGTGGAGAGGTGGTACACGTGTATATTCCCACAGACGTTGGAACCGGTCTCTCCAACAGGTTTGTGGCTTCTTCCTCCAGCTTTTTTTACTTGAGCTCCAAGTTAAATGCGGTAAACTAGTATTTGTGCTACGTGCAGATTTGGCTTCGTTTATGTTAGAGGAGAAGATGCAGAAGAGAAGGCGTTGGGACTTAGTGGAAGCGACATGGGAGGACGGATTGTAATGGCTAAAGCTTACCCGTTTCATGAAACATACCTTGATCGTGAGCTGGCTCCTATAAGAGCGGCAGAGTGCCAGCTAGGGAGCTGGCGACAACGCGTGTAATGTGCCTTTTTGTTTAGTTTTTTTTTTTTTGCAAGATATGCTCTTTGTCATGTTAATAATATTATCTCCTACTATCAAATTATTAGGATTGGAGTAACAGGATATGACACTCGGCTTTCTACGGATTATGCCAAGAGCATGCTGATTGAACATTTCTCTTCATGTGGACATGTCGTGACTGTTAGTCTTGGTCAAGACACAAGTGCTGATCCTCTTGACAGGTTTGTGGCTTTCTTCCTCTCAAATTTGCTGACAAACCCAGTCATGATTTTTTTCTTCCCAATTCTCTAGTTATCAAATGCTTTGGTATTTACAGAATAGCTCTCCTTTTCATGGCGGGAGAAGACGCAACGGAGAAGGTGCTGCAACTAAGTGGACGTTATTTGAGAGGACTGAATATGGTTGTTACTATCGTTTGTCCGCCAGTAAATTATTCCTCGACGATCATGAGCGACTTTACCATCCCACCACCACGGAAGAATAGGGAGACGGAGACGGAGACGACTACAGAGTAGAAAGCTCTCTCTCTCTTAGGAGAAGGCCAAGCTCTTTGGTGTTTTTAACGTTTTAGCACTACCAATTAATCAGGTCAACTGTAAAATATATTTTCCTTAAAACTTTTGTTTAAGTAGGAAAAACAGACTGTAATTTACTAATTTAGCATCGATATGGTTTCGTTTTTGAAAAAATAATACACTAGTAGGAAAAAAAACAAAACAGGTTCGGAAAAATAAGCAAAACTATGGGTCATAATTGATAAAAATAGAGATAATTAGGGGGCGTATTCTGAAAAACAGAGAGAAGTTACCATCATACTTGTTGGCTTATCAAATCCAAAATACTTGATTAGTCAAGGCTTTTGATTGAACATAATTAAAAGCCAACAGTTGCTTTCTCTTGTCTCTTTGCATGTTAATTATTTGTCTGATTGATTCCTTTGATGATGATCACACTTTGAAACTTCAAAGAAACGCTCAGATCTGACAAACATTTACAACCACTTATCTTCTTCTCCCTGTAAATGACCATGCATGCTCTATTTCTAGAACCAGTACATAAGCTTTTAGCCTAAAACTCATGTTCCTGCTTGGCCCATAACCCGCAAAACACGATTTTGATGATCCATAAGAACCAGATTAGCTTAGATGTCTACTGAACTAAACGAATCTCTTCTTCCTAGGGGGAAAAAATATGTAGAAAACAAGATTTGTTTTTGTTCAATTCCAGAATCCAATTGTTGTAAGAAACAACATCAAGAACGCAAATTTGGTCAAGAAGGATGATACCCTTTACGCCCTCTCTACCATAACCTATCCATCTTCAAAAGGTTCAATATTACCAATCTAACATTCTTGTGTACAAACAGTGTACATTGGTGTGATGGGGGATTTTTATCGCTTTTACAGTTGCTTTTCAATTTATGTGCTTAATGTTCTTTTAACTAATTTATGTGCATCTCATCATCACTTTGTTCTCCTCACTGGCCACGGAGTCCAGAATGGCCACGCTTACTTTGAGTTTCAGGATTCGTTGGGCCCTGACAGGTGTGATAATGGTTTCTCATGTGTGTCAGCTATGAGAGAATAACTCATGTTTAGTGTGTTGAGTTTCATTTTTTTTTTTTTTTGGATGAGCATAATCAGTTGTTTTAAACCAATTTTAACAGATTCTAATAAAATGGCCTATTTTAAGGTTACAAAGCTGAGACTACTCAGGGCATCTCTTTTTCTTATTTCCGGTTACGGTAAATTGTTTGATTACAAAAATTATACCAAATTTGATATCTCACTTGGAGAGAGAGACTATTCTCATTTCAAATCTTAGACAGACAACAAAAACACTTATACAAGCCTCAACAACTATTAAATTAAAGGGTTGTGAATATAAGAAATCGCAGAGTTTTCTTCAACAAAACAAATTTAACGGTAGTAGTTTCTGTAGACAGGGCTGTACATGCAGGTCTCTGCAAACTTCACCAGATCCTTTGCACGTGGCAGGTTCGACGCCAATCCTATGTAAAAACAAAACACATCATAGGCATATTTTCTTCTTAGTCAAGATCTTGTGGGATTTGAGTGAAAAGAGAGTTCCATCAACTAACCGAGGTCATAGGTTGTGGCGGCGACACTGGCTGCAATGTTGGCGGAGATCTGTCTGATGTTTGCGAATGGAGGGTAGATCAGACCTTTTGGGAAATTCTCTTCTGAAACTTGAGCGGCCAATGCCTCAGCTGTTCAAAACAGAGAGAGAGAGACCAGTTAGAGAGAGAGCTACACTGATAAGCTCTCAACGTTTATGTCTTATTGCAAGAGAGTGATTTCAACTTACAGGCTGCGAGGAGCATGTCATCACAACCACGAATGGCACCGGACATGATCAAACCAAGACCAAGACCAGGGAAAATGTAACAGTTGTTTGCCTGAAGTGAAAGTAAGGTTATGGAAATCTGATATGAGCATTCAGATTGTCACAGAAATCATAAATTGACAGAGAAAAGAATAAGTTTTGAAACCTGGCCAGGCAAGTAAGTTTTGCCATCGTACTCAACAGGATCAAACGGGCTTCCACTACCAAAGATTGCACGACCCTGTTTTTTGAAGCACAAACTCTTGTAATCAGTTCTTTGCGTGAGCTAACAATCAGTCCCTGCAAAAGAAAGTTCAAGAAAATTATAAATGAACAAGAAAGGTTTAGCTTAAGAAAATGATACTGATCTAGGTGGTTGCCAACAATACCTTGGAGTCCACGAGCCAATTCTTCTTCCGGGTCTCATCGATGGGAGCTCCAGTCTACAAAACAACCGGAATATGATCAATCACTTATTCCTAGCCAGGAAACAGAGTAAATGTAAGAAATTTCTAAAAATTACTAACCTCTTTGGAAATCTTAAGAGCAATTAGCTCAGCGATACCGGTTCCAGCCTTGAAAGAAGCAGCGAGATAAAGCGTAAGCAGCAAGACTTGTATGCAAGACAAATGATAAGCTTATATATAGATTATAATGGTTTCTTTATGAAGGTATGGTCAGCAAGGCTTTTACCAAGCACTTTCTGAGCGGCAATAAGCCCAGCAAGCACCACAGATGCAGTACCCTGTAATTACGCAAGACCACAATAGCTTATAAAACAACCTTTCGTTCCTTTCCTGCAAGTTTCAGAAGACATGAGCTTGGACACAGTTTCCACTACTAAACATGGAAGTCGAACAAAGAGTCACTCACCTGAAGATCCATGAGGGCCACGTAACGAGGAACATTGTACTGGCGGAGATTGTGCATCAGCTTCCTCTCCTAATCAACTAAGAAAAAATCACAAATTTATTACAAACCCCAAATCATCAAAACTAAACGAAAAGTAGGGTTCTCTTTAATGCTTAAAGGTCAAGTCACCTGAACATCTTGACTGATAACAACAGGAGGAAGAAGACCAGTTAAGTAATGTGCATCTCTCTCTTTATCAGTGAATGCAAGTCCCTTGTTGTATCTCGGATCACGCATCAACGAGTACCCACTGCACAACATCTCAATCCACATCAATAAGATCCCTAAAAAAGCTGTCTCTTACTTCAACAACAAGAAACAAAAACTTTTGAAGTTCATGAAATATAGTACTTGTATATTATCCTTTGTTTAAGTTGGAAAAACAGACTGGGTAATTTATCATCGATATGTTTTAATTTTTGAAAGATAATAGTAGAAAATAATAAAACAGCTTCTGAAAACTAAGCAAAACTATGGGTCATAATTGATAAAATATAGATAATTAAGGGGGCATATTCTGAAAAACAGAGAGAAGTTACTATCATACTTGTTGGCTTATCAATCCAAAATACTTGATTAGTCAAGACTTTTGATTGAACAGAATTAAAAGCCAACAATTGCTTTCTCTTGTCTCTTTGCATGTTAATTATTTGTCTGATTCCTTTGATGATAAGAAACTTCAAAGAAACGCTCAGATCTGACAAACGTTTACAACCGCTTATCTTCTTCTCCTTGTAAGTGATCAAGCTCTGTTTCTGGAACCAGTACACAACCATTTAGCCTAAAATTCATTTATGGTTGGTGCATGTCTTTTTTTTTTTTCTTACAACAATTGGATTCTGGATTTGAACAGAAACAAATCTTGTTTTCTACAATTTTTTTACTTAATTTTTCAGGAAGAAGAGATTCGTTTAGTTCAGTAGCCATCTAAGCTAATCTGGTTGTGATGGATCATCAGACTCGTGGTTTGCGGCTTATGGGCCAAGCAGGAACCTGCAGAGTTGTTCTTCTTATGGTTATCGTTGTGGCCATCGTTCTAGGCCTTCAATATTTCGAGCTCACTCCAATTTTTATTGTTTCACCTGGAAACGGCACCGTTTCTAAGGTCAGAGATTCCAATAACATCACCAAAAGTGCTGAAAATGAAACATTTCTTGCATCTCAAGAAGCATCCACCGGGATTAAACCGTTGAATAGCACGGAGGTTTTCAAGATTTTAGAACACAAGTTTCTGAATGATTCTCCTAAAGCTTCCGGACAAGATAGAGGCAATGAAACCGCAAGTTCTCTGCATTCACTTCCACCCAAGATTCCTCAAAGCAACAAGAAACATGAGCACATGAGCAAAAAAAAGCGACCTTTAGTGGTCATATCAATAACCCAAATGAACAATATGATAATGAAGCGTCACAATGATCCAAATAATTCACTTGTATGCAGATTAAATGATTATTTTACCATAACTAGTTCCAATTTCTTATTACTCATCACTCTCTGATCCTTATTTCACTTTTTTTTTTCCATGTCCATTAGGCACCTCAGTGGGGATCAAAAGTGGACGAAGAGCTTAAAACTGCAAGAAACAACATCAAGAACGCAGATTTGGTCAAGACGGATGATACCCTTTACGCCCCTCTCTACCATAACCTATCCACCTTCAAAAGGTTCAATATTATCAAACTAAAATTCTTGTGTCACTTGCGATTGATTTTACATTGTCATGTTAGATTCTTGTGTTAATTATATATACAGTATTTTTGTAATCATGGTTATGGAAAACGCAAACACAAGAACAAGTATTTACATTTTAGACAAATCGATCGAATCCTTAATGATTGATCTCTAGCAGGAGCTACGAGCTACTGGAACAGACTCTCAAAGTGTACGTTTACGCAGAAGGGGACAGACCGATCTTTCATCAGCCTGAGGCAATAATGGAAGGGGTTTACGCGTCAGAAGGATGGTTTATGAAACAAATGGAGAGTAGCTCTAGATTCTTGACAAAAGATCCAACCAAAGCTCATCTCTTCTACTTGGCTTTCAGCTCCAGAATTCTTCAACAGAAACTCTACGTTCGTGAATCTCACAGTCGTACAAATCTTGTTAAATATCTCAGAGACTACATCGATCTCATCGTTTCCAACTACACTTTCTGGAACAGAACCCGTGGCTCCGATCATTTCTTTACCGCTTGCCACGATTGGGTATGTCATTCAAGATTTCAACTGTTTGTTTGCATTTGCTTTACAAGTAATGGTTTGGTTTATTGATGTAGGCTCCAGCTGAAACTAGAAGAGGACCATACATGAACTGTATCAGATCACTCTGTAACGCCGATGTCGGAAAAGACTTCGTGGTCGGAAAAGACGTCTCTTTGCCGACTACAAAAATATCTTCGGCACAAAAACCAAACGGAAACATTGGAGGTAACCGTCCTTCCAAGCGAACCATCCTCGCTTTCTTCGCCGGGAGCTTGCATGGTTACGTCAGGCCCATCTTGCTTAACCGATGGTCGTCGACACCTGAACCGGATATGAAGATATTTGGCCGGATCGATCACAAATCGTACATCGGTTATATGAAACGCAGCAGATTCTGCGTTTGCGCTAAAGGGTACGAGGTGAATAGTCCAAGAGTGGTGGAGTCGATTTTGTATGGTTGCGTGCCGGTGATCATCTCCGATAACTTCGTGCCGCCGTTTTTTGAGGTTTTGGATTGGGAATCTTTTGCTGTGTTTGTGCCAGAGAAGGAGATTCCGAATCTGAGGAAGATTCTGATATCGATTCCGTTGAGGAGATACGTTGAGATGCAGAGGAGGGTGTTGAAAGTTCAACAACATTTCATGTGGCATGATGGTGAACCGGTTCGGTATGATTTATTCCATATGATTCTTCATTCGGTTTGGTATAGCCGGGTTTTTCAAACGTTTTACCCAAACTAGGTTTTCTCCGGTTTGGCAAGGATTATGGGTTGGAATTACTTTCATTAGTGAAATTAAATTCCGTAAGACCTTATGAACGAAATAAAATAACAAATATGCATATATTTCATTAAGAGTAATTGTAAAGAAGAGTAATGTGAGTGTGTATTTGGTTCCTCATAAACATAGATATGTTACCAAGTTAATGTAATATTTTAAAGGTTAAAAAGGGGAAATACGAAAATAGTCTAATCATCTATCAAAATTATGACAATAGTTTAGATATTTTATCAACTTACTAAATAGTCTAAATTCCAAATCTAATTTTTACAAAATTGTTTCTTTATTAATATTTACAAGATTCAGATTAGAATGTTTAAGGGGGGATACAAATGTTTGATACTTTTTCTAATAATAATTTCAATAAAATCTCCAATCAATCAAATTGACAATAAAGAAAAAAATCTCCAATCAAACAAAAACTTATTAGGAGCACACAGAAAATAAAGTATCCGATTGGCGCGTGATAAACTAACTATTTAATTCCTCGCGTAAAATTTAAATGTCCGTTAAAACGGGGTAACAGTTTCGTGTTTAACTTTTTTCTGTTTTTACCATTTCATTACATAACCATGAAAGCGGTAAGACTTAATCGGTAGATTTCATCATTGTCGGGTAGACTTAATCTTTTCTAGGAATCATTGTCGGGTTCTTCGAGCAGATCAAAAGTAGTTGCGCTAAATTTCAGGAAAATCTGAGATTTCCATGGCGACACAGACGAGACCTAGTTCGGTTAAGAGCGAGTCACGCGATGGGTCTTCTTCTCTTGCTTCTAGAGTCAAGATCGATCCGTCTTTTAAGGACAAGAAAAAGATTCCAATCTCTAGCAGACCGATCATGTCGGATACCAAACCCAGATCCGCTCTTTCCACCGTCACTCCCAAATCTGAGGTATCAATCGGAAAAACTCTGTAATTAAGTTCTGATCGCTCGTTTCTGGAAAATTTTCATAGAACAGAGCGAAAAACAAAAAGGGAATTTATTGAATTCCTCTATTCTTATGGTAAGTTTTCTGAAATTGGATTATCTGAAATTAATAATGTTGGTCAGATAAAAAATTTGGCTAAAAATTATCGTTAACTCGGATCCGTTAGTAGATCGAATTTTTCAATTGACAATGAAATTGAAATCGGGTTGAGATAGATTTCGTAAATTATGCATCATGACGGAGATTTTGGTTTTTAGGTCGATCATACTACAAAGAAACTTGTAACATAATATTTTCTGAAAAACTCTTGTGAAAGGCAAAGCCCAAAATACCTGTAAATACGGGGAAATCAACGGCAACAACATCTGCCGCAGCAGCGAAAGGTAAAGCGAAAAGAGAGAAGAAAGTTTATTCATTAGCAGGACAGAAATTTGATCCTCCTGAAGAGGTATATATACATATTCATCTCTTAATTAAGATTTCTCTATTGAATCTGTTCTTGATTCTTGGTTTCTCTGTCTTTTTGCATTTACAGAGAGAGCCCTTGAGGATATTCTACGAATCATTATCGAAACAAATACCAGGGAGCGAAATGGCTGAGTTCTGGTAAGAAAAAACATCAAAAGAACTTGAAGCATTTGTTCTTGGCTCATTTTAGCATAAAACTTGAATGGTTTCTTGTGAACATTAAGGGTTTATGGTATGTGTTGGGAAACAGGCTAATGGAACATGGAATGTTGTCTCCGGATAAGGCGAAGCGAGCACATGAGAAAAAGCTAAGAAAGATGAAGCAAATTCGAATGGGAACACCGATTAAACCGACGCCATCATATTCTAGTAAACCGGAGAGTTCTCAAAGACCATCTGCGTCCAAGAACAACGGTTTAGATGCGAGAAAGAAGAAGAAAGTTGTTGATGATGACGAGGAAGATGATGATTTTGTCCTAAGCCACAAGAGAAGGAGAGTGTAAACCATACAAGTTTTATTTGTAAAATAAAACTCATTTCGTTATCTAGGGAAAATATCCAATAGTGGATGAGATTAAGAACCTTTAATTATTGCCTAGTTTTCATCGAATAAGTGATGAAAGATCATTGCTGTAAAAATCCTCAGAATGTTGTTCATAGACCGTTGAGTATGCTCATGACACAAAAAACTGATGGTATAAAGTTGTTTTTGTAGAAAGCAATTTAGTAGATTCCAAAGTTAACACTAACAAAACTCTTTCACTAAGAGAATGTACGTTAAGCAATTGTCTACAAGTTATAATACACTCATCAGATACTATACCTCGTCATGCTTATTTCGAAGATATCGGTTTAAAAGTATTCAGTTATGGATCTGTTGGGAAACTCTAGGTCATTGGAACAAAGTTTGTAGTATTTATGTGAACTTGTGAAGAAAACACAAAGAGAACACACATAACAACAGACAAAGCAAGAAAAATAAACGGGACAGGTTTTTTGTTTGTTTATGTTGAATATCTTCAGTGTGAAGAGTTTAAAAAAAACCGTAATCCATGAAGAACCTGTTAAATTAAGTGTATTTGGGTTTGAACACCATCCTATTTGTTCCACGGAAAAGATCGAGCCAGAATACTAATTTAAAATAACCAATGGTCTCCAATTCACTAAGTAGCAAACAGTTCAAACTTCAAAGTTCAAATCCACTGTACAAACCCTAGAAATACAAATCCTGGACACGTCTACAAGAAGTCTCATAAAAGTTAAAACATGCACTTGCAGTATTCCAAACATTTTCTTTAAACACAACTTTAATTATTTTCTCTTCAACGAGCTAAAAGGACAATTATAATAGTATCTACCAATTATATTCAGAACTTTTTGCCTACAAAATACTCTTTTGGAAGTTACTGATCAAAGACACTGTGTGGTGATATCATGAGCCAGGCAATCGCATGTGACAAACAAGCAGCAGGACTGAAGCTCTGATAGTCAGACACCCAATATCTTCAAATTTCCCCGAATATCTTCTTATATTAATTATATGTTTGTTTTTGCCGAAAAAATTGGGCGTAAAATAAAAACTAAAAGATGTCATTAAATGGGGATGTTGACTGTTGATGTCTGTTGTACTTTTGAGTCAGAATTATGTTTTCTTTGTATGCTTTGTCTGTCTCTTACACAATCTTATGGTTTCCAACTTTTCATCATTTCTACTTTCTAAAATTCATATAGGTGTGTGATGGATTAGTGAAGAATGATCCTAATTCATCGAAAGGTCTAATCTTATTTAATTATTTTTAACGGATCGGAAGCTAAATAAATTCCCTAGAGTGGTCACGCGCGGTCCTTTTAAGTCTGGTCACATTGATCTATCAACAATCTTAAAATTGAATAGTGCTACCAATCAAACGATTGCACATACGTTGTCAATCCCAATACGACTTTTACATACTAGTATTATCTTTAGATACATATATATATATACGAAAATATAAGTGAAGTACAATTAACCAGTAGCTGTAAAAAAAGAACAGTTAACCAGTAAAATTAAGTAACATACTATCAAAGTAATTAATTACGATACGACATTCAACTATTTCATTATTTATTTTGTATATTTACTGTTTTTAATTATAATTTATAGCAACAATTGTTGTTGATATTAATTCTGACAAGAAAAGAAGATAGTTTCTTTTGTCTTCATAGAGCCTACGTCGACTTCGCAATTGTACTTCTGATGATATTTACCATCCTTTTTAACGCGTTTGCTAAGATGTGTGCTTCACATTCAGTTGTGTCTTGGCTAGAATTCTAGTTTTAAATCAACTTCATCACACAATCGTGTCGGTTTTTATAAATTTGTCAACGAATTTTAGAGTATCAAATTATGTGTTTTGACTATAGTTCTTGTTCCAGATCATCTCCATTACATAATTATATCAGGCGCTTTTAGATTTTGTCAACAAATTTTGGAATAATACCAAATCATCCATTTTTTCTAAAACCACAAATTCACAAAAGTAAATTTGAATTCTCCTTCTTTCTAGTCGAAAGACTCGAAAGTACTTGTAAAAAACATAAAAATTAATACTTTATATAGATTTTTCCACATTACCATGTTCAAATATGGATAACAATACGGTGATGGCAACACTAATCAGAATTGTTTTGAAAATACTTTGCAAATTCTACATTTTATACATTTCTTCGAAAATCAGACCCATATAAGTTTTTAATGGGTCTAAACGACAACAATTTGCGTGTTTCGTTGACCACATGGCAACTGTAAAGCAAAAACATGGTAAGAGTAAATGTCCTACACCTCGCGCGAGGTTGTCTTTTACTCTACCTGTCAATTTGTTGTCCCTCTGGTGAACATAAGATAGCGATATATCTGAACAAATATACTTTGAGTGAGGAATAAAAACAATCCACCATAAGATATCAACTGGAATTTAATTGTATATGCTTATTCGGAGAAGAATCTGGAGACCATATATTATTCTCTAACTTCAGTACGTATAATTAAATGTGCTTTATTCTGAAACAACACAATGTGAACACCTCCGTAAACCCATCTTTAGTCTAATCATTGTGGTTTTGCAGCTGAAATGGTCAGACGGTACGATAAGTTTAGTGTTGGAAACGGGTGTATATACGAATCAATGGTAAACACTTTAAATTTCTAATTAAGTTTTTATTTCTGTTAAAAATATTTAAAATTGTTTTATTTGCAATTTTTTATAAAATAAGATAAAATTTAATTACAAATCTAACAAAACATACATCAGAAAAATGTTAATTTGTTGAGCCCGCCAAAATAAAAAATAAAAAAATGGTGAGCTCACAAAATCTATCTTAAATACCTGAGACGTTTGCATTTCAGTCGTTATTGAACTTTGACCCTATAAGATTGTGTCTTTTCTTTTTTTCGTTAACGATCTTTGATCCCATGAGGAGAACACAAAGCAAGAAAATGTCTCTTTCCTGTATCAAAAGAAGAAGAAGAAGAAAAGGTCGTTTTCCAAAAGGCTTATTTTGGACCCTTTTTATAAAAATTCGACTTTATAGTCTCTGCATGCCTAATAAAACCATATTTGGAAGATATTGATATTTGGTTTTGTCTGCCTAAATAAATACAATTGACAAAAAAAAAAAAAAAAAAAAAATACTCGTCAAAAGTTTCCCCTCTACTTCTATGTGGGCCCTCTTCATTTGTTGGGAAGAAGCTTGAAATTTGAATGATCCTGGAGATGGAATAAGGAAGCAGAGATAGCCTGCCTCTCTTTTTTTCCGCAAAAAGCCTAATATTCACAACTTTGGCCAAGTATCATTTTGTTAACATTTACTACAAATACGTGAACCGATTAAATATTTTCTAACAAATTGGTTTTATAGTCAGATTGATTCATACATAGGTTGTTCTCGCCTTGTAGTAACATTTTCAAAATGGACAGTTTTCCTCATCTTCTCGAATAGATATGTTAAAGTCTCACGTATAAACTTTAACAAAAAAAGGCTCACGTATAAAACGTGTTTTACCATAAAATATAAAAAAACGTAAATCATTCTGTTAATTGTCAATTCTTTTTGAGTTATAAGCTCGTAATTCCTACATACTTTGTTAATTGTTTGGTCTTGTGAGTAAACCTGCAAGTATATATTAACGTTAATTAAGATTAATATGTATTAATGTATATGACCAATTTAATGTTTATTCTTATGGAGAAACGAGAGGCGAAGAAATAAACAACGTCATTCATTGCAAATACTTAGTTATTGCTATTGATTTGTGAATATAAAAAGCGATATGATTATTAGAAGACTTTAACTTATACTACGTATACATATATATTGTCATATTGTGTGTGTCTTTGACAGAAACCCGTCCTTATAGGTACGCATATACGGTCCCATGATTGAACAAACTGATGTCCCTTCATATTTCTTGAAGTTTCCCTTTACATACTTATTTTCTTCAATTGTATTATTGCACTAAAATGCACTTATTTGTCTGTTTGTGCGTTTGGAACCAACTTTAACCTGTAATATGCATTAGTTAAAACCTTTTTTATCTAACTCACGGCTATAAAATTGGTTTTGTGTGTGAAGTAGTGTATAAAAGACAAACCAATCCACTCGTTACAATTGGTTTTGATTTGAAAGCTTATGATATGTCTATATCTTTAATAATATGTTAGAGGAGAAATTAGCACATTTCCCTGAGCCCGTCATCATTAGTAAAGTTACAAAGCCCAATCCGATTTTAGGCCTAACATCTTCAAGAAAAAGGCAAGACTTGAAGAGAAAGGCACAATCCATGGAGAAATGTAAATAAATCTTCATGCCGACTTAAAGAATGGAGAAAGATCCAAAAACAAGAGGGAATTTTCCATATCGCAAAAGAGGAAGTTTTCCATCTCGCCTGAAGGAGAATATTCATCATTCGGCCGACTTATCAACGCTATATATTGAAGACCCCCCATTGGGGAGAGGGATCCGAAATCATCTAGAATCACTAGGCTTTCACATTAGCTTTTACTCTATCCTCTTGTTCATCACCATAATCTCGCTAGGCTTGTTAGCGAGATTGCTCTCTTGTAATCTTCTTGATAATCTAAGAGTCGAATTAAGCGTTCCAGTTTCCTAAACTCACATCTTAGATAGCCCGTCTTGACGAGTGCTATCTCGGATTCAACATAATATACAAGAAAAACAAAAATTTATATAATATGTGCTTCTGAAATTAATATATATAATTATACAAAATAAATCTCACTACCACTAAGTTAGTACGTGAAAGTTATGATGAGCATCTAACTTACTGCTAAAATATCCGATATGTTTCTATATTCAAAGAATTCTAGCTGGATAAAACTGGTTTTGATTTAAAAGTTTGGATCGTGACTGAAGTACTAACATGGTAAATATTTCAACCACTCATTATAAATGGGTTTAAAGTGTATAGAAATTGATTGAAACTTTAATACCATCGCAACATTATCAAAAGAAATAACTCTTTTTAAATATTATTTCCGTGAAACTTTTCACGTTTTAAAAAAATCAAAAGCTGAATGACAGTATTGAATTATATAATATGTTACTTCAAACCAAAAGAAAATCCTAATCATGGCATATCATAATTTTGGATACATCGATAACTAGCTTCTTCACTGGAGCATGCGTATGCAAACAAATATATGTATGTAAATGCCAATGAATTTATATATATGATATTATATTAATGTTCTTGTCGTGAAAAAGCACTATGATCCATTGAGTCGAATATCAGGGTAAAAGATATTTAAACAGTAAAACTTAGGTGAAAATTTCCTATCACACACAAAAAAATTAAAAAATCAAAAAGCTTGTTCTCGGAGACGATTAAAGTTCATAAAATTTACGTACCCGGGGCTGAGACAAAGTCGTTGGTCTATATATTTCAATAGTGCCATTCTAAATATGGTCGTCTCATAATAATCCTTTTTCTAAAAATATACTGATTTTCTTTTTCCCGAATGTAATTGTAAAATAAGATTTGAAGAACCCGGGAGTTATCAAAGCAAACAGTGACTCCTAGTGTATTGTTTTATATTATTAAATATAACTATAAAAAAATAGAGTGGGTCTATACGAAAAACAAAAATAAATAGAGCCATTGGGTCCATTTCCTTTATTCAATAGACTTATTGCATTGTTTTGGTCCCATTCCCTCCCTCTCTTCTAACCCGTACCCAAAATATTAATGCATATAAATATTTTGAGTGACTGAGAAAAATGATAGACAAAATTTTACCAACATTTCATCTTCTTGTTCTTCTCTTTTACCCAAAGTTTCTCTCTCATTCTGCATCACTTCACTGCTCTGTTTTTTTTTTCCTCAATTTGAATAGTTCTCAAAACTTTTATATTTCCCCTGAAAATCTTTCCTTTATTTGCATAAATCTCGGGATCCGAATCACAAAACAAGCAGAATAAGAGACTGTTGTTGAATTATTATACGGTTCGTGTAAACAATGGTTGCATCAGCTTCAGAGAGTACGTTCGCAGAGGAATACTACAACCTCCGCTCGGAGAGAGTGACTCAGATTCTTGTCTCCAACTCGACGCCTGACTCAGTGAGTCACGAGAGCAAAACAGAGCAAAACGAGAAATCGAAGAAGACTAAACCGGTTAAAGATTCCGGCAAACACCCGGTTTATCGCGGCGTGAGGATGAGGAATTGGGGAAAATGGGTGTCGGAGATTCGTGAGCCGAGGAAGAAGTCGCGTATCTGGCTCGGAACCTTCCCGACGCCGGAGATGGCGGCCCGTGCGCACGACGTGGCGGCTCTTAGTATAAAAGGAACCTCCGCCATACTAAACTTCCCTGAACTCGCTGAGTCATTCCCTCGGCCCGTCTCGCTAAGCCCTAGAGACATTCAAACCGCAGCTCTCAAAGCCGCACACATGGAACCAACGACGTCGTTTTCCTCGTCGCAGTCTTCTTCTCCTTCGTCATCTTCTTCGCTTGATTCTCTCGTGTCAGTGATGGACCTCTCGAGGACTGAGTCGGAGGAGCTTGACGAGATCGTGGAGCTTCCAAGGCTCGGAGCGAGTTACGACGTGGACATTGGGAGCGAGTTTGTTTACTCTGACTCAATGGACTACTGTTTATATCCTCCGCCGTGGGGACAGTGGTCGGAAGAAAGCTACGGAGTTATCCCTAATTTCAACCAAGGCTTATCATGGGATCTCTAACCAAATTTTTAATCAGTCTTTTTTGTATCATTAATTATAATTAATGTTTTGTTTAATCGCGTTTTTATGAACCCTTTTCTTTTTTCTTTTGTGGTTTTTAGCTAAGAAAGGGTTTTTTTTTTGGGTGCGTGTGTGAGCTCCATAAAATGATACGTGTACAAAACTCCATTTGTGTTTTTATATATAAATATCGGTTTGGTTTGTCGGAAAAGAAGAGGAAAAGAAAGTGAGTTTTTTTTTTGCAAGTATCATCAAGTGAATAAGTGATAAATAAAAGTCCACTAACTTTACGATATTGTAATAATAAAAATCATTAGGAGTTCGAAAAACTGTTGCGTGTTTTTTTGTCTTTTGAGAGAAAAAGAAACAAGAAAAATTTGCATTAATCATTAACTGTAAATTAGAGTCTCACTAGTCACTATCCATTCATTTTTGTTTGGTCGGAATATATGGAATGAAGAATGTGAACTGGCTAGAGTTAAAAAAAAAAACAAGCGAGAGCAACTTGTCCACGCTGACGCAAACATTACACAGCCACATACATCCATGCAATATATTACTGTCATCTATATTCACTATTAGTATGATTATGACCAAATATTAAATTAAAATAAAAAAGGCTTGGGTGGATAACTTCTTTTTCCTTGTCTAATTTGTCCACATAACTTTATTCATAAACAGAAAGCCAATTTATTATGCTTTTTCGTTATTTTCTTTTTAGATAAGCGAATTTTCGTCATACGTACACTATTTCTGTCATCACCACCGTCATGGTGTAGGTGTTGCTATTTTCCTGGATTTATAAAACTAATAGATTAAATTTCATTTATGTTTTAGAATTAAAAAGAATGTGACATGTCTAGTCTAGTCTCATGTGTATCTTTTTAATTCCAGGATCTAGTTTTTAAAAACAAATTATAATCATGGAAAAGCACTGTGATGATCATTTTTAAACTACTCGTTCTAAAGTGGAATACCCAAGAAATTAACCTGTCTTAGTCATGGTTATGGTAGTTAAGGTTACATATCAATTTAACCTTAACTAATTATCTCTTTAATTAATGTAAAACGTATCAAATACCCCAAAAGTTTATTTTGTGTAGATTTCAACATGATATTCTTTGTTATAATCGCTTTGTTGAAAATGATTATTCGACTTCATGTTACTATTTCAAAGTCTCATGCATCCTATGTGGTGAATAAAGACTATATATATTGTTATACATGAGAAAAATACAATAATGATGTCACTGGCAACCATTTTAAATTAAAACACATGAAAAAATATTTGGATTCACCAATATAAGACTTTCTTACGAGAGTGTGGGACATGAAAAAATGATCCATATTGAACCTGTTAATTATTCATGGTTAATGCATGCCATTTTTAGTCAATAGAGTGAATAAGATAATTTAATTTAATGTTAAAATATGAAATGCTGTTTTTTTTTTCATTGTTAGTTGTTACGTGTTTTTTTTCTCTCTAGTTGTTACGTGTTTTTTTTCTCTCTAGTTGTTACGTGTTTACATTGCCTTTTATATTTATCTTTCGTGGAATGATTAAATTAGCTTTTAGTATAGTGAATATCCATATAATCATATAATAAGCATGAACTAGCCGACAAACTACAAATTTAAATAAAGCATGAACTATATATATTTGCAACTGTATAGACCATATCATCCCCGTCACATATAAGACCTCTGATACTTTGAATACATTGTTTGGAAATTGAAAATCTGACCGGACAAAAAAATGAAACAAGACGCCACATTTGGGCATATGCAGAAAGAATATGATCGCTCTCGAAAGAACATCCATACCAAACTGATTAATGATATAACTAAATTACGATACAACTGATTAAACTAGTTGACAAAAAATAATCGTACCAATCCGATCTTTTTTTAGTTGACGCCATATGCCCAAATGTAGCGTCTTATTTTTAACGGCGCCAAAACATACTAACAACTCATTATATTAATTTGATGCACTAAACTACAACAAGATGTGCCGCATTAAGCGAAATAGTACGAACTAACAGCATTAACGTATTTTCTAACGAAAGCGAGCTCTGAACGATTGAATCCATGCTTGACAAGACAAGAATCACTTCACATCGAGTAAGACAATTTCATATACGATCTCATTCGTACGGATTTAGAGATTCATCAATTCGAGAAAGAAGCAACAAGAATTTGAATCACTTCCTCTCTTAATCCTCTAAACTAAAGCTTGATTTTCCGACATAAATAATCTACAACGTTTTTACAAATTATATAATATAAATGACAGAATCCAAACGTAAAAGCTGGTCATCTTTGATTCTATATAGTATATATTTTTAATTGTTAAAAAAAGGTTCCTCCGACAGAAGGTTTTACTAATTGTCTGAATGCCAAATAAATGCGCATATATTTTTCCTTTTCACCTAAACTGCAAAAGTACAAAGTTCAAGCTAACGGTTAAAGATTAATAAATAAACCAACGGATTATCATTTGAGTTATGCTAGGTTTATTAGATACCAATTGATGTGATTTTGGTTAGTTTAGTTGTGTATTAATTCACCAAGTTTAAGTTGATTCGATGTCAGTTTTCTTACCTTTGGTTTGTTATTTTGATGTGATTTTGGTTGGGTTAATCTGAATCGGTTTCAATTGGTTTTATGTCCACATGCATAGCCCTACCATCTGGCACCTATTCCCCACTAACTATATACTCCATGATATATATGTATATTTAGTCGTTTATTAAAAACTAATTTAATTTATTCCTTATAGGTTTTATTAACCGACATTAGACCACGCAAATCTAGAGTGGATCCGACATAACTTTCTTTGCATATCTTTTGTGAGGTGTTGAAATTCTTAAATAAATTTTTATCTGTCTAATGATGAAACTATGCATAACTCCAAAAACGGAAAAGGAATCATTGACTCCTTTATTACTTTTTTTTTTTAGATTTGGAACAAAATCGTCAAAAATGACTTTACAAAATGCTGAAATTGTTATAGAAATAAAAGGGCATCTGAACCACTTGAAATACTCCACTAGTGTGATCTGTTTCTAAATATCAAGAAAGTCGGCAGATAAATAACGTTTAGTCGATTAAATTAGTTGACGGTATATGTCTCGGTCGGATTCGCGTAAATCACTAAAATACATTAGAAAACTGACTTAACGGTAATTTGCCTTGCGGATTAGTTGGCTTATTCATACGGTTCAGCGGCTTGTAAATTTTAAACGCAAATGCCATATATGCAATTTTTTTATGAACACCTATAATCTAAACGTGAGTTCCACACATTTGTTATATAAACGCAACAAATGAATTGGCGTTTGTAACAATCGCAACCTACCTACAAAAACATAAGAAATATATATAAATCACGCTATCTTATGAATAAGTGCATCCATCAACCTTTTCGCTAAAAAAACAAAAACGAAAAGTGCCTCTATCAATTCTATAAAGCTTTTGTCCATTGTCTTTCTGTATTGAAAATATAATGTTATTAAATATAAATATATATATATATATAATGTTATTGTAATTAGTGTTTTCTTATTGAATGTAAAACGATCACAAAGCAAAAAAGAAAGAGGATACAGAGCACAAACCCATGGCAATGATAAAATGCAATTGAGTAAACTTGATACGTCCGTATTAAAGCGTTGCCTTCAAAAGACAATATTATTTGTGGAAAACTTTATTTGCCGCTTGCCATTTGAAGGGTGCTTTTAATTATTGTCTTGTACTAATATCTTGAGTTAGTGCTGCTTGATTTAGTAATGTTAAGTATTATTCTATGCAAAACCCAGTGCCCACAGAAAAGTGCTAGACAATAGGGAGGGTCGTACCCAAATCCAATGCGTAACATGCAACCGATTAATATTATAGGTATAGAATAGTTGGTCGACAATCTGGAAATTTTGTCTTTTTTATATAAAGGTTTTTCGACTAAAAAGTAAAAACGCATGAGAAAGAAGAAAAAAACATAGGGGGATAAAAACCCTTATTGCCTAGACTTAAAACGTAATGTAATTTAGTAAGTTTCAGACCAACTGTCGTTAAATTACATTACGTTTAACTTTGAATTCAATATATTCCTGTTTCACATACATTAATAGTGAGCTGGGAATAAAATGATTGTATCGACATGATTTATTGGAAAATTTAATACGAAAGGACATTGCAATGGTTGTTGGATGATTTTTTGTTGTCCTGCACTCGTTGTTGGATGATGTGATACAACAGTGCTAACAATTTTTTCAAAAATAGGATTTAACACAAAATAACTTTTGGACTGATTCTAGATATGGGTTTTGATGGGGGCATTCCTGAAAATACCTTTTATAAGTTTTCAAGTTTTTGATTTTTTTTTTTGAAAATTTCGTAAGGTAAATGGTTTAAGAGGAGTTTTAAAACGTATAGTAACTATTTTTGAGTGATCATGAGTTCACATTTTTGTTCCTGTCTAAGAACCTCTTTTCATTTTGTTTCAGTATTTTTTGGCTTTTTGAATCAGTTTAGAAAATGGCTGATTGAGGAAATAACTTAACTATGAGGACGTTCAAATGTGTTATCCATCACTAAAAAGTTGATATTATTTTAGGCTTTAGGCACATAACAGTTTGATATTACACTATATCTTAGTGTCTAGGGGCTGAAGATTGAAGACAATCTTTCATAATCTCCTGAATCCTTTTCTGCAACAACTTGTCCTTAACCCTCCCAATCATGTCTTCATAGAAAGCTTGAAGCCTCACAAGCTGACTCTTATCTGCACTCTCCACCATCTCTCCCCACTCTTTTCCCATATCGAAATACCCTGAAACCCGCAACGAATACGGTATATCTTCCTCTTCGTTGAAAGGTTTCCCAAATATGGATCCATGGAGTATGCTTGCATATCTCTCCATCACCATTAGCTTTGACTCTAGCTTCTTAACCTCCTCTGTTGGCGAGCTTTTCCCAGCAGCATCAGGTTTATGCACCTCTTCATCGTTCGGTTTCAGCTCATTCGGCCAGAAGACGAGAGTGGGAACATAACTATCGGTAACATTCCCGGTCCCGAGCACTCCATTTCTCCCTCTTCCCCAAGACCAAAGCTTGTAACCACCATTTGCCACAAGAACTGTATGTGCAGCCCCGCAAGAAACCTGAACCGGGTCACGGAATCTTGACCCACCCGAAATCTTTCTCGGCATACTGTCATCTCCTGCTTCCACGTCAGCGAAATTGACATCAGGGCATAGCCCTAATCCCCTCTCCATTCCCCACGACCACACGTATCCCTCAGATGAAACCACGCTTGTGTGGAATAACCCACAGTCCACAGATACTAAGTAAGCATGCTCTGGAAGCTCTGAAACTGGCTCTGGAACCGATGAGCTCTTGGTACTTCCATGACCAAGCTGACCATTTTCTCCAAACCCGAATGTCCAGCAAATGCTAGGTCCTGTTGGTGCCTCCTTCCTGTGGGTGAGGAGAGCTGTGTGGTGAGATCCACAAGCTATGTCGTAGACTGTAAGACCAGCGTCCTGGTTAAACGTCTCCACAATCTGAGGCCTTGCACGGCTTTCTCTATCCCCAAGCCCTAACTGGCCCTGATGATTACTTCCCCAAGAGTACAAAACAGATTCCTGATAACTGTTGTCTTTGTGGATGATATCCTTAGGACCAACAAGGGCAACAACGTGTTCATCCCCACACGCTACCTTCAAAACAGTCCGTCCATGGAACTCCGGTATAGGAAATGGAACCGGGACGCTTGTTAAAGACAACCGAGGCTCAGCTCCGCTGTCTTGAGGTGGAACATTGCCCCACATCCAAAGACCCCCGGCGTTATCAATGGCAAGGGACATCATGGATCCGGCCTTGACAGCACAAACCTACCAAGGATAGCAAAAAATGTTGAGCTTCAGGACTATTTGACCTGTAAACCGACACTAAGTAACTGTTTTTCAGAACCATACCTTTAAATCTGATCCATCTCCTCTACCTGAATCATTCAGAGAAGAAGTATGTGCTTCTTGTTCAAAGAAATTTTCTACCAAGCATGGTGACAAGGAATTTCCCCCATCAAAACCAAGTTGGCCATCCATTTACCAGTCAAGGATTTAAAGCATTATAGATTGTAGCAGCCAATGCAGAGACATGTAGTTATAAAAAAAATATCAAATCAAGCAAGAGACGGTAACATTCAGATAAAGGATACACATATTATAACCCCAACACCAAACCAAGCCATCATCTGCCAAAAGCTTACAAGGCAAAAGAAACAAAATCAAGAGAATGGTCAATACAGATCCATATCATACACATGAAAAAAGCTCAAGTCTGCACTTTGAAGTCTATTATCCACTAAACTAAACTCACAAATCCCTTTCGATCAACAAAAATGGAAATTCAGGGATGCAGAAATTGGAGCTAGTCTAATCAAATAAAGTCTTCTTTCTGGTCATCATCACAGTCACCAAATTCTCAAATAAACATTTTGATCAAATCAGCAGCAGATGGGAACAGAAAAAGTGAAATTGAAATACATGTGAATAGAAGAAACCACCTGAGACAGCGAGACTGTGATAAGCACCGGCAGCAATACCAACGATTCGAGCCCGATCTACGGTGGCTTGATCTGGGAGCTCGAACTCGACTCGAACCGGGACAAGCTCGTCCGATTCTTTACCCGTACCAAGACGCCCGAACATTCCTCTTCCCCACGAGTAAACACACCCATCGCCTGTAATTTTTCAACAAAGAAAAATTCAGCTGAAAAATGAAATAGGAATCACTATAGTATGCGCTTAAATGAAGCAGTGGAATTAATTTGTTTTACCAGTAAGAGCGATAGTATGCGCTTCACCGGCGGCAAGAGAGATTATTTTCCGGGACAAATCTTCAGAGATCGATAACGCTGACGTTTTGTCCTCCATTCGTCACTGCTCGAAGAGTTCTCTGTGAGTTTCTGGAACGGATAAGCTCAGTTATTTCTCAAATGACAAATCCTTCAGGCTTCAGCGACAGCGATCATCAATCTTTCTTTGTCTCAAGTCTCAGCTGCAAAATCTGGGGTGTGTTGCTTGCCATGGGCCTTTTCTGTGTTATTATAATGGGCCTGTGCAGTTAATTAAGCCCATTAGTTAATCATCTGTCCCGAAGATTGAAATTAGACGCTTTCCTTCTGACCAAAAAGACATTTCCATATTTATTTTTTTTGGTAAAACATTTCCGTTTTTTTCTCTCTCTAATTCTGTCATTGCGTCCTTCTTAACATAAACTTGTTGGTAAAACGAAACGAAATTATGATTTTCGCGTAGAAAGCATATGTCTCATATTGTTTTTTCATAAGATTCCTAACACGAGCAAACAAGATTGATAACACGTCCAATTATTTAATCCTAGCTAATGACCCGCAAAGATACGTAAGCGAATTATGGATTATAGTAATGCAAGTTTCCCTATATTTCAGATGTTGGAGTGTTCCGTAGACCGTAGTGGTTTAATACTCAAATCATTTAAGTAAACAAACAAATAGACATGTATTAGTACCAACCAAGAGACACTCTAAAAATAAAACTAGAAAAAAGAAAAAAAAAATGGATCAAGAAGCTCTTCTCGCCAGAAAATCTACGCATCAGCAGCCGGCGAAAGGCAATGTTACGACCATTTCGATAATTCTTGGTATAAAATTCTCGTATTCACACACACACAGTTTCAATTTATTTGGAGATAATAATTTTTGTTTTAACGGTTTTGGATAGCAAGTCAGGCGTTGGAGAAACTTGCATATTACGGATTGGTACCGAACATGATACTTTACTTGACGGCGGAATACGGCATGGGAACGGCGGAAGCTGCCAACATCATCTTCCTCTGGTCTGCCGCCACCAATTTCTTCCCTCTTGTTGGTGCTTTTATCGCTGACTCTTACACGGGCCGTTTTCCTCTTATCGGCTTTGGATCCTTTATCAGCCTTCTGGTAATTAACATCTATGTCAAATTATGAGAACCACAATAAATTGATTTAATTCGTGTTCATTTCTCTACTTAGATTATTCACATGATCTCATTTTTCTAGTCCGTGAATTCGTACTTATGTATGTTATTCAATGTGATATAGTTGAGTTCAAATAAATATCCAGTCTTGTAATCATGCAACTAAGTTCTTATTTTTTCCAACTTTTCCTTACCAAAAAATAATAATAATGGAAGTAATGATCTCAATTAACATTTGATGTAAGTCATATGTTTGTTGTCAACGCGATGTAACTACTGTTTCCTCGTTCTAATAATTCAGTAAAGTTGTCACGTACTCTACAATGACAGTATTTTATAAAAATGGATCTTGTGAATCTGATCCAGTCTTATTTTACCACCATATTATTTTTGTAAAAAATATTAATTATCATAATTAACGATGTAACTATCACCTACGTAATACAGTACTGATAATCATTGCATATTTTTCCATGATGGACATTAATTACATAAGTAACTGTTAGTAACTGATTAATGTTACTCACTTTCTTGTATACGGCTAAAATAGGGGATGCTTTTATTACTCTTGACAACAATAATTCAACCAGACTGCGACAAATCAACACACGTGTGCCAACCCACCACACGGCTCCAACTTCTTCTCCTATATTCATTTTTTACCCTCACCTCCATCGGTGCCGGCGGCGTCAGGTCCTCCTGCTTAGCCTTCGCCGCGGACCAGCTCCAGCTCCAACCCAACCACACATCACGTGTCACCACATCAGCCCTAGAAACCCTCTTCAACTGGTACTACTTCTCCGTCATGCTCGCTTGCTTTATCTCTCAGTCGTTACTCGTCTTCGTTCAGACAACGTATGGTTGGAAAATCGGTTTTGGAGCTTCCGTCGCTGCCATGGCTCTATCGGTGACTTTGTTTTTCGCGGCTACTCCGTTTTATGTCCACTACAAGTATCAGTCCGGGCTCGTTGCTGGACTTTTCCAGGTTCTCGTTGCTGCTTTCAGGAACTGGCACGTTAATTTGTCGGAGGAGGAGTATATTATATCGTACCATCACGAGACAGGATCTTCATTTTCAATTCCTAGCCAGAAATTGAGGTATATTCAATCCGCTATTTGACTTTTGGAGTTTTTTGGTTTTTCTAAAACAATTTGCATTGTCAAAATATACACGAATATAAATTATCTAACGAAATCTGATACATTTTGAATAAAATTTTGCAACTATAGGTATTTGAACAAAGCTTGTGCTACAAGTAACCCGAACCAAGACCTAGCCCTAACAGGGAACTCATGGAGTCCATGGAAGCTATGTAGGGTGCAACAAGTGGAAGATCTCAAATCCCTCATCAATGTCCTACCCATCTGGTCAACGGGAATCATCTTATCACTTGTCACAGGTTGCCAAGTCTCCTTCACAGTCCTTCAAGCCAAAGCTATGGATCGCCGCACCTTCATTCAGGGTTTCGAGATTCCCCCGGGCTCTTATGGCATCTTCTTGGTCATCTCCTTCGTGCTCTTCCTTGTTCTTTATGATCTCGTTCTCGTCCCGTTAGTTTCTTGGGCTCTAGGAAAGCCCTTCCGATTGGGAGTTATGGTGAGAATGGGAGCTGGAATTGTACTAACAGTTATATGCATCTCCACTCTCGCGACCGTGGAGTTCGTCAGAAGAAAACAAGCCGTAAGTTTTCAATCCGGATTTTGGTTCAAGATTTTCGGTTTCCAAACAACCAAAACAAGATTTATTCTAATGTTTCTTTTGAGCTAATCATGAAAATAGTCACTTTTGAAACTGAACACCAGTGACATGCTTTCTTAATGTTTGTGTTGTGTTGTGTGGTTTGATTAACTAGAGAGAAGACAGAGGTACGATGTTGTCGGCTATGTGGCTATTGCCGTACATGATATTAGGAGGCATCGCGGAAGCATTTCTTTCGATAGCACAGAATGAGTTCTTCTACTCTGAGCTTCCAACCTCCATGTCAAGCGTCGCCACCACACTCTCCGGCCTCGGCATGGCCGCCGCAAGCCTAGTCTCCTCCTGGATCGTCACTGTGGTAGACGCAGCCACCCACGGGAGCTGGATCACAGAGGATATAGACGAGGGACACTTGGACTATTACTATTGGCTCATGGCGTCCTTGTCTGTCCTGAATGTTTTCTATTTTCTTTGGTGTAGCAAAGCTTATGGTAAATGTAAAAGTGATGCATAAACAAAAAAAAAAAACGACTACTATGAGAATTAGTATTTTTAATTAGTCTTGTAATTAACAGGTTGATAACTTTTATTTTTGTCACTTTTTAAGAAATTTATTCTCACACAATTTGTTCTGTTCAATCTGATTGGTGTGATGATCTAAAAATAAAATAATTTGGCTTGTGAGGCCAACAAAATAAAATAAAATTTTACTCCAGAAGAAAAAAATAGAGAAGACCTTCGCTTGTTAAAGCCCAGCACGATTTCCTTCACAGACGAAAACTCTCTTCCATCTCCAGATCTACTGAGCTACTTGCTGAAGAAAATTAGTCAGCAATCGCCATGGCTATGGCAATTAGGGTTTATCTCCTATTTCTCCTCTTCTTATCATCTGCAATTCTATCCTTCTCCCTTTATGAAGATCAAGTCGGCCTCATGGATTGGTAACTCGTCTCTCTTCTTCATCCGATTTCTTCTGTCTCTATTAGTTGAGAAGTTTCGAAGCTTACTTACTACTGCTATGTGAAGTCTTCGAAAGCTTACAGCATTTAAAAGTTCCCGATTTAGAGGATCGAGCTATCGCTTTCGCTTTCGCTAATTAGATCAATCCAGTCCCCAGTGTATCTATAATCTGTATTTTAGATCTCACTAGCTGCAATATCGTTTTCTGATACGATTCACGGAAGGATCCTTTTCGAACACTAGTATTGAATTTGAGATGCGATCGGGTTAAGCTACTTTATGGCTGTTGATTTCTAAGGGAATAGTAGTGAAAGAAGTATTAGTGTTTACTGGAGGAGAGAATCAATTGTTTTGTTTTTGTTTTTTGATTGCGTAGGCACCAACGCTACATTGGGAAAGTGAAGCACGCAGTATTCCACACTCAGAAGACTGGGAGAAAGCGTGTTATCGTGTCAACCGAAGAGAATGTTGTTGCTTCACTTGATCTCAGGCTCGGGGAGATATGTAAGCATAGTGATTCTCATTCATATATTTGTTATCCATGTTGAATCGTGTCACGGCTCTGTTTCGTTTTTTATCTTTTTCCTTATTTTTGACTTTGTTATTTGGTTTGCTGCAGTCTGGAGGCATGTTCTCGGGACAAAGGACGTTATCGATGGGGTTGATATTGCCTTGGGAAAATGTAGGAATTATCTTTACTACATGTATATTTGCTTTCACCTGCAACATTAATGTAGCAGCATCTTGAATTTTATTTTCTTGGCTTCAATTGGTTTCAGATGTTATCACGCTTTCATCAGAAGGAAGTAATTTAAGAGCCTGGAACCTTCCTGATGGCCAAATGGTGTGGGAAACATCGCTGCATAGCGCACAGCATTCAAAGTCACTGTTATCAGTGCCGGTTAGTAATATAAGTTTTGTTATTTGCTTTCTTAGCTTTCTTATTATAAGAGTGATATTATCTGAAATCGTAGTTGCATCATCATTCCTTTGGTTGATTATTTATGAGTTAAAGCTGCCTTGCAGACAAATTTGAAGGTTGATAAGGACTACCCTATTCTTGTTTTCGGTGGTGGGTATCTCCATGCTGTTTCTGCCGTAGATGGTGAGGTCCTCTGGAAAAAGGATTTCACAGCAGAAGGGTATGACAGCCTTCACTTAATACTTGAATGAGGTTCCTCCAAATGTAGACATCCATATTTTAATGCCTTTGGCGTTTAGTAATAATTTGCATGTGCTTTGTGGTACCTTCTGCAGGTTTGAAGTTCAGCGGGTTCTTCAACCTCCTGGAAGTAGTATAATTTATGTGCTGGGGTTCCTTGATTCGTCTGAGGCTGTTGTTTATCAGATTGATTCCAAAAGTGGAGAGGTAGTGGCACAAAAAAGTATGGTGTTCCCAGGTGGATTCTCTGGCGAAATTTCATCAGTTTCAACCGATAAAGTTGTTGCCCTTGATGCAATGAGGTCAATTTTGGTTACTATTAGCTTCCTAGATGGAGATATTAGCTTCCAGAAGACCCATATTGCAGATCTTGTTGAGGAGTCTGGAAAGGCTGAGATTTTATCACCTCTTCTGAGCGATATGGTTGCTGTAAAAGTCAATAAGCGCACTATATTTGTGAGGGTTGGTGGTGAAGGAAAGCTGGAGGTGGTAGACTCATTATCTGATGAAACGGCCATGAGTGATTCACTTCCAGTTGCAGACGATCAGGTGGCCTTTGCCACAGTTCATCATGAAGGGAGCAAGCTTCACCTCATGGTGAAACTTGTTGATGACTTGGATACTGTATTGCTTAGAGAGAGCATCCAAATGGACCAAAATAGGGGGCGTGTGCATAAAGTTTTCATAAACAACTATATCAAGACAGACAGGAGTAATGGATTTAGGGCGCTTATTGTGATGGAAGATCACTCACTCTTGTTACTGCAACAAGGGGCGATTGTTTGGAGCAGGGAAGAAGGCTTAGCTTCAGTGACTGATGTTACAACGGCAGAACTCCCTGTGGAGAAGGATGGTGTATCAGTGGCAAAAGTGGAACACACTCTACTTGATTGGCTTAAGGTGTGAATGTTTTCTTAATTTCCTTGGAGCTGTGTTACTTAGTTTTGTGTTTGACGTACACTTCTGGTTTCCTACTTTCCTCACCCAATTAGTTGATTTTTTTTGTCTGTTTGTTTTGGAAGGGACACGTGCTGAAGCTTAAGGGAACCTTGTTGCTAGCAACCCCAGAGGATGTGGCAGCAATTCAAGAAATGAGGTTCAAGAGTTCTGGAAAGAACAAACTGACCCGTGACCATAATGGCTTTCGGAAACTAATCATAGCACTTACCAAAGCTGGAAAACTTTTTGCTCTGCACACTGGAGATGGGAGGATTGTCTGGTCTATGCTGCTAAACTCTCCGAGCAAATCAGAAGCCTGTGGACGCCCAAACGGCATTAGCTTGTACCAATGGCAGGTCCCTCATCATCACGCCATGGACGAGAATCCTTCTGTTCTTGTAGTTGGCAGGTGTGGATCAGATTCAAGTGCGCCTGGTCTACTTTCATTTGTAGATGTCTACACGGGAAAGGAGATTAGCTCATCAGATATCGGTCACTCTGTTGTGCAAGTTATGCCTCTTCCATTCACCGACTCAACGGAACAACGTTTACATCTCATAGCTGATACCCACGGACACGTCCACTTGTACCCAAAAACTTCAGAGGCTCTCAGCATCTTTCAACGCGAATTTCAAAATGTGTATTGGTACACCGTTGAGGCTGATAATGGTATTATCAGAGGACACGCAATGAAGAGCAGTTGCTCTGGTGAGACTGCAGATGAGTACTGTTTTACTACCAGGGAACTTTGGACTGTTGTGTTTCCTTCGGAATCTGAGAAAATTATTTCAACACTAACACGGAAACCAAATGAGGTGAATCTTGGTTTCTAAAGTCATTTCTTATTTTGCTTCTTCTTGTTAGTGGCTTACTCAAAACAATTAATCGTGACTTGCCTCGATTGTATTTCCAGGTTGTTCATACACAAGCCAAAGTCAACTCAGACCAGGACCTATTGTATAAATACGTTTCAAGAAACTTGCTGTTTGTAGCCACAGTGTCACCAAAAGGCGCTGGTGAGATTGGTTCAGTTACACCAGAAGAGTCAGCACTTGTAGTATACCTCATTGACACCATCACAGGGCGTATACTGCACCGTTTGTCTCATCAAGGTTGCCAAGGGCCAGTCCATGCTGTAAGTTCTCATTCTATTTCATCTCATTTGTTCTTGTAACATATTCAATGCAACTTTCTAAGCCTTTATTTTGTTTCCAGGTTTTTAGTGAGAATTGGGTTGTTTACCACTATTTCAACCTTCGAGCTCACAAGTATGAGTTCACAGTCGTTGAGATCTATGATCAGTCTCGAGCGGTATGACTTCATACCCGAAACATTTTACCAGTTGATTTGAGTGTTGCGTTATTCGCTCCGTGTGACATTATAAATTTTATTTGCAGGAGAACAAAAATGTCTGGAAACTGGTTCTGGGAAAACACAATCTAACAGCACCGATATCTTCATACTC
This sequence comes from Microthlaspi erraticum, assembly GCA_902728155.2. Classification (NCBI taxonomy): domain Eukaryota; kingdom Viridiplantae; phylum Streptophyta; class Magnoliopsida; order Brassicales; family Brassicaceae; genus Microthlaspi; species Microthlaspi erraticum. Next base: position 153,567 of record CACVBM020001218.1, on the reverse strand, counting down.
TAGAACAGAGGTGCTCACAAAGTCACAGTCGTACTTCTTTGCTCAGTCCGTGAAAACCATTGCGGTGACATCAACAGCTAAGGGCATAACTTCAAAGCAGCTTCTCATTGGAACCATCGGAGATCAGGTTTGTACATTTCTTATCATATATAGACCCCTCCATGGATTGGTAAACCGATACTCACAACTGTCCCAATGAATGATCAGATATTGGCACTTGATAAACGATTTGTGGATCCACGCCGGACACTTAACCCGTCGCAAGCTGAGAAAGAAGAAGGAATCATCCCTCTCACAGATTCATTACCCATCATTCCTCAGGTTCCACTCATTCCCAGTTTCCATATTTTTGTTTGGTTTCTGTGCACATTCCTAGTTTTCGTGATTGTATCGATTCTAATGCACTTGTCATATTTCACAGTCATACATAACACACTCCCTCAGAGTAGAAGGTCTGAGAGGCATAATTACAGCTCCGGCCAAGCTAGAGTCAACCACACACGTCTTTGCCTATGGAGTGGATCTTTTCTACACAAGGCTTGCTCCTTCAAAGACATATGACTCGCTCACCGAAGATTTCAGCTACGCGCTTCTCTTGATCACAATTGTAGCACTCGTTGCAGCCATCTACATTACTTGGGTCCTTTCAGAGAAGAAGGAACTAAGCGAAAAATGGAGATGATTGGTTCGTTAAAAGGTTTAAAACCCTTCTTCTCTCTTTGTTTTTTCACATTTGTAGAATATTTATGAGTTTTTTTGGGCACTCGTAGAGAAAAACCATTGGCTTAACAAAATTCTTGGTGTTAGGCTTTGGAAACTGAGTTACTTTGCAGACTCTTGCTTTCTGACCTTTGTCACATTCTGAATTTAAAGTTTATAGAAGCCTCTTTTTTTAACATTTTTTTTTGGTAATAGAAAAAGATTCCATGTTTGTGATTGCAGACTAATTTTTATGGGTTTAAGACCCAAATCAGTCTGCCTTTTGTCGTCTTCAGATAAAGATTTAAGTTTAACCACACAAAACCCTAATCATATCACTTTTTGGATTATCTCTTCTATATCCCCCCTGTATGGGCACGCACATGATTATAGTAATAATAATTTATGATTTAATACGAGTAATAAATTCTTAGGGAGAATACAAGTGTTACGCCTGACAAAATTTGGTGCGAATCAATTATTTACTCGCTTGTTTAAAAAGAGACGCTTCACTTCACTTCCACTCCAGTCTCCCCAATCTTTCCAACGAGCGATGATGAAAGCAAACCAGAAACCCAAACCTCACGCGCCTCCGCGTCCTCTCTTCTCCTGCGGCTTCTTCCGCCGCTGCACACAGTCCGTCCTCAGTCCCACCTCTCCTCACCAGCAACCTCGCCGCAAGCCCACAACCACCTCCTCCTCCTCTTCTTCCTCCTCAACCTCCACTTCTCAAAGCTTCACACAATGGCGTTTCCCTCACCACCTTGATCAAACTCCGTCCACAGCTCCTCCTCCTGCTCCTGCTCGTCCTCCTCCGCCGCCGCCTCTTCCGGTCTCCTCCACTCTTCAAGAAACCTTCCAGATCGCAGAGCTTCACCTCACATCCGTCTCCGAATCCGACAAGCTCCTCGCTCTTCAGCTACTCGAGCGGGTCGTCGTACCTGACCCGCCATCTGATCCGACTTGTCCTCCGGGTCTCATGCGAGGCCTCGTCTCTTGCCTTCGGAGCAACAAGATCGTAACTGCCAAATACGTCACCAAGATCCTCCTCGCGCTCTGCCTCGCAGAAGGGAACCGCCACGTGGCGGTCGAGGCGGGAGCAGCTAGAGCGGTGGTGGAAACGGCGGCGGGACTAGAGATCTCAGCGGTGGAGCGAGCCTTAGCTGCGCTTGAGCTCATGTGCACGACGGCGGAAGGCGCGGCGGAGGTTCGTGCTCATGCGATGACGGTTCCGGCGATGGTAGCCGTGATGGCGAGACTGGCGGGGAGGGGGAGAGAATACGCCATTAGCATACTTTCCATCGTCTACGGAAAAGGAGGAGTTTCCGGCGAGGAGATTACGGTGGCGCCGGCGGAAGAGGTGGCGAGGGCGGTGGCTCTGGCGCTGGAAGGAGAGTGCACAGCGAGAGGAAGAAGAAAAGGGGCCCACCTATTGAAGACCCTTGAGGAATATGGACGGTTGGATGTGAGTCAGAATGGGACATGAGAAAATAAAATCTAACGGTGGAGATTATGTCAGATAAAAATAAATCTGAAAGCTAGTTTGGGGTCACGGGCTTGTTGTTCTTTTGTTAAAGAAGTGTGGGCCTTCGTCTCTGTCTCTCCCCTATCTATGTGTGTGTATATATATAGTCGTTTTTTCCTAAATAAATTATGATTTCAAACGACGATTTTAAATTTACTAGAATTTACGGCGGAATAAAAACTGCATATTTATTAGGTCGAACGATATATTATTGCCATGAAGCGAGTTAATATAAATTTCGAATGACCCAAAAATATATTTCTGAGAAATAAATAGCTGGGAAACCACCTTTTGATTGCAGGAATCACAATCTCATTTGTGTTGCCTTTTTCTAAATAATGTTTGTTGGTAAAGTAAAAGGTTAGAAACGTTGTTAAAAGAAGTGGAGAGTTAAAAGGTAAGATACTATGTTACTTGGTTGGAATAGTTTGGTAGATAATTACTCAAGGCTTTATAAATATGTGTAGATGGTGGTGAATCTGATTAGTAACATGCAGAATGGTGATCATTCGTAGGTTTTTGCCAATGATTAGTATTAAGCAGGATCTCATTTTGTATATATCCATTCCAGATTCTGCCAAATCAGTGAAAAATATAAATGTCAAACGTAAAGCATTATTATCGTATGAGAGGGTTAATTGGTAATGATCTCTCAGTGATCCTTCAATCAATGTATGTTCATGAAGACTAGAAGTGTCTCAGCATAAAATCTAGCATATATGAACCAATGACAGTATAGTGATGAAGTTGTGTACAAAAATAGCTAGAGATCTTTAAATATTTATCTTTAGAAAGTTCTTTGCATATATATATATATATATATAATCATCCTTGTGTGCAGTATATCCTAGCTTTTCAGTCGTCGGTATAGATTTGAGTAATCATTTGATTCTGTTCTGATGGAGTACTTTCATCAGAAAACGGAAGAAGAAATATATAGTTGAGAAATTAGAAAATTTAGCTCATGTGTTTTTGCCTGCTCATCATGCATGGATTGGTCATTTTTCGGATAGCTATAGGCATTAACATGTGTGGTGGTCTCTATTTATAGCTGAGACTGAGAGGCAACTCCACAGAGACCAGAACATGTTCAGGTCATTTCTTTGCATTGTCTACATAAACGCTGAAGTAGTTATATATGATGCTTGAGATGATCTAGCCATGAATTAACCAGAAAACCTTAAATGCACAACTAATTCATGTTTGTTGCATGACTCAAGCTCTCTCAAATTATTGAATAGTAAGTTAGTAACGATGTAATCTGACTTAATGCATACTAGAAATTAAACTCTAATTTGGTTTTAAGTTGTAGGTTTATATCCATCCCGATCCTTTAATTTGGCTTTGCGGATCAATTCACATTTAACCATATATAATGACATGGTAGGAGTCGTGCCAAGTAGTTCTATAACCATTAAATTAAATTATAAAAAACGGTCCTACAAAAGCTGAACCAGATAGGCATGAGGGTTTGTTCCCACCAGAACATCTTTAGTTATAAATAATATCGGTTGGGCAGGGTGTGATCAATGATTTTAGAGGGGTTTGTTTGACGTTTATTCCATGATAATAATATAGTACCAATACCAATCCTCGGAACCGTAACCAACTAAATTTTTTTTAACTGATTAGCATGATTTATATTCAACTGATTGCAAACATCAACTCTTTTTTTTTTTTTTTTTTTTTTTTTTTAAGTGGAAATTGTTCTAAACTACATAGTATTATACCCACTGTTAAACTAATTCTAAGCATCAATCATTTTTTTACGCTTTAAAACCAACACTACAGGCTTTCTCTTTCTTTTTGTACTGTTTTGTCAGATAAACTATTTTGTCAATTTCCGCCATTTCATTATTTAGATCCATTATTTTCCATCTGAAACACCAACGTCCATTTATACGAGCGTATCTATGTTCTAGGAATGATGGCATACTTTAGTGGTAGTTCGAAATTTAATCTACCCTACAATATTTTTCAATAATTTAGGTTTGAACCAAGATCTTGGATAATACGAATTTATAATTCTTAGCCATATCAATCACTGGTGGGAAAAGGACAAATGATGCTCAAAATAAATAAAAAATCCAAAAATGCCAATTTGCCAACATATCTATAGAGAAAAAAACATAAGAGTTAAAAAGGCATACCCTACTTAATACAAGAGATCCAACAAGATTTATTTCCTTCAAAGCAATGTTTTACATCCCAACACAAGTCTACATAATTAAGCAACATAATCTTAATAAACAAAAGCAAATTACAGATCCAACAGATAAAAGAGAAAACATAAATCAAATAACATTATCTCTCTCCGCATAATCAATGATGCGTGGTTCTCATACTCTCCATTTTTCAGTTTTATCTTTCTTCGTCACTATATGGACCGTCCTATCCGTACCACCACAACCACCGGTTCGATGTGACCAAACCGGCTGCACAGTCTCGAACGCGTACGGCACGTGGCCTGACCGGCAAAACTGCCATGCCGCTAACGTCACGTACCCAACGACGGAGGAGGAGCTCCGTAAAGCAGTGGCTTACGCGGCTGAGCACAATCTCAAGGTTAAAACCGTCACCAAATTCTCTCACACCATACCGAAACTCGCTTGTCCTTCCGGTTCAGACGCAATGCTAATCAGTACGTCAAAGTATAACTCTGTTATCGAAATTGAACCGGACCGGTTAACGGTTACGGCTGACTCCGGAGTTTCGTTGAGAGAGCTCATCGATAAAGTTGAAGCAGCTGGGTTTAGCATCGCAACGTCACCGTATTGGGAAGGAGTGAGTATAGGTGGGCTGATAAGCACTGGATCCCACGGGAGCTCGTGGTCGGGACGAGGCGGTTCGGTTCACGACCATGTCCTCGGAATCAGCCTTGTTGTTCCGGCGAACTCATCGGAAGGCTTCGCCAAGGTTGTTAGACTCGAAGGAGGGAAAGACGATAAGCTTCTTAACGCCGCTAAAGTGTCGTTGGGTGTTTTAGGAGTCATCTCAAAGGTATATCAACTTAACGCCGTTAACACATGTATGTATGTGTGTATTTTTACTGATTTTTTCATTTTTGTTTTTTTCGTGAACTCCATTTTGTAGGTGAAGCTTTCGATTGAGAAAGCCTTCAAGAGAAGTATGACGTATAACTTTACATCTGACGTGGCACTTGAAGACATTTTCGTGGATCATGGGAGGAAATTCGAATTCGGAGACATAACTTGGTACCCTTCAAGAAAAACCGCGGTTTACCGTTACGATATCCGATTACCGGTCAACGTCTCCGGCAAGGGAGTCAACGATTTCATTGGTTTTCAGTCTAATCCCATCTTGGTCTCTAAAGGGGTTCGAGCATTAGGTTAGTTCCTTTCTTCTTTTACTAGACGTAATCGCATTATCCGGTTTAGATGTTGAAATCAAAATCTTGGATTTGTAAATGTTTCAGAGAAGGCACTTGAATCCAACAAGAACGAGAAGGGAAAATGCAACACGGCAGATACTACGTTGGCCTACAAGAAATTAACCGGGAACGGTCTAAAGAACAATGGTTTACTCTTTACCGGATATCCGGTTATCGGAAACCAAGGTAAGATCCAGACTTCTGGGTCATGCCTTCACTCATCTTCTATTAGAATTGATGTTTCTTGCGCTTGGGACCCGAGATATAATGGTCTTTTCTTCTATGAGACGACTGCTATATTCCCCGTTTCTCGGTTTAGAGATTTTCTCCTCGATGTGAAGAAGCTACGAGACTTGAAACCTGAAAGACTATGTGGGATCGATATCTACAACGGTATCCTCATACGTTTCATCAAGGGCTCAACGGCTTATCTTGGGCAGACAGAGGATTCTGTGGTCATTGACTTTAACTATTACCGAGCGGACGATGCGTTGACCCCGAGATTGAACGAAGATGTGATGGAGGAGATGGAGCAGATGGCGTTTATCAAACACGGCGCAAAGCCGCATTGGGGGAAGAACAGGAAAGTGGGGTTCTTTGGCGTGAAGCAAAAGTTTGGACCTAACTTTGACAAGTTCTTGGGAGTGAAGAACAAGTTTGATCCTAAGCAGATGTTCTCAAGTGAATGGTCAGATGAGATTCTGTTTGGAAGAGAAGGTTCCAAATATGACGGATGTGCCCTTGAAGGGAATTGTGTGTGTTCAGAAGACAGACATTGTAGCCCTTCCAAAGGTTACTTTTGTGGACAAGGCCTTATTTATACACAAGCTAGGGTTTGTAGATTCTCCTCAGCTCAAGTTTCATTGGTGTAAACTGTAAACTCAATTTTTTTTATGTTCTAAAAATTATGTCATTCGTTAAAGAAGAAAAACTATTTCAGTTAAGTTAAAAGACAAAGGAATTTTACCAAAAAAAAAAGACAAAGGAAAACCAGAAATTCTTCATAATGATTCATATATATTGGTTTCCACCTTCCTCATGTTAAACATTAATGTGATGGCGAATAACAATAAATTGTGGGATGTATATGTTAGGGATCGAATATGTTTTTTTTTTTTGAAAAAAAGGCATAGTGATCGAATATGTTCTGTGCGGATTCAAAATTTATAACCATTTAACCCTTTCATTACAAATATTTGCAAAAAGTTTGCTTATATGTGATTGTGGATTATTATGTTTTCTTCCGTTGTCTGAATAAAAAACATGTAACGTCTCTGTGTCCGTTGTTGGACCCCACCTCTTGTTGGTGATAGAATAGGAATGTACTCTTTATATGTACCCTTGTATAGAAAAAAAAGGAGTTTCCATTATTTTCATGCGAATACTAGTAATATACTAATATTCTATATGATTCATGATTGCTACAAAATCAAACCCATTGATTAAGGTATTACTAATACTAATTAACATGGTATCAAACCCACAATATTATATTCAAAGATTAATCAACTAAAAAGAGTCGATCATTATCTCAACTAGGTATAGGTCCCGCATCGAACTTTATTCATCCACTTCGTTCAAAACTGGCTAGTTTAAAAAAACAACCAAGAACTCTTCAAACTCTATTCATCCTTGTTTGATCTCTCTCATTTTAATTTCAAATGCCTGACTCCTATTGGGTTGAGAGACAAGGTCCTATGGAAACCCTTCATTTAAACTAACTTAATTTCTTATTTAAAAAAAAAATAATTAACCTAATTATTTTGGAAAAAGAAACTCAATTTAGTTAGAGTTTTTAAAAAGATGATTGAAAACATAAGATGGTTTCTCTTTTTATAGAAAAAAAAAAAGTGAAGAGGGTTTCTCTTCTAATTTTTAGGTCTTTTCTGTGATTTGAAGAAAGCTGACATGTAAAAAGACACTTCACACCGGCTATAACGGTAACATTTGAACCCAAAAAGACAAAATGTAACTGTATAAATAGACTACTCTGTATAAATAAATAATAAGCAGAAAAAAAAGGTCTTCCCGAAAAAAATCGAAAAGCCAAAAAAACACTGCCTAAAAGGGTACTACAGTAATATAAAGGATATACACACGCTGAATGTTTCCAAGGTATGCATAAGAAAAGGGTAAGAGATGTATAAACAAAAATTCAATAACGGGGAGGTAGATTCACTTTGCTGTTTCCTGTCTGACTCTATTCTTCTCTTCTGGTCTCTCTTTCTGTCCCTCTTCCTCTGTTCCACATTAAGATAGGCAAACACATGTTCTGTTAGAACTGGAGACAATAAAGATTCAGAGTAACAGACTTATTCAACTCTAACTAAACCTGAAATCAAACTCAATTCTAAGTTCTAACTACATGTTCTGTTAGAACTGGAGACAAAGATTCTGAGTAACAGACTGATTAAACTCTAACTAAACCTGAAATCAAACTCAATTCTAACTAATGGAACTGCAGAAGAAACAACCTATCGGTTTTCAGCACTAAGTTATAAAGAAAGCTAGTTTTACTATCAAGTCATTTGATTTCAAGATTCAGCAAAACACAAAGCCGAACATTAAACGAGTAGAGATAAATAGGTTAAGTCATAGAAACGTACCTGGACAAATCTCTCCTTTCGGAAGTATTATCTGTAGATGGACCAGCTGGCTTCTTACTCTGCTTCAACGCTTCCTGCTTACTCGAGCTTGCTCGTCTTCTCTTGTAGGTTGGGCTTTTTGGTTCCAAAAGCTCTTCACTCGGTGCCAAGTGTTCACCGGTTAACATGTAACCATTCCCAGGTTCAACAGTGGTGAAATCAGCCGGGTTCTTGTTTACGGTGCACACAATCTTTCCAGCACTGTTCCTCATAGCAGCGTCGACATCGCTCAAGACTATTGATTTCCCCGTCAGCTTCTTCTCTCTCTCTCCTACTACCTGACTTTTCACCGGGAGCCTCGTTGAGTTCGACGCTCCAGGCGGCAGGAATCGCCCGTCTTCAGTGATGGTGGGGAACACGGACGGCGCAGTTGTGTCGTTCCTCTTGGCTTGGAATGACAACGAAGAAGGCTGTTGAAAGACGGAGCGGGAAGTCTCCAGTCTGTTGCCGAAGTAGGGTTTCTTGCTTGAGTCACCTCTTTGAAGATCCATACGTTGCTGATGCTGGTTCACCGGTGGAGGGAAGTGCCTCTTGGTGAAGTTCGCGTTCACCTGGCGGTCAGTCGGAATGTCAAGCCCCAGCCGAGGATCTATACGGCTATACAGAGGCAACGTTGGCATAGAATTCTGGTTAAAAGGGTCCACCGATCTACCACCATTAAATCCAGCAGCACCATGGTTGTAGCCAAATGAGTATTCCGGATAATGAGAACCGCATTTCTGCATCCCGTTGGAGGCAACAGAGTTGAGGCTCCATGGGTTTCGACTGCTGGATGATGCTTGTGAAAACATACCATGATGATTCGTTGACTGATCCATATTGTAAGAGAATGGCCTGTGATGATGATCATGTGGTGGTATCATGGAAGATCGCCAAACAAGAAGAGCAGCTGCTTCTTGGTATTGATGTGGAGCGCTCTGTCTGGCATCGAAACCGCCGAATGCTTGGAACGGTGATGGATATGGCCACTGGGAGTTGTGACCAGATAAACGGGTGGGTCCGTAGCCGTAGCCGTAGCTGGAGCTTGCTCGGTATTCTTGGGTCGGAGGAGGAGGAGGAAGGTTCCCAGCTGGAGAAGGTGCATGATATGCGAAGAAGTCAGGCGGTGTGTTTCCGATCTGGAAAGGTTCTTCTTCCTGCCTTACATTGCTTTCAACAGGTTCCGGCTGACTTGGTGTGCAGCTGTTGTCGTCGTCATCCTCCACCACCAAGACGCCGTTCTCAACGTAGGTCTCGTTGAGATCAATGAGTAGAGGTTTAGGCGGAGTCGTTTCTTGTGTTGGCTCTTTGATAACAACGACTTCTTCTTTGTCCAAGGCTAAAATGAGCTGGGCGATCTCTATCTCTTCCTCCGTACTCTCATCTGTATCTTGGCTTTGGCTTCTTGGTGCTTCTTGATGTTCTTCGACCATAATTCCCTTCCCCTTTCTCTTTGCAACAGAAGCATCATCCTGCCAAGTAAAAAAAAAACAAAAATGCTCATTCACCAACTGTAATATACAAAGCTTAACCTAAATGTAAAAAACACATTTGGTACGTTAATGAAATACATGGAAAGATTTGTTTGTTACCTTTTGCAGCACACAAGAACGATCCGCAGCTTCAGTATTGTTGCTGTTGAGGTCAACAAGATCCAGTCCAGTTCTCACTTCACCAGTGTTGGATTTAGAAGAGGAACCATGATCATTCTCCGCCAAACGGTCGTCAACCTCATTTGATAAATCTAGAGTAGGTTGAGAAATTGCGTTTGTGGAAGGACCGGTTCGCGGTTTAACCAAAGTTCCTTCATCCGTTCCGGTACTCTTCGCTTTATCAGCTACCACCTTGTTACTATTCCTCTTGGCTACAATCTGCTTCCTCTTTGTTCTCTTCTTACTCGGAGGACAAGGAACCGATAGAAAACTACTATCACCGTGATCTGTGTCGCTCACGTCAACCACTTGAAACTTCTTGTTTCTTTGCTTGCCTTTGATGGGATCCCTTTCAGACCCACTCTCAGTTGACTCGCTGCCACAGCTCAGTTTCCGGCTGGCTTGAGGGAGCATCTTTCCCTTTCTACCTCTAACCGGCTTACGACCAGCACTGGCTTTTCTCTTGGCTCCACCAACCAAATCGCTCATCAGACGAGACTTGCGAGCTTTCTTAGGCTGCGGCTCACTCATGTCAGGATCTATACTCTCCGATGGCACATTATCGCCTTTACGTTTCTTGGTTGCCGCAGGCGGTGTGTCCTCAGCCACACCAGCTATCTCAGATGACACAGCCTCCTCAACCATAATTTGTTTGTCTTTCCGGCGGCTAACATCCTTTGGTGCTTTGTTTGCTTTTGCTTTAGATCTCTCGTTGCCTGCCGGCTCCCGGATCTCGAGCTTTTTGCTCTTGTTCCTAACGGTATGAGAAGGACGAACTCTCTTGAGAGACGTTGAAGCTGCAAAATATTGGAGGTACAAGGCATTAGGTCTCCGCATCTCATTCACATATAATTAAATTTGCGAGAAAACTATTTTTTACCTGTACGAGTACGATCATCTTTCTGCTGTTTTTCACAGTTCACATTCGGAGTCTCCTCGACATTTGTGTGATCGTCTTTCTCATCCTCCTCTACAGCGTTACCTGCAAAGAAATTATTATCGTCGCTTTTGAATGATTAAACTAAATTAATTAAACCTAGGAGATGCATATATACCTGCAACGACAGCTAGAGCATTCATTTTGCTTGAACTAGGGGAAGAACTTCTAGCGCAGATTACATTCTCATTCTCTTCGACAGTAGTAAGATCATATTGCTGAGATCTTCCACTGTTTACATTCGCATCCTCTTCTACAGCGTTACCTGCAAAGAAAGATGATAATACGACATTATTATCGTTGCTTTTGAAAGATTAAACTAAACTAATTAAACCTAGCATATGCATATATACCTGCAACGACAGCTAGAGCATTCAATTTGCTTGGACTAGGGGAAGACCTTCTAGCGCAGATTACAATTTCATTCTCCTCAGCAGTTGCTTGTTGAGATCTTTCAGGGTTTTGATTCTCATTCTGCTCAACAGCGTTACCTGCAAAGAAAGATGATAATACGAAATTATTATTGTTGCTTTTGAATAATGAAACCAAATTAATTAAACCTAGCATATGCATGTATACCTGCAACGACAGCTAGAGCATTCCTATTGCTTGGACCAGGGGAAGATCTTCTAGGGACGCTTTTCCGGCTTCTATTTCTTGGGTATGAACGCAGTTCAGGATCTAGAAGCAACCACACACACAGGCATTAGCTCAAACAGCCTTAATCTCTAGCTAATATAGAAACATATATTGAACATTAATATATTTTTCTCGAGTATTAATATACGTACCTTTTGGCCTACCAGCAAGAATATCTCTGATGCAGCTCGTGCAATCATGCCGTCTATCATTTGGAACAGACAAAGGAGGAAGAGGATAGATTCCTTGCTCCATCAACCTATAACTCTTCTTCGAGAACGGCCAGCATTGTGTCATATCATTCTCAAATGCCTCAGCTACGTATCCACTGCATGGTTTAAGAAGAATAAAATAAATATTCATGTCATTAAATCACGTATATATTTGGAAGTGAACGTTTCATATATCTCACGTAAAAAGTAATCGAATAAATTGGAAAGTATAAACAAACTCTAACAAAGAAGGTTGGTGATTTAAGTTGAAAGAAATTATGCTTACCGTATGGAGAAATGATTACATTTGGCCATATCATTCTCGTTGACAGCGTCTGTGAGATCGATGGATATTGATCCCATTGTGATTTGCTTGAAGGAGATTTTATGCCTTAGTGATGATTAACTTCCACCATTAAACTCTCTCCGCAGCTAGCTAGATCTACAAAAAGTACACATAAAATATCTTTAAGCATCACAAAAGAGAAACGTTTTAAGTTACGTATATCACACCGTATAATCGTGCTTGATGATTAGATTGTTGTTGATGATCACAATGGTTTTGCAAATAAAGACGTAAGGCTTCATAATCTTAACTTTCCATATCCACGACACCAAATATAACGCTAAATTAATTAAGCAATAAATACTACTTGATATACGCCATAATGTTCAAGCACATTCCATGTATTTTCACATAAAATAACATTCATAACCTACCTCTACAACTTCATGGAAATTGAAAATTTAAAACCCTAAAGGTGTCTACATAAAATTAAGAACGAAATCCTTCACCAGCATATCATTTCATAAAAAAAAAAAAAAAAAAAAAAATTTACGTGAGTTTCAGACATCGATCTAACAAAAAAATAAACATGTATTTAAACACCGACCTAAAAATTAGGGTTTTCAGACAATCAAATCTGTAACTTTTTTTTTTTCTTTTTTAATTAATTGTGTGAAAAAAATCTGTAACCTTTTTCTACATGACCAAAAACACAAAAGTTTAAGAACGTTTCATTACAATCTCCAGATTACAAACTCCAAGAAACATCAATATTATTAATCCGAGTAAATTAGGGTTTAAAATCAAATTATTTAGAACCCAATTAACAGATAATAAGACACTTAAAATTAATCGCATGGGATTAACAAAGATAACGAAGACCAACCAATTAATACGGGTCAGATCTATCCGCACGTGAATAGTCCGCAAATGACGAGAAAAAAAGACAAAAAAAAACAAAAGTAAGAACAGCGAGTTTCGAAGAGACGTATATATGAACAGTGAAGAGCCCTCAAAAAAAAAAACACGAAGTCAGCTACGAGTCAAGCTAGATCTCGTCCGACAAGATCGAGCCATAAGCGAAACCTTAAATCGAACGAATCGGAGATTCATGTCGGAAACACGCACCTGGATAAATCCGACCAGAGATACGGAGAAAGCGATGCGAGATTCGAGCTCGATCTGAAGCGGCAGGCGGAGAGATCTGAATCGGGAGATTGAGAAGCTTCCGGATAAGAAGAGGAGAGAATCTCCGAGGGCTGATTCGTCGGGAGATGAGTAGAATTTGACTGCGAATTTTCGTGAAACCCTAAGTCTTTTCCCAGCCGAAAGGAGAGAGAGAAAGGGGGGCTTTTTTTTCTTTGGCTTGTAGAGAGAGACTGTTGAGAGCCAAGAGAGAGAAAGTGGAGCTCTCTTATCTCTTGAAATGAGGGTTTATTTTTTTGCGTTGAAATGAGGGTTTTCTTTTATTTATATATAATAAAGTTATTTTATTGACATAAAAGTTAATTCATTTTAAAATATTAAAAAACAACTCATCTATGGAACATGACACTGCCATGTCACCATCTGGTCTGCCTATTTTCATTTCCATGTAACAAGATTACCTATCTTTAAATGTATTGTGTACACGTATCGGTATCTGCATCTTGCAATAGATAGAAAGGAAGAAATTTCTCTGCAATATTGACTATTTTTAGGGAAAGAAATCTTATAGCATTTATATATAGACAGCTGGAATTAGGGTAATTACAAGTATCAAATTGCTGGCAAAGAAAAAAAAGGGTAACAAGTATCCAAATATTAAACAACAAAAGAAATAAATTTAATTTTCAAAGATTCAAAGATTTCTTTCTGGTAAATCCAAGAAGGAAACCAATTTTTCATAGATTCAAAGATTTTTTTCTGGTAAATCCAATAAGGAAACCCATTTTTCATTTACGTTTCCTTTTTTACAATACAGTGACGTTTCTGTGTGATAGGATGGGGCAGAAGGAACGAATCAAAAACGTCCACGTGGCCGTGATGTGCGCTTCTTATCACAACCCGTTTGTTCTGTCCTTAAAAAGAAAACCCTAGGCGCGTGAAAATCACGGCATTTCTTTTTCGCGTGTGGGCACGTTTCGTCCGTGGCGCGGATCGAAAAGGGAGCGTCGGCACGGAAGCGGATAGAGATTGGAGCGTGTGGTACACGCGGCACGAGTGAAAGTGGGAAAATTGTGGGACCAGACCGAAAATAAAAGCCCTAAAAGCATGATAATATTGTATGGGTAGGTGATGTTACCCTAGATGAGCCCATTTCGTCAATAAATGACATATCCTATATATTAACCCTAACATTCTTTTTTCCCCACCCGAAAATTTACCACCGTAAATATAAGAAATATGTGGTTTAAGTCTGTATATTATAGGATATGATTATTTTATATTATGTAATATGTTTATGTATGTACTAATATATTGGTTTCTGTTTTTTCGGTGGTAGAATCATCACATGGTACACCAACCTAATAGTAGTCTAATACGATACCCTATGATGTAAGCAAAGTTTAACAAAAACAAAAAGAAATTCGACTCAAAAAGATATATATATATATATATCTCAATAATTAATTGGATGCTGAGTCGTTGACTCTATTTTGTATATCAGTTTCGTCGGTATAATACAATTACGTAATACAAATTTAGATTTGGATTTAACTACTAGACAGCTCATGCCTTTTTTGTTTTCCTTTCATTTGCACGTATTGGCACATATATAAACTAGTGAGTATCATTAAGTTGCGTAAAATACGAACGTATAACCCAAAAGATCGAAATGTATACTAATACTAATCGTGAAAATTCTAGGCTTTCAAAATATATACAAAGTTGACTTCGAATACTATGGATATAGGCCTAATTAACTTCCACGATTAACATAAAAAAATCCTTATCTATACTAAACTTTAGTGAAAATTAAATATTGCCTCTATAAAAATAATATTATACAGGTGGATGAGTGATGGCTTCTGGTGGGCTTTATCCTTCATAACACCTTTCTCTCTCCTTGTTACTGTATTTTTATAATATTCTTTCTTCGGTAAATTGGGTTTTTTTTTTTTTCTTAGTTTTTGTCGGCTTGGGGTTTTATAATAAGATATTCTTTCCGTAGAAATTTAGGTTTGTCACTTTAGTATATTTGAGGGAAAAATATAGTCTCCTCTTTATTCCCACTGACATCTATGTAATTTACTTTAGCAAACATAAGATCAAATTTTATAGTTTGACGCAATTGATTATGAGTTTGACAAATTGTGATGCACAAACCAAAACGTGTTAATGATCCATTTTGAATTTTCGGATGCATTGTTTACTTTTTTGTTACGAAAATTGTATACAACATAGCCCCTCTAAAAATTTTAATTAATTTTCACTATGTAATACACAACTTTATGGGAAAAGAAATTGAGCACATATTCGTGATGATCCTTTTTTGGAGGGGGATAATAAAGCGAGGAACCTATCTTCAACCAACAAACATTTTATCTAGACCGTATAAATCAAGATTCATATCATTCGAAATATTATCGTCACACGTATCTGTAACTCGATATTTAATTTTAATATTTAATTAATTTATGATACACTTTTAGGTTTGCATACGTGCACAACTGCACATTACTAAGCTGATATACATTAAAAAGTTTATAAACACAAGTACATATACATGTATGCATAGAGAGAGAAAGATAGAAGCGGTAGAAAAGGGAAATAAAAAAAGAGGACTTAAGATGAAAAAGGACAGCTTTAAGGAGATGCTTTGGCCACCAGCGATACCATCATTTAAGCTTTGCATGTGCCTCTCTGTTAGCATCTCGACAACCACATCAACCTTCTCTCTCTCTCTCTCCTTTTTAACTCTTGGATTTTTACTTCTTACACACACCCCAACATCATCATATCTATTTAGTATTTATACACACACATATATGTTTATATTCATGCATCTATGTGTATCACCCGTTATGTATGCTACACAAATCCCTTCGACTTTGTTTCATCTTAGTTTAATTACAACAATACTGAATTTTAATAACCTAAAACTTTAGGTGGTACATCCACTGAAGATAAGCTTATCTGCACTGCACTTGGTTACCCAACTTTGTTAAAAAAAAGACAAGAAAAAACCAAAGTTCACTGTTAGAAAGTAGAAACATTGTTTCGTAATGCAGCGTGATCACTACAAGAAAACATGATGTTTTCCTACGGAACATATGGTAATAAATTGGTAGAAATAGGCTAGTTTTTACCATTTTCTTACGAAAATACACCGTAGGATTTCTTCCGTAGAAAAACCAAAATGGTAGGAATATCGTAACATATTAGGCATAATTCCTACGAAATAGTTGGTAGAAAATTTCGTTAAAACTTTTGGTAGGAATTTGGTAAGTAATTTAAAGGAAATTTTTTACCGATATTTGACCAAATCTGTCCGTAGAAAAAAGTTTTCTTACCATATTCCTACGATTCTACATTTTACAAATAATTAAAATAATAATGATTTTTTTTTTCCAAATGTTTTTTTTTATAAATAAAAGTTATTACGAAATTTAAATGTATAATTAAAAGCTTAATAACAATTCAAATTTCAAATAAATATATTTACATCAAAATATTTTAACAATACAGAAAACAAAGCCAAAAAATCTAAAATAAATCATAAACAAGAAACCGTTGATCAAAAAAAAAAATCATAAACAAGAAATAAATCATAATCTAAACTTTGGAATAGTTGTTTCTGGGCTAGATCTCTTCCTCCGCTTCTTGAACTGAATCGTCTTGAATTGATTGGAATCATCTTGGGTTGGTCCAATTGATGTTATTCCCTTCAGATTTTGGCATGTTAACCTGATTTCAAAATTCAAATCTGAAAATAATCAGAACTGATTTTGAATTAAAATGAAGAACTTTCACAAAATTAAAATAGATAAGATAAGATCTTGTAAGAAATATTTTTTACCTTCCATCTCCTCAAGATCTGCTACTTCAAACATCTTCTCCACAATCATCTTCCATCATCAATCTCTTACAATCTTTCACCTATCTCTTCACCACCGCATTTCCTTCCACCAACTGCCGTTGCCGTATGCGGCATTGACGATAACCTCGCCGGAGACGGTGGCGGTGACAACAACTCGATTTCCTCCACAACAATAGACGAAAAGCTTTTTCTCTTATGAAATGTCTTCCTCCTCTTGACACACCTGACCACTGTGAAGATGAATTTTACAGCAAAAGGGTTGTACAGAAGAAGGGAGGCTAGGTTTCATGCCTTAGAGAAAAAATAGAAGATTGTAGAGAATGTTAAATTTGGGCCTCATTTTATTCTTTTACAGATCCATTCTAGAATTTATTGGGTTTATTGTTAAGTGTGGCTCGTTTTTGTTTTTTTTTCTACCAATCGTTTACCATTTATTGATATTTAACTATGTGATTCGTAGGAAATTAGTAAGAAATTACTTACCAAATTCTTACCACATAAGTTTTATATTTTAAATTATTATCTATAACCTACGAAAGCAATTTGGTAGAAAAGTGGTTAAAAAGTTTTAACGAATTTCCTACATTTTTAACAATCAAAATATATCAACCAATTTCCTACAACTTTTTTACCAAATTTCCTACGAACATTAATTTGGTAGAAAATGGGTAGAATGTTTTTGATCATTTTCTGACGACTTTAATCCGTAGAAAATTATTTACCACTTTCCTACCATTTTTATTTTTCGTCATAGTTTCGTAAACAAATGGTAATAAACTTTTCCTACCAATATTTTCGTAAGAATTCTGGTAGGATTTAGTCATGTTTTCTTGTAGTGGATTATATATCAACGATTGATATATATCTAAAGAGACTATTTGTCGATGTCTATTTTTTTTCATCAACATAAAAGAGTTAGATACATTCTGTGAAGATAGGTCACTTGTTTGACTAAAGAATATTTATTTTGGAAAGAAATTAGTTTCTGGCAAAAAAAGAAGATACATTCTGTGAAGAATATAGGTCACTTGTTTGACTAAATATAATTTTATTTTGGAAATAAATTAGTTTCTGATAATATTATTGGTTTACGTTTTCACATGTATCAATTATTGATTGCGAATCTAAAACAGTCATATATAGAAGATCCGGAATTTCTTAATTGTAAATATATATGGTACTCCACATGATATCTCCAGCTTAGAGTTATTTAACACCAGAAACCATAGAGCATTAATCAAGTAAAGAGTGGTAATATTGCCTGTTGATTTGCTTCGTGGGCCATATAAGACTATTCAGATATTGGTTATTCATATTATAAATTATACACGCATTCTCTGTGGGCCATTAAAATTATATAAGCATTCGAGCGAAGTAGTAGTGAATATAATGGCGGGGCTGTTAAGTTTATGCACGCAGAGATACACGTGCGTACGGTTCACTATGTTGTGATGCTAGTTCCTATAGACGACGTTCTAATCACTTGCAGCTTTGTTTGATTCTCGGGACGGTCCAAAGAAAAATAACAAAGAAAAATTATAGTTTTGGATCTCATTAACTTATACATCAATACATGGCATCTAAGAGGGTAACCATTCTATTTTATGAATATAACCTCGGAAATGAGGGCTGAGAAAACTACTATATATAGCCACGTAAGTATAACCGAAAGAGCGAGCGAGTGTAAATTGTATGTGAAACAAAACGGAGGATGTCTGTGTACGATTTCCGGTGATCGATTTTGTGAGTTTGAATTTCATGAACCACAATCTCACCTCAGCGTTTCTTTCGCTAATCATTATATTTGTTTATATGCGTAATGATAATGCATGCATGTGTTCGTTACGTACGTCTATGCCTTTATTAAACTAATGATGATATTACTAGGTCGTAATTATGGTGGCAACGTAAAACCTCAAGCCACGATGATATCTATTTAATCCCAGCTTTCCACCAAGATCCAATATCAAAACATCGAAATACACGATTGTGTTTGTGTTTGACGTGTGCACAATATCCCCTTTTTTGGAAATGCATACGAATGAAAATCCGGATCTTGGTAGTGACACAACTTAATTTGGTACTAATTATAGTAGATATGCTTTTTTCCATGTAAAGTTATAACAAAACAACTGACGATGGTAATATGTGCACTGGTTATTTGCAGTTACAGTGGTATATAGTTTAATGTATGAGTAACTGTCGAACTTATTTGTAATACATAATTTGTTTATAGCATAACTTATTTCCGATTTAAATTAAAAAAAAAAACGATTTAATTATTGTGTTGTAATAAAAAGATCCGCTAACTGCGTGCAAAAAAACATCAACACATGCATATACTTGAATTTTATTGGTCCGCGCAATAAAATGGGATATTGCTTGACCTTCAAACACAAAAATGTAAAATAAACTTACAAATCAATAGAGACGAACATAAAGCAATTTAACTGGATTCCCTAGATACAAGCTTGATCAAACCATCCAATATATATTCTATTTGCTGGGCCTTTCGATGCAGGTCTAGAAAACACCATTCCCTGGTAACACCTCCGAAAAAAACAAAACAACCCATCTTATTTAGTAGAACACCTGTTACTTTAAAAATATAGTATTGGATTAGATATTTTTTTATGTTAATTGTTCTAATAAATAATATCATTTTGAAGGTCTTACTTATAGCGAACCTTGTGCATATGATTTTAAGCTATAGTGTAAACCAACACACACTGTTAATTTGTGTCTAACACGTAAAATCAACAAATTCTATTAACCAACACGTAAGGAGAAATACGCTCTGGAATACTTTTTTTTTGTTACCATAACTACATCAACTATATAAAAATTTCAAAGATACTATTTTAGAAATTTTCATAAATCTTTCTCAAACATATATAGAAAAATATCCTACATTTTATTTCAAAAACTTATCTAAATACATGCTTCACAAATGATTTTCTGATGTTTCAAATTAAGACTACTATAGTCCTTTAATAAAATAAAAACTATTGAACTCATGGTGGCCTAATGGTTAATATTTACTTGAGTTTCAATTGTTAAAGTTTCCTGAGTAACCAAAATAACAATAATTTTTTGTGCACCCAAAAAAAATAATATTTTAGAATATCCCTAGGTAGAATAGGTGAATAGTGAATACCTTATCTATTCAAGCCGTTACCTAAAACTGGGTCAAACCCCAAAAGCATTTCGTATGAGCCACACGATCCAACGCATCTTTGTTTCTAAAAAGAAAACATACACAAACATCATATATCATACAGCTAAATGTAATTGTCACCAGGTTACATATTATAATTTCTGCAGAAACCAAATTTTTTACATAAACTAATTCTCACTTGCAAGTTTTAAATCCATTTTTATTTTGCTGGAAAATAAACTATTAATGCAAATAGCTGGTAGTACTTAATTTTGTTTGCTGATAGAGGCTGAATTGTACGCTAATGTTTTTTGTTTTCGGTAAATTAGTTTGATGGCGTAGAACTCTAACCAAAAGACATGGGTAAAATAGTTTGATGCCAAAAGAGGAAAGCCATACAACATCGAAGTTATTTAAAACTAAAGAAAGATATACTCTAACCAAAATAGTTCTATGCCAATGTTTTTAAAAATTATAGTAAAAATTTAGAAACCACAATTTCCTCTTTTGTATATTTAGAATTTATTTCCAAACCAAAAAAGGAGATATTTTTGAAAAATGCTATACTGTGTAATTTAGGTCAAATATAAATTACCAAAATAATTTTCATATTAGAAAGGAAGATTTGTTGTCATTTCTGAAGATCCAGTAGTAGTTAGTTATGATTAAACTAAAGGAACTAAAATAAATCTTCAAGTTCAAAAAAATAAAATTAATACTAAGTTGTTAGTTATTTCCTCCGTTTCAAATTAGTTGTCGTTTTGGCAAAATGTATCTACAATTATTTGAATGTATCTACAATGCAAAATATGTCCAAATACGTCTAAATTTTTGCAGATACATTTTGCCAAAACGACAACTAATTTGAAACGGAGAGAGTATATTACTACTGTTTTAGACTACCTCGTAAGTCGTAATCTACAAATACTCGAATTTTGTGGAATAATAGAGGAAGCTATAATAGAGTTCAAACGAGTTACAGCTTCAACACGATATGTTGTGTACCGTAGCAATATTCATCACAAAATTCCAACAGTTTCATTTTTGTCGTGTAAGCAATTAAGTTTTCGGGTATCATTTTCAGCATTTATGTTTTCATTAATTTTCCTTCTGATGTTTTTTTTGAAAAATCTAACTATCCATAATTCCATATACAAGTAGCTAATCTCTCCAGTCGAAAACTCAAATTGACAAAGTTTAGAACTACCTCTTTATCGAGTTACGTTATGACTTATGAAATATTAGCACATTTGCAAATAATTTCTTCCCATTAAAAAAATATTTTCCATTGGCGAACTCAACCACCTCCACTATGAATTAGACCTGTCAAAAGGTGGATTTTTGCGGGTTAGTTCACTTTGAAATAAATATGCAAACCATAAACACCTAACTGAAGATGATGTACATTTGAGTATATGACCTTCATTTTTCACAAGAGAATGTCCGTATCAACTAAAAGATACAAATTAAACATCTTCAATAATCAACTTAAACAATATATTTTACCAGGTTTTAGATCGGATGCTTTGGTTTGAACAATAAACTGGTTTTGAAATTTATTTTTCAGACGTTGGCTAAATGATTCCATATCCAAAAAAAATAAATAAACATATCAAGATATCGGAATTATTCAGAAATAAAAATTATGGTAGACTAGATATATCAGCTTAACCGGAAATCTGGAATTGGACAAAACACCTTCTATCAATTTATCGTCATAAAAAAGGTTGATCAATGGGAGAATTTCATGTATCATAATTACAACAAGCGCGCTTCATCAATTTCATCAAATTAGTAACTTTTAAATATCATGTAACATTTTGATATAAACTATATATTAGATCAGATCTTGATCATGTTATCTCTAAGGATGTTTCTTATTGTATTTTCTATTGAAAACTGGCTAAACCGCTAAACAATGAGAATTTCAGAAAAAGGTACATCTCCAAACAATAATGCAAATTTAAATCTCTTAAATACTGTCAGATTGTCAATCAGCTAATAATGCGACTTTAACCCTATTTTGGGAATATTTTCTTTCCGTTTTTTGTTTCTTATTCAGGTTTTCCAGGATAATCTTACAAAGACTTATTATCATGTTGATGAATGATGATGATGGTCCCTTATCATATAAACAAACGTAACGCAGGCACGCAACTTTATGCGAAGATTACGTGGCAATTGGATTGCGCAAAAAGGAAATTAAAAAAGTCCAAATTATTAAAAGGGAAGGTGGCTCGTCCCGTATTCCTTCACACACAGAGAAGAAAAATGAAAACTACTGATTTCTCTTCTTCTTCGTCGCCAAGCGATCGCAGGATCGGAGCTCTGCTCCGTCATCTGAATTCCGGGAATGAGCTTGGGATTGCGGATCGTCTGAGCTCCGTTTATGCCTCGCCGACATCTGGAGTCGCCGGCGGTTCTGTTTTTGCTCATCTTGTTCAAGCTCCCGAGGATCCTATTCTTGGGGTACACCTTCTTCTCTTCTTCTTCGATAATGTTTTGTGTTGTATATAGTTTTCAAACATATTCTACGACGCTTGTGGATATGTATATCCTACGCATTTGATGTTCTAGTCGGTTTGTTTCCTTCGTGATTCCGTTGGATCGGCGAATTTACGATCTCGCCGTAGAATACGCGATCGTGACGTGATGATAGATGATATGGGAGAACATTTGATGTCTATTTTTCTGATTTTGGTTCGCTTATTTAGTAGAACGGATGGAAATCTCTTTGATTGATTGTTTTGTCACACGAATTTTCATTCATTGATTATTGGATATGTTATACAAACACTGATACATTATCAGCTTCTGAGACTAATTCTGATGTTTTATTTTGGTTAATTACGAATAGGTGACAGTTGCATATAACAAAGATCCGAGCCCAATTAAGCTGAATTTGGGAGTTGGTGCTTACCGAACTGAGGTAATGATGATCCTCTTCTCTGTTCTTTCCTCTAACTTTCATGAAAAGTAGAAAAGTTTTTGCATTTCCGTGTGGAAGCAATTGATGTGTGTGGTGGTGATGTAGGAGGGAAAACCGTTGGTTCTTAATGTCGTGAGGAAAGCGGAGCAGCAGCTTATTAATGACAAGTTAGCTCTCTTTCTTTTACTCTGGGTTGAGTTTGTTATACCTTTGTGAGTTGGTGTTTGATGATGATGAGTCTTGCTTTGTGTTTAAAATCTGTAGATCAAGAATTAAGGAGTATCTTCCGATTGCCGGATTGGTCGAGTTCAACAAGTTAAGCGCTAAGCTCATATTAGGCGCTGACAGGTATATGTTTCCTGAATCAATCTTTATGTTCTCAACAGTTTTTTTATTGTGTGTTCTGATTGTTGTTTATTACGCATGCTTAGTCCTGCTATTCGGGAGAATCGGATTACAACCGTGGAGTGTTTGTCTGGTACTGGTTCCCTGAGAGTCGGTGGGGAGTTTTTGGCCAAGCATTATCATCAGGTAATTATTAACTCAAGAGTCTGATTTCTTTTCTTCATCCTAATGAACTTCTCAACTAAACTTGGAGTACTCTTTTTCTTTCCAGAAAACAATCTATATTACTCAACCAACATGGGGAAATCATCCCAAGATTTTCACACTTGCTGGTTTGACTG
This sequence comes from Microthlaspi erraticum, assembly GCA_902728155.2. Lineage (NCBI taxonomy): Eukaryota > Viridiplantae > Streptophyta > Magnoliopsida > Brassicales > Brassicaceae > Microthlaspi > Microthlaspi erraticum. The sequence goes on along the minus strand of CACVBM020001218.1, from coordinate 129,807 downwards.
TCAAAACTTACCGCTACTATGATCCATCCACACGTGGCTTGAACTTCCAAGGTGAGACTGTTAGAAGTGATACTGAGGTTTATGCTTCTCAAAAGTGTGTATCATTTTCTGAATGGTCAATGACAATAGTTTTTGTAATTTCTGTTACACAGGTTTAATGGAAGACCTTGGTGCTGCTCCACCTGGTGCTATAGTGCTTCTCCATGCATGTGCTCACAACCCAACTGGTGTTGATCCAACCATCCAACAATGGGAGCAGATCAGGCAGTTGATGCGTTCAAAGGGACTGATGCCATTCTTTGACAGTGCTTATCAGGTAACACCTGATGATGATTAAACCATTTTCACCTCTGAATAAACGGTTAATACTTGCCCTTTCCACGCACCGCAGGGCTTTGCGAGTGGAAGTCTGGATACAGATGCGAAGCCGATTAGGATGTTTGTTGCTGATGGTGGAGAATGTCTCGTTGCTCAGAGTTATGCAAAGAACATGGGACTCTATGGAGAACGAGTTGGAGCTCTCAGCATTGTAAGACTCGAATCTGATTAAGAAACAAACTCTTGGGGAGTGCTTTTGGTTGTTGCTGTGAGACACTTTTTCTGAAAACAAAAGGGGTTTGTATTGTAGGTATGCAAATCTGCAGATGTTGCAGGGAAGGTTGAAAGCCAACTGAAGCTAGTAATAAGGCCAATGTACTCAAGTCCTCCGATTCATGGTGCATCGATCGTGGCTGTGATCCTCCGTGACAGGAACTTGTTCAACGAATGGACTCTGGAGCTAAAGGCCATGGCTGATCGTATCATCAGCATGAGGAAACAGCTTTTCGAGGCATTACGTTCTCGAGGTAAGGTCCTCTCATCAGGAAACAGCAAATCACAGTGTAGATATATCTGAAGTACTAATAAAATAAGATTGAAATCAATGTGATAGGGACGCCTGGAGACTGGAGTCACATCATAAAGCAGATTGGTATGTTTACATTCACAGGGTTAAACCCAGCACAAGTCTCCTTCATGACTAAAGAGTACCACATCTACATGACTTCCGACGGGTAAATCCTCTCTCTTTCTCTCATACATAACATCTGTGTTTTTCGTTTGAAATGATCTAACTTTGGTGTGTTTACAATATTTGGTTGTAAAATGAATAATAAAAGGAGGATAAGCATGGCTGGTCTGAGTTCGAAGACAGTACCGCACCTTGCAGACGCTATCCACGCTGTTGTTACCAAAGCCCTCTGAAAATTCTCACACCATCATCATGCTCTAGCCTCTACAGTTAAAGTGCTATCAATAAAGAATCTTACTTTTGGTTTTTCAGCATTTCCTGCAGTGACAAGATATATGTCGTTAATTTTTTCGAATTCATAAAAAATGTCGTGTTATTATTTCATCTCAGTTATCAATAAATGACGATTTTGTCTCTTCTACTATTTGTCGTTCTTACCGGAGCCATTACATTCAGTTTCCTAACTTTACACACAGCAAAATCCGGATATCTAGTATTAGTCTGTTTTCTCTGTTTTCAAGTTTATTGCTGGCAAGGGATACTGAATCTACCGCCATCACCATATGAAATTTAAGCTTGTGTACAATTCATGAAGAATGCTGGCTCATAGTCATCAGGGACAAGGTCTGTTCATAGCAGGCAATATGAAAGATGTATATATATAAGATTATATTGAACACAGAATCTACACAAAATCATTCAAGCTGATCCATTAAAAGAAGAATTTTTTTGATCCAATCAGGGACAAGGTCTGTTCAAAAGAGATGCACCATACATATATTTTATACATGTTCATGTATGTGCATTGCATATTATGTATTTAGGAGGATAAGACTTCTTCTTCTGTTAACTTTTGGTTGGAGACTCGCAATCATTGAAGTCCAGCACTCGACGCTCCGCCTGTAAACATGACAATGTTCAAAACCCAAAACCAATGAAAGAGAAAGAAACACATTTCTCATAATCTCAAAAGCGTCTACTTTAAGAGAGTGAATGATGTGTACCAGTAGAGGATCATTATTCTCTTTATCCAATTCCTTCTTCTTCCTTGCATCATCAATACTTGAAGACAGTGAAATTTCCATTGCATCGAATGCTGCAAATGCATTTGTATGCTCATTTCTCTGTGTCATCACTCCTATGCTCTCGTAGCTTCTCTCCCCAGGGCTGAATATGTAGCCCATGTCCTGAAAAAATAAGAAAAATATGTATAAGATATACGAGCCTGAAGAATTTGACATTGCACGCACCCATGAATGTATATAATGGAAGGATCATAAGGCAATATGAAATACCTCGATAGTTATATCGGTGTCAAACCTTGGGCTGGACAAGAGAGAGTTTATGTAAAACGGAGACTTCCAGGCTGAGGGCGATTCAAGACCTCTCTTGAATGGAGTTCCACAGAATCTGCAAATAGAGGAGAAACGAACGAAATAATTGTAGCAAGAACTGAGAGCAAGTATAGAAAAGCAAAAGAAATAGTAAAGGTGGCGGCTTAAATTTACATGCTGAAATTCTCATTGCCTGTCTCGCTGTCAACAAGATGGCCCTCAGGGTTTCTCGCACGAGAAGGTGAATTGATGACCAAACAAAGACTTGCAGGAGAATGTTGTTCTTTGTTAGAAGTAGCCACCAGAGTTCTCTGCAAATGATTTCTTGGGGTTGAAACTTGTGCCTTCTCTGCTTTGGTTACTGATTTACCAGGAGATAACAGAACTGGCTTGTTGGTATTGTTCTCAGAAAGTACACCAGAGAAAGTTTCAGCCTGCATAAGATTTTATCCGTTGACTGTTCATAACATGAAGGTTATAAGCAATGCACAGAGAAAATAATGATCCTGTGACATATAGCTTAATTTCATTATGTTTTGTTAGACGACCATGACATGAAAACCAATATTTGTCTCTAGCCAATTCCTCACTACCTAGATTCATATATATGCCGCATAAATGTAGAGCATATCAAGATTGTAACGATATAATATTCAAATGCTTAATAGGGAAGAAGAGACTTACGTTTTCAACAAAAAGTGCAGAATCATCCTTTTCCTTGACATTTGCCTCTATGCAAGTTTGCACTGCTTTTTCAAGTGATTTTCTGACAGGCATAGTTTTTTCTGGCACTTTGTGACAAGAGAGTGAAGAAGGCTTACCGTTCCAATTCTCTCCACCTTCTCCATTCAAGATTTGATAGTGGTTTTCACTCTCATCAAACATCACATCTAGACGTGAAAAATCTTTCGCCAGACTTGCTGCTATTTCAGTTTCAAGCTTCTTATCACATCTTTTCTCAGAGAGCGGTGTCAGCAGATCACGGGTCCGTTTCCTCAGGATTGACTGTGCACCAACCAGCGTCTTTTTACCAGTGGGAGATTCCCACAGCCTAAGTGGACTTATGCACGTCATGGTGGACATCAGTAGCTTCCGTATGCCAAGAGGGCTATAATCGTGCAGCGGATCGTTTTTCGATTGTAACATATCACAGTTGAAAACTGGTAGGTCCAAGCTTGGAAAACCGAGACTTGATGATGCTCCCATATCCTCATGATGCTGCTCCCTTGGCATGTCTGGCTCATGCTTAAAAAGAGAGTGTGGCTTAACTTCTGCCAGAGAAGCAAAATCGTTCACTGGAACCAACTTTATGGGATCATTCACATGATATGGTTGATCTTCGCTGGAGTTATTAGAATCAACACAAGTGGAGCTTGAGGGATCACCGATGCATATGAAGCTCCCATTTTCATTTGTTCTGCAGTTTGGTGCTGCCTCAAAGGGATGACATATCAATCCAGATGACTTCTTGCCATACTTATCAGGTGATATGATTAAGGGAGCTGGCCGAAGAGTTTCTTTGCTTGAAGCGGCCGTTGCAATGAACCTTGAAGAAGAGCTCTGCATAGGAGATTTTGTAGCTTCTGAAATCTGGCTGTCTGAAGCTGATGAACAAGAAGCAGGATCAACCTCGGATCTAGAAACACTGAGCGCTTCACTCTCTTGATCAGGGAAAAGGACCCTGCAACATTCCGTTTCAGATGTAAAAACGTTTGCTGGATCGGTGTTAGCAGCCGCATCTACATTTGATGTGGAGTTTGAAGCCTCCAGAGTAGATTCCTTGCTTTCCTTCGTGTACGGCATCGGTACCTCCGACATACTGTATCTCATCTCCAATGAAATATCCGAAAGATCCTGAAAATCAAACTGGTAATCCTGGCTCGACGAAGCTGAGACATTGTGATCATGAAACTGTGAACAGTCCATGTCATAAGAGCCTTCTGAGATATCTTCCAATGGCGGATAAAAATACTGATCCGGATGATATGCAGGTTGCTCATTGAAATGTTGCCCCATGTTTACTACTCCAGTTGGATAGTCTCTTGCGGATAGTGAGCAGCCAGCCATGCTTGAATTCTGATGGTTTCCTATTTCTTGCTCTCCCTGTCCACTCAGGCAGCCATTCTCCTCTATTGTTCTCTGCATAAAAGCAGATTGTAACGTGGAGCTTCTCTCGTAAGGAGCTAGAGGCATGGCTTGGTACTGATCCAAAAGGCCAGACGCCATATAGGAATCAAGCTTCTTCTTTACTGAACTGTGCCAGTGATTTTTTATTCCATTATCCGACCTGTTGATAACATAACAACTATATTGCTAGAAGAATTCCTTAAGATTGAATAAGATGTACAATTTGTTCTCAAAAGACTACAAATATTAGTACCTTCCAGGCAAGAACTTTGTTAACTCTGCCCATCTATTGCCGTATACTTGATGAGCCCGAATCAGAACCAGCTCTTCCTCTTGAGTCCAAGCTTCCTTGTTTATGGCAGGATTGAGATGGTTGTGCCACCTACATCAAATTGCAATCTTTGTGAATACTTATACACTTCACAGTAAAAAATCTAGAAAAAAAGACTAGAGAGATAAGCTTACCTCTCTCTACATTGCTTTCCAATACGGCCAGGTAAAAACCGAGCAATAGTGGACCACTTCTTCGGCCCATATTTTTCGATTAACTGAACGATCATTTCATCTTCCTACACACAAGTCAAATGAGAGCAATAAGCAGTCATAGGGGATAAAGTATACAAGATGCACATATAAACGTAATGAAGAAAAGCTATGTCACCTCCTTGGTCCACGGCCCTTTAACAAGTTCAGGATTAAGGACCTTCTGCCACCTGTGGAGGCACTGGACATCAGTTCGATCCTTGAAATATTCAGCTGAAAGTTCAAAAAAAAAAAAACAGATCAGACAAAGAATGTGACATTCAATTATACAAGAACGTTAGCAAACTATGTCACATAGTGAAACTTACCTATCTTCTTCCAGTTTTTCCCTTTAAAATTATGGACGGCTTTTTTCAAGATCTCATCCTGAAAACATGTTTAAATACACAAATCAAAGAGTAAAAAAAAAAAGTGCAAATATCTAAATGTCCACTTCTTGTGTATCTATGAAGCTGAAGGAAACCATTAATTGATACCTCTTCTGCTGTCCATTGACCTCGAGTGGAACGTCTTGCAGGGCCACTAGTCCTCCTGTATAATCGACACATATTCATTGTCTATTGTAGCAAAGTTAACGATTTATAAATAGTAAGATATCTAAAAAAGAAGCATACCCGTGACGCGTTTTCTGGCTCCCTTCGATAAGACCCTCAGGAGGGGTTGAGATCGTTGTTGTACACTCACTTTCCATCGTATCTTGTCAATGAAATTCCAAAAAGGGTTACTCCAGTTCCCATACGTTGCGCTTATTCTCTGCAATTTTCACTCCAAAACATTATCTAACAAAGTTATTCTTCCCTTCTTCGCACCATCTCTCAATCTACCTCAAAAATATAAAAATGTCAAAAAAGAAAGAAATCTCGACAGGTTCTGGCAAATACTATCAGGACTAAACACACTCGCAGCTCGGATTTTATTACAGTAGCTAGCTAATTGGTGTTTGCTTTTAGATCCAAACACCTCAATCGAAACTAGCAAGTAATACTCTGATCAGACCGGAAATTCAAAATCACATCATTACTCAAATCAAGGTAGATACTAAGATCAACAAAACCTACTACAAGATCACTAACCATGAACACAGAAAACTCACCGGATATGGAATCGGAGAGAGAAGAGGATGCACAAACGAGAGATTACACAGACCAAAATGCCCCAGTTTAAAACCCAAATCGCAAACTAGATCTCTCCGATCGAAGAGAAAAGACTCCACAGTCTGTTTAGAGAGTGAGCGATTGAAAAAAAAATTCTCAATTAAATGAGAGAAAATCTAAACGGTCGGGAGAGCTTATTTGAAACATGAATGGCGGAATTTCGAATTTTTGGGTGTTAAAAGTCATCGTCGACAAACCCTATACTGTACATTTCAAAAACGTTTGGTTTTTCGATCAGCGGCTCTGAATTTAAGATCTAAGCTAATCTCAGCCCTTCATTTTGAATATCATCGGTCACGTGTTTCCTATCTTTCAAAAAGTGCTTAACGGACGCTTCATTATTGGTTTCTTATCTTTTTCTCCCCTTCCTTTTCCCTTTTTTCGAATTTTACCCAGATTTAATACCCCCTTTGATTTCCAGTACTAGATTTGTTGCGATTAGTATTCATTGTTGCTGGGCCAGTCACTGTCCGGAAATATTTTAAATCATATGCACTTTAGGGTAGGGATAGCCAAACTAATGAAATGATATTGGTCTACTTTTTTAGTTTATATATTTTACACCAAATATTTCAAATATTGGTAGTGTTTGAAACAGTCGAAACTATACTCAAGATCAAAAACCAAAACCAAACTGATTTTCAGACAGAGTAAAAAATATGTACCGCGATGATATCTATAGAGCTATGCCCGATCATCTAAACTAATGTTGGGACTTTGTTGGCAGTAAGTAAAAAACTATAGGGGTAGTGGTAAAATTATTTTCAGCAAACAGAGTAAACCATGATCGCACCTGATCACTGGCTCACCTGTGTTAAATATATATATCATGCTCTCTTTTTTATCTCACAACTCGGATTCAATCCTCTGAAACATTTCAATGGACGAAAAGAGTACAAGAACCAGATTAGGGTTTTAGGTTTTCTTTCAAGACTTTTTGAAACAAAAGATAAAAAACAGGGCAATCATCATAATCTAAGGCTAGAACACCATCACAAGCCTTCTTTGAAAGAAAGCACCAGATTACCGGCTAGGTTTGTTTGTTTTTTGCTCATATTTCATCAGGGCTGTTACATGAAATCGTCTTCGAGTTCTTGAAGCGATTTGTTGCTTGAAGCAATGTCTTTGTTGGATGTCATTTTATCAGTTACCATTAGTCCTTTGTAACTCCTCATCTCTGCTTGCCTCTCCTTCTCAAGCCTAGCTATCTCTTCACGCTTCTTCTGCAAAACCCAGAAACAACTGAGATTTTAGTCGAAACAAACATAATCAAAAGACTTTTCAGATGACAAGGACCAAAACAGAAACTGACCTTCTCCCTCAGATGTTGTTTCCTCTCATCTCTTTCTGCAGCATTCACTGCCTCTCTCTCGGCTACATTATGAACCACCATACAATTTAATACATCTTATTTAAAGTAATACTTACTGGAAAAGCCATAGTCGCTTAGCTGACACTTTTCATATGCAAGAAAATTGTTCGACTTACCTCTCAGATCAGGAGTTCGTTCAACTTTTGTTTTGTTCAACCTGTTAACTATTTCATTGACTCGCTTCTCCACTCTGATAGTCCGGACCTAGAAGAAACGGATATCGCTTACGTATCATCATTGCTTTGCAATTTCATGTATGCACAAACCAAAATTTATTGAGAAATGAAGAAGCTTACCATCTTTGAGTTGTGGAAACCAACTTGACCAACATCCATGGAGGCAGTTTTCTTCAAGTTAGACCACGGAGTGTACACAATATCAACGTTGTTCACCTTGTTGCCTGGCACATAATCCCATATACCAGTTGGTAAGAAAACAGTAAATAGCCTATATGTGCCCTCCTTCTAAACGAAACTGAGAAATGGGAACAAACTGATACTCCAAGACTAATCGTTACGCAAATGTTACTAAGTTCACGACAAGATGGCTTCATAGTGTACCTTGAATGGAGTTAGCTTTCACAAGCTGAGCACAGTCCTCCAGCACACCTTCACTAATGTCATCAAAACCTTGGCCTCTGTGAAGCCTCAGGTAAACATGAGCCGACGACATTTTGTCAACGTGAAACCTGGCATCAAATGAAAATTACCTTTAGCAGTTTGGTCGTGAATCAACTTACTGAACCAAAAAGGTGAAGCTCCTAGAGTTTATTTGACAAAAGGAAATTGTCAAATTAGAAGGTAACAACACCTTATTCATCATGTCTAAACGCATCAAAGATTGAAATTAGAAAGAAAATCATGAGCACAACATAGACAATTATGTATCCAGAAGTTTACTCATACACCTCAGTCATAAATCAACTTACTGAACCAACAAAGAATTGGTAAGCAGGCAGCATGTGATCAATAGAAAAGCCATGAAACTCCTATAGTTTGTTTTTAAGAAAAAGGGAATTGTCACACTAGAGGACATAACAAAGCCCTATTCATAGCTGCAAACACCAAAGTTTGAATATGGCCAACACAGCATGAGTGCACAATAGACATGCAAAGAGATCTACCTCAGAAAACAGAATACCGACGACAAATTTTTGAGCTAGTATCATAATTCTCCATCATTTCTAATACACCACCTCTCAACAAAATCAACAAATTCAGAAACCATAACTGACCAAAATTGAAATCAAAACATAAATAATCGATAAAAACTATATAAGATACAAATAGCAATCATAGCAAGACTCGGAAAATATTAAGCTCAGAGAAATGATCAAAAACAAAAGTTGAGCAAACTTTGACCACTATTTTGCACCCCCTTCATTTCCATTAATTATCACACCAATCAATCTACAATAGATCATGACACAGCAAAACATCTGACCATAAACAAAGGGAACAAACTCGGAATTCGATAAAAACCAATCAAATTAACAGTTGGGACATCCGATCAGAGAAAATTTCAGAAGAAACAATCGATGATTGGGAAAATCGAGAATATTCTCGCTTACCAGACGTCTTCGGGGAAGCCATACTTGATGAGCTCCTCGTTCTCGAACTTATCAAGCCCCATGAAGATGGTGTAGTCGCCAGCGTCAGGTCGAGCCTTGAAGTAGAACACCATCGCTTCGATTCGAGAACGAACCAAATCGAATGGAGATCGAATCTAGGGTTTCCCCCTCACACTTTCCCTATCTCCCCTCTCTTCCCTAGAAGTTTCAACAATGAAGAAATCGTAACCACTCACGACAATATAAAAAACTAAAAAAGCATAACTCTACGACTTTTTTTCCTCCGTCGTCTTAATAAAATAAAATTTCCAAAACTAACCTTCAATTTTTTACAAATCTAACATCTGAGGCCTAAACTTTTAATTTTCAATTTGTTGCAAGTTTTCGCTATTGTTGTGTTTGTAGGTTGATGATCCTCATATTGATATTGCATAATCGCAGAATCTACTCATTTGATGATATGAGAATTCATTTCAATATCTCCGGATGCCATTCGAGATCACTTGTTAGTTGTTACAGTGTGTATTGAAGCTGTAACGTTAACATGGACAGACCATATAATTTCATTTGAAAGTTCCAAGTCTTAAAGGATGATTAAAAAAGTACTCCATAACACCACCAAAAAAAGATCTCTCTATGTTCTATGACACAAAGAAAGAAACGAAATCTTCAGGTGAAAGAGACTACAAAGCTCATTTTACAACAATCGTAGAGATCCATCGGAGTAATCCTATTGATACATGGTGGCTTTTTATGGCATACCAAATTTGGACAATGCTGTTTCAAATACGGTTGTGAATGCCTGAGACGTACTCTGCTCGTCAGCTTTCACTTTAACCTGAGCTTTGGCGGATGAAGAGTTTATGATACACTCAGCGAGATAGGTTGATGGTTCGGATTCCTTTTGAGCAAAGAAGAAGAACTTGAAGTTTGGAGATTGACCCCCCGATGCGATACAGTGAATGGAATGACTCTGCATGTGTTTGATAAGTGATTGTGGAACTGTCAAGGCCGCGATTCCCTGTGGATTCACAGAAAACTCCTGCACATGATGTTAAGAAAGTTAACAGTCTGTCACCAGTCAAAATCTCAGAGAAATTAAGACATGTTGAACTTGAACAAAAACTTTCATTTTTTCCAAATCCAAACGCATCTAACAGTATAGGAAATGCAGATAGTGGTAAAAAAGTGCAGAAGGAAACAAAACCTGTGTTAATGATAATGGCAACTGGCGCCATTTCTGTTGGAAGGCGCCTGGATCTAGAGCAGCTCTTGGGTTCAGTTTCAAAAGAGGCGGTGATGGTGTTGGAGCAGGAGCTGATGATAAACCCAAACCAAGGAGATCATCAAAACCAAAGCTTGACTGTGGGGTAGTCGAGGACGTGGCAGGGCCGGAGATTGCAAGCTCTTGCATTTGTGAGGATATACTAGAGGAACTTTCATATGAAGGAGCTGTGTAAGCGGAACCATTGTTACTGGAAAGTCCTTTGTTGTCATCCTTCTCGTCAGTGCTCAGAAGCAGGTCCTTGTCATTTGCTTCAAATTGCTGAGCTGGAACAATGTCGCTAGAGGCTTCAGGTGTAATGGGAATACTTCCAAGCTCATCTGAAAACTCAAAGGGCCCTCGGTGTTCCTTATCCGTGAACATGTAAGATGGCTGCAAGAAATTTGATTTGACTATGAAAGCAACTAAAGAAAACCTCTGAATCATATAGGGTAATGAATTCATACTACTACATTGGATTTTTTTGGCAGGAAACATACCTTCTGGTAGATCACAGAAAGGCTGTTAAACTCGTCAAATATGCGGTCTTTGATTTCACTGCTCTGAGTGTCAGCAAAGACTGAAACCGCCTGTTTTGGAGGACTAACAACACGTTCCGCCACGTGTACATCGTGTTGCAGAACCCGATAGTAAAACAAGGCTCGATCATGGACATCCTACTCCACAAGTAAATGTTGAATAAGTGATCTAATGGACCCAATGGCTTGAAAACAAGATAAATTTTTGAAGAGGAAGATTGGACGATACCTGGTGAAAATCAGCCATGCCTGCAGCTAGAGCTATTCCTAGGGCTTTCTGAGTCTCCGGTGGCCTCTTGAAAAAGCATTTCATCGCTGCAGTTAGAAGATGCAACCGAACCTGATCAACGGGACAATACTTTCATTAGACGAATGTGCAAGTCCTCATTCTCATGCAAATACTGCTAAGTCTACATAAATTTCCAGAAGTCTTATAGAACTAGTGCTTTTTCATATTTTTTGTTAATCTGTTCATTCACTTCCTCTACAATTTTTCGAAGCTCTTATATGCTACACTTTTCCTTAATCCTAGGTGTCCTTTAAAGTTTTACATTTTCTTCTGATCTTCATTATGAAACAGCTTTTGTACTTACTCCCCTTCGACAAAAATCATCACGCATATTTATGCAGTTTGATAAAGGGGGGAAGAATATATACACAGAGAAAACAAAGATAGTAAGGTGCCAAGCAGCAAGGAAAATAACAAAAATGGATGCCTAAATACCTCAGCTGAATGCTCTTCCTCCCAGTTTTCTATCATATTCTCCAAAATATAAGGAGCATCACTCATGTCCTGAGCATATTCACCCAACATCCATATAAGAGCTGCCTTGGCTTTCGGTTCCTGGACATTTTTACTGCTGATACCGCCAACAACAGATATACAATCATGGCTCCATTGCGGATACTTCCTTAGAAGGTCCTTTACAAGAACCTAAAGGAGGAGCCAGACAAGTGAATTCGTCAGGAAAATGCAAACAATATGATGGGTAATCATCTCAGTGAATAGTACATATGACAGTTTACCAAAGTTTCAGCAGTGACATAGTCCTTTTCCATCTCCAGAAACTGAAGAAGTCTATCAACAATGGCATTTACATCATACTGCTGCAAAGCAATCTTCCCAACTGCCCGAATTGATTCCCTTGCGATTGCAATATCAACGTTTGCAGCATACTCGCACAGTTCTGTAACTGTTTGGACAGAAAAGAAAGAAAGACATGTTAAAGAGCCAGAAGAGGAGGGTTTTTGGTTCCAGATTCCATATTGGCACAGTTTTAAACAATACCAATTTCGTAAGTGTTGCTCTCATTTGCAACAGCAGTCAACATCTCAAGCTTCAACTTTTTGACATATGAGGGTTCATTGTACTGGCAGTAGAAATGCTTATAGTCTGAGGCAAAGATGAATGGCGCACGAACAACCAAAAGATGAAGGTGGCTCAAAATTGCATACGACTGCTCTGGACTTCCAGAACTGACGAGAGTCAGAAGTGGGGATTTAATACGCTCATATACCTATACAAGATCATTTCACAACAGTGAGACAGGTGATCATGATAAACTATGAAAAACCTAGTCTAGATATCAAATTTCTTCAAACGGTGATAACTTGGTTATGCTAAGAGTGCAGTGAAACTTTCTAAATGTTAAAATCTGATTTTCAAGCCTCCAGACAAAGTCACCAAAAGTAATAAACTTCTCACTCTTTGGAGTTTGGACAATGCAGAAACTATTTCACAACTAAAATCCCACACACAACTAATTTCATCAGAATATTTTAGATGATGAAGGATAAAGGATGTTGCCTTTGTACCTGTTGATGTACATCAGTCATGGAGAGTGTTAACTGCAGAAACACTTTGACTGTTGCCAAGACGACAGCTCCATTGGCATGCTGAAGTCTGTCTTCCAACAGATTCATAATGTCAAAAATATCATTACTATCCGACGGCACATATTTTACCGCCAACTCAAGTATGAGACACTGCGCCCATTCATTGAATTCCTTGATTCTGCAAGGAAACACCACGATGGTCAAATATCCCTCTCCCTTATTATATACCACTATCAAGGTATTGAGATTGAGGGTTGGAGGAGGAGCTTAAGGACATACCGATTCAAGAAATAGTATATAAGTGGTTTGCTAAGCAAGGATTCCTTCTCCCGGCATGCTTCCTCAGAGTGGCTTGCTTCTAAACTCCAAATCTCTTGAAGTGCAGACAGGCAATTGGCAACTACCTGACAGCATATTTTATATCAAAACGGAACTACTCAATACTCATATAAAAACAAGTGAGAGGGTATGGAGAGTCTATGTTCAACTGCATTTAACCTGAGAATCTGAATCATGAAGCATCAAACTTTTCAGCGTTGCAGGAAAATCAGCATCGATGCATGTCGAGGCTGAGATGTGATAAAGCTTCAGTACTCCAGTCACAGCGATGGTTCTCACGTAGCTGTTATTGTCCTTTAGCCCGCTCCCCAAGGGACCAACCAGATACTCCACAAGGTTCGGCACTCGTAAGGAACACAAGCTCCTCAGAGCAAGCCCACGGATCATAGGATCCTCATCTTTGCAATCCCTTTGGAGAAAATTGATCGTCAAAAGGGAGAGATCAGGATTGCCCTTTGCATAGTTTCCAACGTAAAGATAACACATCTTCTTCAGGACAATGTCTGATGTCGCCGAGCACATGACCATTTCTCCAAACACGGATGAGACGTCAATGCCAATCGTCATGTAGGATATTACTTTCTTGTAGAGGTCGCGTTTGGAATCATCAACTCCTGGAGCTCGACTTCCAGCTAGCTGACGAAGCTGGGTTTTCAAGTCTGTCACTTCGCTTTTCCTGATCAAGAACAAAATTCTAGGTTCAGTTCACACTTCATTTGACTAAAGAGATCAGATTATTAGACATACACACTGAAATTGTAGACATAAGAATCTAAGGGAAGAGAATTCAAAACTAATGGCCTCATCAGATTCCACATTTGACATGAATTAGCTCAGACAGGCAAATTATCTCACGAGATTTAACCCAGACGACATCCTAAAACTAGATCCGATACAAGGGAGCTTCTTAACTTCTGGATTTAGTATCGGAGCAGTACAGATCAAACAAATTCCAGAACTACGAAGCTGACCGACCACGCATGAATATAGATGATCGAATCATGAAAATGATCGCTGTTTTATAATCTTAAGAATGCAGGCAAATAAGATGAAATTCAGAGCTATCGATCGAGAGAGAAGCACAGGGCTGGATCATGAGTTACCCTGAAGGTTGGGACGGCGACGGATAACGCTGCGAAGCGGCTGGAGGAGACATGGCTAATTTGGTTCTGGTTCAGGTATGATTGATTGAATTTTTACGACGTGAGATCCGCCGGAGCAGGAATCACGGGGTGTCACCTGATCGGAAAGAATCCCACCGAGATCAGAAGCAGGAGCTGCTAAAATTGAGAGAGATTTTGGTTCACTGGTCGAGTCTCGTGCGTGCAGAGGTGGGAGAAAGAGAAGATGCCAACGACCCGATTTGCTATGTACTCCTCCTACTTTTTGTTTGCTTCCTAATTTACCCGTTTCTTCTTTAGTTAGTCCAAAAGAGCTTCTACCTGAGATTACTTGTTTCTTTTAATCAGCAAAACCAGTGACATTTCTTTGTTAATCGATAATACGAAATTGAACATCATAATCTAAGAAACATCTACTAAAATCTGCTTATATACAAATTGTTTTGTTTTCATTGTACTGATCAATAAACTATGTGATCAAATAGAGAAGATAGTGGCAAATTGATACAATCGTAGAAATACAGCGGGGAAATTGTAAATAAGTTCTTGTCCAAAACGATGCGTTTTGCTGCGGATATTTTCTTCAACCTGCGCCTCCTCCGAATTTTCTCACTCCATCAGCTCTCCCCTCGAACATCCATGGCTGTTCTCAGAGTCTAGAGAGAAAAACTGCACATACGACTATACTGATTAAGAAGAAGTGAAGAAAATCAATCAGATATGATTTTGGCGCAGCTTCCAAGGATTCATTTCTCCATCTTCGCGAAATCCCATTTCTCTCTCTCTTCTTCGCATTTCAATTTCATAAACCCTAAGCCTCCGGTTTCAGTAGCCAGAACCCTCTTTTCATTCGCGGCTAAATCCAATATCGCCACTGTTGAGCCCATACCACTGCCGGTATCGGATTCATCGGATCTGGATGATGCTCCAGTGGAGATTTCGCTGGACAAGCTCTTTATCCCACCGGAGACGGATATCTCCGGCGACGACCCGTCGACTCTAACGGCTAGGATACTGAAAGGTTCGAATATAGTGCTCAGCAAGTACGCGAGAGACGCGCAGGTGGTTCAGGCCGACTACGTGAAGAGCAGTGTCAAGACGGAGGATTGTCCGGCCGATGGGATACCGGAGTTTGCGCTCGTCGGGAGATCCAATGTTGGGAAGTCCTCGCTCCTCAATTCGTTGGTGAGGAGGAAACGCCTTGCCTTGACCTCTAAGAAACCTGGTAATATGGGTTGTTCTCTGCCGTCATTATCATTCAGCTGATCTTTCATTTCTCTATGGTTTTAGATGTAATTAGAGTTACAGATAAAAAAAGGATAGTGGCTTTCACTTGCAGATATACTCTTCTTCACATGATTTAGAAATTTTATAGGAACATGTCGTTGATGCAATCTTAATAGTGGAATCTGATAGTCATACTCATCTATCTCGTGCTTATACTTATGCTAGACCTTCTCAGATTGTAATACTTCAAGTAGAAACTATTCTGAGTCAATATTGTCGTCTTCTCATCCTGTAGAAGAGATTCGTGCAAGAAATTAATTTTCTTTTTCTCCAGAGTATCTAAAAATGAAGCTTTCTTTGTTCTTAAAATGTACACTCAAAAAGAAGCTGACTTTGGTTGATTATAATTTTGGTTACTTATCCTTCATGTAGGAAAGACGCAATGCATTAATCATTTCAGGATCAACGACAATTGGTACTTGGTAGATTTGCCTGGCTACGGGTAAGATTAAATAATATCATTTTGTTTCCATTTGTTTATGAGAGCATTGCCAATAGTCCCATAAATTGGCTCTGGCCATCAGAATCTGTGTATGAGAATGTTCTGAAACTGTCTCTCTGTCTCTCCTAAGTTTTCTTTTGTCAAATACAGTTACAGAATCTGTCCTGTGGAATTTCAAAGGCTTTGGTTATAACAAAATGAAGTTGATGCATATGATATATGCAGGTACGCATCAGCACCGCACGAAAAGAAAGTAGACTGGAACAAATTCACCAAAGACTATTTCCTGAACCGATCAACATTAGTCTCAGTGTTTTTGCTAGTTGATGCCAGCATTCCTCCGAAGCAGATCGATCTCGACTACGCTAGCTGGCTTGGTCAAAACCAGGTAATGGAAAGAAATAAGAAAAAGGTTCTAGACCTTAAAAAACCACCAAATCCCATCAACTTTTCATCATGATCAAGACTTTTGTCTATAATCTCAGGTTCCGATGACTATGGTATTCACGAAATGCGACAAGAGGAAGAAGAAGAAGAACGGAGGGAAGAGACCGGAGGAGAATATAAAGGAATTCCAAGATTTGATACAAGGATTCTTTGAGACAACACCACCGTGGATTAT
This sequence comes from Microthlaspi erraticum, assembly GCA_902728155.2. NCBI lineage: Eukaryota > Viridiplantae > Streptophyta > Magnoliopsida > Brassicales > Brassicaceae > Microthlaspi > Microthlaspi erraticum. The sequence goes on along the minus strand of CACVBM020001218.1, from coordinate 113,248 downwards.
GACCAGCAGTGTGACAAATCAAGGTCGGGACGAGATATTGTTGCATATGGCTCAGCTAAGAAACTACTGGCTCAAACACTAAGAATCTTTAATATGAAGGAGACTTATATAACAAAGAACAGCGAAAAGAGAGTTAGTGTACCATTTCTTGGGCAGTTTGTTAGATTAATGCAACGCTAAGGTTTTGATTTTGTGTCCTGTAATGCAATTCGTCGTCGGAGCTCTCTTTGCTTATATGAAAACGTAATGAAGCTGTTGCAAGTTTCCGAAAACAAATTCTAGTGTCTATATAAATAAACATATCATGATTAGCGTCTTGCGGGGATAGCTCAGTTGGGAGAGCGTCAGACTGAAGATCTGAAGGTCGCGTGTTCGATCCACGCTCACCGCATTTTTATTTTTCTTAAATTCCTTGAAAGAGAAACACTGGAACGATGTCGTTTTTAAATTGTTTGGCCCGGACGATAAAGCACTATTCTGTAATCCTTTATCTGAAAAAACGTATCTTAACTTCTTAACAAATGAGTCCAGAAGAGTATGAGTCAAAAAGACAAGTACATTGACCTTCGTTGCCAAAGAAAGGACGGAAAATATGATGTGATGAATCGTAGTCAATAGTCATGATTCATGACTGAGACGATCCATGACAAAATCTCGAAGCTGTACACGGAGAGGAAAACTGAGATATATATATAACCTTGTAACTTTTTGGCATCACGAATTTACTCACGGTTCTGGTCCGAGGAAATTGTTATCTAAACTAAAATTCATGATTTGCCTTGTACCCACCTGAAAAATACAAGTATTTGTTCGAAGTAAGACAGAGTCACAAGTCTGGAAAATTTTATTACTTGCAAATACAAGGCATCATATTTTAAATTTCGATAATTACTCCATTACTATTTACCAATTATTAAAATCGAAGTCTAACATATTATAGGTCTATCGTCCAATAGCCCATTAGAAAAATTCCAAAACATTATCTTTTTAATACAATCTAATACTTTTTTTTTCAAGGCAAAATATTAATGAACGGCGCAAAACAAATACTTACCATTTTTCAAAAAAATTACGAGTTACAAAATAAGGCGGATACTTGTAAATCGGCCAATTTTTGACAAGTACTTTCACAAAACACAGATCGATTTTTGTATAAATCGAACTCGGCAAAACAAGTCGCAAATATAACTAAACCCGAATACTTATCCCGTGCCCAGCCCCATAGCTAACTAGACTTTAAACTTCTACTTGTAAGATGATAACTATAAACCGGTGATATGATCAGATCGAACGTTTCAGGATTAGGATTTATCTAAAGTTTTACCACTCGGTAAAAGGAATTTGTTATTTTGTTTTCAAACCTAATTCCCGATTCTATTACAACTCATTTAAAAATAAGTACCAAGGTCCCACGCTGAATCCCAGACAAAAGTGAAGCGCTTTCAATTTCATCAACTCTGTGTCCTAACAGTTCTCTTGCAACCGCAACAATCGTCGACCAAATTGAATACCGAGATTTGCTCCACAGAGATTTTATTTGAACTACATATATAATTCCGAGCGAGAGATAAAGATAGGAGACATGAAGTAGCGTTACTGGTGAGCGAGGAATTAGGGCTTTTCCCCTCTCTCCGCGATAACCTCGGCCTCGCCAATTTCCATTTGTCTTGGCCTAATCGAATTCGCGTTGCTCTGATTTCGATCATTGGTTTCGGCGATCAGGGAAACTGTGCACTTTGATTTCTTCAGTTGAAGGTAAAAAGTTGTATTTTTGTTGAAAGGACTCTAGTCTTCTTCGTTTCCCAGTTGGTCGTTGTTTTTCTCAAGAACACAAAAGCTTATCTCAGCCTACATTGCATTAAAAAAAAATCACTTTTTTCAGCAATTGGATAGTTTTGTTGATCTTTAGTTCTCTTATTCAACTAATATACTCTGTGTTTTTTGGAGGCCTTCTCATTATGTATTGTGCTGCTTTTGAGCCCTGTAAACTTATGGTTTGGTCATGGCACATTGTTTCATTGTATTGGATGGTTTTTTGACTTTTTGTTAACATGCACAATGTGTTGCCTTCTTCTTTACCACTGGGTCTGGAACTCTGGATTTAGATTCAGAGTGATTTTGGGATAGATTGATTGGAATAAATTAACTGATCGAGAGTTGATTATGTTTAGCAGAGATTCATGGGAATGATTGATTGATTTGATATCTCTTATTCTGGTGGTTTTTTTTTTTATGTGTCATTTTGTGTTAGTAGAAGTAGGGACAGTTGTTTCTGTCTTGTAATCACTTCCTTGCATCAGGCGTGCAATTCTGATTTCGGTGCTCTATTCTGCTGCTTGTCTCAGGTTGAAATATTCTCTATCAGAGAATGGAAGAATCAGCCGGAGCTGAAGGGGCCTTAGAATTCAAGTGGGGTAAAAAGAGAAGAGTTGGTGGGAAAAAGAAAGATGTCCAGTTCTATGAATCTTTCACATTCGACGGCGATGAGTACAGTCTTTTCGACAGTGTCTTAGTTGCTGATCCCAATGAACCAGACTCTGGCGAACTCTTTGTTGCCAAGATCATAAAAATTTGGGAAAACTCTAATAAGCGTGCAAAAGCTCCAAGGCAAGTCAAGCTTCTCTGGTTTTTTAAACCTTCTGAGATTCCGCCAGATGTTCTTGAAGGAGTCCCTGATGTCCTTGCAAACGAACTGTTTTTGGCGTCTGGTGAAGGTCCTGGCGTCGCTAATATCAGCCAATTGGTAACTGATTCTCCTTCTGTATACAGTTTTTGAATATTTCATTCTCTATATCAAGTGTTGAGCATTGGTTTGCCTTCCTGCATGTGTGTACTGATAAACTTTGTTCCACTAGGAAGCAATATGTGGAAAATGCTCTGTTCTATGCATTTCAAAGGACAAAAGGAATCCACAACCCACAGATGAAGAAATCAAGTCAGCAGACTTTGTGTTTCGCCGAGCATTTGATGTTGGAAGTTGTAAAGTTGTGGATACGATAGAAGATAAAATTGCTTTAGTGGACGGTACATTTTGTTTCATCTCATTTGCTGGCTTCGATATTCCTCCTCTTTGATCAAAATAGCTATCCTGATCATATATTTGCATCATATGCAGTTGGATTCATCTTTAACAAAGCGGGTAGTAAGAAAGAAGAAGAAACAGCTGTACAGAAAATTGAAGCTGGCGTAAATGGTAGTCCAGATAGTTTGAAACCAAATGGTCTCTCAGCTTGTGGTACAGTTAGGAAAACTGTGGATAACGCCGTTCAGTCTTCTGACTGTAGAGAAAGCAGTCATGGTCCCGAAGAAGGGAAAGAAAAAGGTCAAAGTCAACTGGCTACAAAGATATCTAAAGGTGCCGAAGAAAAGACTAACAAGGATTCTTGTGAAGCTATTGGCTCTAGGGGAAATCATTGTGATGGCAAAGCTCAAGAAAGTGAAGTAAAGAAACAAATCACTAAGCAAAAATCTATGCCTGCAGAAGAAAGATATCGCAAGTCTTGTGAAGCTTCTGGCTCCGGGGTGAATCATTCCAATTCCAAGAGAGTTCAAGTCAATGGTGTTGAAAAACAGTTGACCAAACAAAAATCTATACCCGCTGAAGAAAGATATAGTAAAGAGACGAATGGATTGGATGATAGGCCTCAAAAGAAACAGAAGGTAGATGGTTATGTTAGAGCACCAGATGGACGAAATACAAACATTGTCTCTGATGGTAAAAGAGATGTAGAATCTCTTAAGAGACCTAGAGACAAAGTGGCAGGAGTTGAAGTCCTTCCCGAGAAGCCTAGTTTTGTTACGAAGAAGCGAGATCTGGGGGTGTCAGTTTCTGAAGGAAAACATGCAAAAGTTGCAACTGAAAAAGGTTTATCCAAGAAACCTAGCTTTGATGGTAAGCTGTTAAAACGTGCTGAGGACAAGATGTTGGCAGATGATTATGCAAGAAAGTATCAAGTAATTGAAGTGAACAAAAGGCCGAGTTCTGTAAGTTTGTATTTATTATGCGACTCATGCGGTATGACTTATGTTACATTGGTTTGGAACTGGCTGTTTCTAACATATTTTTGTTTCCATTTTGTTGATCTCAGGAAAAAAGCAAATGGTTTCGACCTCTTGTAAGTATTTCTTCCCTCCCTTCCTATTGAACGCCAGTTCTGTGAATGGTTGTTTTTGGTTATCTGTTTGACATGCTTCTTCGAGAGACTCAATTGTATCTTTGATATCCACACGTAAATTGTTTCTATTAGATCCGCACCTGTTTTTGCCTGGCTATTTCAGGCTCTTGTAGCTAGTCATTTTGGGTTTAAATCTGGACTGACTTTTAAATTTCCTAAACCATGGCCAGCCTTGGGAAGAAAGTATGAGGGAAGCAGAAAAGGATGGGAGGCTGGTTCTTCTTCAAAACTTGGATCCTACTTTTACATCTGAGGAAGTGCAGGTAATAGCGATTCTAAGGAGTTACGGAAAGTCTCTTTCGTTTGCTTATTTACCTCTCGTCTCTCTCTTTATATGTTATCTAAATTTTTTTTTCAGGATATTGTCTATTCTGCTTTGAATGAGCAATGTACAGCAAGGATGATAGAGCATACACCAGTCACTGTTTCTCATATTGGTAAGCTACCTTTTTTCTCGCAGGGGTTAACATACTAGAAATAAAATTAGGTGCCATAGTATAGCAACTCACATCGGTTGATGTACAGGTCAAGCTTTGGTCATATTCAATTCAAGAGAAGCTGCAGTAAGAGCGATTGCAAGACTAGATGAGGGATGCTTGTTGCTATCAAATGGGAGGTAAACCGCGCATGATAAATGATCGACAATCTCATAAATCTGTATTGTACCATTTGTTGGCTATCTTATCATCTTCTCAAGTGTGGATTTATGATCTTCCTTTGGCTGTTTAACAGGCCCCTTGTTGCTGCGTTTGCTAAGCTTAATCCTCCAGGGAAGTTGTCATCATTCCCTGGCCATATCAAACCACACAAAACTCATATGCGGCGAGAGACGGTATTGTTTGTTTGCAACTGCCCGGTCACACACACACACACACACACAATGTCAAAAATGCATCATTCCTTTAACAAAGTACTTGTTCTTTGTTTTGGAATTTATTTTATCCAGAGAGATGCTGTGGCTACATCGCATTGTTCTCAACCGAACAACGTTGAATATGAGATGGCAATGGAATGGTGCTTGCACCAAGCCAGATCTGAGCAGGCAATGAAAATGATGTCTAAGGTAATGTTAGATTTGATAGATAGTTATTGCGTTATTGTTCAACTTCTCTAGAATAACTGAATCTTTAAACCCTTGTAGCGGCAACTGGAGGATAGAAATTCGATGCGGATTAACTTCAAGCCTAAACTTCCTTAGCTTCAGAGTCGTCTCGTCTTTCTCATGTAAGTATTATTAACTCTTTATTCCCCTTGAGGAACATGTCTATCATCATCTTAAAGAACCAAGTTATTAAACTTCTTTTTCTTTGTTTTAGACAGAAACATCACTAAATGTACACTAGAGAGTAAAAAAGAAACAGAAGCTATCTTAAGAAAGTGACTGAAGAATTTTGTTATCGTACACAGAAGGACATACCATCTAATCCACCCAATTTTGACTCGGTAAACACATGGTTTCGTGATTTTACTCGATTCAAAATTTGCAGGAACAATAGGACTAATTTTCATGTTTCTCCATTGTCTCTGTTTAGGAACATACTGATGCGGCTTCTGGTCTCAATCGGATGACCCTTTTTGTTGTTTTTTAAATATTTTTTCAAGGGTCATTTTGCTTTCATGAAGAAATGTCGAGAGTCATACTTATGGCTTGTAAATCCAATTGTGTTATTTCATTTGACTAATTAATTAGCGTAATTTTCCGCTTATTTTGACATGTCATTGATCCATAACTGGTGACATATTGATAATGAAGAAAAAAAATTGGACTCACCCTTCTTTATCAAAGATTTCACTATTGTTAATTTACACTCTTTAAAATACCAAGCTAATCTCAACAATTATCCTTGACATGTGTTAACTTGTTTCTCTACTCTTTTTTAGCTATTATATTTGAAGTGATCGAATCATTTGTTGACATTTCGGTTTTCAGAAAACAAATTATAAGATTGTGATATTAGGGTACAAATTAAACTATATATTGTCAGCCTCTTCCAAGCAAAAGATTATGATAATAGATCAATAGTTTTCAATGCAAAGTAATATTAAAGTCGAAATGTTGATTCTTTGTGGTGAAAAAAAGAAAGAAAGAAAGATATTTTGTGGTGAAAAAGGTAATCACCGACAACATATTTATATGAACGTACATTATCCACGACGTTCTCATCCATTGCCTGCCTCCAACATCTCACTAGGCTTTTAGCAGCCACAAAGGCACAATTAATCAGCCTTAATTATAATAATCACATTCAAATAATTGGGAATTATCAGACACCTCTACACACTATATCTTCTGAAAAATCTCGCTAAGCCTGCTGTATTAAAAATGCAATACAACATAGTATTATTTAATTTGCCTTCTAATAAAATAGAAATATTAACAAAAGGAATTTTTCGGGAGGCGTATTTAAAGATGATGAAAAAATGTGTTAAGAAAACTGGGAACTGAAACGCACCGTGTTGAAGAATAATTCCTGGCACGTGTTGGGAAGCGAGCGTTACACGTGTCGGCGTACAAGTAACACAAAAGGGTAAATCTGAGTCAGCAGAAGACGACAGAAAGTGAAATGATGGATAGGACTTGGAGGTAAAAAAGGTGTGTTTTTTAACTATGGTTCACTGGTCAGGTTATGGTGACTCGTGCCACGTGGGGATTAAAGAGACCTCCACGCAGACAAAAGAATATTGACGGTCAATCGATGATGACGAAAGCTAGTCTTAGTCGTCAACACATCCGTTTAATTGTGACCGTTTCCTTGCAGACCATACCGTCAACGTGTTACAGGAAGAAGAACAAAATGTAACAAAACAAAAACTATATATTAGTCTTATAAACGTATAAATCATTAATAAACTTACGAAATTAGACAAGATTTAGTAGTGAAGTAGTGGATTCAAGGGGCTGAAAATTCTACATGTAGTGTTAAGGAAATAGGAATTTTACTATTGGTTTGAGAACAGGTTCATACTTTTACATTTCAATAATTAAATTAAATTTCAATTTGAGTTGCTCTGCCAATTAGAATATTGTTGTAACTAAAGAACGCAAAAATAATTCTTATGGTGTGACATAATGTAAAAAGCAAAAGTAGACCAGAAGAAGAAAAAGGACAAAAAAATAGTTCACTTTTCAGTATATTTAAACCAACTGCAATTTCGATATTTCTTGCAAATTCTGACACCTTAATAATTATATAATGTCGACATAACTGGGACTTTTTTTTTGAACAAAGGCAACATATTCGTAACCTACTCATAAAACATAAATAACCTTTTAGTTAACGTTATGAAAAAACCACTATTTAACACACACAGATTATAAGTTTAGATGTTTTGTATTTCGTTTTTTTTTTTGCTTTTTTTGTTGATAAAGAAGTCTAGATATCCTTCCAAAAAAGCTATAAATCTTGGAGCAAGACTATGAAATGTGATTGGTTAACATACTCTATGCATGTAAATAAATGAGAATTTGCATTGATATACAAAAACTTGAAAGGTAATACATTTTTAAAAGAAAAAATAAAAATTATATAAAAATTAAGATGCTAATTTAAGATTACCATAAAAAAAATTAATCTGAAAATTATATAACTATTTTATTAAAATCCTTTAAAAATATTCTTATAATAATAAATTATTAAAAGTAAAAAATATATACGACCACTAGAAAGACAACATATAAGTAATTATGTTTTCGAAAAATACACGCCGACTTATTTAAGTCGTTTGTGCGCATTGGAAGAATGTGTTTGATTTTTTATTTTATTTTTGTTAATGTCTTAAATTTACATAAGTTATCATGTTTTTTCTATGTTTGTTTCGATGTGTATTAATATTTTATCTCTAAATTTTTTTATATTTAAAAGTTTACGTTGAATTATATAATAATAATGAATGATGCCGGATCATATATAAATTTTTAACAAACGGAATGATCATAGTTATAACATAATATTTTTAACTTTTTATAGAAAATCAATTACCAAAATAAGTTCAAATATTTATGGGAAAATTACAAAATTTGAGATTATTCTTCATCGTTTTGCTAAGCAAAATATTCATATCAACAACATACATAACTAAAACTTAAATATATATATTTAAAATACGGCATTTCAACACATGATTGCCATTGTCACTAATTTTCAGCCAAGCAAATCAACTAAAGTTTCTGTTTAATACTCCAATATAAATATAGCCAAATCTGCCAAACTAGAGAATTTGGCCAGAGATGTGCTATCATTCATTTTATTCTGTCACTTCAGCCATTTTTTTCAGCGAATTAACTAAGAAAATAATACCATTAAAAGATTAATTAACTAAAATTGTTTTTCGTCTGTTACAATGCAAAAACTGTCGAGAAAGGTAATTTGTTTTAAATTTTTAATTAATTTCAGCTACATAGACCGACCCTACTACTTACATTTCTGATAGAACTTAAAACGTGAATTTGAGAGAGAGAGAGAGAGTCTGAGAGAAGCTCACTGCTCCGCTGATTTTGAGGAGAGAGAGAGAGAGAGAAAGAGAGAAGAGTACCTCACAAGACTTGCACACAGATATAGACGAAGACTTCGCATTGTCTCACTTCTCTGGAATTTCTTCTTCTTTCTTCTGTTCTTCATCATCTTCTTCTTCTTTAACCTCGCAAGGAAGATCAACAAGTCCTGCAAAACCCAGGTATTTTTTATTCTTTCAATTTCTTATATCTGCGAACCTCTGATATGATTCTTGCTTTCTAGTCTCTTCTCCAGAATCCAGCTTACGATAGATTTAAACCTCCCTTTGTTTTTTTTTCTCTTCTCTTTCATTTCAGCTTTTCTGGGTTTTTAAAAGAATCTTTCTCATATTCTTCGTTAGATGACGATTACTTTGCTCTGAAGAGTTTTTTTTGTTGATTTTTATTTTTTTTTCTCATCTGGGTTCCAAAGATTTTGCTTTTGCTTTACATTTTGAGTTGCTACTAAATTCTAATTCAATTGATCCTCGATCAACATGAACAACGTTTCTTCGAGCTCTCTACAATCATCTGAGCTAAACATTTTTACCTCTTTGACGCAGATCAATCAGTCATGTCTCATCATCCCAAAAACCAAATCGCCTCCGCTTCCGATCTCTGTTCGTCAAAATCGGAGCTGTCAGGGCTTAAGAAGAACACAATCGGAAAGTCTCAGTCTGATTACGAATCAGCCTGGAGCCCAACCTCACCTCTGGATTTCAGATTGTTCTCCAGTCTGGGGAATCCCTTTGGTGGATACTCATCGAGGTCAATCCGAAAAGTTCATCACAAGAGCTGGGATTCTGGGAAAGTTTTTTTTGGTCTAAATGTTGATTCTGGGAAAGTTGGCCTGAGTATTGTGGATTCTCTCGATGATCATCACCACACTGATTTTCCGCCGTCGCCGGAGAGTAAAAACATCATCTTTGGGTCGTGGATGAGAATTGGAAACTTCAATTCCCATGCCAAAGCTCCTCCTACGCCTAAGGAGGATAATAAGCCCAGTGAGGATCTGATTGAGGTTGATAGCTCTTGCTTGGTCAGTGCCTCCGAGAACGTCACTGTGAGCAACAATGCTTGCAAGGTGATGAAGCAAACCGCAGAAGGATCACTTGAGAGTGAGATTGAGTTCTCAGAGGACTACACTTGTGTGATTTCACATGGTGCTAACCCCAAAACCACCCATTTTTACGGGGATCAGGTTCTGGAGTCGCTAGAGCACAATGTGGTGAAGAAAGGTTGTTGTGGAAACGAGAAAGAGAGCATTTTTGAGATTGCTCCTCTTGACTTGACAATGGATACTGATGATTTGTTACCTTCCGATGACTTCTTGAGCTTCTGCTGCTCTTGTAGCAAGAAGTTGTGTATGGCGAAAGATATATACATGTACAGGTACTCTTTCTTCTCTCTCAACTCTAAAGAGTCTTAGTTCTTTGTAGTACTTCGATATTTAGAGTGCATAGCTCAAGTCATATGGTTCTTTGAAGTGTTAACCAAAATGCTCACAGTTGAAATTTGGTGCCTTGGTTTGGTTTTCAGAGGATACAAAGGTTTCTGCAGTAGCGAGTGCCGTTCAGAGGTGATTCATGTGGATGATAAAATGGAGGAGGAGGAAGAAGATGAAGATGAAGATGAAGAGACTGACGTGTTTAAGAAGAAGAGTAACGGTGTGGTCTTCACCGTGGGCTGAGGTACAATGCAGCCACCATTGCCATGAAGAAAGAGGAGAAAGTAGAAGCTTAAGCAGATCATCTGTTCAAGAAAGAAAAAAGAGCTGCTGGTTTTCTCTAAACCGAGGCGGCCATGGATGATCGTTTTTGTATATTGCTTGTGCTTTTTCTACTAAAAAACACATTTGGCTTCTGCTTTCATGGTTTTGGTGGGTGATTTATTGGGGGACTATGGCCATTGTTATGGATTTTTTATAATTATGTGGTTCATTTTTATTCAGATATGATAAATCTTAATTATATGTATAAGAGGGTAGAAGCCGGTTTATGTGGCTCCCCTCCGGTTATGTCTTTTTCGAATTGTTAAATGTTGATGCTACAATCTAAAGGTCAATGTATTAAGTCGCATGAAAAGAGAAACTGTGAAGAAAGTTTCTCTTTTTCCTTTCTTTTTGTTGTATGTCATATAATAATGAACAACTCTAATTTGATATCATGAGTTTAAGAGAAGAATGTAAGTTCTGCATATATATCTCTCATTTAATACATTTGATCACGAACAAGAACTTCAGGTTTGGGGTCATTTCTTCTACAACTTATGACAAACCTCTCCTAGCAAATTTGGAAAAAAAGCATTTCTGATGAAAAGCTGAGGTAGAGGAATGTATCACCAAAACCTCCATGGATCCTTGTATGGAGGAACATAACTATCAGTAGGAGGAAGAAGCCTAAAGGATTCAACGGTTCTTTCTAACACCGGTCCCATCTGTCATTTTCACACAGAGACTCAAAATCAGACATCTTTCACACTAACACAACAGATTAACAAAAAGCTTAAGTTACAGGTTTTGGTACCATGTCCCATTGCTTGCCAAGGGTTGAGGCATTTATGGTGTATAAGAACCCTGCACCACGGTGAGATTCATGTAAGCTTTATGAGTTTCAAAAATAGCGTTGAGATGTGGTGAAAAACTTTACCATCACGTTCAGCTGTTGAAGAAATATAGTGTCTGTAAAGCTTTGATGCTTCAGCCTGCAAAATGACATAGCCAAGGAAATAAGTCACATCATAATCAAACCCATTATATCTTTAACTAAGAACGAACTATGCTCAGAAAGGGAGAGAGTTACGATTTTGGTTGGTGATTTTCGGACAAGGTACTCGTAATACCAGTAAGGCTCCCCATCAATCTGCATATAGAAAGCATATGGGACTCATGAGTCTTGTATATTTAATCTCAAATACTTTGTTATAGAAGACCATACTTACATCAGTAGCATGTGCATCAAGAACCGAGCTCTCTTCTAGACGCTGACTTGAGGTGACACGCTGCAAGAAATTATACGCACAAACTCATTCAAACAATCTGATTGAAGTCTAAAGAAAAGGAAATTTTGTTATAAGATGAGCTTACCAATGCAGATTTATCAGATAAAACAGAGTCAGCAACGTCTTTGGCTGTCCATGTTTTCTTGTCTTTTGATGTTAGGAATCTTGAGCTTGGGGGACCTATCTGGATCAAGAACCGTAAAAGACATAATCGAGAGAAATACAGCAAAGAGAAGAAGGAGACTTTAGACTTATGGTAAGTTGCGCAAACACCAGAACTTACCGAAACAGAAATGACGAGGTTGTCGATGAGGTCAACTCGCTCAGAAACAATCCGTAGACGCGCATCAGCTGGACCAGTTGAAAACAGTTTCAGTCACAACTTGATGCATATACAGTACTAACTAGAATGGATATGATCCATGGAGTCGAAGGAAGCACTTACGAGAGAGTGGTGCAGCTGAAGAGTAACGTTCAGGCTTCCTTGATTCGACCCTGCATCATCGAAAATGTAAAGAAGTGAGACACATCTTGAATTAAGAGGAAGCACTTCATCATAAGGTTGAGTCAGTTTTCAGTTTGAGACAGATATATCCATACCATTTGAAGACAAGCTTCTCTGATGGAAGATCCAATGGGTAAGCATAAGAGTAAGCATTTATCTCATCCACCATTGAACCCGTTTTCAGTTCTTCTGCACCCATTTTCACTGCTTCTTCTGCATGAGTGACTGCAATCGCAGAACACAAACGTTAAAGTAAAATGACCATTAATGGCCTAAACAAGCGTAAACGATTCTCTATTGCTTCAATGAGTTAACTTTCTTCGGTCTCTCTACTTACAAATCAAACTACGTTGCCTTCAAGCTAACAATCAAAATCGTTTATTTGTTTAGCAAAAAGGTGAAATTGTCAAACCAAGTTCGTAAGATAGTGAAAGAAGAACAGCAGAAGCAAAGCATTTACCAGCAGTGACTGGCAAGAGCATAGACAACGGAGAAGAGAGACCAATTAGCACCAAATCCCTGCGAGAAAGCCCATTCTCCGAAGAAATCGATCTCGTAGAAACGCCAGAACGAGCAATCGTCAGCTCCTTTGATTCTCCATGATACTTGCTCGAAATGTTGCTGCTCCTACACCTGAGAATCTCATCGAGAATCAAAAAAAGCTTTCGACGAATGAAGACAAACAGAAGAAAAGAGACACCACAGTAGGCGCGAGTAGACGAGTATCGCAGATAACAAATTACCTGAAAAGACGACAGTTTGAAGATGGAAGAGAAGGACAGAGAAGAGCCATGGCTATGGCGTTTCTGGAGCTTTACTTCTTCCTTTAGCTCATATCCATTCACTCTTTTTGTTTTGATTGTTTTTAAACCGAATCTCAATCGGTCTACTTCAACCGAATTTCTTTCGGTCTAGATGAATCTAATGTCCGGTTTACATCCCAGTAATTATTGGAAGTCACGTTCTTTGAACCGAAACATCAGATTCCGGTTTAATGATAAAATAATCATCGTGTGCTTAAACAGACCACCATGTCGTGACGCTCGACCTTTCATGGTTAGTCGTATATATAAAATGGTCATTTCTCGTCTATTAACATTGCCACACTTGTCGCATTAAGGTCTCTGCGTCGTCGAGCGATCTTCAACGTTCGTTTTTCTCTGGTAAGCTCATTTTCTCTCCTCATGTTTCGTTTCTTCTTCTCCTTTTACGTCGATCGTTGACGAGGTCAATATCATTCCTTATTCGTTTTTATTTTGCATATATTCACTCTTCTTCTCATCATTTTCTTTTAATTTGTGTCTGTGTGTGTTTTCTCTGTTTCCGCCATCGGTTATTTGTTCATGCAGTGACGCGAATCTAATGTAAACGCGCTTCAAAGCCTTTTCTTATTTTCATTATATTTTCCAAAGTCTGGTTTTATTTGAAGAAGCGTAAATGGATCTTGAGAGCATGAGCAGAATTTTCTTGGAATTTTTTTGCTGGTTAAAATCATTTTATCATAATTTGTAGATTGTTAGATTTTGCAGCATAAGACATCGTTGAATTTTGTTTTTCCTGTGTTATGTGACTTATCAATGCTCTCTTAATTTGTTTTTCTTTGTTTTGTTGTTAACGTATAATTAATTCGAATTTGGCAGTGTATATAATCCTTACCAAGAAAAAAAGCAATGAAGCCAGGAGCATTTGCATTGAATCCGCATGCAGCATCATACGTACCACTCTCCAAAAGAGTGGATTTTGCTGACATGGACGGTTTGGTGTTTGTGAATTCCCCAACACAAGAGATAAGTTTCTCAGGCGTCGAAGTGTCAATGCCAAAGAAATCATCTGAAATGGCATACAAGCAGATAAAAGATGACGATGATGATTTGGATTTGGATATGGAGATGGATATAGACATGGATATTGAATACCTTTTAGTCACATTCTCCGGTCTCTCACAAGAGTCTATCACTGATGTTTACCTCGCTAATGGCGGTGATCTCGAAGCAACCATTGAGATGCTTAACCAGCTCGAGGTAAATTTCAGTTTATCATTCACTAGTCTAGAAACATCATAGTTTGGATCAGTTAAGTTTCTGAAGTAATGGTTTTTATAGATATACAGCACTGAAGCTGAGGAGAATCTGCCAGAGACGTTGGATATTGGGGATATCTCTGAATTGGGAGCTTCAACATCAAAATCTAAGAATGCAGCTACTGAAGTCGCTGTTGGATCTTCATCATCGGTTATCCCCAATGCACCTGTATCAGCCTGATCTTGATGAATCCTTTGATTGTGAAGAAAGTTTTGTATTTTTTGTATTTTATTTTTGGTTTTCACACCCATAATAAGTACAGCTACGAGAGGGTGTGGTATCAAATGAAGTTGATGGTTATCTTTAGGGAAATGATATATATATATGTAATATGTGAGTGGTTAAATGATGGGAAGATGTATGTATAGTATTTGCTTGGAAGTGCAAATCTGAGTGTTGGGCAGAGATTAGTCTCTTCTGATCCCAAAATTTTCCTTTTCCTATGAATGATATTTTGATAAGTTTATTTTGGTATATTGTCATTTTCTCTCTTGGCATTTGATTTTGTTAACGACAACAACAAATATTTTGGTTGCTTGGCACATGAAATTATGTAATCATCTTGTAGAATCAGTACACTATCGAATAAAAAGAGAGAATCGTTATTTTATTGAAAATGTTGTTAAGAATTGCAACAAATAGTGTTAAGCAAGAAAGCAAAGAAAAGAAGAAGCTAAATCAACTCTTCAATGATATCCAATTGGGGCAGGAGCTTCCTTGAGCTCACGACCTTGATAGTGAATATCAGATGCATAATGGTTAACGTCACGGTGATGCGCTTCATCAGCACGAACCACCATAACTACATCACGAAGCGTCGCATCTGCTTCAAGCTTCCAGTAATCGATAGCAATGGCCGGTGCAGGAACGTTTTCAATATTACCATTATCGAGTTCCTTGAGAAATTCAGTGTAAGAGTGGATTGCTTCTTCCTCAAGGTATCCAACCATACGATGAGCAAACTTCGGCGAGATTAGGTATCCGAAGAAGTAAGCGTTAAAGAAAACTCCCTGAACGGCGATCACGAGAGCTCTTTCGTACCAATTAGGTTTCGCGACTTCCATGAACGTCATCAAGTGCATTCTCTCGTTCTCCGCTTCTTCGAGGAGGGCTTTGATCCAACCGCCGCTTTGTTCAAACCGCCTGAGAGATTTGCAGTGTATCAACATTCCTCCGACCATTCCCGGAACCGCCGCAACCGTTTCCAGCATCATTGCTCGGCATCCGTAGCGTCTCCTGAAGAAGAGATCCGTTGGCCATCGGAGAGATTTAACCGTCCAGTAAGCTAGTTTATCAGGTAAAGTCGATGGAACGTGATGCTTCTTCAAATCTATCGAGAGATCTGCCTTGTAAGTCTCCCATGGACGAAAGCAACTCCATTTCCATTCAGTGCCATCTTCTTTTGTGATCTTCATCGGTTTCACGCCCCAATAACTAACGATTAATTGCTCTCCTTTGTTACCTTCATCAGCCTTGCCTTCACTCTCCGATTGATTCTCCGGTTCCGTTTTCTTCTTGTCAAATGTCATCTTGCTGAAATCTCTCACGCCTCCGATCGCTGGAGCCCTAGGGTGAAGAAGATGAGTGTGAGACACGGCACCACGGACTATGGCGCCTGTAGAGAAGAGCCTTCCAGTCATTGCCATCATCATTGTGGTTTAGAGATGGAGAGAAAATGAGAAATTGAGAGAGGAAGAAAAAGAAGAGGCGTTCAAGGTTAAACTTAAACCTTAGATAAACCCTTTCTCAAAACGGTATAGTTTCTGAGTTATTGGTTTTTTTACAAAAAGAAAATTAAAACCAAAATCAGGGCCAGGCCGGTCAATTCACAGGAGACGTGAGATTTTTCATTACTGTGGTGAAACTTGGATGGACAAAAAGGAACTAGGAAACGAACAATGATTACCATTCAAGAAAAAGCAGAGCAGTGTTGATTTTAGTTTTTAAAGAAAAAGCTCAAAAATGTTTTTGGAATTGTTATTTGAAACTATCCAAGCTTTGCATTCTACGATGGCTACAAAACGAAGGTGAGAGAGTTTTCGAAAAAGCTAACGAGAGAGATTAACGAAACCCAAAAACAAAACAAAAAAAACTACAATTACAGAGAACACTAATATCAACAGAGATTTTAAAACCCTCTGTTTCTTGACCGGTTCCGATCATAGTGTTGCCCTGAGTCGCCGTTTTGACTATCCCACCAACCATCTTGAGTCGCTCTAACAATCTCGGGCCTGAAGCCGGGAGGTGGAGGAGGAGGCGGTGGAAGCTGGTGGCTAGGGACATCTGGCCGCCATTCAGGTATGTCATCGTCGTCATCATTAACAGATTTTCCATACTTGTGAATGAGCTTTCGTACTTGATCCAAAGACTTGGATTGAGCCGGTAATGGCCGAGGAGAAGAAACTGGCACAACCGAGGAGCTGAAGTTAAACTCCGGTAAATCATCGTCATCTCTCGAAGCTACATGACCAAATCCAGGCGGCACATCATCATCATCTGCTGCAGCAGCTTCCACAGCTTTATTACCTCCATAACCATGATGATAATTCCCATTTGATGCAACAACAAGAGGTTGTTTCTCCGTGACATTTACTCTCTGCTTCTTGTTTGCAGGCAGACCGGAGTTTCTAGAGGCAGCAGCAAAAGAAGAAGACGGATGCGGACGTTTCGAGACGGGCTTGTGAACGGTGACTCGTCTCCACACAACAACTCCAACCAATCCAACATCCAAAGACTTGAACTCATCGAGCTTGTCTTTAGAGATGACGTTGGTCAACAAATCTAGAGACTCTCCACGTGTTGGGCAAAGGTAAAGCTCCACGCCTGAGGCTGGCTCTGCGTACCCAACTCTCTCATCAGCAACGTAGGAATTAACAACCTTTAAACCAAAAGAAGAAGAAAGGTGAGACATTTTTTTATTGGACATGTGTTGCTGTACGAAAGGCGACTATAAAAGAAAATTAAAAAAATTGAATTGATTTTTCTTTACCTCAATAAGGCTGCCACGCTGGCTCTCAGGAATGCCGTCTTTACAAGCGAAGTACATTACCTGCAAAAGCATAAAAGTACCATTTATTAGAGACAAGTAGAGCAAACACCTCATGCTAATTTTACACAAAAACATCTAACTTCTTTTTTCTGGGTTTGTTTCATGTCTATGTTTGTGAGCTTTGTACTGGGTTTGGGTCTCTGGGATGGTAAAAAAAGACGACTTTTTGGATTATTTTATTCACCATGTTCTTCCGTGTGGGGTAGAAAGATTCTTAGTAAGATTTCCTGATTATCTTAACATCCCACCACCCAGTCGATAAAATACTCACATACAGAGACATGAAAACGTATTTACATCAATTTTTTTGATGAATATAATACAAAATTTGACCCAATCTTTTTCCCTCAAAACGTGTTGCATTCCTTTCACGCATAACAGGTTAACGAACTGTTTGATTGTAATCTCTTTGCTTTCTGGTTTCCATGAAGAGAAGACAGAAGAGTTTTGAGATGAGACCATAATATATATAAGAAGTTGATAAGTATAACGGATACTTCTATTGATGTTGAAAGCAAGAGAATATTCAATGTAATGCTACTACAGTGATAACAAAAGAAAGCTTTGTATACCATTAGGGAACGGGTTCGAGACTTGGGAAGCTCTTGTATAAATTTCCCAAACCCACTCAGCCTAACTCTACCCT
Organism: Microthlaspi erraticum; assembly: GCA_902728155.2. Lineage (NCBI taxonomy): Eukaryota > Viridiplantae > Streptophyta > Magnoliopsida > Brassicales > Brassicaceae > Microthlaspi > Microthlaspi erraticum. Next base: position 95,300 of record CACVBM020001218.1, on the reverse strand, counting down.
TCACTTCTATCATCGCCGGCCACTCGCTCGTCTTTGCTTTCTCACCACTGCCATACAAAAACCCAATCAGAGAATGTTTACTTTCTTTCTCTCTATACCAAAGAAGCAGTTTAATTATACTCAACGTTTGAAGATTTATTTACTATCAGCAAAGAGAAGAAATAGTCTATATGCTCAAGGAAAATATTATCACAGAAATCAAATAATAGGAGATTATAGTCTAGGTGATAAGAACTTACCTTTTGAATATGCCAGTGACAGAAACCGAGGAAGCCGCACTCATTTGCAGTACTCCATCCCATATTCTTTCTCCCTTAACATCGGCATGGGAGGATGTTTTCTCAAGTCCAGAGACATCGTCATCAAGTTTCACACTGCCACCAGATTTTGGGGAAACTTCATCAATCTTCTGCAGGGTTTGTTGAAGAGAACCTTCTTTATCACTTGGTTCCTTGGGAGATTCTTTTGACTGTGGCCCAACTTCGGAGTCACTTTTCTCAGACGCAGACAGCTGCATTCCAGAGTTACTATGCGGACTTTCAAATGGAGGCTCAGAGTCCAGGGATTGCATGAACTCATCAAGCGATACAATCGGAGGAAGAAATTCCACGTCCTTCAACTCATCATCCATCGCCAAACCTTGCATGAGATCAATCTCTTCAGTTGCGAGAGGAGTATCACCTGATGTTGCTTGATCAGCTTTCGGTGTCTCATCTTTGGCAGGAAGAGATTTGGCTTTGGGACGACGTTTGCTATGTCTATTTGACGTGATAGCAGCAGAAACATCTACTGAGCCACTGTCAACGGGATCAATTTCAACCTGGAATTCCCCCTTATGCGTCTTCCTCACCAGACGTCTGACATCAATGTCTGTATCCCGTAGAACAACCATCTCAGCCATCTTTTCAGCTTTGGCTTGTCGCCACTCAGAAAGCTCCTTAGAGGCCAGTTCTTCGGCTGTCATAGCACACAACCTCTCAGAAGAGATCTCTCCAGACATAACTCTTTCTCTTAGCTCAGGATTTTTCTTATCTTTCAAATTGAATAAGAGAGACCTTCCTTTCTCTCTATACTTTTTGTTCACACCACCAAAAAGCTTAAACAATTCCATTTCAATTCTACATGCCAAAAGTTCTGGATCCTGATATGACTTTTCGACATCGGTTCCAAAATCTTTTGGCTCGCCAAGATCTGAAACATTTTCCAGAACCCATGAGAGTTCATTACCCTGTAAAAGGTCATCGGTGGAAAAAATAATATCTGAAAATGGAACATCATCCCGAGGGAAAACCTCGTCATATTGAGCCTTAAGTGAATCAGGTTGATTAGCATCTTCCACCATCATGTCGACGGAAACCTCACTGTCCTTCTGCACAGAACTTTCAACACCGCTGGGCAGTTCTGAGATGGTCCCTTCACCTGTAGGCACACTGATGCTGATGCTAGCAGATGAGTCCAGAGTCATCACAGGAGTTCCCTCCGTCTCAGAATTCTCTTTCCCTTTCGGAGAATCATCATCTTTCTGAATCAAGGCCAACGCAGCTGCCAATGACTCCCTCATTTTAGACCTCACAGACGCATTTACCTCATCCTTCGATTTCACCGAGCCTTGTGGCGGGATATGCTGTTTCTTGTTTACAAGATGCTTTCCAGGTTTCTGGAGATTGGATTCCGTCTGCGTCACGTTCTTGCCATGAATCAGCGAATGGAGTGTCTTCTGAGAAAGCGCATTGGTAGGAATATGCAGAATCCCATTGCTTGCTGGAGACACTTGCTGTAACCATGGTCGATACTGCTTGTTTGGTGCCTCGGATGCAGAAACATTGAAAGTGGCTTCAGGTGGTGGCTTCCGATTTCCTGCAAGCTGCATCGACCTACTTATCTCTGCCATTTTCATCAAAGTTTTTTTGTTTTTTTTTGTTTCTTTGCAAATTTCTTAATCCGTAGAGAGAGATCCAGATGACTTTAACATTCACCTCAACAGCTGCGAGATAAACAAACAAACAAAAGAGTCAGTCAATTTCTATGCTCGAATAGTCGAATCTGCTTGTTAAGATAAGGATGCATCAGAAACATACATCTCAATTGTTTTCGAGAATTTAACGACCTCAATTACACAACGGAATCAAACAAACTCCGATGATCCAATCAAAAATCGAAATCGATAGGCGAAAAAAAAAACTGAAAATTCGAACGTGTAATGGATTGCCCAGAACCTAAAATACAAATTACGAGGATGAAGAAGATCGAATTAACAGCATGCAACCAATAATCCGAATCAAAGATAAGGATATCAACTAGATGTATCTAAACAAAGATGATTGATCCAGAAGCTTTCAACCCTAGAAACAATCCAATAAATCGAACAATTCCGTCTCACGTAAATTTACCTGAACACAGACGAGCTTAAGGAAAATTAGCGCCTCGTATGGATCGGAGCACGTAGATGCAGAGATTCAGCGGCACGCAAAGGGATAAGAAACCCTAAGAACAATCCGGATGAGACGGAGAAGACGGATTAGCGGTTGTGTTAATTTTTTTTGGCTCTTGTGTGCTGCTTGCTGATAAAAAGAAACTGTGTGTTCCATGTGGATCGCACGTGTGACTACATATTGGGCCAATGGGCTTCAAAACGGCCTATTAGGCTGATTTTCCTCTTTTTTCTTTTTTTCTTTTTTTTCTAAAACTTTAATTCCTAATCCGAAGAGGGTAAATTATGGATATCTTTTGTTATTGAAAAGTTTTTGTTTGGTTATAAGTTATAACTTTCAACTTTAGTTTTTTTTTTTTTCCATCTGAATATTATATTAATTTGAAGCAAAGTAATCCCAATGTAATACATCTGATAAGAACAGAGGAACACGAGAATAAAAATTAAAAGGAGAGAGTATATCTAAACTTTGTTTAGCTAATCTATCTGCCACTTTATTTTCTTCTCTCGGTACCCAGGAGATTGTTGCATCCTCAAATTTTCCTTGCCAAAACCACGCCTCCACCAACCAATTATAAACATCAAAGTAGTTTTATGGCAAACAACCTTACTATCCATTATGGTTAGTAGGATTTGGGTTTGTCATTTTCAAATTGAATTTTGCATTCATGTTTTGTTTGTCAACTTGAGCGTTAATGTTTTGAAAGAATATTTGTAAACCCTCATCAGAATATTCTGAATTTTGTATTTGAACTTCTTAGGATGAAGTGTGGCCTTGAGTTGTAAACAAAACTTGTCAAAAATTAAGTTAATTAACTAAACACAAACGAAATTCGTAAGTTTCTTCTATGCATGTTCGTAAACAACAATGAGTCACAACGGATACTAGGAGAGTTAGATCTTGGGAGTTAGGTACAGCAACAAATTTTCGACACTAACCCAATTTTAATGGCTTGATTAGTACACAAACGTGATGTATTACACTTTTATTCTCGTGGTCACCATGATATCCTCAAAAACCAAATATAGTAAAAAGACAACATTTCTTCAGCCTTCTCATACAAGAAAATAGATATAAGCAAGACCTTAATTTCTGCCTTATATAAAAACCCTACGCCACAACAACTCTTTCGGTATAAATTAACCATCTCATTTCAAAAGCACCAGAGATTAAAGAAATTAAAATATATCTTCTTTTTTGAAAAAAAAAAAACCCACACAGCTTATACGGAAAAAAAAACAATGACCATTTTTACGGCTTACGAACGCTGAGGAGCTTAACATCGTCGATCACTGGACCACAGAGCGACGAGAAATCATCGCTTCTCATGGCGTAAAACGTGCTGTAAAACATAATCCTCGTGCGGTTGGAAACCGCCACAAACCGCAGAGAAGCGCGTTTAAAACCTCCTTTCCCTCGCGACGCATAAGGCACCTTTAAAGTGTCTCTTCCCGCAAACGCCTCGACTATCATCGATCCTTCGCACGCATTGTTGGCATCTCCAACAGCAAACGAAAGCACGTAAGTCTTTCCCACAATGGTCCGAGCCACCTGAGCGATTGCGCTTTCTTTCCCCGCCACCAGCTCCACGGCTCTACGGCCTTGTGGGACAGAGAAGTGCTCGACGTCAACGTATTTGATGGCTTTGAGGGATTCGATCATCCATCCCGGTAAAGGAGAGTGGTCATCTTCTATGAAGGGAGGAATCAGAACACCGGTTGTGGAGTTTGGTAGTATATAAGGACCTTCTTCGAATCCTCCGTTTTTCAATACATTCTCTGTTCCATATAATAGAAAAAATGATTTAATCTTGTTTTTCTTGGCTAACACATGCCACTTGTAACCAATCTTGAAAATAAAATTTCTGACCCAAGATTATAATAAAAAATTATGAAAGAGGATTTGCATAAAGGCACTTACTATTGGTAGGTCTAGGAGGGTAGAGAGCCTTGATAGCGACACCATCAATGAGTGGTCCACAAGCAGGATCCTCTTCCTCGCCAGGGTTATGAAACAAGATCTCAGCCACGTTACTCTCGGCTTGAAACGCCCAAGCGTAGAGGTCCCAACCGCTGCTACTGTACACAGTCTGGATCGGAATCACGCCCGAGTCAGGTGCGACAGATATGTTGAGCCGTTCGTCTTGTGCGCAAGTCCTGGCGGCACTGAACGTGAGCGAGTAATACATTCCTTTTGTCACGTTAAGTGTCTGTTTGATCGTTGCTTCGTTTCCTAGCCGGACGGCGAATTTTCCGGCGGGGACTACGAGAAGCATGTCTCCTTGTTTTTGACCGGATTTTATGTACTCGACGAAGCCTGAAAGTTCCCAGCTTGGAATCGCGTTCTTGTTTATCACTTGTGTTCCTTTCATGTCCGATGGTTTTGGTCCTAGCTCGAAGTCGCCGTTTGGTAACATCCCTGTGAATCATATCACGAAATTGCCATCGGTTACAATTAATTAATTCCATTTTTTTGGTAAAATATGAATACAAGTAAGATTTAATCCCCAAGAAAAAAAAAAACATAGAATCCGGATAATTATTGGACCCAATTCATGTCATCGATTAAAAATGTACAGAGTGTTTGTCAGAAATTGGCATAAAGGTAAAATAGACTCATAGCCGACTTACAAAATTATCAATTCCAAAAAGAAAACAAATAATACTCCCGACCAGAATTGTTTTTCCCGACCAACTATTTTTGTTAAAGACTTTGAAAGTTTGAATATTATAACTTTTAGAGAAATATACTTTTGTCACTAAAAGAAGTGCAGTTATATCATCACTATATGCTTATATACATGAAAGAGTATAAGTAGGTAATGTAATGATTACCGTCAGTGAAGCAGAGGACGGAGGTGACGGTGGCGATGAGAAGAACGAAGAGAAACGAGACGCTGCCTCCTTTCATTGTGACGGAAGAAGAAAATCAAAGAACTAGAAAGAGAGATTTTGATAAAATTATGGGAAATTATGAGAGGAGCGGCAATTGCTTATATGGATTTCCAGCTTGGAAAATACCTCTAGGTTTTGCTACAATTTACTTGTTTATGCCACTGATGTGGTTTGCGTATCCACGTGGGACCATGACTCACTCTTTTGGGATTTAGCCGAGATTTCAGAAGAGCAGATAGACAGGGTTATTTCTGGAAAATTCTTTATTTCCTCAATGTTTTGTTTCTGCCGTCAGATTATCCTTAAAAAGAAAAGAAAAAAAGCTTAAGCCACTAAAATTAGAAACACTCGCATACTTTTTCCATACTTACGAATAGTAAACACATTAATGACTCTAATTTCGATGCTGTTACTATTCACACATTTAACATTTAGTGTGCGTTAATTAATGGCCTTAAACAATTTAAACTCCAAATCGCCGATGAACGTTTTTCCTTTGGTTTTTGAAACTCTCTTGTTACTACTGCCATCAACTCTTATACTCTTCTTGCTGATGTCGACGGCAGAAGTGAGTTGGCGAAACTTTAAAAGAAATTGCGAATTGTCTCATAGACAGCTTTTGCATGTTATATGTGTTAATTAACATAAATAGTACTAACAAAAGATTGTGTTGATGCATATCCACATGGTCATGAATGCAACACAAATGCCAACTCACGGAGACATTTGATCTCTCATATTCAAAATACATGTCTTTACATCTACACAATATACGATATGATCTGCTAGCTAAAGCAAATGTCAAGTATTGATCTTATACTCAGTCATAGTTTTGGGACTTGCAAATCTTGAGAAATCCCTAATATATTAAAAAGAAAACACTTTAAAAGTAACTTTTAGTTGATGTATTATTAACAAGAATACCATGCTGATGTGTCATCACTAGAGAGTTTCTTAGGTTAGTTATGAAATAAGGAGCTTACTAGAATAATTACAAACATTGTCATTCATATTTTTGGTTAGAGAATCAAATATGTATTAAATTAATCATATATATAATTATTAATAAATAAAAAAATATCATTCCTTCTCTTTCCTTAATTGACAACTACGAAAATTGGTAAATAAGGAAGATATGAATTCAATTTAATTCTATCATAATAATTTCTTTTAAAATCACCATATATCTCCTATTATCTTCATGTAATTTTATTTTATAAAATAATTTGAATCACAATATACAAAATTTAATAAAGAAAATCTAAAACTTTTCTGTACATGCTATGATTTGAATTTTTAAAAACAAAATAATATAAATTGTTTAGTACATAACCTCATTTAGTAGGTATCCAAAGGTAAATTATTATTTTTATTCCATTTAATATGTTTTTTAATTAAATTCTATAATCAAATATATTAAAAAAGTTATTTTTCTATCATATTTGAGTTTGAGTTTTATGTATCTTCCTTAAATCTATCATATTTAATATATGACTACGATCAAAATTTTAATTTAAAAAATAGTTTAAAATGCTTAATTTCCATACTATAAACGAATAAACGAAGACAATAATCTAACAAAAGTTAAAAATCGTGACATAAAATTTTGAGATATTTAAATAAACATTTTTTAATAAAAAAACAAATCCAGAAACCATCACTCCGTGCAGGGCGCGGGTCAAACCCTACCCTAGTGTTTTAAAATGCAATCAGCGATAAGGGCAGTTTGGTCACTTGGTCATATGGTTGAGATATACAATGGTCAATGGATGGATATGCGGTGGAATTGCTACGAGGAGGATTGTGTGAGCTTTTCTTTGTGATGCTATTGTATAAAGTTATAAGCAGTTGGATCTCACTTTTTAAGATTTGGTAATTGATTTCTTTTTTTGGACACATTTGAGTCATTGTCATTTCTCGGGAATTTTGTCTTCTTTACATGTTAAAAATTCAGTTGTGGTGACTGGTCGGCTATGCCATCGCTCTGCTAAAATATGGACGTAGGGTAGGACTTTTCAATGTCGGCTAGAACGTGGCCTTTGCACTGCGTCTTGTTCTTTTGAAAGAACAAAAAACTCAAAATAAAAGAGGAAAGGGATTGTAGAAGAAAAAGAAAGAAATGATGTAACTTCTAAATTCTTGGATTCATTTTTACTTACAACTCGTTTGAAATCGCATGATCTGTTTGTTATGCAGGAATCAGGATAGTCCATTTTAATGTCATAACTGGAGTTGGAGTAGTATGATGAGAAATGAGTAGCATAGGGACAAAACCGGACAAGAACGGTGAATGAGTGAGAGAGAAGAGGAACGTGGGTGGGTCCTAGCGGCTGACGGTGTAGTGTGGATGGGGCCCACTTGGAAAAGGAGACGGCAGATAGGAGAGAAAAAGAAAACAGAGCGCTAGATCCACCATCGTGCGATTGTCTCAACCTCTTTATTAGTCATCACTTCTTTTACTCTTTCATGGGCCCATGGGCCGAATCCACCTGTGCTCAGACAACATTTACTGATCATAATTATGCAAATAATAGTTACTGCAGTATTATTAGTACAGTTTGTTTGATAACGATGCATCGAATACACAGCACACCAATTTGTTTCTCGTCTATCATTGAAATGTTCCCATAAGTTGAAATATAAACTTCATCCGATCTTTACCTAATGATGTATTTATCACATAATAATCACTAATCCAAACTACTTCCACAAATGCAATTGTGGATAACATTCTGTCTATTTGTAAGAAATTTATCTAATTTCGTAGTTATTATCTTTTAAACAAGATTGTGGTTTCAATAATAATTAAATAAAACACTAAAGAACTATGGATCATTTCAGATTTTTTTTATCTTTGATTTTGTCCCGTTTTAATTATTGGAGAATAGAGAAAATAGAGAAAATTTTGCAAGTGTGCATTAACGATTAAGGAATGTTGAGTGTGGGCATGTGAGTGTGGACCGAGTCTCCTGCATCTTTCCGGTGGCGGTTAACGTCGATCCACTTGACTCTGTCAGTTGACGTCAACCTCTCAGGCCGTGACGGTGGAAAATCTGTCTACCATCCATATTTAACGGCGGCTTATACGGCTCACGTGGCCTTCCCATGAAAATCCAAAACCACTCTCGTCATGCCCCAATTTCTGAATCACGTGCCACCATGCATCGAGCCACTATACTCTCCCAAGAAACGATGAAAAGGTTAGGACCTACTATTTTATGTAACCTCCATTCCCTATATCTTTTTTTTTTGTCCTTTTATGTAATTAGGACCTACTATTTTTTAATTACTTTTTAAGAAAAGGTTAGGAGCTTTTTTGTTTGTTTTCAAACAAATACTAATCCAGTCATGTTAAGTGATAGAGTTAACATTTTACCCAAAAAAAAAAAAAAAAGTGATATGAGTCCAAATATATTTCCAAAGTATCACCACAAATTATTTGAGCTACTTATTTAAAAAGTTTAGACACTTACATTAATTTTAAATAAATTTATGTCGGATCTAACTTATCTCCGTGACAGAGACAACCTGATCCCAATACAAGAAACAATTATTACTCAATCGGCGATATATAAAATTTACACACTCCTTACTTGTGCATGTATGGGAACGTTACGAAAGATTGAAACTTTTATACGATCAAACAGTAAATGAGTTGCTTCAAAATATATTTGAGTCGGTATGATTATCCGTTACGTTGCATTATCTCAGGAAGTATCGCAATCAAATGTCTTCAAATACTCTCTTAGTATCATAAGGAAAAAAAAACACAATTGGTATCAAATAATTACCAATATTAGTTGGGAACTTATTAAGAGCATTAATGGAAGACAAGGAGGATAAGCTCATCAATGTTTTTAGGACCCTCGTGTGTATGTGACTCACATGGGAAGGTCTTCACTATCTTCACTTGATGCCTATCCTTTTCTGGAAACAACTTCTCCACATTGATCTCATAAATTGCAAAATCCGTAAACTCGTCATTTGTTTACGCCATGAGTTAAAACTGTTACAAAGAACATTCCTAGCTTCAGATTTTGAAGCGAAAAGGCTTGGACTTGGATTTTGGCCCATAGATTTTTCTCATAAGAATTTTCCCCGAATTTGCCTTATACACATAGTAAAAAGTAGACGCGCTTCCTTTGTTTTCTTGTGGCTTTGAATGAGACGTTATCTTTTCAAAGGGTTGAAATCTGAGGCTACTTTCACACTTGAATCAAATTCAACCTCTATAACCCAAACAAGATGTATTAAAATTTTGAAACCAAAATCTGCAAATTTATTCATCATATCAACCAACAATGGGAAATTGTCTAAAGCCTCTCAAAGAACAACCTCCTTCAATCGCTCTCAAGCCTCTCATCATCCCTCCAATTTCATCAGGTACACATCTCTGTTTCTTTAATATGACTTTACCTTTTTTGGGTAAATATAGTATCTAAATAATTTCAAAGGGGAGACAGAAGAGGGGAATTTGAGAGTGTTCAGCTTTGCGGAGTTGAACAAGACAACCAAGAAATTCACACAATACATGAGAATAAATGGTGATCCAAGAGGCTTTTCACGAACATTCTACAAGGGGTACATCAACGAGACCACATTTTCTCCATCAAGAACTGAAACTAGCATTGCTGTTTCTGTCATGGAATGTCATCAAGCTGATTCACAGCCTCTAGAAGAGTGGAAGGTAACCAAAAACCTTTCCATTTTTAGGCTACTATTTATAATAAGCAAGACCTCCTTACAATTAATGATTAAGAATATGAGTATTTAATCTAGACAAACCGGTCTAAACCAAATGTTTATTTTGGGTTTTTTTAGCATTTGATGTCTTGTGTATACATTTTTCTGATGAGGACAAAAAAAATTACTGAGGTGCAGGAAGAAGTGAAGTCTCTAGTAAAGATGTCACATCCCAATTTAGTCAAAATTTTAGGTTACTGTTGTGAAGATAACAAATCCTTCCTGGTTTTCGAATACTTGCAAAAAGCAAATTTGGACCGTCACATTTTCGAAAGTTAAGATCCTCTCTAATTCATGGATCCATGATATAAAAAACCGTTATAGACAATTTTGCTTCAAATGTTGGTTTCATTATTCTTTCAACAGAGGAAGAAGAGGCATTACCGTGGGACACACGCGTTAAGATAGCTATCGGAGCAGCTCAAGCTCTCGCATTTGTACATTCGGTCAAGAACAGCGCGTTATATCGAGATTTTAGAATGTATAACATTTTGCTTGATGAGGTAATTATTGACTTTGGTCCACTCTTCTTGTTCCTTACTGTTTTTATGATTTTAATAAAAAATTAACACTTGGCGTTTTGGATATTTGTTCATCAGCAATACAATGCAAAACTGTTCTATCTCGGATCAAACAGACTTAGTTTGTTAGATGAAAGTATCACAACTGCATTCATAGGAAGAACCGAATACATAGCTCCTGAATATATAATCTCAGGTACACCAAAATATTCTCAAGGTTAAACAGTAAATGTATAACTTTGGTTCCACGTCTAAGTACATTTGTGTAATGTAAATATTTTTAGGTCATTTGGCCACGAGGAGTGATGTGTATACATTTGGCGTGATCTTGCTCGAGATTTTGACTGGTTTGAAAGCTTCAGATGGAAAAAGAATGGACAAGAAGCAAAACATATTTGTCTCGACTAAACCTTTCTTGTCAGATAAAAACAAAATCCGAAAAATAATCGATCCACGACTTGGCGAGGACTATCCTCTGAATGCAGTGACAGAGATGGGCAAACTCATCAAAAGATGCATCAAGTTGGATGCTAGGAAACGACCATGTATGCAACAAGTTGTGGATAGCTTGAATGATATTGCAGAGATTAAAGACTAATGTGTAGAGGTACTGAGATTTGAAATTGGAAAAGTATGGGGTTAATTTGTGATAACAAAAAGAACCATTAGTCCATCTATAAATGTACTGAAATTAAAGGTACAACATATTAGTGACCAATATTGCTTTTTCCTATAAGTTTCTATAAAGAACAGAGTCGATATAATTAGATTTCAAATATTCATTCGATTTTTGGACTAAAGCCAAATGATAGAATTCACTTAGATTTGGGACCGTTAGAAAATCTGTATCACCCCTCTATTTCTCACCGACTAAGCTATAAGAGTATAACAAGTCAATGAAAACTTTTTACTAAAATGGACTAAAGTTGTGTAATTGTTTACTTGAGTCTAAGAGTTTTTTCCCAAATCTGCCTTAAATGGATATATTCGTAGAGGTTTCTTGATTTCCTTTCTTTTGCCTAAGTGAGCAATTGACTCATCAACGTGTTGAATCTTAACTTGGTTTTGTCCAGCTTATTGTTGAAGATGCTTCCACGCTTGTTAATCATTTATCAACCTCTTTATAAAAATCAAAAACAAGAAGAGGTGTTAAAATCTTGAAACCAAAATTCTCACAGATTTAAGATTTAATTCATCAACAATGGGAAACTCTCTAAATCATTTCAAAGAACAACCTCCTTCATTTGCTTACGAGTCTCTCACCACCCCTCTAATTTTCGGTACATCTCTGTTATTAAAAACATCTTAATTTTTGTTTATATACACAACCAGTAATATATGGAAAGTGTTGACAGAAAACGAGAATCTGAGAGTCTTCAGCTTCACGGAATTGAAGAAAGCAACGAAGAATTTCACAAAAGACAGGGTCGTAAAAGGCGAGGATGGCTCTGTTCGAACATTTTACAAGGGCTACATAGATGAGACCACAATTTCTTCATCAAGAAACAAAACCAGCATTGCTGTTTCTGTCGTCGAATGTCTTCAAGATAGCTCCCAGGCTCTACAAGTGTGGAAGGTATGCCAAGTCCGACCATTTTTACTAAACTATTTTTTTTTTCTTACATTATGTATAATTGATGGGTACAAAAAAATTATGAGTTGCAGGAAGAAGTGGAGTCTGTAGGGGAAATTTCTCATCCAAACTTAGTCAAATTTTTGGGATATTGTTGTGAAGATAACAAAGCACTCCTTGTTTTCGAATACTTGCACAAAGGAACTTTGGACTATCATATCTCCGGAAGTTAAGATCTCTTCATGTTTTTTTTTTGTTGGTTTTAATCTTCATGTTATTAATGGGTGTATATATATAATATTGCTGCAAAGTTTCATGTTTCTCTCAACAGAAGGAGATGCATTGCCGTGGGAAATACGGATTAAGATAGCCATTGGAACAGCTCAAGCTCTTTCATTTCTCCACTCGATCAAGAACAGCCCGCTTAATCAAGAACTCAGAATGCATAACATTATGCTTGACGAGGTGAGTAACGACTCTTGTTTTCATTTTTCCTCTTCTTCTTCTTTTTTTTTTATGATCATAGAAACTAATACCTGAGTTTGGATTTCATCCAGCAATACAATGCAAAACTGTTTTATCTTGCATCAAACAAACAATGGTTGAAACCATATTTGGAAGATGGATTCACATTTGTGGGAAAATCTAAATACTTACCTCCTGAAATGTTTCTAAAGTCAGGTACACCAAAATCTTCTTAACTTTTGTTTCTATATATTCTGATTAATCTTTCACTGTTCAATTGTTTATAAGAAGATTGTGAAATGTATGTAGGTCCTTTCGGAATGGAGGCGGATGTTTACACATTTGGTGTGATCTTGCTTGACCTTTTAAGTAACTTACATGTTCGGAGTAGATCTCTCTTGCATTTGAATTATAAGATTGATAAAATGATTGAAGAAATAAACGATCCCAGACTTGGGAGAGATTATCCTGTGAGTGCAGCAACACAGATGTGCACACTCCTCAAAAGATGCACCATGGAGGACAAGAAGAAACGACCATTGATGCAAGAAGTTTTGGATGTTCTGAATGATATTGCAGAGATTAAAGACTAATGTGTAGAGATACTCATATTTGACATTGAAAAAGTTTGGGGTTTATTTGTAATAATAACTGAAAGATTTGGGGATCTATATTTTGAATACAAGAATAAGTTTTTAATCACTTTTATAGCAGATTTTCTGTAATTGATATTAGCCACACACACACAAAAACTGGAGCTTATGAGATTCTGAAAAAAAATCTAAAGACTATTGAATGTTTTGGTGGGATACAAAATAAGACATTTATGACGTTAAGATCCCAAACATTGCAACAAGAATGTGCTTGAACCTAAAGGAGCTTTAACATTATTACAGGAGCTTTAACATCTAATCTCCTTACACTTTCGATATCTGATTTTGATTCTGTTTTGTTACCTTCTAACAAACTCTCTTGTAAGCCTTCATGAAGTATCTTGCATTGCTGCTAGCAAGCTTGTGCATGCCACATTCCTCCAAACGATTTTGATACACACGTCTCTGTTTTTGCTCTGTTACAAATTGTAAAATCTTCTTTCTTTCGCTCATGTGTCATCAAAAGTAAAGAGTCCAATGACTAAGGTATCATCAATGTAAATTTCAGTTAAAGGCTTGGAACCGTCGTAGATGTTTCCCCAAGAAAAATCAACTAAGCAATAAGCCATATTAAATAACTTACTAAATGGGGAAACCGCGTTTCTGTCACTGTTTGCTTAAGTCTCTGAATTTTTTTCCATAAATTTGCCTTTTATGGTATAGTCATAGCAAATGTTGTGCTCGCTTGTTTTTCCTTTGTTTTGCCTTAAGTGAGCAAAGTGTTGAATTACGAGGTTGTCCAACTAATTAATATATGAAGGTGCTTTTCACAATTGAACCAACCTCACCCTAATGAGATGTGTTAAGTAATCTTGAAATCAAAAATCATCTCAACAAGAATGGGAAACTCTCTAAATCCTTTCAAAGAACAACCTCTTCCATTGGCTTACGATTCTCTCACCACCCCTCTACTAATTTCCGGTACATCTCTGTTACTAAAAACATTACATATTTGTTTTTTTGCATAATAATCTCTAAATACGTGATTCAAATTTAAATATATGAAAAAGAGGAGGCAGAAAACGACAATGTGAGAGTCTTCAGCGTCACGGAATTGAAGAAAGCTACGAAAAGATTCAAAGTAGACAGGCAAGTACTGGGCATGGACGGCTGTGTTCGAAAATTCTACAAGGGAAAAGGCTACATCGATGGTACCACGTTTGCAACATCAAGAACTAAAACCGGAATCGCTGTTTCTGTCATGGAATGTTTTTATTCTGATTCACAGGCTCGAGAACTACAAGCGTGGAAGGTAAGCAAAGTCTGTCCATTTTTTATCCTTGTCTTGTCTACTAATTAATGCAATGATGCGTGTGACTGGCAACAAAAATGTATGAGTTGCAGGAAGAGTTGACGTCATTAGGGACCATTTGTCATCCAAACATGGTCAAAATTTTTGGTTACTGTTGTGACGATAACAAAACACTATTGGTTTTCGAATACTTGCACAAAGGAAGTTTGGACCATCACCTTTTCGGAAGTTAAGATCTCTTCTAACTAAAATAATTTTGCGTTACATAGAGTTTCATTTAATGTTTCTAATTTTCTATCAACAGAAGAAAAGGCATTGCCGTGGGAAACACGGATTAAGATAGCCATTGGAACAGCTCAAGGTCTTATATTTTTCCACTCGATCAAGAACAGCCCGCTAAATCGAGAACTCAGAATGCATAACATTATGCTTGACGAGGTAATGTCTTTTGAGTTTTGATTTCCATTCTTCTTCTCAATTTTGTTTATGATAAACTAAGACCTAAGTTTGGATTTCATGACAGCAATACAATGCAAAGTTGTTTTACCTTGAATCAGAGCAACAATATGTGGTAAACAGAACGATATATGGGGAAGAATGGATATACATGGCTCCTGAATTCCTAATCTCAGGTACACCAGAAGCGTAACTTTTGTTTTAAAAATCCTGATTAATCTTTCATTGTTCAAGACGATTGTGTAATGTATGTAGGTTATTTGGGAACGGACACCGATGTTTACACATTTGGTGTGATCTTGCTTGAGCTTTTAGCTGGTTCGGAAGATAGAGCAAGAAAATTATTCAAGATAAGCCCAGATGGTTGGATTAGACCTTTCTTTATTGGTGAAATAATCGATCCCCGACTTGGGAACGACTATCCTGTGAAGGCGGCGATAGAGTTGGGCACACTCATCCAAAGTTGCACCATGATGGACAAGAAGAAACGACCGGTGATGCAACACGTTTTGGATGTTCTCAATATTATTGCAGAGATTGAGTATTAAATCTGCAAAGGTACTTACTTATATTGGACACTAAAAAAGTTATAAGGGTTTATTTGTAATGAGTGAAAGAATCAGTACAGAGGTGCTAAGACAAAAATTAGAAAGCTGGAAGTTATCATTGAAGATATTTTAAAACAAGAAGCATGTTTTGACTTTTTTTGTAGCAGATTTTCTGTAACTGAGATGATTAGCCAAAAAGAAAAAGGAAAACTAAAAATATAATCCGAGAGAAACAAAACTGGAGCCTATGAGATGATTCTGCAAAAGTTAAAACTCTTGGATGTTTTGTTGAGATATAAAATAAGCCATGGACAACGCTAAGATTGCATGAACCCGATCTTGCACGAAATCTACACCAACTCATCACATATCTGTTTTGCATGGCAGCTTCTTCCCCTCCTCTGTTGTATACAACATCCAATTATGTTTTCTTTCAAGAGTATGAAAGTGCTGTTGATTTTGGTTTAGTTGTATGGCAGATTCTACCCCTCTTCTTTTGCATACCATGACATTGAGGATAACCTTGATGGAGATTATGAAGAAGCTACTCAGGCTGAGGTTGATGCAGCATTTGCTGCTCTCTATACTGATATAAGGGCTAGCTTATTTTGAGATGCAAGATTCTGCTGGAGAGGCCTTTGCCGATAATGGTTTCATTCGTATCTCGGCCGTGTTCACCTCATTGATGCTTTTGCCGAATTGTTTTATGATTGACCGAATGAGGTTGAGGAGTATGAGTTTGAGGAGGAGGATTAGGGTTGTGGAATGATGACTCTTTTCTATTTGCTTGTAATGCCTAGAGACCATGTTTTCAGTTATTTGTTATGTTTTTGGATACTGTTTTACATTCCTTGAGCTATGACTTGATTTAGAGCAAGAAAGTTTATTCATGTTTTGACCTTTTTGTAGCAGATTTTCTGTTACTACAAGATTACATAGTCCGAAATAGGACAACATCCTGCTCGGAAGAATAAAGTTTCATCCTTAGTTTGTATTCAGAATTTCTTGACTCACTTAGTTTCTTCTCAAGTTCCATCTCCTTGGCCAAAGACTTCTCAAGCAAGCAGATCACCAAACTCGCTATCGTTTTGAAATACCGCATTTACCCTCCAGACCCTAACAGATTGACATTTTCAGAACATGAGAATCATGACAACAAAGTTCAAAGAAAGCATGGATGATGGAGTTAAATTTGGTTTAGAGTTAGGTTTCTGACTTACATCATCCAAACCAGAAGATAACTTGTGAAAGTTTGAAGATTGCTTCTTCATCTCTACAGATAAGCAAGAATCGATTCAAGTTCCTTCACCTCTGAATCGAGAATCGAAGACAAGAGATCAAACTCCAACGCCTTCTCAGCAGAATCATCATCTTTACTCGAAGCTTCTTCTTCTTCTTCTTTGATAGAGACAAAGGAGGACTCAAAGTCGTGCTCCCTCGAGCCGAGTTGCATAGTAAGAAGGCTTAGATTCACCAGCTTCTCAGATACAAAAGCAAAATCCAATTCAACTTTTGTGAGAACCCTCCAACGCAGCCTTCTTCCACAGAGATGAGGAATTTGTGGTTCTCCCAAAGATCACGCACAAGCTTCTTTATCTATAGGGGTTTGCAAAATCTTGCATCAGCTATAGTTTCGAGAGAAGCGTGTGAGCATTCTGACAGTTCTGAACCATGGCTCCATACCCTAGCAAAGCCACGTATTGACCTTGTACAAGAACTCTTCCTCTTCCAATCTACTCTAATATGATAAAAAGCAGTTCTTGTGTCAGAGCACACTCTGTTTTCACAACCAGAAAATACTTTAAAGAGATTAGACTGGAACTTACTTCAATTGGTAATCCAGTGGGGACGAGATAATTCTTGCTGACGATTGCACCTCTAGGGAACCGGAAACAAACTGAGCGGTCAGTGACGTAAGCTGCAGTTGCAGATGGTTGGATTAGACCTTTCTTTATTGGTGAAATAATCGATACAGTTGGGCATACTCATCCAAAGTTGCACCATGTTGGACAAAAAGAAACTACGGATGATGCAACACGTTTTGGATGTTCTCAATAATATTGCAGAGATTGAGTATTAAATCTGCAGATGTACTTGCTTTGGACATTGAAAAACTTATAATGAAGTTAACATTGAAGATATTTAAAAACAAGAAGCATGTTTTGACTTTTTGACATTGTAGCAGATTTTCTGTAACTGAGATGATTAGCCAAAAAGAAAGAAGAAACACTAAAAATATAATCCGTCATTGTAAACTAATGACAAAGAGATAAACAAAACTGGAGCCTATGAGATGATTCTGCAAAAGTTAAAACTCTTGGATGTTTTGTTGGGATATAAAAATATGCCATTGACGACGCTAAGAAGATGAAGAACATTGCAACGATAATTTTCGTGAACCCAAGAGCTCCAACATCTAATCTCCTTACACTTCCAATATCTGACTTTGACTCTGTTTCTTCCTCCAACAAAAACCGTGACCATCATTAATGTTGTAAATTTCACTTTAGATGCCTGCAAACTCAGAATTTTACTAGAGAATGAATAAATTTACCGCTAGATAGTGACGGTGCCTTCACGTTTACTTTCTTGATGGTCAGACTTTTGGTGAAACTTCACTTCCATTTCCACTCTCTAGATAACCTGTCTTTCCAATTTTCTTCAACTTCGCCATCAACATCAACACACAATTCTCTCTTGACAGTTAGTTATCTGCAAAAAGAATCACTAAACCTAAGCATCTAATATGAAGATGATGATGAAGCCTACTTATAATAAAAGGATAATAAAAGCTCTAAAACCTAAGAATATTCTAGAAATCTCTTAAATAAACAATATTAAATAAATAAACATTAAAATATAAATATAAATAAATAAGTAAATAATCTTAATAATCTAAGTAATTTAGGTAAATTTCAAAACTACATTTTTTAGGTGTCAATTTTCAAAAATACACATTTATGGTGTCTATTTTCAAAACTATTTTTTTCTTCATTGAATAAAAGAACTCTAAACCCTAAAATATAAATCCTAAACCCTCAAATCTAACCTTGAATCCTTAAATCTAAACAATAAACCCCAAAATCTAAACATTAGTCAAGTATTAGTGAACCTAAATATATATATTAAAATTAGGAAAAATATATTATTAAAAATGATCACATGTATTTTTGAAAATTTACATGTATTTCTTAAAATTCTTCTTAAATATTTCCAAATATCATATTGTATTCTTGCCGGCCAAAATCTTTAATCGATTTTGCCATACCTGTTTTGCATGAACTCGATCTTGCACGAAATCTACACCAACTCATCACATATCTGTTTTGCATGGCAGCTTCTTTCCCTCCTCTGTTGTATACAACATCATTGATGACTATATTCAGGGAGAATATGATGAAGCGGATGAAGCTCAGGTCTATGATGAAGCATTTGCTCAACTTTATGCTCATCTACGGGCTAGGCTAAATGTCGGTCTTGTAACAGCGGATTTATGAAGATTCCTACAATGGAAATTGGCCAATTAAGTTAGTTATTTCAATGAGTATGCCTTAGCGATCTGATTTCATTGTTTTGCCATATTTTATAACAGGAAATCTATGCACCAACCGATGCTGAAATCGCTGCAGGACCTGTGGGACACCACTTCGGTCTCTTTGTCTATTACGGTGATGATGAGAATGGGGAACCTTATTTTGAGATCTAGGACACCCGTGGTGAGGCCTTTGGTGATGGTGGTTTCCTCCGGGTCTCGGCTCGTGGTCAGCTCATCGATGGCTTTGTTGACAGGTTTTACAACTAGGGTTGAGGAGGACGTTTGAGATTGCTTGTAATTTCTAATTCTAGGCAATAACCTTGCATGTTTGTTTTTGGATAAACAAACACTTGTAGTTCTGTTTAGGTTCTGTTTGTTTTTGGATAAACAAAAACCTACTTGCTTGTAGTTCTGTTTAGGCAAGAGACCTTTCACGTTCTGTTTTTGGATAAACAAAAAATCCTTTTTGTTATGTTTTTCAGTGTTGTGTTTGCTTGTAGTTTTTGTTTTCATGTTCTCAGTGTTCTATTTGCTTCTGTTATCATCATAACAAAGAGCATAACTATACATCGTTGAAACACGATATGTAAAATTGAAAAGGGATTCAACATTAATGTGCGTGTGTAAATGTAAATCAAGTCATACAGAGATTCCTTGAGCTTGAGCTTGATTTACATTTACACAAGGAATGTCTGTATGACTTGATTTACATTAATCTTGCTTGAGCTTTTAGCTGGTTCGGAAGATAGAGCAAGACAGTTATTCAAGATAAGCCCAGATACAGTTAGGCACACTCATCCAAAGTTGCACCATGTTGGACAAGAAGAAACGACCATGATGCAACACGTTTTGGATGTTCTCAATAATATTACGACCATGATGCAACACGTTTTGGATGTTCTCAGAGTTTGAGTATTTAATCTACAGAGGTACTTGCTTATATTGGACATTGAAAAACTTATAATGAAGTTAACATTGAAGATATTTAAAAACAAGAAGCATGTTCTGACTTTTTGTAGCAGATTTTCTGTAACTGATGATTAGCCAAAAAGTAAGAAGAAACACTAAAGATATAATCCGAGAGAAACAAAACTGGAGCCTATGAGATGATTCTGAAAAAGTTAAAACTCTTGGATGTTTTGTTGAGATATAAAATAAGCCATTGACGACGCTAAGAAGATGAAGAACATTGCAATGAGAATTTTCTTGAACCCAAGAGCTCCAACATCTAATCTCCTTACACTTCCAATATCTGACTTTAACTCTGTTTCTTCCTCCTACAAAAACCGTGACCATCATTAATGTTGTAAATTTCACTTTAGATGCCTGCAAACTCAGAGTTTTTACTAGGGAGTGAATGAATTTACCTCTAGATTAGTTACTGAAGTGACGCTGCCTTCAGGTTTACTTTCTCGATGGTCAGACTTTGGTGAAACTTCACTTCCATTTCCACTCTCTACATAACCTGTCTTTCCAATCTTCTTCAACTTCACCATCAACACACAATTCTCTCTTGACAAGTTGGTTATCTGCAAAATAAAGTCACTAAACCTAAGCATCCACTAAGAAGATGATGATGAAGCCTACTTGGGAACCAGGTAATGTCTTAATACCTGTTTCTGAAGGCGTTCTCGTTCAGCAGCTAGCTGCATGACCAGTTTTTTCATGATCTTGTTATGTACACCGATATCTTTAGCCGTTCGCAGTTTCCTTTCTTCTGCTTGCTGCAAATACTTCTCCATGTCTTTCAATCTACCTTTGAAGAATTTCAGTTCATCGTTGAGATCTGCATTAGACTCAGATACAGTGATCAGCTTCTCTTCAGTGTAATCAGCCCTGTTTTCAGCCTTTGAAACTTTTGATTTCAGATCCTCGATCACATCCTCCATATCAGAAACAGTAGAGTATAACAGACTCTGCTTTTCTTTACTTGCTTCAACAGCTGCAACCGCATGTTCTAGCTGAAGATCTGAGTCCCTCAAGTGTTTCTCAAGCGATGATAACTTCTCCAGAGTGAAGCCTTTTGCTCTGAAAGTCTCCAACTCGTCTTCAAGCTCCTTTTTCCCTTCTTCTAATAGTTTGCATTTGGATTCTGCTTCCTCAGCCCTTGCTTTCAGTTCCTCGTTGATATGTTCTTCCACATCTTCTGCTTGAACCCCACACTCATTCAGTTGTTCCTCAAGGGAGCTAACTTTTTCACTTAATGCGGAATTCTCAGTGCTCAACAGAATATAATTATGTTCGGCTTCTTTCAAACTCTCTTTCAAGCCTTCTGTTTGTGCCACAAAAAAGTCGTTGAGCCTTGCGTTGCTGCTATCAAGCTTGTGCAAGGCAGAATCCTTAGCTTCTAAACGCTCCTTTGAATCAACGAGCTCAGACTTCAAGTTGCCTTCCCGCTTGAAAGAGCCGCTTAGATTGAACTGAAGGATCTGGAGTTTCCCAGACATCTTCTTTGACATCCCTTTGAAGACTTCAGCAGCGTTATCTGCCTCAAGCCACCTCAAATACGCATCTTCGATCACTTCTTCCATGTAGACAACATCCTGCTCGGAAGAATATAGCTTCATCCTTAGCTCGTATTCAGAATTTCTTGACTCACTTAGCTTCTTCTCAAGTTCCATCTCCTTAGCCAAAGACTTCTCAAGCATCCTCAAAACGTTCCTCTGCTGATCAGCAGTCTGCATTTTGATCTTAGCACTCAGATCACCAAACTCACTATCGCTTTGAGATCCCGCATTTTGCCCTCCAGGCCCTAACAAATTAACATTTTCAGAATCTATACAACAGTTTCAAGGTTCAAAGAATTAACAACAGTTAGATTTTTGACTTACAGCTTCCATGTTCATCCAAACCAGAAGATAACGTGTGAAAGTTTGAAGATTGCTTCTTCATTTCCACCACTTGGTCTATTAACTGACCCAAAGATTGTTCAGCATCATGCAGCTTCCCTTCCAAATCCGAGATAGCTTCTCCTTCTCCATCATGTTGAAACGGAGAAATCATGACACGTGCACTTTGGATTTCGTTCTGGAGATAACCGAGAATCGATTCAAGCTCCTTCACCTCTGAATCGAGAATCGAAGACAAGAGATCAAACTCCAACGCCTTCTCAGCAGACTCATCATCTTTACTCGAAGCTTCTTCTTCTTCTTCTTTGATAGAGACAAAGGAGGACTCAAAGTCGTGCTCCCTCGAGCCGAGTTGCATAGTAAGAAGGCTCAGATTCACAAGCTTCTCAGAGACGAAAGCGAAATCCAATTCAACTTTTGTGAGAACTTCTCGTGCATTCGATAGCTCTGGATTCATCACTTGGCCGCTTAGAGAGATATCTTCGAGAAGGCTCTCTTTTGTTGAGCTAGGCTCTGGTATGAGGCTGTCGTTGTCATCGACTGAGAAGTTTCTATGGTGCTCCGTTTCTGTTTCCATCTTTCACGTCCAAACCAATAGAGAACTGCAATCATTTTTGTTAAAAACAATTGATTAAGACTCGAAATTAGGGTTCTTACTAGATGCAACGATCCTGGGTTTCTGCTAAAATCAGAGTTAAATTCCGATTCACGGAAATTTTCAACAACAGATTTGATCAATATTGTACTTGATTCCGATCGACGACACAAAGATAGGAGAACGGGAAGGATAAAAAAACTTACACTTGGAAACGAAACCAGACGATTGAAATCAAAGATGCTTCCTTGGGAGGAAATGATCGAGAGAGGGAGAGATCGAGAAGGAGGAAGAAGAAGGAAATGGGGTTTGTAATTAGAAAGAAGATGTTGGAGATTGCGAATGTGACAGTAACTCTTTACTAATTTTTCTAAAAGCGTTTATTAATTACCAAGTATGAACAAGTCCAATATACACGTCTATCTGTATTTTGTTGTTTCCAGATTTGGTACATGTTCGTAACACCCAAATTGAAATATCTGAGACTTGTAAGTTGTAACTGTATATCTGTATATTAGGAATGTGAGATTTTGACAACTGATAACAACAACAGAAGAAGAAATAGAGATATGAAAATTTGGGAAAACCATAAATTCAAGACTTTTACACACTAGAACAATTTCGTCCTTAATCTGTAAAATATTCACCTGTACATTTACAACATAGTAACATACATAGCAGATTCATTTTTTCAGCAAAAAAACTTAATAATTACACTGATCATTTACTGCTCTCATTAAGAGTTAAAAAAATCATAACGTGGTGCCTCTTTGAAGTCTGTAAAGGTAAAAAAATCCACCACATACACAGCTTAAGCTTTAGCTCATGAGGAGCAATGCTTCACGAGTTCGACCCAAAAGACTCAAAGCAGTTGCTGCTATGTGATGTCCGGTTAGTCCGGCAAGAACAAGCTGCTTACTAGGCGATGCTTCTTCGATGTAGCCATCTGGTAACACAATCGGTCTCCACTAAACGAATGTTTGGTGAGTGAATTAGATAGAATCCAAAACCAACAAACAAACAAAAAAAGGATAGTGGTTTTGATTTGTGTGTTTACCTTGATTTTCCCATCAAGCTGGCCGTCGAGGGCTATGAACTGCGCAACATGAGACCCAAACCCTCCAACGCAGCCTTCTTCCACAGAGATGAGGACCTTGTGGTTCTCACAAAGATCACGCACAAGCTTTATGTCAAGGGGTTTGCAGAATCTTGCATCGGCTACAGTCACGTTCAAACCGAGCTTCGAGAGCAGCGTGTGAGCATTCTGACAGTTCTGAACCATGGCTCCATACCCTAGCAAAGCCACGTCTTGACCTTGTACAAGAACTCTTCCTCTTCCAATCTACTCTAATATGATAAAAAGCAGTTCTTGTGTCAGAGCACACTCTGTTTTCGCAACCAAAAAAGTTTTAAAGATATTAGATTGGAACTTACTTCAATTGGTAATCCAGTGGGGACGAGATAATTCTTGCTGACTATAGCACCTCTAGGGAACCGGAAACAAACTGGGCGGTCAGTGACGTAAGCTGCAGTTGCAACCATGTTCACAAGCTCATCCTCATCGGCTGGAGCCATGGCTATCATGTTTGGTAAGGATGACATGAAAGCTATGTCAAAAGCTCCACACTGCACAGGACCATCCGATCCAACAAGCCCTGCGCTTGTTATAACAAATCGCACCGCCTTTCTCTGCCTATCTACATCATGGACCACCTAATAAAACCAACCATCAAATAAACTACTAAGGCCCTTTGCTTCTAAGAGTATATTCTTACTCCATGCGAGAGAAAAGTGAAACCTGGTCATAAGCTCTTTGTAGAAAAGCAGAGGGAATAATGCAAAAGGGCTTGAGACCTCCAGAAGAAAGACCAGCAGAGAATGTGACAGCGTGCTGTTCAGCCATTCCCACATTGAAAAACCTGTCTGGAAATCTCTCCTGAAATGTAACAAGTGATGGATCCATCTCCATTCCCGCATGAACCACAACGATATCTCTATCCTTCTCTGCCTCCATCACCAAAGCCTCCACAAAGCAATCACTATAAGTTCGTCTGTCTGAGACACAAAAATAAACTCTCAAAGTTTAAGATTTAGATAGTGCCAAGAAAATAACATACGCACAAAAATATACCTTTGACCACGATGTTCTTTGAGGTTTCTGTATCTCGTTTTCCCTCAGTGATCACATGGACCAACACAGGACCCATTGAATCTAGAGAAGCTACTTCTCGGAGAACACAAACCAGATCTTCAATGTTGTGTCCATCAACAGGACCAATGTAGTACAAACCAAGCTCTTCAAAGAGAGTTGATCCTGTTGGTCCCACCATACCACGCGCATACTCATCGACTTTGGCTGCCCACTCATACATACCCTTTCCAATTCTTTTCGTCATCGCCTGCCAAAATCCACAAATCCACAGCAAAAACAAATAATCAATTACGCTAGTTGTTGAACACTAAAGATTTAAGCAGCTAAGTTTGATAAAGAGAGTATGGAGAATGCATACTTTGGCTAGTTCTCTAAATTTCCGAAAAAATTGGCTAGACTGGATTTTGCTCATGAAGCTGGATAGTGCGCTGATGGAAGCCTTGGATCCATCCTCCATATTCGGATGCAAAAAAGAGTGACGGTTATCATTTAGTATAACAATCATATTAGAATCCAAGTAACCAGCATTGCTCATTGCCTCATATGCTTGGCCTGCAGTCATTGTCACATTGTCTATCACAGCAACGACCCGGTCCCTCTTTCCTTTCAGATCTCGAGCCACTGCTAATCCTAAGCAACAGAAACACAACATTTTTAGCACACCAAAGTCTAATTCTTGTTATATGACTCTTGGCCAAAGGGTGATAGAAAATTTACCGAGCCCAGCAGAAATACTGTTGCAGCCATGTCCGACTCCAAAAGAATCAAATTCGCTTTCTAATCGAGAAGTGGCCACAGAAATGCCATTCTTTTGTCGTGATGGTATGGCAGACCAACGTCTTGTTAAGACTTTATGTGCATATGTCTACATAGCACAAAACAAGCTAATCAACACAAGAAATTCTTCCTCCAAAAACATAGGAAAAATCATGATTTTCAAAACATAAAGCTTACTTGTTCCACAGCATCCCACAGTATTTTGTCAACCGGGGCACGGAAAACATAATGCAGAGCAAGGGTCAGCTCTATCGCAGCCACACTAGGATTCACAGACTTTTGGGTCTTCCATAGCACAGAAAGAAGCTCTGTACGGATTTCACCAGCTAATTGCTTCAACTCCTACGACAAGAAGACTATCTCCATTAACTCAAAAGGCTTTAGAGTTTCAATTTCAACTACATATATGTATTGGATATGAACATCAAGACTTTACCTTTACACTCAAATTCTTCAACTGCGATGGAGTTTCAATGCTGTCTAGTATCGGCGTCTCTGATTTCTCATCGCAGTACTCATCAGTATTTGGCAAAGCATATACCCGAGCTCGATTTGGAAATTCCTGGGAATCAGAAGCTACATTATAGGAGAATTCCATCAACGAAAAACGATCTGAATCCGACCCAAAAGACGCAATTGATAGAATTAATGAAACCCAGATTAAAGTTTGGCACTTTTTTTATTGGCATAAACCAGAATTAAAGAGATAATCAGACGGGTCTTACCTTGTGAGTGGAGCTTGCAGCTGAGAAGAGGCTCTTTCTGGGAATCTCAAATTGGCACGGAAGCGAGGAGAGAGTAGTAATATATGACCTCGAATTAAAGTTTCCATCACAAGGAGCTGAGATTCCGAAATGATACCCAATAGAAGCCGAACCCATGAAGAGGGAAGCCTCGAAAATCAACAACAGAAGAAGATAACTCTGAATAAGAAATGAAACATAGAGAAAACTCTAGAGAAACTTCATGCGAATTCGAAATAAATGCCGCGAAAGACGCCTAAAATGCAGAGAAGAAATATGGAGGATGGAGAAGCTTTAGGAGAATTACAAAAACCAGAGAAGTCGTAGAGAGAGAGAAGAAGAAGATCATTTTGTTCTGCGTTTGAGGCCTGAAGATATCTAATTAAAGCCTGTAAGTTTGGTTTTGGATAAACCCACTTAGTACCTGGGCCACAACCTCTGTAATCAGGATTACAATTCTTATTATGAACCTACCAAAGTTGCTATAAAAATGTGTACAAACGTATAAGATGAATCTAGGCAGATTGGTCGATCAATCAATGATGGTCGTTCATTAATTTCATGTTATGTTGACACATACTGAAGAAACTCTTTAATCATTGCTTTGAACTTAAAACCTAATTTAATTTCGAAAAGCAAAAACAAACACAAGGAAGACAGTACAACCCAATCTCACTCGTTTGTTTTCAAACAGAAAAAAACTGACAACAAAAAATCATGCTGTCACTGAGCTTTTAGGCGGACTCTTGCTGTCGCAAAATGCCAACTCCGAAACCAGTGCAATGTGATCGCTTCCCCATTTCTGTAACAAAACAAGAAATACAAAAATAAATTAAAAAAGCCTGCAAAAGTTAAGACTAAACAAAAAAAAGCAAGATGATGGGATTTTTTACTGGAGTTGGGAAGCCTGGTGTCCACAGCATTGCTTGTTTCGGCATTGGAGCAAGCACACGCACCGTTTGGAGACCTTCCGACCGCCTATACCCAAACCACAAAGATTACATGACAATCTAATCTCAAGGCTTGTCACAAATGGTTTTGAGTTGTGTGTTTGAATGCTATTTACCATATGTAGTCAACTGTTCCCATGAAACATCTGTGATAACTTGTCACTACAGGCTCTCCGTTTTCATCTCTTGTGTTCGCTTTACCCTAACAAAAAAATTTAACAACAGTTTCTTACAAGTTTAGTTTTCTCAAGTGCAAGGACAAAAGCGTAGGGAAGATATTCTACAGTTACCTCCACTTCTGAGTAAGTGCTTTTAAGCTCCATAGCGTGTTCAACCGTACTTCTTTCTTGGTCGCCTGTTGCGGTTGCTATCTCCATTGGAGTCCAAGAGGACGGATTATAAGTGATTCTCTCACTATCGAAAGCTTCAGAGCCCGATATAGGTGAAATTTCACTCACAAGTTCCTCTTTTTGACTCAAGTCCTCATCATTATCGTGTAGCTTAGCCAAAATTTCCCCATCTTCACCCATACCTTCATCGTCTTGCGCGAATACAGCTGGTTCGTCCAATGTGCTAACCTTATCGGAGAGACTAAATGAAATATTCTGATCACTGGACATATTTTCCTCTTGTGTATGCTCTGTTGCTGACAAAACAGAACTTACTGAAAGTTCTTCATTCAACAAATCATCTTTCGCACTGGAAGCATGCTTAGGTTTTGGATCTGATATGCTTACTGCAGAAAGATCTTCAGCTATAGAGAGATCCCCAGAGTCATCAGGATTTCTGTTTACTGTTCCTAAATTACAATCTGAGGCCGGACCCTCGCCTGGTAAAACTTGTTCAGACGTCTTTCCAACATCTATGTTGGAGTTACTTTCCACATGAGCATTTGCGATCGAATCTTGTGGTTGAATTTGACCTTGTGGAGCTTTATTGGCAGACTGAAATCTAGAAAAGTTGAATAGGCCTATCAATCATACAGATAAGAAAAGAAGAAAAAGCAGAGCAGAACCCGAAATTTTAGGTTAAACATGAAGATGGTTGGTACAAACAAAATTCATAATGATTTTCAAGAACTTGGTGAGTTCATGCTCTACCTCGTTGTATAAACTTCTGGCCTTTGAGGACGAATTGTAGCAGAAAGTTGCCCCGAAACTTTGTCTCTGGCCAATCCCGAGAGATCCAACTGTAGAGAGCAGTACAAAATACAATGTGAGCCATATACATAGTGTTGCTAACTAGGTGTAGAAACTGCGTTTACCTTCCGCTCCGAAATAAAGTTGTACAAATGACTCTGCAACCAGGTGAAAAGAATGTTACTATCCATGTCACAAAGCAAGTGCTTTTCGGTATATCAACTGGTTAAGGTAAGAATGCCCAACCTTTGGTGTACAATTGAAATCCCCACATAGAACAACAGGCGCATCATCCCAGAGTTTCGAAACAGCATGAGCTCTCTCTAATAGTGTTCTGACCTGTCCCAGCAGAGATAAATATATAGATGACGACTGACAATAATTAAGAGTGCAGTGTTTCATGAATGTCTCAGACAACTAACTTATAGACATCAGAGTATCAAATTGTCGTTTGGCAATATATTTTCCACAAACTAGAAGAATATGGCGTAATGGTAAAGTACCTGACCAAGTTTAAAGTCTCCTCTTTTAGGATTAAAAAGCACGTGGATATTACAAATGACAACTCGGCGGGAACAGCTGCAAAAGCAAAAGGCAATTCACTTAAGAAGACTGAAGAAAATCAGTCACGTTTTCTAGAGAATGGCAATTATACACTGATAGTAATTTACAGATATCATCATTAGGTTACCTTTCAGACGGAGAGACATCATCTTCTTTTGTATGTGAATTCAACAGCGTCTATACAGAACAAGATTAAAATTAGATTAAAGAGGCAAAAGTATGTAAGTCACTATCAACAAAAAGGTATCTGTATTACCTCAAGCACACATATCTGAGCAACATTATCCCGGAGACCAAGTTGATTGAACTGGATGCTTTCCTCGTGAACCAACTTGAATCTAATACGATAACAGTGAGAACCCAAACGAAATTCCGGACTGAGCCACACTAGGAAGAACAAGGAAATCAAACCTATTTGATCGCCAAAATATTGCACAGCCGTCAACAGCATTACCAGTCCGCATCTATAGATTCATACAATAGAGTCAGTGGATAACACAAACTCAGGGCTAATTCTTAAGAAAGAGAGATTAACCCCTAAAAGTTTTTCAACAAATTTAGTAAAAAAGGTACCTTCCAAATTCCACTATATCCTCGGAGCTTCAGATCCTCCTCTAAGTCCTGAAATTTATCAACTTCCTGACACATGCAAACAAATATTTCATCACTGTGCTTATGGAAGATACAAACACACATGAACAAAATGCAGAAACTCTAACCTGGAGGCACATTATATCTGCAGACCAGAGGCCAAGCTCGAACACTATTTTGCTCTTTCTCCATCCCCAACTCAACATATTCCTCGGTATGTGAAAGTACAGATTTCTCCAGTGATCATTTGCAAGGTAATCCGCCAATATGTTATACGACAAAACAACGAACTTTTCTGCAGGAAGAAAATAGATCAAAATACTAAAGCATACAAAGTGGCAGTCAAAGTGCAAAGAGATGATCAGCTTTAAGGAAAAGTTACCGGACCCAGGAGACGGTGCCGTTTTGGCGTATTCCCATTCTCGGTAATCTGAGGGCTTTGACCGTGGCCGTTGACGGAAGCTCCGCTGCGGAGGCGGCCGAGACACCTGGTTTTGATAGAACGGAGGAGGAGGGCACGCCGTATAGCTTTGACTAGACGGCGAATGGTTAGGTTGATAGAGCTGTTGCCATTGACCTCGAGGAGGCCGAGGCCGAAACTCGTAATTCTGATTGAACGGCGGTCGCTGCCCATGATTGAAGCGACGAGGATCGGGATTCGAAGAGGAGACTCTGTTCCCGTGCCGGAATTCGAGATTGGCGTCATGGACTGACTGGAAATGCGAGTCTCCAGTGACGAAATTATCTCTTCCGGCGTCGCTGTACGGACGATTGGAGAAACTTCTCCCGCCTCGGCCTCTCCCTCGCCCTCTGCCACCTCCGTACTGCTCCGTCAGAGACAAACCCAATCTTCAATTAAGCAAAGCGCAATGTGAAATCGCATCAAGAGAATGTGCTGAGTAGAATTTACCAGAGGACGACTAGACATGTCGACGATGGGAGCACAAGTAGTTGAGGCGTTAGAGAGTGCAGCGTCGGAGAAAACTTGGACAGCGTAACGAGAACGCCGCATCGATCAATCAATGAGAGTGAGAGAGAAAGAGAGCGAACTCGGAGTGCTTTAATTGCAGAGACGACGAAGTCAATCCGATGAACGGAGACTCGTAGACAGTCGTGCCGTTTTTAGGAGCCTATAATTACACAGCTCCCTGTCTTCACGCTAAATAAACGGCACGCAAGCGAAAACGATACACACCAAAACTCGGCTTTACTTTCTTCAACACTCATCATTACAAAATATGGAACCTTGCCTCAATATCTTTATAGCATCATCTCACCACCATCAAGAGTATTGAGTAGTGATAATTAAGATTGAATAGCAAAGTTAAAACTAGAAAAATGGATTCACTAAATCAGTACTCTCA
Organism: Microthlaspi erraticum; assembly: GCA_902728155.2. NCBI lineage: Eukaryota > Viridiplantae > Streptophyta > Magnoliopsida > Brassicales > Brassicaceae > Microthlaspi > Microthlaspi erraticum. The sequence goes on along the minus strand of CACVBM020001218.1, from coordinate 64,504 downwards.
TCATTTGTTGGCTTAAGATTGAGCAAAGGATTTTGGTAACAACATAACAACCTCTTTGGATCCATGTCGATACAAAAAGGTGAAAAATCAAGAGGTCAATAGAGAAAAGAGAGTAAGAATGTAACCATGAATAAAACTCGGAAACCGTCGCATCAAAACGTTTACAATAATAGATTTTGAATTAAACAAACAAACTAGGGGAGGAATGGCTTCCCCAAGTAGTGTATTATCGTCTTTCAGTTGCTGGCTTCAGGTTGAGCAAAGGACTTGGTGACAACGTAGCAATCTCTTGGCTCGATGTTGATGTAATAGTTCTCTATGGTGTCTGTGATCTCAAACCCAAACTTCTTGTAGAACTTGATCGCATCTTCGTTGTTTGTCTGAACGTGCAAGTATATCTCACACATGTTTTGCTTGGAGCACATTTCAAGAACATGATTCAATAGCTTTGAACCTGCACCAAAAGAGAAAAAAAAAAAAAGAAAAAAAAAAAACAAATTAGAGATTTCTATGTTATTCATGTTTTGTCATTGTCAAGATTCAAAAGATTGTTAAAGCAGATTTATGACTCACCAATGCCAATCCCGCGGTATGGAGCAAGAACACCAAGAGTCATTATATAAACTCGCATGGCTCCGCCTTCTTTCTTCTCCAGTCGACAAGCAATAGCTCCAACACATATGTCACTGAAATAAGCTGAGAGGAAGCAAATCCCATCATTAGAAACATCAAGGATTGGTTTTTTCATGCCTCACAGATTGGAGAGAACAATGTAACCCAAAGAAACAACACTGTCTAATATACAAGATGTTAACTAGATTGTGTGGAATTTAAGTTGTTAGTCTCATGATTGCATGTTTTTACAAGATATCATACAACAAACTGGTTCGTGCATGCATTTCAAGATGCATATAACTAAGAACTAGTAGGTACAAATAAGCATGAGACTAAGAAACCATTCTTCAGAGAGCGGCCAAAAATCGGTCAATGCTAAACATAAAACCTTCACTAGATTTAAGAAAATAATGCAAATATTCTTCTAAGAACAGTTCATAAACCCCCAAAGGAACTAACTTTCCCTATTAATGGAAGAGATGAATGCTTCCGTAAGGCAAAAACACAGAGAAAAAAAAAACACAATCCGATCTGACTCAAAACCATATTCCTAGAGAAGCTCACGATTAGCAGAACCAATGTAGCATATAAATAAAAGCACACAGTAAAGAAGCCGAACCAAGCTTGGTGAATTCGCCGGATGCGATTGCATCAGCGTAGTACTTGTCGTTGTACCGAACCGGGAACAGGACCGTGTTGAGTTTCTTAAGCTGCATCTGGTTTTTGTCTCTGACATCATCGAGCGATATGCTGAGTGCTCGCCCAGTCCCCATCGCCGTCTTCCTCTCTCTGCCCGAAGAATCTAGAAAACTATCACAGAGATCGATTCGTCGTCGTAAGGACAGAGGAAAGACAAAATCGAAGGGAGGCTTTATTTAGGGGAAATCGATATATTATAATTCGGGAAAACTTTTTATTAAGCTTAATTTCCTTTTTCTTTCTTTCAGACATAGACAAAACAGATTATAAGGCCTCGAATATATTTTGGGCCTCAATTGAGCCCACATAGTTCTTTCCTTCTCAATTTATCATCGCATGTTAGTATTTTTTGTCATTGCGATTACAAATGTGTTTTTGATTCCTTTGGGAATGGAAAACTCGCAAACAGTTGCCATACTCGCTGGTGGCCAAAGCATCTCCTTAAAGCTGTCCTTTTTCATCTTAAGTCCTCTTTTTGCATTCACTGATAAAGAGAGAGAGATGCACATTACTTAACTGGTCTTCTTCCTTATGTTGATATAAGTCAGGATGTTCAGGTGACTTGACCTTTAAGTATTTAAGAGAAACCCTACTTTTCGTTTAGTTTTGATGATTTGGGTTTTTGTAATAAGTTTTGTGATTTTTTTTTTTGGCTGTTTAGGAGAGAAAGCTGATGCACAATCTCCGCCTGTACACTGTGCCTCTTCAGCGTTACGTGGCCCTCATGAATCTTCAGGTGAGTGACTCTTGTTCGAATTCCATGTTTAGAAGTGGAAACTGTGTCCAAGCTCATGTAAATTGAATATTGCCGGAAAGGAACGAAAGGTTGTTCTATAAGCTATTGATTGATAGCGTGGAGGAGCTGCTTCCAGTTGTGTACACACCAACAGTTGGTGAGGCTTGCCAGAAGTATGGTAGCATTTGAAAGAGAAGTCTCACCAGGCCACTTCAATTTTGAATATAATAAAGGAATAAAGAATTGAGAAAACAGAGTAAGAGATAAAAGATATAATGTTTGGTGTTTGATTATTTACGAAGAAATGAAGTAATAAAGAATTGAGAAAACAAGTAAGAGATAAAAGATTATCTCTTCTCTTATAATAAGAAGAAAATAAACGAGGAAATTGATTTATTACTCTGAAGCTTGTTATTTTTACATTATTACAACAATGGTTTATATAGGTAACAAACACAGGCACAACAACACACGAGTTGTGTCTCTTCATAATTGTGACTGAAACGTCACGACCATTAACGAAACTCAATTATGTTCCAACACTTAGGGAGGCAAGATTCTTGAAGTGTCGAAGAACTGGCCTCAGAGAGGGATTCAAGTTATCGTTGTTACTGATGGTGAGCGTATTCTCGGTCTCGGAGATCTTGGTTGCCAGGTAATAAATTGGACCCTTCTTGATTTAACACTTGAAACTGCATGTATGTCAACACAATCTGCATTTATCGTCCGTTTGAAACAATGTGTAATATGTTTGCAGGGAATGGGAATTCCAGTGGGGAAACTTTCTCTTCACTCAGCTTTGCGAGGAATCCGTCCATCGGCTGTAAGCTTCAGAACATAAAGCTGCAATATTCTACTTGACTGATTATTCAGTTTTCGTTAAATGAGAAGTTGCTGAATGATGAGTTTTACATTGGACTTAAAGATGTAACAGGAAACAGAATAAATAAGATGATTATCTGTCCAGCTGCCCTTCTCTGTTTAGCTTCCTATAACTAAATAAGATGATTTTTCAGAAACTGGGAGTTTAATTTATTTTTGTGATTCAGGAATATGCAAAGTTTCTATACGAGTTCATGTGACTATGGAGAGAAAGTGTTAGTGCATGTGAGCCAGAGAACCAGTTCTTGCTACGATATATTGATGGTTCTTGTTAGAATTTTGTTCTGAATATGTCCTGATACATATTCTTCTTTTCAGTTTGAAGATTTTACAAACCACAACGCATTTGACCTTCCGTCTAAGTACAACACGACTCATCTGGTCTTCAACGACGATATCCAGGTACCGTATTTTCTCTCAAGATTGATCTTTTTGTTAATATTATGGTTTGAAGCTGTCAGAGAGCTAACGTTATCAACAACTTGTTTGGTCTTTTTGGACCTGTACCTTACAATCTCATTGAAGGAAAAACTCTTCTGCGGGTAAAGTCTTTCTACTCCGATAACTTCTTTACTAGATTTGAAATTGTTATGAAGTGGTGACAGTTAGTAAAACCATCTGTTTGCTTGCTCTAGGTCTGGCCACCAGAATGCTTTGGCTCGTTGTCGTTGAGATGACGAACTTTGTTTTATACATGACTTTTACTAGACCATGTTAAGATTCATATTTTTAGACCAAGAAAAAAGCCGTGACTTTTGGGTGATAAATGTGGCATGAACAAAGTTAAAGGCGTTTTGATCCCTTTGTGGAGGGAAGCAATCTAGAAGATAGAGAAGTGGTTTAAACCGAACCAGTCTTAGCCTTATTTTCAAGATGTTTTTGATTTCGGGAATGTTCTCTAAACCGGATCGGACAGGCCGATAGTTACTACTGCCATGCCAACTGACCAGAAATTACAGTATGTGTTTGACGTCAATAGTTAATCGAAGTTAACCACAATAGCTTCTTCAAATTTCTTCATTTTGGTAAAAAATAAGTAATAGGATTTCTGGATCGTTTAGAGAATACCAAGATATATTAAAATGTATCTTTTAGGTGGATGGTCATCGATTAACCAAATCTACAGAGAGATGTGCAAGCGCAGGAGAAAATGGTAAATCAGCGTAATAATATAAAAAATTATTGAAACCTGCCGAATTAGAACATGCCGAATTTTTTATAATTTGTGAAAAAAAACAAAAAAATGGCACGAAGTCAAAGACAATCATCCGTTTTTTAGTTATAGCAGTACACAGCTCTCTGTCTTTAACTGAAAATAAATGGCACGCAAGCCAGAGTATCGCACTTGAAACATCGAGATAAAAACACCATTTATTTAAACATCCAGATAAAAAAACATGATACCTAGGGTATTGAGCTTATTCTTCTCCCTACAGGGGCACAGGTTCTATATCAATTCAGCTTTCTGCTCCGGAGTCAAAACTAATAAGAAAAACAAAGAATTAATGAGAGGTGTTACTTGGTTAAAAAAAATCAATAATCAAGAATCAAGAATCAAATTTACTTACAGTGCCAAATGATTTTGATTCTTCTGGTGACGCTGGCAGACTAACCGAAGTAACAACAATGTTTAATCCTCTCACTTCACGTCCACTAAGTTGCAGCGCCTTGTCTATTGCGTCACCTACCTCCATACGAAGGAGCGCTTGACTGTAAAAATCAACAAAGACACACAAGTCGTTGGTTAGCGTTCGAGTTGGGAAAGAAGAAAATTCACGACTCGTTTGTCAGCAAAATTTGGGAGAGAGAAGCCACAAACCTAACGCCTTGGTCTTGAAAAACAAAGACATTCCCGGCATAACTACATGAAGAGAAATGTTCAATCAGCATGCTCCTAACATAATCATCAGAAAGCGAAGTGTCATATCCCGTGACTCGCATCCTAGATAATTTGATCGCATGCATGAGATAATTTCATCAACATGACAACGACAAGAGCATATACAAACAAATCTCAAAAAAAAAAAATTAAAAAAAAAACACATTACACGTGTTGTCGTTCGGTCTCTGCCGCTATCATAGGAGCCAACTCAAGATCAAGGTACGTTTCATGAAACGGGTAAGCCTTAGTGACTACAATCCGTCCTCCCATGTCACTTCCACTAAGTTCCAACGCCTTCTCTTCTGCACCTTCTCCACGAACATAAATGAAGCCATATCTGTTCGTAGGGCCAATACAAGAGTTTATATATTTAATTACTTGAGATGGGATAAGGAAAAAAAAGCTGGAGGAAGAAGCCACAAAACCTGTTGAGTGTCTTGACAAGACGGCTTGGGCTTCCAACCTCTGTGGGAGTATAAACATGTACCACCTCTCCACAGGAAGCGAAGTGTTCTCTCAAAGCAAGATGGACATGATAGGCAGAGAGCGAAGTGTCGTATCCCTCAACGTAAATCCTCCTAATGCTACTGCTGCTATTGACTTCCGTAGGAGCCAACGCAATACTAAGGTCTGTTTCACGAAACGGGTAAGACATAGCGTCTACACTCCATTCTTCCCCCATGACACTTCCGCTAAGTCTCAACATCCTCTTTTCTGCACCTTCTCCACGAACATACACGAAGCCAAATCTGTACGTATAGAACAAATACAAGTATATAAATATATATATAGATATAGTAAGCCGCATTTAACTTGAGCTGTGAAAAAAAACTGGACGAAGAAGGCACAAACCTGTTGAGACGACCGCTTCCAACGTCTGTAGGAATATAAACATGTACCAACTCTCCACAGGTAGCGAAATGACTTATCAAAATACGTTTGACATCAACGGCAGGAAGCGAAGTGTCGTATCCTTCAACGCAAATCCTCCTAATGCTACATCAATAGATTTGATCGCAGGTGAGATAATATTATTAACATGACAAGAGCAGATATTACAAACAATTCTCAACAAACAAGACACATTACATGTCTCCTCGCCGGCTCTCTGGCGCTTTTATAGGAGCCAAATCAAGATCATAGTGTGTTTCACGAAACGGGTAAGCCTTCGTGACTACATTCGGTTCTCCCATTTCACTTCCACCAAGTCCCAACACCTTCTCTACTGCACCTTCTCCATTAACATAAATGAAGCCAAATCTGCACGGAGAGAAAATACAAGAGTTTATATAGTGTGCATTTAACTTGAGCTGGGAAATAAAATAGAGGAAGAAGGCAAAAACCTGTTGAGAAGACCGCTTCCCAAGTCTGGGTGAATATCAATATGTAAAATCTCTCCACATGAAGCGAAGTGTTCTCTCAAAGAGAGAGCGACATCAAAGGTCCGAAGCGAAGTGTCGTATCCCTCAACGTAAATCCTCCTAATGCTACTGCTGCTATAGATTTGATTCTAGGTGAATTGGTGATCGATCATTTTATCAACAAAATTAACATCTCACAGATGCAAAATCGGAAAAAAAAAAAAAAAAAAAACACAAGTTACCTACTCTTTCGTATGTCTGCATCACTACCGTTTAGGTCACGCAATTCCAGACCCTAATATACAAAAGATCTAATCATAAAACAGTACTACTTCAAATAATTTTCGACAAATCCCATAAGGAGAAGAAGAAGAGGTTAAAGAAAAACAAAATTGAGGATCGAAGAAGATTACTTTGATGGCGGATTCGTCCATGGAGAAGTTGAGAAGAAGCGATTGCTATGTTTTCGAGAGGCAATAGTTTATGTTGTTGGCTCGTCATCAACCATTTATGTATGTAGGAGAGGCCCGATTGGATTAGTGTTTTTGATTTCTTAGGGAATTGAAAACTCGCAAACGGTTTACAGGGGACTCGATAAAGAGCCTCTAGATCTCGGAAAACGTTTGTATATTAGTATTGATAAAGTCAACTGGATTCGGTACGTCGCACATCATTCAAATATATATATATGTGGGATTATGAATATGATTTAATTTTACTCTAGTGAAAATGCTTTTGTCTAAGCTGAACAGTCGAATTGTATAATGATCATATATACTCTTGGGTAGTAATTAATTAAGGCAAATGATGATGCGTGAGCTTAAAACAAGGTTGCATTGCATTAGTCTTCGTCTAAACACAAAGGAGCTTCGTCTTCTCCAAAGAGAGAGCTTTCGACTCCGTAGTCCGTACGTAGTCATGTTACCTGGCTAAAACAATGCACAAAATTAATTAATGAGAGGTAATTAACATGCTTTGTTACCAAGAATCAATAAATCAAGAATTCAAATAATCAAATTGTTGTACTTGGGAATTGGGCGGCGCGAAGGAGGAATATAGCCAATCATTCTTCTGTCTTTTCTGGGGGGACAAACCTTAACAACAACGATATTCAATCCACCCACATCACGTCCACTAAGTTTCAGCGCCTTCTCTACTGCGTCTTCTCCCCAAACGGTAACCATAGCCTCGCTGTAAAAACCAACAAAGACAAACAAATCTTTGGTTACCATTTGATAGAGAGAGAGAGAGAGAGAGAGAGAGAGAGAGAGAGAGTTGGCTACGCAGAGAAGAAGCCACAAAACCTGTAGAGACAACCCTTTGCGACCTTTTGAACCAAAAAAGATAGCATTCCACATGAAGAGAAGTGTCTACGAAGCATGCTCTCGACAACTTTCTCGGGAAGCGAAGTGTCATATCCACTAACTTTCATCCTAAAAATGAGAGAGAGAGATCCTAATTAATCTCCAAAACAAAAAACATAAACATAAACGAAAATCAACATACGTTTGTTGCAGGCTATATTCCGCTTTCATAGGAGTCAGCTCAAGATCAAGGTATGTTTCATGAAACGGGTAAGCCTTAGTGACTAGATTCCTTCCTCCCATGTCACTTCCACTAAGTTCCAACGCCTTCTCTTCCGCACCTTCTCCACGAACATAAATGAAGCCATATCTGTTCGTAGAGCAAATACAAGAATTTATATATAGTAATCCGCAAATATTTTGAGCTAGGAAAAAAAAAGGCTGGAGGAAGAAGCCTTCTTCTACATATATATACCTGTTGAGAGTGAGACAACGGCTCCCAACGACTGTGGGAATATAAACATGTATCATCTCTCCACATGAAGCGAAGTGTTCTCTCAAAGCAAAATTGACATCATCGGCAGGAAGCGAAGTGTCGTATCCTTCAACGTAAATCCTCCTGATGTTACTGCTGCGACAGATTACTTGGCTGGCGGATTCGTCCATGGAGAAGTTGAGAGAAGATATGCGATTGCTAGGTTTTCGAGATGCAATAGGGTTTTAAATTATATCGCCAATATATACAAATAACCCCTTCTTTTTTAGTTTTACTTTCGACTCTTGATTTCTCTATTGCCTTTTTTTTTTTTAATTACTCAAAACAAAGATACTATAATTACTCAAAAATTGAATCTTTTTGGTTGTTTCTCAAATTCTCATCGGCATATGATTTCTTGAATTACCTTAGATATAATACTCATTATACTCATTTTTAGTTTCCCATCGATCCTCACATAAAAACCAGTACCAAAATTGTTGTCTCTTAAAAGTTAAAACCTAACTTGTCTACCAAGACAAAGCAAATCACAGAACAACAGATCATAAAAACTCCAAAAACGAGAAAGAACAAATGATTGGGCCAAGAATCTATCTCAGGCCTAGACGAGGCCCACGTAGTTCGAATTTCTTAGTCACTTCATTAAAAACACTTATCATTAGCATTTGTGAAGAAGAAACATCCGAAAGAAATAAATTTGGTGAGATGGGGAAGAAGGGAAAAGCGATCATCGTAGGAGGAAGTATAGCAGGCGTATCGTGCGCACACACGCTCACGTTAGCAGGCTGGGATGTTTTAGTGCTCGAGAAGTCTTCCGAACCTCCGGCTCGGAGCCCTACTGGTGCTGGGCTCGGACTCGACCCCCAGGCTCGGCAAATCATCAAATCCTGGCTTCCTCATCCACACCTCTTAGATGAAATCACCTTGCCTCTCTCGATTGATCAGGTAAAAAACAAAGATTTTGTCGGAAAAATTAGCTGAATTTTTTTTTACAGTCGATTTGATTCGAGAATTGCATTTCCCGCCCTGCAAAAGTTTCTTTTTTTAAGAAAAAACCTTATTGTGTTGTGTATTTGTAGAATCAGACAACAGATAGTGAGAAGAAAGTGACGCGAGTTTTAACGAGAGACGAGAATTTCGATTTCCGAGCAGCGTATTGGTCAGATATTCACGCTCTTCTGTATAACGCATTGCCTCAAACCATGTTTCTTTGGGGTCACAAGTTTCTGTCTTTCACCGATTCACAAGATGAGTCCTCTGTAAAGGTTAAGACTTTAGTCATCGAAACTCAAGAAACCGTTGAGATCCAGGGAGATCTACTCGTTGCAGCTGATGGGTGTCTCTCTTCCATTCGGAAAACATTCCTACCAAACCTTAAATTGAGGTTTGGAAATAAGAGTATGAGATTCATTTCTTGGCTCATTTCTGTGGACTTGCTCATTTTGGCTCTGTTTTTTGTTATATGAAAGGTACTCTGGTTATTGCGCTTGGAGAGGTGTTTATGATTTCTCAGGGATTGAGAACTCGGAGACGGTTAGAGGAATCAAGAAAGAGTATCAGGATCTTGGGAAATGCTTGTATTTCGATCTCGGTACACAGACTCATAGCGTGTTTTACGAGCTTATCAACAAGAAACTCAACTGGATTTGGTACGTCAATCAACCGGAGCCTGAGCTCAAGGTTAAAAACTGAATCCAGTCTCTCTTTTCTTTTAACATTAGAATGCTAGTTTTCATGATCATTTATTGTTCTTGTTACGAAATTGCAAAAGCAGAGCAACTCTGTTACTCTAAAAGTAAGTGAAGAAATGATGAAGAAGATGCATGAAGAAGCAGACACTATCTGGATCCCGGAGCTGGCGAGACTCATGAAAGAGACAAACGATCCATTCCTTAATGTTATCTACGACTGTGAGCCTTTAGAACGGATCTTCTGGGGGAATGTGGTGCTGGTTGGAGACGCAGCTCATCCCACGACCCCTCATGGTCTAAGAAGCACGAACATGTCGGTTCTTGACGCGGAAGTGCTAGGCAAATGCTTGGAGAAATGTGGACGTGAGAATCTAAGTTTAGGTCTTGAGGAATATCAGAGGATAAGACTGCATGTTGTTTCTGAGCAAGTCTTGTATGCGAGGCGTTTGGGGCGTATCAAGCAAGGTCTGGATAGTAGTGGAGGTTTAGGATTGGAACAGAAACACATGCCATTCTTTGCTAGTGCTCCTCTTGTCTAGTGATAATATTTGGATGTTGCATGTTATTGAGTGATTGTGTTAATGAGAAAGGTGCAACATAAACATTGACAATGTATAAAGGATACTTGGAAATACAAGATATATAAAACTGATAGGATTTAAGAAAACAGTTTTATGTTTACAGACAGGTCTAAGAAGGCTGAAGCTACAAACAAAAAGAAAAAAAAAATGTTTGTAATATAGTTATTAGAAAGAGAGAAAAAGGTTTGCGTCTGCCGGGAGTCGAACCCCGGGTCTATTGCTTGGAAGGCAATTATCCTAACCGTTGGACTACAGACGCTTTTGTTTAACGAAAGCAAATGACATTATTTAGATTTGTTACTAACGACGTACTCGAATACTAACGACTTGCTTTGCTGTATAATGTCAAGACTCAAGACTACTTCAGTCCAAATCTAATTCTTATATAAGACGTCAAGACTTTAGTTCAGTTCTAAGTTCTAACATATACATCCCAAGTTTCCACTTAAGCTATCTCAGCTCTCTAACATGCGTATGACTTGTGTGGTCATGTAACTATGATGAGACAAATTGAGGCTAAATTCAAGCCTGACAGAAAAATTCCAAAGAGCATTGAGTCGGGAAAATGCAGAAGGGGAAAACTGAAGAAGATGCCACGGGAAGATAACGCTTTTGTGGGACCCGAAATCTTTTGTCTACAGTGTAATATTCATATTTTTGCCATTATCGATAGTATATACAAACAACGTTGCTGATGTTGATCCATCCAAGATCCACAATATTCCTCGTCTAACCAAAAGGGACCATCGATATACATTATGTAACATGCATGTAAAGTAGATTACTTGTAGCTGATACACTTGGATAACTTGTAATTTTCTCCCAGCTTAGTCATGAGTCTATAGTCTATAGACTCTATTTAACCGTGAGTTAGGACCATTTTAGTTAGCAAAAGAAAAAGTAAGGACCATTCTATTATCCCAAGCATGCATTAATAATGAGTCTATGTATAGATTTTGTTTGAATTTGAAATTATACCAAGTATTTCAAGTTGATCATGGTGCGGTGGCCCTTCGTAATTAGTCTATTACTATACTAATGCACACTGCTCTTTGAATTGCTTTGTTAGTGATATAGTTGGCTTTTTAAGCTTCTCTTTTACGTCTTAGTTACGTTGAATAGTATAATAAGGTCAAACCTTAAATCGCTGAGATTTAGCATGCACTAAATCATGATCTACCGCTTAATACACTACCATGCGCATACATTTCTGAATATTATAATGTTGTGTAAATCATAAAAAAAAAACAAACCTAAAGTTAAATGATTCATAATATGTTGCTTTGAAAAAAGATGCCTTCACACAATTATATTCCAACCTCAAAGGAGATCATAGGGGAAGTGGAGGTCGGCTGCATTAGTTGACATTTAACGAAGGAGTGGTCATTACAATTTTCCACATCTCTACTTTTTATATGTGTTTGTTACAATCCTCATTAACTATTCTTGTATACTCCCTCCGTTTCAAATTAGTTGTCGTTTTGACAAAATGTATCTGTAAATATTTGGACGTATCTGGACGTGTTTTGCATTGCAGATACGTCCAAATATTTGCAGGTACATTTTGCCAAAACGATAAATAATTTGAAACGAAGAGAGTATATCACACTCTAGCCATCCCCCAAACCAAAGTGTAGAAGTTGTTTGTTATCTTTGATCCTTTTTTGTAATCTTTCTTTTGCACGAAAACGAAGCCAATTCTTACTTTTATTTTGGATGTTTCTTCAACAAAATTGTTGACAACCGTTTCCTTCTTGCTCAAGCTCTGATTAGTTGTGAAAAAAGGCCAACTTCATTTCACCTTTTTAAATGATCCTCCACGAATACTGATGATGGAAAATAAGGTCAGAAGGCCAAATAGACCTTTTTTAAAGCAAGAGATGTTAATTATTAGGCATTTAATTAATAACATGAGTCTTCTATTTCTACTTTCTTGACCGCAACAAACTTTCGGTAGAAGATTAATTATAAAAAGGTTTATAAATTGTACGATATATTGTGATGATCGTATTTCAAGTATTTTAGCTTGTTAACGACATATAGCCGATAATCAATGTTTTTGTTGTTGTAATAGTATACACCACTACGTACACACAACATAATGCAATTATATTTGCATATTTTGTCAACCAAAAAAAACTGCATATTGCATTATCAAGATATGTTGCTTTGGACAAGCAGAGCACCATAGTAATAAATTCTAAGCATAATATTAATCACACTACTTGATTGCATCATCGCATGCATAAGAAATTCTGACAGTATTTATTCTTTTGCAGTAACTAAATATTTACATTATTTTTTAGCATAAATTCCTCCTGGTATTTTTTGCATATAATATTTTGGTCACTATTTTGGTAAAGCCAAGCCACGGAATGCAAAAGAATTGCGTAAATGACATTTATAGTAGAAAATGTAGTCATTAATCGTAGAAAAAAACAGTTTGACTACTAGAAAAGAATCTATGGCAAAGATTTTTTCAGTAGTTAAATTTAATATCTGCACCATTTTCCCCCTCTTAGACCTACTCTACTCCCCCTACAGTCCTACACATCTACTCTCTCTCTCTCTCTCTCTACCCAAACAACAAGAAGATGAAAAACTCATAAAACCCATTACTTATTATAGGCATTGAAAAACACACAAAAATCCTTTCCTTTTCTCTCACGCCTTCTCTCTCTTTCTCTCAAGCATTTACACCTCATCTTTGTTCCTACACGGTCTTTATACAACTTGGTTTCTTGGTTTTTCCCGATAAACATTAACAGAAGACCCTAAAACAAGACACTCCTAAGGTGCGTGTGATCGTCAGAGAAAGATAGAGACAGCTTCTTTCTTCTTCCTTCTTCTCTTTTTCTTACTTATCTATCTTACTAAATCGACACATGGGGACATGTAGAGAAGCAGAGTATAGTCAAATCTTCGTTCCTGGTCCGATCATCGTTGGTGCCGGTCCGTCCGGTTTATCCGTAGCGGCTTGTTTGTCAAACCGGGGCGTACCATCGGTAATCCTTGAGAGAACCGATTGTTTGGCTTCTCTATGGCAAAAACGAACCTACGACCGTCTCAAACTCCATCTCCCTAAACACTTTTGCGAGCTTCCTCTTATGCCTTTCCCTACAAACTTCCCAAAATACCCCTCCAAGCAACAGTTCATCTCCTACGTTGAGTCTTACGCAGCCCGGTTTAATATCAAACCGATATTCAACCAAACCGTCGAGAAAGCCGAGTTCGATGTCAAGTCTGGTCTGTGGAATGTGAAGACGCAAGACGGTGTGTACACGTCCACGTGGCTGGTGGTGGCCACAGGGGAAAACGCTGAACCGGTAGTTCCGGATATATCCGGTTTGCAGAAGTTTAATGGACCGGTTGTTCATACCAGTGCGTACAAGTCCGGTTCGGAGTTTGCAAACCGGAAGGTTTTGGTGGTGGGTTGTGGTAATTCCGGTATGGAGGTCTGTTTGGATCTATGTAGATACAATGCTCTGCCTCATATGGTCGTTAGAAACTCCGTAAGTGGCTAAATAATTATTCTCATTATCAAAAGCTTACGAAATAATTGGATTATGCTGAACTAACCGGGTCTAATTACTTTAAATTAAAATAATGAACGCAGGTACATGTGTTACCAAGAGAGTTTTTTGGTCTATCGATTTTTGGAATAGCAATGACACTACTCAAATGGTTCCCTCTAAAGCTGGTGGACAGTTTTCTCCTACTTCTTGCTAATTTAACGTTGGGCAATACCGACCGGTTAGGCCTCCGAAGACCTAAAACCGGACCAATTGAGCTCAAGAACTTCACCGGGAAAACTCCCGTTCTTGATGTCGGCGCCATATCTTTGATCCAATCCGGACAAATTAGAGTAAGTTCATAATATGATAATACTATAATTAATTGCGTGCGTTTGTACTTTGTTTCTGACTGATTTTTATGAGTTTTATTGAATTTTACTTAAACACTGATGATTTGTCTTGTGGTTATTAGGTGACGCAAGCAGTGAAAGAAATTACGAGGAACGGAGCAAAGTTTGTGGACGGGAAAGAAATGGAATTCGAATCGATAATATTAGCGACCGGGTATAAGAGCAATGTGCCCGATTGGCTCAAGGTACTTAAAACCATACATATTAATCATTCTTTCTCACTAGCTCGTCTATATATGTTACACATATACGCATGCAATGCAATTGAAAAAAGCTCGTTTTCAAGAATAACGGTGATGGTGATGGTAAAATGATAAGGATAAGCATATATTGATGATATAAACACACACGGAAATAACGTACATAGGCTATAAATAATAATAGTAGTTTCTAGTGTTATCATTTAGCGAATCATCCATCGCTTTCTATGATATGGACATAACACATGTAACAAAGGGAACAACACTCCAAAACTCTTCTTTTCTCCATGCAAAATGGAATAAAACCTTTTTCAATATTTTAAATTCCCCAAAATTACGACAAACAAATTCTCGATGTCATCTTGTTTTCTTTGTCTCCTCTCCCTGTTTATGTTTTTTTTTATAGAAAAAGCAATCTGATCCTTTGAATTTTGCAGGACAACAGTTTTTTCACAGACGAAGGAATGCCAAAAACACCGTTTCCTAACGGATGGAAAGGGGAGAATGGACTTTACACGGTGGGTTTCACGAGAAGAGGACTCTTGGGAACGGCCTTTGACGCCGTTAAGATCGCAGAGGATATAACAGATCAATGGATGAAATTTAACGGTCCCTTGGGTCGCATTAATATTTGTAGTTCCCATATTATCCACCTTCATTTCAATAAATCATGATAATTCTTCGGCTGTTTTTTTTTCATGTTCTTGTTCTCATTTTTGACTTGTCTCTCTTTCTTCATGGTCTATTCCCTAATAATTTAGTTTGTATTCTGTTTTTAATAAATACGTAGTAGATTCCCTGATTTTCCAGCTATCACATGTTGTAAATTTGGGTACTTTTTGCACCTTTCGTTGTAAATATATACATTTCATGTCCTGTTCTCTAACTTTTGGTGCAACTTAGATAACCAGAAGTATCTTGTAATATGTGCTTCGATATATGAATACCGAACAACATCAAGCACAGTTATTGATTCTACATTGTTGAGTCACTGTGTGTAGTATCAACTCAATTTTGTCCTTGGATATTGCATGTAGTCCAGTCCTCAATGACTTTGATTGGTTAAATCAGTTTCACTCTATCTTAATCAGTCTGAGCTGTAATCGTGACATACAAAAAAATCTGATATGGTTCAACCCGACTAGCCTCACAATTTATTTTGTTTGCTGCATCGAATTTTATTACTAAATCATTATTAGAAAAAATAATGGAAATATAGGTTTATGATTTGGTCATCATTTTGACATATGGATAGACTGTGACTGAGTGATGAGATGACTTCAACATCAATATCAATCGGTAATTTAATTATTTTGCCAAGTTGTCCTCAGTATGTAAGTGTAAACCTAAAAAGTTGGTCAATATTATTCAGTTATATGAAATTTACATGAATTATAAATCAAAATAATTTATCAGTTGTCCACGAGGACGACAATGATGGAGCTCTGACAGATTTTGGATCATCTCGTACGAGAACTATCAGACAAGATTTTCTCCAAAACTTTTTAAATGCTTACGTCATTAATATTCAGCAAAAATATGCACGTATATATAAATGTGTGTATGTAACTATGTATATACACCTATAAGCAAAAATCGTAGTATTTGCCTTACATCATATCACCAGATGGGTTAAATTTTAGTTAGAAGCAACATTTAATGAGAAAAGATTGATAGTTTTCTTTGGGAAAGATTTTGAAAGTTGTGATGATTATTAAATGATAGTTTCACAAAGTCAAGTCTAGATAGTGGGTTTCAAATGTTAGCAGAAGATTCCGGAAAATTAATTACTGTAGTAATTTTAGTAGGTTTTACTCAGTTTCCAGTATTGTTTCCGCATATTTTTTTTTGAAAAATTAGTTGACGAATTACAAAATCTGTTTGTTTAAAAAAACAAATAAAAACGATCCGTTGTTAGCTTAATTAAACTTTCATCCAAGTACTGTACACTCAATCTCTGTTTATTGGTTGACCAAATTAATTAGCACATCCGTTTTCAACCCTTCTAAATTCCTTTTCGCTACCTTTACACCTTTTCTTCATTCACCTCAAATTTGAATCCCGAACTTGGGTAGTGATGATTTGATGATGATAGATGATATATGATTGAGAACCTCGATTCCAAAACCAAAACATTTATATGATTGAGACCATCTCTACTTCCAATGCCCATTCAGTTGGGAAATCTGGAGATCTATTGCAAGACGCATCAATCTCCAACCTGCTTGCATGTGGATAGATTCATTAGCTCAAATGATCTCTCTATTTGTAGGTAAACTCGGGAACATGCTTATACTGTTAGCTTGGCAGACGACGATTTACTGAATTTGGCATGAAAGAAATGGGAGACTTCATCGGCAAATCTTCAACTCAGGTGACTCTATTATTGTCTTGATAGATCGTCAGATCAAGGCACGAATTGCTAGCTTTAGAGGCCAAAACGCTTTGATGGCTTCAAGACTTCTGCAACTATGGCTCTCAACTGACTGTCGGTGATGAAGACTCGTGAATCGGAGAAGACTGATCGGATTCCTCGTCATCATCACTCTATTGTCAACATCTGCACTTGGGCTCCCCTGGTTACCTTTTCTATTGTATAATTTCTAAAAAGTTCATCTAGGCTTTTTATATTACACTATAGCCTTGGGCTTGTAATCTTTTTTCTTTTCTTTTTGCAATTAAATATGAAAGCCAGTTCTCAAAAAAAAAAACAAAAACATTTATAGGAAAAAAAAAAAAACTTGGAATAACAATAAGAAGACGAAGAGAGTGGGCCCAAATGTGAAGAAATCTCAGTGGTATGTTGCTTTTAAGAGCAGCTTGACCTTCGCTGACAATATTGACATTGTATAACAAAACAACATTTTAAAAACCTAATAAGAGTTCATGTCATCATCCTCTGTGTTTATTACGTAGGCTTGATACGAGAGGGACCTTTCACTATCCCTACCTCTTTTGATTCCCTCTGCCTTCTCTTGTTTTTCTTTTTGTTTATTTATTCACCATTTTATTTTGTCTCTTTTTAAGTTTTAGCAATGTTTTTGTTTTGTTCGCTATAGTTTTCGGTCCAAATGTTTACATGTCGAATTTACATTTTGCACTTATATGACAAGTCTATGTAAGCGAGATATACGACACGTGATCGAGTTTTAGCAGGATCCGATCTTATTATACACACACAAACATTTGTAGAGGTAGAGTTGAAAAGAGTCGTTAACTTCATAAGTTCTGTTTTCGATGTCTAAATGGGCCATTACAAGCCTGTTATAGGCCCATTTATGGATTTGAGGATTGAAGTGGGTACTCTGTTCTCACTTAACATCCCCTGCATCTCCTCCATCTCGTTCGTTTAGATCATCTACCAACTTCTCGTCTTCACGAGCAGCATTTCTGTGCGATCCACGCATCTTCACGAGCTTCCTAGGGTTTCTGCAACCCTTCAACACATCAGACATTGCTTCTGCTCTATGCAATATAGACTTCTTTCTATCTCTATCAAGCGGCGCATCAACCACTTCCCTGTACGTATCTGGCAGCTTCCTCGAGTGAGGAGGAAGAGACGACACTACACTGGACAGTCTCTTCGCCATCTCGATCAACCCTTTCGTTCTCAGCCCGTCATCGATCATCTTGAACGTGATGTACTGTGGAATAATCCCTCTCCTCACCGCGTTCTCAAACTCTTCCAACGCTTCTTCCAACATGTCGAGCCTGCACAGCAAATGCATCATCATCGTCGTCGTCAACAAGTCCGGATCGATTCCTCTGTTCTTCATCTCCTTGTTCACTTGCATCGCCAAGCTCAGCTTCCCATCTTCACAAATCATTTTCAAGATCAAATGGTACGTAAACCGGTCCAGGCTATGTCCAGCTTCGATCAGCTTGAAGTACAAGTTCATGCCTTCTTCCGTTTTGTTATGCTTTGAGAAGAACTTGAAGAAATGGTTGTACGTCCTCGGTGTAGGATCAACGCCACGGTTCATCATCATCTTGAGAATCTTGCTAGCTCCGGTTAAATCTCCGGCCTTGCAGAAATTCTTCACCAGTGAATTGTAAGTCACTATGGTAGGACCTGATTCGCAGACGAAGAACCTCTCCATCATACCTAGAGCTTCTTGTAACCTCCCGGATTCTCCTAAACCGTCGATGATCGGGTTAAAGACCATAAAACTGAGCTCCATCTCCGCCATCTTCATTTCTTCGAGAACCTCCATAGCGATCTCGACACGACGCATCCTGCAGTATCCTTCTATGAGAGTACCGTAAGTGACGACCGTCGGTTTCACATTCATCGCTTTCATCTCCGCCCATAGATTCTCCGCGTGCTTGAGTTTTCTCGAGCGAAACCATCCGTTTAATAAAATGTTGAAAATCCGAACAGAGGGAACAAAATCTGAATCCATCCTTCGTCTTCTCTCCAAGTACATCGAAGCCTCTCTGACATTTCCTTCTTTGCAAAGAGCATCTAACAAAATCTCAAGCAATTTAAGTTCCGAAGCTGATTTAGAAACCGGATCGTAGCTTTTACCGAATTCAAAAGCTCGTATAGCTTGCTGCACCATACGTGCACGAGCATACCGTCTGATCAAAACGACGAATGTATCTGCAGAAACCAAATCCGATCCTCCATCGCTTCTCACCCGATCAAAAACCAACGACCAGGCGATCTCAAACTCACGAGCTTTACACAAAGCGTTGATTACAGAGTTAAATAGTGAAGGAGAAGGTGTGAATCCGGGTTTCGTCTCGGCCCATTTGAATACGGAGTGGAGGAGAATCGGCGATGAACTTAACCGATCGAACAGCGCCTGAACCAACTGGATGCTCGGTTCGATTCCGGTTTGATCCAGAGCGGACTCGAGAGTTGGGCCGGGAACAATGTTCGGGTTTTCGAGAAGATTCGATATGGTGGAGATATCGGTCGGTGAGAAATCGGGGAGGGCGATTTGATGCGGTGGAGTACATGAAGAATCGGGCGCGGCGGGTGACTGTAACCGTTGGATGAATGGCTCGACGGGAATGGGCGGCCATGAAGGGCGAGATGATAAGAGTTTGTGAAGAAGGAAGTGATAATGAGGATTAGGGTTTAAGGGAAGGATCCGGCGGAAGGAGATGAACAGAGAGTTCATTTTCTGCCGCCGTTATGAGTTAAGTGGCCGCCGAGCAATTAAGAGAGACCTGGCGCGTCCGATTACGCGGCTACGCGCCATTATTTTGTTGTTCTTCTACTGCAATGGGGCTAGCTTGGGCCAATCCAACTTTTTATCGCTTATATTTAAAAACAAGACCGGCCCAAATAATATAATTTTCAAATATTTATCTATTAATGTTTCTACAAATCAAATTTAGTTCAAATGCGTATGAGACAATGAGTTAATCGGTTTGTTTTATTTATTTATTTACAAAAGTATTTGTAACCTTGTATAAGCCATAGTCGATGAATTTTTCTGATTTTTTTTGAAATATGAAAAAAAAAATATATATATATATATATATATATATATATATATCGGATAGAGACATGTACCCGATTGTTTATATTTAGTTTTGTTTTTCCAAAACCGCGATACAATTTTGTTGTTTCCTTTAAGTTATGTTGTCATTCTATAATTTCATTTACTTTTCAGTTATATCTTTTACTTTATTTCATCTTTTTATTAACGTCATATCTAATGAACGTATATCTATCTATTAAAAAATAATAATAATATGCTGACCCGTGTCAAAATCGCAATACAATTTTGTTGTTGTTTTGTTTAAATTATAATGTCATTCTCTATTTTTTAATTTAATTTTATAGTTATACCCTTTTACTTCTTTCTCATATTTTTATTAACAGAGTATCTTATGAGTGGATATCTATTTATTTAAAAGTTTCTTAATATGTAGACACATGTCAAAACGACATTAACGTTATTAATGAACTCCGTGTCACAAAACATGTTCAAAATTGATAATATGCGTTTGTGAGTTGTAGGCGACAAAAATATATTAGAGAAATAAAACAAATAGTTTAATGTTCTCAAATTAGTAGAAATGCATTTTTTACCAATTATAATTGAAACTAATTTCTATATGTACACACAATTTCTTATGAAATTATTGACAAAATGCAAGTAATGTAAATATTGTTTCCCTTCCATTCCTTTTCAAAATTATTCAGTTTAGTCTTCCCTTTAAAAGAGATAATAACACATAAATACTATTGACCAAAATATATTCAATTTAATCAAAACAAAATAGCTGGTGAAAGAAATGTACATATTTAACCCTTTGCTCATAAAAAACAAATGTGCATACATTTAGTGGTACACTCTAATATTTGTAGTTTTCTTGGGTTTAGATACTAAGTCTTAAGATCGAATTTGCCAACTGTTTACAACGGACGAGACCGATTCATTAAACTGTTCGTGCAATGATCATAATGTAGAATTATCGTTGTTTGTCACTCTGTCAGGTGCATATACCATCTTTTGAAAATGAATAATTTTTAGAGAGCTACACATTTGCATTTTTGGTTGACTGGTGTATTCTTATCATTAATTTTGGGTCAACAGACTGGTATTGTGATTTGTATATTTTAATAACCTCAATATATATCTATAATTTTAATTTATAGGAAACAAATATTATACAGTTGCGCTGTTCCACGTATATAGTAACGAAGACCAAGTTATAGAAAACATTCTAGCAAGATTTTCCCAGAGAAAGAAGATTTTCCCAAAAAAGCCAAGAATATTTTTTATTAAAATCGCATTTTTGTCTAAATAGAAAGTTTATTTCTGATTTTCTTTAATCCAGAAAATCCGAATTTCAAACAGTACCTTTCACTGAGTCGCTTCCCCCGCTCCTCTCCGCTCTCTCTCCCCACCTACACATATTTCAACACTCTCTCTCTCTACTGTCACCCATTTTCGTTGCTGCTTCTCTCTCTCTCTCCGTTGCCTTCTCTATTCTCATCTGTCATCTGTGAGCTTCTCTCGACCGCCATTGGAGGTCGTTCGTAAATTTATAAATCCAATTTCTGAGCCCAGGTATTATCAATTTATCCCGTCTCGTCTGTTTCCGGTTTTTTTTGGATTTCCCTATTTTCTGAGTTTTTCATTTTCTGTTTCCGGAATCGTAGCTTGTTTCTCTTCGTTTTGATCGATCGGACTTGATCATAGTTTGGGTTTTAGGCTCGTCGATCTCTCTGGCGATTTTTTTTTTTGCCTTCGATTGAGATCGCTCCTCTTTGTTGTTTCCGCTTGGATTAGCGTTTCTCTATTTTCTCTTCACGCATGGGTAATCTCTCTGGAAATTGAAATTGTATAGATCGTACCTCTTTGTTTATCTGGATTTTCTGAAACGTCTCTGTACTCAATAGCTCCGGTCATCTTAAGTATTTGCTATTGTACTTGTGAAGAACAATGATTAATTACATCGGTTTCGAATGATTAGCTTGAAAATTGGATTCTCCGATGAAGAATTAGGCGAAGGAAACATGATAATTGGTTGTAATTAGCTAGCTCGCTCGAGCTGACATCACTCAATAGTTAGAATCGAGTGAAATTGAGTCGTTTCATTTTGCATTATATGCTTGTTTCTTCCTGAAATTTTGTGCTGCATTTGCAAGCTGATTAGTCTTCTTGATGGAGGCTAAGAGAAATTATTGGATAGAAATATTGAGTATGACCTGTTTGTTCTGCAGGCTTGGCTTTCTCAGAGTAAATTATGTATTGCTGCTCGTCTTCGATGCATCCAACTTCAAACAAAGAAAACGTCTCTACTTCAGATGTTCAAGAGAATTTTGTACGAGTTACGAGATCACGAGCTAAGAAGACCTTGGCAGGAGTATCAATACCTCCAACAAAACCTTCTTTTAAACAGGTACTGAAACGTGTTCTTATAAAATTTCATAAACGAATTGCAGCATCTGATGCCAAAAATCTCTAATCTTCCTGCATCTGGTGTATCAGCAGAAGAGACGTGCGGTACTCAAGGATGTGAGTAATAATACTTCTGCGGATAATATTTATTCAGAGCTCTTGGGAGGAGGCAACGTTAAGGTAAAGATTTCAGATGCTGGTTTTCGTTTTCTTCGTTTGTGTATATATCTTATGTTGGTTATAGCCTTCAAACTTCCCTTTTGAGCTTCTTATTGTTGACATCACGTTACAGATTAGCAGAAAATGTCTCAAGGAGACTAAAAAATCAGCAAAAGAAGGTGCTAATGTTGCCATGGAAGTTCTGGTAGATTTGCATAAAGAAAAGTCAAAACTAGCAGAAGATTTGTCCAAGATCAGGATGGCTGAATCCCAAGATGCCTCTCTTTCTATTTCCAAAGATGAAGAAATTACTGAGCAACGTAAGAACTGCAGTGTGCTGTTAAGAGTTGAAGCAAGCAAAGTCTATTTTCATATTTGTATATTTCTCTGAACTCACTCAAGGTTTGTATCGTTTACTGGATTGTGCAGAAGAAGACGGATCTTGTGTCATGGATGTCCTTCAAGTTGTAGATATTGATTCCAATGTCGAAGATCCCCAGTGTTGCAGCCTTTATGCTGCTGATATATACGACAACATTCATGTTGCAGAGGTTTACATCTTTCCACAATCAACTTCTTGTAAATAATCTCCATATAAAGACTGGAGTATAACTTATCTTTTTCCTGCAGCTTCAACAACGACCATTGGCTAATTATATGGAGCTTGTGCAGCGAGATATCGACCCAGACATGAGAAAGATTCTGATTGACTGGCTTGTAGAGGTTAGTTTCCTTTAAACTTAGCACATATATATAATAATATAAACCTTATCATGTTTCTTATTGAACAGGATACTAAACATTCCTGCTCATAGCTTGCTTCAAAAATTTCGAGCACAAACTGAGAATACTTTTCCAAGCGTTCTGAGTAACATTATTCACTGCGTGATAATTTTTTCCAGGTTTCTGAAGACTACAAGCTGGTTCCAGATACGCTTTATCTTACAGTGAATCTTATTGATCGGTTTCTGTCAAACAGAAGCATTGAAAGGCATAGACTCCAGCTCCTTGGTGTCTCTTGCATGCTTATAGCTTCGTAAGTCTCAACTTTGTTGCTTTTTGCTTTTTATTAATGTCTCTATCCAGGTTATAATAGTGTGATTCTATTAAATAGCATTTACATCACAAGGAGAGAAACACTAAGACTCTTTCTTGCTTGTACTCTTTTTCGTTGAACCATCAAGAAAATACGAAGAGCTTTGCGCACCACGGGTGGAGGAGTTCTGCTTTATTACGGCCAATACATACACAAGACCAGAAGTAATTAAGATTCAAATTACAGATATCTCAGTGTCTTCGATGTGTATAAATTCTTGATGAAGTAAACATACTAGAAAATGTGTTTCAGGTGCTGAGCATGGAGGTTCAAGTCCTAAATATTGTGCACTTTAAATTATCGGTTCCTACTACCAAAACCTTTCTGAGGTTAACACTATGAATCATCACATCTTCTCAACTTAGTTTCATAATAGCATACCACTCATTTTTCATCTTACCTCAACACCATGTTTTTCAGGCGGTTCATTAGAGCAGCACAAGCTTCTTACAAGGTTTTAAGCAGTGTGATCCATCCGCCACTTATTCTCTCTACTATGGAAACATGGAATCTGATTCTGTTCCTTCTCTCTTACAATTCATGCAGGTGCCTCTCATTGAACTGGAGTTATTGGCAAACTATCTGGCCGAGCTGACACTAGTGCAATATACTTTCCTAAGGTTCATGCCATCACTAATTGCTGCTGCAGCTGTTTTCCTAGCCAGATGGACACTCGACCAATCTGACCATCCTTGGGTCAGCTCATGTTTCCTGAATCTTGAAAAATGGGATTTTTTTGTTTGCAATTTTTTGTGTGCTGATAGAAGAATGCTGTTGGTTGCAGAACCCTACTCTGCAGCACTACACCAGATATGAGGTAGCCCAGCTGGAAAGCGCAGTACTCGCATTGGAGGATTTGCAGCTCAACACCAGTGGCTGCACCCTCGCTGCTACTCGCGAAAAATACAACCAACCTAAGGTAAGTTCCTCTAGACAGTTGAAAAACAAACTGGTGATTGTGAAGTGGTTCTAACTCCTACATGAATTTGATAGTTTAAGAGCGTGGCAAAGCTGACATCTCCTAAACGAGTCACATCACTTTTCTCAAGATGACACCAAGCATTGCCTTCTTCTGATTAAACCACCGGAAACTAAAGCATAACCAAGCTCAGACATTGGATTATATGGTCTCATTGACCAATTAGTTCCCAGTATTTCTTTTCTGGGATAGTTTTGTCTTGTCTGTTTTTTTTCTGTAGCTATTGTGTAGCACCTGGTGCTTTTAGATCATTTACTTAAATCACATTTAGGTTCCTTCTCCTTTGCCTTAAATAATTGTTATGGAATTCTGTAATCCCCATTTTTAGAAGTATTCATCACCTTGCGAGATTCTGTACCTAGGAGCTCTTGTAAAACGAATAGAGACAAAAGTTATAATGGTAATATAAATGATTCATGTTTCAAGGATTGTTATGTTGTTTGTTCTGATTTCATAATGGTATGTATATTCATATAGGCTTCTCGGTTCTGTAGGGAGCAGTTATAGAGGTGCATATATCAAGATACTGGAATTATGAATACTGCAAGCGAGATTATGATCTTCTTTTGGAACCTCCTCTGTTTATACGATACTCATTGAAATTTTTGTCTATGTGCTCTGATATTGAAAAGATACTGACTAATGAGCAAAGTCCCAGAGAATAAACAACTAACAAAACACGTAGGGTAAGTGAGAGCAGATAACACAGCGGACAATGCCATTTATCCTTTCTGGCGTTGGCAACAAAGACAAGTCACAAGCGCCGTACGAGTGTCAAGAAACTCACTTGAGCTTAGATTTTGCAGAGCTCATAAGAGGTTTAGCAATGGGACGAGCAGGAGCGGCCTTCTTGGCTTTATTCAAGTCATACTTAATCATAGAGAAAGCGCAGACCATCGCAAACACCATGGTTGGGTACACATACACGGTTCTCGATGGGTCGGTATTCACTGGCTTCCGTAAGATCCCTTCTTTGACAAGACCCCAAACTAGTAGCAATGACCCAAACATGCTCATCCTACCTGGCTTTAGCAAACCCACAAACGCCCCAGCTACAGAAAAGTAGCTCCCTGCAAGAACCTGCCCAAAAATAAACCACTTGTGAGACTTTCAATGGGAAGAAGAATCAGGACACATGAATCAGTAAGAAAAAATCAGAACGTGAGAATGAAACTCTGTTAGGAGATCTGGGGATGGAAAAACCGAAACCTCTAGGCGCTGAAGATCGGGCACTGCAGATGCTTCTTTGACATTGGTGAGGTTATAGATATCTAAGACTCTATCCCATTTTGGAAACGTCATGTTCCTGGCAAGACCATTGAGAACAGCACCAGGGTATAAGAGAGCCTTGATCACCGGAACAGGAAAGATCTCACTAGCAATCAACTGAGAGGATGTCACATGGATAGGCGACATACACATACCAGATCTACATGGAACCCTGTTTTTAAGATTATGATTCAAGTCAGATTTACTAGAGAGACAACCAAGTAATGAAATGATCAATACAAGTATAAGAGTCCAATCTACGATCAAGTTCAAACCAAAAACTATTACTGCTTTTTTTTTCCAAGGTTCAGTTTTTGATTGAGCTATCTCTTGATTCAAGTCGACTAACCAACGAAAACGAGCTTTCAGTTTCTTAATCTAGCAAGAGATCCAGAAGTGTAGTTATAAATACATACTACAAAGTGACAAACTACGCGGAAACTTGGAAGTGAATCCAAAATCAAGTATTCATCAAACTCACGCCAAGAGAAATACTTATCGTATTGGACACATAGACGTATTTCGTTAATTAACGAAATCTAGGGTCTGAATTCCGCAGGTGAGAGTTAGTTTATAATCCATTTACCTGAAGAGAGGGATCTGGAGTATGATCAAGAGGAAGTAAATCCGTGAAGCCATTGACGTAAAGCTCATAATCCATCGCTTTCGTTGCGCTGGATTCGCCATTAACAAGCCGGAAAAATTAGAATCTAGAGAGAGAGCGAGATCAGTTTTCTTCTGTCGAGAGAGAGAGAGAGAGACAGAGTGGACCCGTTGTAACTAGACGATAACGACGAAGAAGAAAATAAATTTATACACTAGAAACAACACGCTTTGCTATATTGTATAAACAAAACAGCATGAGTTTTTAGCTCCTTGAGGTCGAGACGACGCCGTTTGGAGGATTTATTCGATTCATAACCCGTTTACTTGCTCTACTGAAAGCAGCAAACAGTTCGATGATAAAAGCTATGGCAGTTGCTCTATCTTCTTCCTCCGGCGTCGCCTTTCATCTTCATTCTCCGTCGTCAGGATTATCCGTCAACAGACTTCTGTTTCGTAATCGGAACTTCAATCCTTGCTGTCTATCTCTTCCAATTCATCGTCCTTCTCGCTCTGTACTTGTTTTTGCTCGTGGGAAGAACAGGAAGGGATTCGCATCTTCGTCGTCTTCGTCTCCGAAGAGAAATAAAAAGGTAAGCAAATGACACAACTCAAGAACATTTCTTTGTACCCCGGAGAAATTGAATTGCTTTCGCCGAATTTTTCTGGAACTTTGATACACTATGAGCAAAAATTCGCTTTTGATTGGTTTGGTTGCCTTGTCTCTTTTTGATATCGTATCAGCCTTCGATTTCATTGTTGTTGGCAGAAAATTTTTCAAGGAGATGATAACGGAGGAAGTGAGGAGGACGATCCATTTGAGGCATTGTTCAATCTATTGGAAGAGGATTTGAAAAACGATAAATCTTCGATAGATGATGAGGAGATAACCGAGGAAGAGCTAGATGCATTAGCAGCAGAGTTAGCTGAAGCATTAGGTGGCGGTGACGATGTTGATGGCATTGACTTGTTTGGTTCAGCTACTGGTGATGACGCTGATGAAGAAACGGATGACGAGGATGATGATGTTGTTGCTGATGGTGACGAAGAGGATGAGGAGGATGATGACAGCGAAGAAGATGAAAGACCCACAAAGCTCAAGAATTGGCAGCTTAGAAGATTGGCTTATGCATTGAAAGCTGGGCGCCGTAAAACTAGTGTAAGTTCCATTGTTGCTTGCCAAGTTCATTGTTGTATTAGCACTTCCCTTGAGCGAGTAAATCCTCTGATTCAAATGCATCATTGTGAAAAGGATGGTTTTTGTTGTGGTGGTGCAGATTAAGAATCTGGCGGCTGAGCTATGTCTTGAGAGGGCTTACGTTCTTGAATTGCTTCGTGACCCGCCTCCGAAGCTTTTAATGCTAAGTGCTACACTACCAGATGAAAAACCGCCGGTAGCAGCACCTGAAAACACCTCACCTGATCCAGTTCCTGTAGAATCGTCATCGGCTGAAGATGTTGTTGGGGTGGAAACTGAGGGAAAAGTAGAAGAAGGAGAAGCAGTACATGTGATGCAACAGAGATGGTCTGCTCAGAAAAGGGTGAAGAAAGCTCACATTGGAACACTAGAAAAAGTTTACAGACGATCAAAACGACCCACTGTAAGGGTTTTTCCTTTACATTTTTATCTATCCTCTGTGTTACTTGAATGAATGTTTGATTTCTGTTTATAGAATGCTGTAGTAAGCAGCATTGTTCAAGTTACCAATCTTCCAAGGAAGAAAGTTTTAAAGTGGTTCGAAGATAAAAGAGCAGAGGATGGAGTTCCAGAGAAGCGAGGTCCGTATCAAGCGTCGGTTTGATTTTTAATGTTACATTGAGATGAGCAATGAGCAGATTCGAACGGTGTTATGTTAGCTAAGTTTTTTAGGATTCTCCGATTTCAGTTCGTAATATGAATGTCTATCGTTGAACAAGTGTGTGACAAAGGCGTGCACATTTCGGTTTTGAATTTCTTTTGGTTTAAGTGATACTGAAAAGGAATTTGGTTCGGTTTGGTAATATTATTGATTTTTTTGTTTTAAGTTTTAACAACAGTATTATTTGATTTTCATGAAGCACAAAAGAAAATAAAATTACTTTTATATTTAAAAACTGTCCTATGTGTGGGCCATGTGGCAGAATGAAAGAAGTAGGGCCAAACTTTCTGTCGAGGACAGGCATGGGGTCCACGTATTCCTCTTTTCCTCACTTCCTTGTTCAATATTCACCGTAAGATCTGAATAGATCCGACGGTTCAGCTGCCCCCACGCTCCCATCTCATTTGCCTTTGGATCCTTGTATTTCCTCAAGGCTCATTTTCTTCCACGATTCACTCTCTAAAAACGTCCGATTCTCCTGAGATCTAACGGCTGCGACAACACTAAATCTATTCTTTCCCAAAATTACTCCGAGTTAGATTCTTCCCAGTTCTGTACAATCCTCTCAAGTCCCGCTCTTTTCTTTCCTCTTTATCCTCCTCCTCACCAGCTTCTGTAAATCATACAGTCTTATCTATCTTCAGAGGAGATTCGAAAAGTAAGAGAATGCAGGAACAAGCAACTAGCTCTCTAGCTGCAAGCTCTCTACCATCAAGCAGCGAGAGATCATCAAGCTCTGCTCCGCATTTAGAGATCAAAGAAGGTTAAGTTTTTTTTTCTTCAATTATTTTCATCTCCCTTGCTTGATCTCATTGATTTTCATCCTCATGCATTGGATATCAAGTGAATTATCATTTGTTTTCTCAATTGGGTGCGTAGAGTGTTTAGTCTGCCCGATAAAACTCTCGAGATCGAGAAGATCTGCAACTTCAAGTTTTGTGTTAAAAGTTTCGATATTTTCGCCTAAAGTCTTCTCCTTTTGCTTCCCGTCAGGACTAGAAAGCGACGAGGAGATACGGCGAGTACCGGAGTTCGGAGGAGAAGCTGCCGGAAAAGAAACCTCCGGTCGGGAGCCTGGATCGGGGACCGGTCAGGAGCGGACACAGACAACTGTCGGAGAAAGTCAAAGGAAGCGAGGGAGGAGTCCGGCGGAGAAAGAGACAAAGCGACTAAAGAGGTGTTCTTTTTCATCTTCACAAAATTTTACATTTTTACCCTTCATTAGCGTTAGACGTGAGAGTTGGTAATTATTTTGGCAAATAATGGTTGCGTGATGGGGTTGTTTGGTAAAAAGGTTGTTGAGGAATAGAGTTTCAGCACAGCAAGCAAGAGAGAGGAAGAAAGCTTACTTGGGCGAGTTGGAAAACAGAGTGAAAGACTTGGAGAACAAAAACTCTGAGCTTGAAGAGAGACTCTCCACTCTGCAGAACGAGAACCAGATGCTTAGACATGTACGTTTTTATCTATCTGACCATTGACTTTATTCTGAAAATGTCAATGATTGAACATTTGTTTTAAGATATTACACTGCTGGAAAAATGATGAATTAGCAAGCTTAGGATTCTTTAATGGTTCGTGGAATGCTCATTAACTGTGATCTGCCTAGTTTTGCTGTTCAAGTGCTGGAGAATGAGAATGCAAAGTTAGATGCTTTGAATTTGTGTGGTATTTATGGTTACCGAACAAGTTTTGAGTTGCTTTTTTTGGTGAATGCAGATTCTGAAGAACACAACAGGAAACAAGAGAGGAGGAGGTGGTTCTAACGCTGATGCAGGCCTTTAATCTTCTTCCTCTTGTTCTTTTTTTGCTATTTTTGTGGATAAAATTTTACAGGGAATTGTATTATTAAATAAGTATTTATATTGTATGGGTTGTGACTTGTGAGTTCTAAAACCGCAAAATTGTAGACCGAGTGTCTCTTGTAGCCTACAGATTTTCTTAATTCAAAAGCTAATATTGTTGTATTACATTACATGACTATTCAAACGCTACTTGTTCCTCTATGTGTAGTTGCTCTTGACCTCTTGTTGGAAATTTCGAGGAATCAGGCATGTGGAGAAAACCAGCAGCTAAACAACCTTTTTTAGCTACTAGTTTCAACTTGCAGCATTCTCAGTCAACATTGTCAATACGTTCAATATTCAATGTATATACGAAGCCTCTTTATAATTTCTTCTTCCACTAGCTCTCCTTAAAGCTCTGTGATTATTGATCTTCTTTCCATCGCATACTTACTAATTAATGGATTCTTCTTTTTTCCTTGCCACTGTTGCTGCTGCAATAGGATGCTTCACCCTTTTAAGAAAACGCAGATCCCATCAACAAGATAACAAGGAAAAGGATTCTTCTTCTTCATCACCTGCATCTTCTTTGTCTCCTTCAACAGCTCCTCCACATCCTTCTTCATCTCGCATCTGGACACATCATGTCTTTCCTAGCTTCCGTGGGGAAGATGTCCGCACAGGCTTTCTCAGTCACATTCAGATGGAGTTTCAGAGAAAAGGGATCACTCCGTTCATTGATAACGAGATCAAAAGAGGAGAATCCATCGGTCCCGAGCTCGTTCGAGCTATTAGAGGGTCTAAGATTGCAATTATCTTGATCTCAAGGAACTACGCTTCTTCAAAATGGTGTCTTGACGAGCTAGTTGAGATTATGAAGTCTAGAGAAGAGCTGGGTCAAATTGTGATGGCCATTTTCTACAAAGTGGATCCATCTGATGTGAAAAAGCTGACTGGAGATTTTGGGAAAGTCTTCAAAAAAACTTGTGCCGGCAAAACAAATGAAGACATTGGGAGATGGAGACAAGCTTTGGCAAGAGTGGCTACCATCGCTGGTTATCATTCAAGCAACTGGTTAGTCCAAGAAAAATCTTTCTTTTTTTTAGTATTTGTGTGAGTTTTGATTGAGTATTCTAATGGATGTATTGATTTCTTCCATTGTTAGGGATAATGAAGCTGCTATGATCAAGAAAATCGCTACTGATATTTCAAACATATTGAATTATTCTACATTGTCAAGAGATTTCGACGGGTTAGTTGGGATGAGAGCTCATTTGGAAAAGATGGAACCTTTGTTATGCTTAGAGTCAGATGAAGTGAGGATGATTGGGATTTGGGGTCCTTCTGGGATTGGGAAGACCACAATCGCCAGAGTTGCTTACAATCAACTCTGCAACAGCTTTCAACTGAGTGTCTTTATGGAGAATATCAAAGCAAATTACAAAAGGCCTTGTTCCGATGACTACAGCGCAAAGTTGCAACTTCAACAGCAGTTTATGTCTCAGATAACCAACCAGAAGGATATGGAGATTCCTCATTTAGGAGTTGCTCAAGATAGGTTGAAAGACAAGAAGGTTCTTGTGGTTCTTGATGGAGTGGACAACTTGGTACAACTAGAAGCGATGGCGAAAGAAACTTGGTGGTTTGGTCCCGGGAGCCGAATCATCATTACAGCACAAGATCAGAAGCTTTTTAGAGCACATGGGATTGACCATGTTTACAAGGTTGATTTTCCAGAGAGTGATGAGGCTCTTCAAATCTTTTGCATGTCTGCTTTCGGTCAAAAGTCTCCTAAACATGGTTTCCATGAGCTTGCTAGGGAGGTCACAGAACTTGCTGGTAAACTTCCTTTGGGGCTAAGAGTTATGGGTTCCTACTTCCGAGGAATGTCCAAGGAAGAGTGGGAAAAGTCACTACCAAGGTTAAAGACTAGCCTTGACGCCGATATTAGAAGCGTTTTGAAGTTCAGCTACGATGCTTTAGATGAGGAAGATCAATCTTTGTTTCTTCATATAGCCTGCCTTTTCAGCTTTGAAAAGATTCAGAAATTTGAAGAGCATCTTGCAAACAAGTTCTTGGATGTGAGGCAAAGACTCAACGTCTTAGCTGAGAAATCTCTCATATCTATCGGTGATGGATATATAAGGATGCATGCTTTGCTAGAGAAACTAGGTAGAGACATTGTTCGTAAACAATCTATTCACGAGCCTGGACAGCGCCAGTTTCTTCACGATAAGAGTGAAATTTGTGAAGTTCTGACTGGTGATGCAACAGTAAGTTTTGATGCTAAAAGCCTTTTTCCCTACATATTCTAGTTTATTTGATAACTGTCACAATCTCTACTTTTTGTTTATTTTCAGGGTAGTAAAAGTGTGATAGGCATAGAGTTGGACTACAACAAAATGGGGAAAGAATTAGACATAAGTGAGAAAGCCTTTGAAGGAATGTCTAATCTCCAGTTCCTAAGAGTCCGCGGTTCAGCTGGGAACACATTGCAACTATCGAGAGGTCTAAACTATCAATCTCATAAACTTGGATTACTACATTGGAGCTATTTCCCAATGACAAGTTTTCCCTCTACTGTGAACTTGGAGTTCCTTGTAGAGCTAATCATGGATCACAGCAAGCTT
Organism: Microthlaspi erraticum; assembly: GCA_902728155.2. Lineage (NCBI taxonomy): Eukaryota > Viridiplantae > Streptophyta > Magnoliopsida > Brassicales > Brassicaceae > Microthlaspi > Microthlaspi erraticum. The sequence goes on along the minus strand of CACVBM020001218.1, from coordinate 31,888 downwards.
GAGAAGTTATGGGAAGGAATCAAAGTAAGTAATTTTGATTGTGTTTATGTGCTTTTTTAGTGGTTTTTTTTCTCATGTATTTCACTGCTAAATGGATGAAACAACCATGTTCTTGTTGTTTGTCTGTACAGCGGCTTCCAAGTCTCAAGTGGATGGATTTGAGTTATTCAGTAAACTTGAAGGAGCTTCCTGATCTCTCAACTGCCACTAACCTTGAGAAACTGTATCTGAATAAGTGCTCCAGCCTACTGAAGCTCCCTTCCACTAGTGGATATACCGATAATCTTGAGAAATTGGATCTTCGTAAGTGCTCGAGTATGATCAACCTCCCTTCCTCTATATGTAACGCCACTAAGCTCGAGAAACTATATCTTGGTGGATGCTCAAGCCTTGTGGAGTTGCCCTTCGTGATTATTGGAAATGCCATGAATCTACAAACTTTGGATCTTAGCGGTTTCCCAACTCTGGTGGAGCTCCCTTGCTCAATTGGGGATGCCACAAATCTAAAGCAACTGGAACTTAATGAGTGCTCAAATCTGGTGGAACTTCCTTTTTCCATTGGAAAGCTTAAGAAGTTGTGGAGATTAGGTTTAAAAGGATGCTCTAAGCTAGTGAATCTTCCCACCAACATCAACTTGGAGTCTTTGGATGTACTTGATCTCCAAGATTGCTCTATGTTGAAAAGCTTTCCTGCTATCTCCACAAACATTAGAGCTCTCGTTCTCATAGGAACTGCGATAAAAGAAGTGCCTCTTTCGATCAAGTCATGGCCTCGTCTGGAGACGTTGGAGATGTCATACTTTGAAAACCTCAAGGAACTCCCGCATGTTCTTGAAAGAATCACATTTCTGCAACTGAGCGATGAAGAGATACAAGAGCTTCCTCTGTGGGTCAAGAAAATGTCTCGTCTGAATGAATTCGTGCTCAGGGGATGCCGAAACTTGGTATCGCTCCCACCGATCAGGGAGTCACTCGATTTCTTAAATGCAAGAGACTGCGAGTCCCTGGAGAAACTAGAGTGCTCTTTTCACAATCCAAACGTTTGGCTCAACTTTGCCAACTGCTTCAAACTGAATCAAGAAGCGAGAGACCTCGTCATCAAGAACAGTGAAAATGCGGTCATACCCGGTAAACAAGTGCCTGAATACTTCACTCACCGAGCTATCAGTGGGGATTCGCTGACGATTAAGGTGAACATAAGACCTCCTCTTCCTCCTAAACCCATTAGATTTAAAGCTTGCGTCTTGCTGGTTCCGGTTAATGAAGGTGAAGGTGACGGTGACGATGGCTGTGACGATGACGATGACGAGGAGGCTCGCTATGAAAAGACAACGAGGGAAGTGGTTTTTGTGAATAGAAGTCACGAGCATATCCTATATCCGCCTTTAGCAGAGCATCTGTACACATTCCGAGTCGAAGCAGAGGTGACTTCCAGTTCCAGCGAGCTTCTCTTTGAGTTCAAGATGAAACACGATGACCTGTGGAAGATAGGAGAATGCGGGATAGTTCAGTTTCATGTTGATGAAGACGATGAGAGCTTGGGCGTTGGCCATGGTGGAAGTGAAACATTATGAAATAATGATTCCTCTGTTTTCGTTCTTCTTTTCCGAAATGTTGTCAGGGGTAGAGTTAGAAATTCAGAAAAAACAATAAGTTACTAACTGGGAGAAGAGAGCCCTAGATTTAGCTCATTTCCGCTTAAACCCTGAATTCGCTTTCTCTCAGTCAGGTTTATGCCTTTTCTTGTTGCTTAATTTGTGGTCGACACATCTCAATCGATCCCCACCAGCAGCTCGAACAGTAACATACATACATCTTCACGAACAAGAGAGAGGGAAAAAGCTTACTAGAGTGAGTTGGAAAATGCTCGTTGCTCGATCACAGACAAGTCAATGATGGTGATGTGATGTTCATCAATGGGCTTTTATCTGCTCATCGGACAATGATGGTTGATTTTTAAGATCTCAGCTCGAGGGATGAACAACCTTGTAACTTGTAAGTACATTTTGACACTTTTGCGTACCTTTTTCAAATCAGTTTTTTATTTTATTTTTATCACTGATTCCTTGAAATATTATTGCTTGTGTTCGTATGATTCTACATTCTTTCCTTTTAATTACTGTTTTCTTACAAACAAAAAAAAAGTTTGGTGTTTTCTATTTCCAAGCTTTCTCTCTTTGCTAGTTGCTCTTGTAGGACCTCTTTATTACTGTTGTTGTTCTTGTAATTTTCTGTGAGGAAAAATATCAAGGAATTAGGTGTATGGAGAAAACCAGCAGCTAATCCACCTTTTTTTCAACATTTCGAGTAAACGGAGTCAACGTTGTGTGTTCAATTATTTGCATACAAAGCCTCTATAGTTTCTCACTCCACACAGCTCCCTTTACGGCTCTGTATGTAATACTGATCCTCTTTACATCATACATACACACTAATGGATTCTTCTTTTTTCCTTGCCACTGTTGCTGCTGCAATAGGATGCTTCACCCTTTTCAGAAAACTCAGTTTCCATCAACAAGATAACAAGGACAAGGATTCTTCTTCATCACCTTCATCTTCTTTGTCTCCTTTAACAGCGCCTCCACCTTCTTCATCTCGCATCTGGACACATCATGTCTTTCCTAGCTTCCGTGGGGAAGATGTCCGCAGAGGCTTTCTCAGTCATATTCAGATGGAGTTTCAGAGAAACGGAATCACTCCCTTCATTGATAATGAGATCAAAAGAGGAGAATCCATCGGTCCTGAGCTCGTTCGAGCTATTAAAGGGTCTAAGATTGCAATTATCTTGATCTCAAGGAACTACGCTTCCTCAAAATGGTGTCTTGACGAGCTGGTCGAGATTATGAAGTCCAGAGAAGAGCTGGGTCAAACAGTGATGGCCATTTTTTATAAAGTGGATCCTTCTGATGTCAAAAAGCTGACTGGAGATTTTGGGAAAGTCTTCAAAAAAACTTGTGCTGGTAAGACAAAGGAAGACATTGGGAGATGGAGACAAGCTTTGGCAAAAGTGGCAACAATCGCTGGTTATCATTCAAGCAACTGGTTAGTCCATTTGATTCCCATTTGCTCTTAAACTATGTATATATGTAGCTTTTAAACAATACCCATTCAAGAAATTCATATAAATTATATGGGTGATTTTCTGTGAATATTCTAATAAATGTAATGATTTCTTCCATTGTTAGGGATACTGAAGCGGCTATGATCAAGAAAATAACCACTGATATTTCGAACATGCTGAATAATTCCATATCATCACGGGATTTTGATGGGTTAGTTGGGATGAGAGCTCGCTTGGAAAAGATGGAACCACTGCTATGCCTAGAGTCAGATGAAGTGAGGATGATTGGGATTTGTGGTCCTCCAGGGATTGGGAAGACCACAATCGCCAGAGTTGCATACAACCAACTCTCCAACAGTTTTCAGCTGAGTGTCTTCATGGAGAATATCAAAGCAAACTATACAAGACCTTGTTCCGATGACTACAGCACAAAGTTGCAGTTACAGAAACTGTTTATGTCTCAGATGACCAACCAAAAGGACATGGAGATTCTTCATTTAGGAGTTGTCCAAGATAGGTTGAAAGACAAGAAGGTTCTTGTCGTTCTTGATGGAGTGGACCACTTGGTACAACTAGAAGCGATGGCGAAAGAAACTTGGTGGTTTGGTCCTGGGAGTCGAATTATCATTACAACTCAAGATCAAAGTATTTTTAGAGCACATGGGATTAACCATATTTACAAGGTTGAAAATCCACGTACTAGTGAGGCTCTTCAAATCTTTTGCATGTCTGCTTTTGGTCAAAAGTTTCCTAAACATGGTTTTGAGGAGCTTGTCTGGGGAATTATACGTCTTGCTGGTGATCTCCCTTTGGGGCTAAGGGTTATGGGTTCCTATTTTCGTGGAATGTCCAAGCAAGAGTGGATAAAGTCACTACCAAGATTAAAGGCTAAGATTGACACTGATATTTGGAGCATTTTGAAGTTCAGTTATGATGCTTTAAGTGACGACGATAAATATTTATTTCTTCATGTAGCATGTATTTCCAACCGCTGGGGCTTTGAGAAGGTGGAAAAATATCTTGGACAAAGTCTAAGTGGCTTAGTTGAGAAATCTCTTATATCTATCGACGGCGACTCGGATGGAAGAATATATATGCATAGTTTGCTAGTAAAACTTGGTAGAGAAATTGTTCAGCAACAATCAATTAATGAGCCCGGACAGCGCCAGTTTTTGATTTACAATGAAGAGATTAGTGAAGTACTAACTAGTGCAGCAGTAAGTTTTGACGTTTGTATTTCGTTGCATTGCTCCCTACAAACTTAATTTATTTGACCACTAACCATCTCAAATTTTTTGTTTTTGTTCCATTTTTCAGGGTGGTAAAAGTGTCGTAGGCATAAAGTTAATATATGCATACGGAGAAGAACCGATTGTAACTTATATAAATGAAAGAGCGTTTGAAGGAATGTATAATCTTCAGTTCTTAAGTATTGTCGTCCCTGATCGCAATACATTGTATCTACCAAGAGGTCTAAACTATCTACCTCCGACACTTCGATATCTACATTGGTGGTATTTTCCGACGACATGTTTGCCTGCTGTTTTGAACTTTGAGTTCCTTGTCGTACTACGTATGCCTAATAGCAAGCTTGAGAAGTTATGGGAAGGAATTAAAGTAAGTAATTTTGATTTCCTTATTTTTAATTTGTCATTTGTCTTTTGAACAGTCTTTAGCCTAAAAAGAAAATGATCTTCCCGTTTACAAGTGGAAGTGCTTTTATGTTGGTGTATAAACAAATGTTTTTTTTTTGGTCTGCACAGCCGCTTCCAAATCTCGAGTCGATCACTTTGACTGGTTCAGTAAACTTGAAGGAGCTTCCTGATCTCTCAACTGCCATTAATCTTGAGGAATTGTCTCTGAAAGGATGCTCGAGCCTGATCAGACTCCATTCCTCTATTGGAAATGCCATTAATCTCCAAAGGTTGTATCTTAGTAATTGCTCAAATCTGTTGGAGCTTCCCTCGTCTATTGGAAATGCCATTAATCTCCAAAGCTTGTATCTTGATGATTGCTCAAATCTGTTGGAGCTCCCCTCTTCTATTGGGAATGCCACCAGTCTGGAGAATTTGGAGCTTAGTTTTTGCTTAAATCTGTTGGAACTTCCTCTCTCAATTGGAAACCTTCAGAAGTTGAAGAAACTGGAATTAAGAGGATGCTCTAAGATAGAGTTTCTGCCCACCAACATCAACTTGGAATCTTTGGATAAACTTGATCTCACGGATTGCTCCATGTTGAAAAGTTTTCCTGAGATCTCTACAAACGTTCTCGAGCTCAGTGGAACCGCAACAGAAGAAGTGCCTCCCTCGATTAGGTCATGGTCTCGTCTTGATGAGTTGCATATGCCATACTTGGAAAACCTTAAGGGAATGTGTCATGCTCTTGACATCATCACAGAGCTGCACTTGAGCGATACAGAGATACAAGAGGTGCATCCTTGGATCAAGGGAATCTCTCGTCTTAGGAAACTCGTGCTCAAGGGTTGCAGAAAGCTGGTATCACTCCCACAGATTTCGGATTCCGTATTATTCATCGATGCAGAAGATTGCGAGTCCCTGGAGAGACTAGATTGCGAGTTTCACAATCCAATGGTGTCTCTTAATTTTGCTAAGTGCTTCAAACTGAATCAAGAAGCGAGAGACCTCATCATCCAGACACCGAATAGTGATTATGCTGTCGTACCCGGTGGACAAGTGCCTTCCTACTTCACTCACCGAGCTATCAGTGGGGATTCGCTGACGATTAAGTTGAATGAGAGGTGGCCTCTTGTTACATCCATGAGATTCATGGCTTGCATCTTGGTTGTTCATGAAGGTGCCGATGAGGCTTGTCAAAGTGAGTTTTGTAGAGGTGGGTATTTCAATGTAAACTGTGGAAATTGTGGATTTAGCTTCCGTTATCTAGATCCGCTTCTAACAGAGCATCTGTACACATTCCAAGTCGAAGCGAAGGTGACTTCCACTTCCAGCGAGCTTGTCTTTGAGTTCAATCTCCAAGTCGAAGACCGTTACGGTTGGAAGATAAGAGAATGCGGGCTAGTCCAACTTAAGAAATCAGAGAGAGAGCAAGGTTTTTAAATCAAAAAAATATTATGTATAGTTTATTGAAGAAGAGAGGGTACTTCAGAAGTGCGTCTCAAGTCATGAGATGATCTTCAGAACATGTTGATGACTCAGCGTCAGATGCTGCAAGCTCAGAGTAGGCAGTTCCCAAACCCTGAACGCATTCCAAAGGTAGATTGGTAATACAATAACAGCTTAACTCTCGATTACCTTTTAGTTGTTGACGAATTGATGAATGTTCTGAATATAAATTTGAATCATTTTCTTAAACTAGGCGAGGAGATCAATGTGCCGCATAATGCATGTACTGACAGAGAGAACCGGATCCCAGAAGATCAGCCGAGATTAAGAGAATGATGAATGCTATAGCAGAGGCTTTGGCACAGTATTAAGTGTAATACTTAATTACTAGTAGTATTGAAGAGGCTGAAGACGATTTGGTTTTTGTTCTTTGTATTGGTCCATTGCTTGTGACCGTCATGTTGCAGTATGTTAGAGCGATATGCACATTGTTTGTAAACCCATGTCTTTGACCCAAGCCCACAATCTATAGTTCTAACATAAGAAAGCAAATAAAAAAAGTTTGTTTTCACAGTTATTGGAACTTTAGTGTTTCGTTTAGGCTGCTAAGAACAATTTTAAGAAGTCTGTTCAGTCGACAAAAGGAAATTTGTTTAGTTTTGGCACTTGAAAAGATAATATAATTCTGTGCAACGCGAAATGAGAAAAATTTATCTCTGTAGCTCAACAATACAAATTCTAAGACAAGATATTGAGGAATAACTCAGAAGGACAAAAACGTGAGAAGAGGCAAAACTTCTTTCTCTCCTTCATTCAATAGCTTACATCTCCTCCATCAAGGTATCATCTGAAAGTGAAACCGTAAACAAGATTTAGATACAACATTTGGTCCACAAACCAGTATGCCAAAAAAGAAACAAAAATCATTACCTTTCTCCTTTCCATCGTCGCTGCTCAATTCGGATTCATTATCATTCTCAACATAGAGAAGGTCTTCTACATCTTCTTCCTCATCCTCGCTTTCATCGGACTCTTGATCTTGATCTGTTGTTTGAGTTTGAATCCCTGCAGCTTTGTTGATCTGCCATAAAAGAAAGGTTTTGTTCAAACTATATAGCCATATGCGAATATAACCAGGGTGATGACAATTGATTAAGAAGATGATTGATATGTAACCTGGGCTGTGACAAGTTTCAAGCGTCCAGATAACTGTAGTAACTGTTGAAGAGCCGTTCCTCGGGACTTGGTAATCTGGACGAACAGTATAACATATTTAAACCATGTAATTTTACAGAACTACCAAAATCCTAGGCTCTACTCGTATCTCCTATTACCTTAAGCAATGTATTAAGTAGTTGTTGGTCTTTTGGTTCTTGGGACATGATGTAATGACTATGATTCACCATTATGCTGTATATCCATGGAAGAAGATGCTTCCCACCACATCCCCTGTTCAAATAAATGCAACTTTTTTAAGACCAAACCAAGAAGATTTGAATCATTATGATAGCTGAACAATACACGAAAATGCTAGTTTAAAAGAGAAGAACATTTGAGTTTCCAACGATAATAACTCCAATAGTAGCATCGATGGAACAACAGTATATAGCATAATAACAAAACAGAGAACCAACCTCGTCTGCCACATAAGAACCAGAGCTTCTAGAGTCTTGAACGCAGTGGAGGGTGTCATTGAAAGAACAGCAGACTTTAACTGCCAAACAAAAATTTATATGATAACTACGATTAGTAGATTTAAAGAAAAATCTCCGGAAATCTCTACAGAAATGCGCCAGAAAGATGTACAAATGCCAAAGGGAAATATACCTTCTTTGGTGGTAGATAAGCCTCAAGATCAATTCCATCAATTACTGAAGCATAGGAAAGATTGCTTGGCTCATCTGTACCTTTAAGTATCCCTAATGATCTCAACTTATCCTCCATGCTAAATGTTTCTACATAATCTGAAATTTCAAAAAAATAAAGAAGTATGAACCAAAAGGCCACAGCAGTTCTTGCACTGAAGCATCTGCATATATAAACACTAAAAGAGCCAAAACAATCACAGTCTCTTATCAGTACGGTGATAGTGTTAATGAGAGGTCTGATAGTGGACTTCAGTTCCGTGATGTAAACTCACCCGCTTGACTTTGGTCAACCATGTCTGTATCCTTATCAGATGAGTGTGGTTGTGCACTCTTTTGATCAGCCACTCTTGCGAATGGAAGCAAAGCATCCTCCGCATGTGCACGGTCTAATGTCGTAACTGTACAAAAATAATATCACATAGTCAGCCATTGTATTGACATGAAAGGAAGGGAAATGGAAACAGCAATCCATAGTGAGAAGATTCAATAACATCAATTTGCTGAAGGAAGTTGTAGAGCCCATAGAAGATACCATAATTCTGCACGCCTTGCCCCTTCTTGGACTTGGAAACTGGCTGAGCGATGGGGAGAAGGATCCCACTCTTAGAGGCATTCAACACCAAGTCGGTGCCAAACTGCAACACCATTTTCTGGAATGAAGGTTTCACCAGCAATCCAGACGCAATAAACGCATTTGCAGAACCAGGCTTCAAAACGCCTTGTAATTTTGCAGCAAAGATTAGAGGCAATGAGCCCTTGTGATGTTTAAGCGAAGAATCTTCAGTTGCCAATGCGACTTTCGTAGGCTTTGCATTGTTTAACTCCTCGACATTTGATCCATACCAAAAATAGCAGACACCTACTTCTGAAATTGCCAAGACGTATAATCCTTTTTCATCTGTACCCCAGCTATCCACAAAGACGGGAGGGTGCTCCAAGGCAAGGACACAGCTAGCTGACTGCTTCTTAGCACCATGTGTATTCCACAATGCAATATATCTTTCACCAACCGCAGATGAGAGCACGTATTTTCCATCCTCGGTAAAAGCCACACAACGCACACCTCCCTATATAAGATTAAAGACTGTTAAGCACCTTCTAATGTTTAAAATAGAGGCAACCTCCTAACAGTAAAACATGGTAGATTAATGCCGGCAAAAGGTACAGGTACTCACAGGATGGCCAGTAAACTTCTGTATGTTCTTGAAATCAGAGCAGTTAAAAGTCTTCAACTGAGCAGATGCAGTCGCTAATATCTTTCCATCTACAATTGGGAGGAAACAAAACGGAGCAAAAACAACATCAGCAGGTATGTACATGTTGTAGTCTATGCATTGTTAACGGAAATATCCCTGCAATTACTTTCTATGAGGCCTTTTAGACCAGTCAAAACATATTTGAAGAAACAAATGGAAGCACTACGTCTCCAGAAACACACCTGGTGAGACAGATAAAGAAGAAACAGCTTTTGTTGAAGCTTTGAACTTCCTGATCAGATTTCCACTATGGGGATCAATTTCACAAACCATCCCATCGGCTCCACCGCTGTATATGCAAGAGGCCTTTGTTGAAGATGAAACAGCATTGACACCACTGCACAAGACATGAAACACATTAGTAACTGTCCATAAACTCTGCTACTGAGACGAAATTCAAGGAGCTTTAAAGAGGAAACTACCTAACGCATAATCAAATTATAGAATGCCAAGTTTACAAGTAGATCAGTTGGTTTACTGATATTATCTAACAAAGTATAGTAAAGAAGAAGTCAGTGAGAGTTACTCACCCGGGATGACAGTCACTGATTCTCCAATTCAGCTGACCGGAAGCAACATCAAGTGCCAAAACATCTCCTCCGCCAGTTCCTAATACCAATATGGACGTCCCGAGCTTTCTCTTCTTCTGCAAATAACAAGAATAAAGCTTGCTTGTCAATGTCACAAGCTAAACCTACACGGCTAGGGAGTAATGTAATAAAAACTTAAGTTTCTCTACCTTTTCCTCCAAAGACAACCATTTCATGCAAGTGTAATCGACCGAGAGGTGACCTTTCCCAACATTGGTATACATGTTCGTCTCTTCAGAAGATGCAATATCAGAAAACTCTGTTTGGACCTGACCCTTGACAGTATCCCAAATCTACACAACGTCGAAAGAAATTACATTAATTTTAAAACAAAAAGACCTTCCCTTTCAATAGAAAATTCCCTACAAATTAAACATAACCACGAAAAGAAGAGAACAGAGGATACCTTGATACGGCCATCTCCGGTGCTAAGAGCGAGATAGTCTAGAGCAGGACTGAAAGAAGTCAATACATCTCTAATGTTCGCCGAACTCATCTTTCCGTGAAACTGTTTCAAGCAAACAATCAAATATCCCGACTTTTCCTTTCTTATGAATCCAAAATGATAACTCAGCACAAGGAGTAAGAAATTAATGAATGAAGTGTCTTATAGTCCATTAAAACAATAACAAATTTCACAGAGAAACTAATTTCCGTTGAGTTACAATGCTGCAAGTTACCAACCCAATCACTCCAAAACAATCTAATTCAACTTAGAGATTAACAAAAAAAACAATTTAGCAGCTCACCAGCTCACAAGCGGATGTCAAACTTTCTTCAGATTCTCAGGGAGTGAATCTGTATGCGGTAGGCGGAAGAACAAGAGAGTGAGAGAGAGAGAAGGTGAGCTGACGAAGATGAAGAAAGAAAAGAAGCAGATTAGGGTTTTTGAGAGGTTTTTCTCTTTGCCTGTGGTTCGAAACGGCGAACGGGTTAGTCAAATTAATCTTTACGGGTTTAAGGAAGAAGACGGAGGTTCGGAAATTACAGGGCCATAATGGGCCTTATAAAACCTTTTTTGTGATCAATGTTTACCAAATAGTGATTGGGCCTATTCCAGAAAAATTAATATCCAACTTATACGAAAATGTTGGCCCACGGATTTTTATTCTCGTTACTATGAATAACAGAAAAAAAAGTAACTTCAATTTGTTCGGTTATTTCGGTTGATCAGCAGACTTCTAAAATCTTCATCTTTCTTGGCGCGCATCCCTTTTTCTTTTTAAAACTGTAACTGAGAATACAGAAGTCATTAAAATCTACTAGAAACCAAATTTCTTGCGATCTAAGGTACTTCTCATTCTTCTTTATCCTCCTCCGTCGAATCTAAAACCCATCTAACGACTTTTTATGTTCGTCTCTACACGAGTAAGGTTTGGAGAGAGAGAGAGAGAGAGACTGCGAAAGGTGATACAAGAACACGTACCTCTTTCATTAGTGGGCCGCGACTTCATGACTGATCGAGATTTGCCGGCGACGGAGGCAGTTCCGGAGACTGCGACGGGTAATGATGCTGCGACGGTGAAGACGCTAGCTCCTGGCTTCCGATTTAATCCAACCGATGAAGAGCTCATTAGCAATTACTTGAAGAAGAAGGTTCAGAGAAAAGCCATGCGCTTCTATGAGATCGGGGAAATAAATGTTTACAAGATCAAGCCCTCTGAGTTACCAGGTTCCTTTCTTTTCTCCTGGTCGTTAAATCTTCCACTGTTTCTTGGCTTTTTGCTTTTTGGGATTCTTCGGTATGGATTTCAAGCCTGTGTCACATTTCTTGCTATTCTTAAGTTGTACTATTATACATTCCACCCAAAACTGAATCTCCAATCTGTTGTGTTCTTGAAATGGTTGCTTGTTGATTCAGAAAATGAGAATTTGAAGATAGTGTTACGTAGTCTTAAGAAAACTTTTTATTGGTTTTAGGGTATTCGAGGTTGAACACAGAGGAGTCCTCACGAAAGGACCAACAACATTGCTTCTTCTTCACTGCTCTGGAAAAGGATAAGACCACCGGTGCATATAAGGAGCGAGCAACAAACGTAGGCTACTGGGAACAAACTGGAGAAGACAAGAAAATTCTGGGAGGAGACGGAAAGTTGATTGGTGTGATGAAGAGTCTTGTGTTTCACGTTGGTTGTGCTCCAAATGGTTGGCGAACCGATTGGTTGATCCATGAGTATAGCCTCGTTGATGATGAACAAAGCCTTCAGGTGTGTAGTGTATATTCTCTATAAGATTCTTTCGATTCTTATTACTATTTGGATTAGATGATTTCTTGATACATAATCTATTGAGTTCTTGATTCAACTCTTATATGTGTCTTTTGTGTATTTATGGATGCAGGTGGATGCGTACGTGTTGTGCAAAGTGTTCGTCAAGAAAGAATGAAGTGTTGATGGTGGTGGTGATAAAAGAGCTCCAAGTGTTGTGCATGCCAACAGAGTCAACGAGATTCAACAGGTTTGTGTGCTTCTCAATACTCTGTTTTTGCCCTGTTTCCTTCTTCCAAAAGAGAGATTTGTCATTTCTTAGGGTGAAACGTTTCAGTTTTTACATAGGCAACACATCAACCATTGTTTTAGTTCATTGAATTCTCATGGAACTGTTTGTTGTAGGAAAACGACTCAGGAGCGGATTGATCAATTGCTCGCGGAAAACGAGGAGCTGAACAAGAACATCAACAAGGGACATTACTCTTAAAGGGACACAACAATCCCAATTTCTTCTCTCTATCTCTTATACAGCAATAGTCTTGTGAGCTGTATGGACCTTTTGGTAACGATGTGAATCTATAATTGTAAAAATTAGGCAGAAACAAGTTTTAGAATCTGAGACATGTATACTTCTCTTTCTTTTTTGCCTCTGTTATTTGTGATGTGAATCGGCAAACCAAACACAAAGCTGGTCCCTACTCTATAGTCTCACTCAAGCTGTACCATCACTAAGTGTCGATTGATCGAAAAATGGCAAGAGGACGAATCCAGTCGAGTGATTGACAAAATCTACCAACATCCACAAGTATACTGAAACTTTCAGTAATTTCAGTAATTTCAGTATGGTTAAATAAGAAAAAGCAAAAATCCATAAACAGAGGTTTGGTAACACCATTGTAATCATAAATAACTTAGAAAACAATACGAAAGAAGAAATAGCTTGAGAAAGAAAAAAAAACAAGACGAAAGCAATGAGAGATTGTGACATCACTACCCTATGAGCAAATCAATAGGATCATAAGAACCAGTAAAAAACTGATCTTGTCCAAATCAATAAATCATACTGCTCTCTTATTCAACCAATTATGCATTTTGCTCAAATTTCCATTTCCTCTTTTGCTTTCTTGAGTCAAAAAAACTAACTCTTCACTTAGTCCTCAGGCTCATTCTTCTTACCTTCACCATCTCCTTCCCTCTCTTCCAACAACCGACCACGCTCCTCATCAGCTTGCTGGACCTTCTTCTGCGCCTCATTCGCCTTCAATGCCTGCAATTTCGCGTGGTTGTAGTACGCAACTCCCAAGAACGCAATCCCGTACCCGAACAGGTTTATAGGAGTCACCGTATCCTTAATCACAGACCACGAGAACGCGATCAAGAGCCAGTCCTTAACCACACCAGCAACATTCATGGTCAAAGCAGAGGTTTTTCCGACGAGAAGGAACACGGCGAGGTTCAAAGCGAAGGCGCAGACGGAATTGGTTCCGAAAATGGCGTAATCGAAGTGGAAGCTCGACGTGTCTCTGAGAACTGGGAACTCAACGTAGATCCATGGGATGAAGAGGAAAGCTAAGCAGCAAGGAGCAACGTAGTAGAGAGACGTGATTGGGTTTAGAGTGATTCCTTTCGATGTGAGTAAGATCTGAATCAACACCAAACGAGTCGCCTCGAAAGCAACCGCGCCGAGCTGGAGAATCACTCCCCAGACGTCGAATTTAGCCTCGCCGTAAGCGGCGACCGCGACGCCGAAGGAGATTGAGAGCATGTTCGCCATGATGTCCGATTTGAATCCTTCCTTCTTCAGGAGGACGCCGATTGAGTAGACGGCGACCGGCATGAGGGCCTTGAGCATCTGGATGAAGGAGACGGAGAGGTAAATGTAGGCGGAGTTGGAGAGCCAGAGGGAGAGAGCGTAGAGGGCTCCGATCGGGACGACGGATCTGAGGTAAGTCTCGCGCGACATTGAGACGGGCTCGACGAATTTGAAGACCTTGATTAAGAGGAAAGCTAGGGTTGAGCAGAAGGACATGTGGATCATGGTGAGGGAGATCGGGAAAGGCCAATTGTACATCTTCTTGTCGAGGATGTATTTGTTGTAAACGATTACTGTGAAGCTGAGGAAGATCCATATCGCGACGTAGCTGTAGGAGAGGACGATCTTCTTAATCACGCTGTCGCTTAGCGTGCCGCCTTTCCCCATTGCGAGATCGGATTTTCCGGTGAGGTTGATTCTCAGTACGACTGTTCTGCGGCGGAGGACGACGGTGAGGGAGAGAGAGATTTGGTTACTATGTTTGTTAGGCGAGATCTTGAATAAAAAGTCTTCGGGATTTTGAGAAGAAGTGCCTCAGTTGTGCTCTTCCATATTATCTCATTTATGGATTTATATATAATCACATTTATTAAGGTACCGTCGAAATATTAAATTTTTAATCAAACGATAATAATGTGAAGATAGCAACGAAAAAAGCAATCGTAGTCACGAAATTAATTGAGATAAAGCTTTCGAAAACACCAACCAAAATATTTTATTTATGAAAACAGTCTATAAATGTAAAATCTATCTATCTAGCAGTTACATTCTTTTGACAAAGTATAGTACAGATTTTCAAACAAATCCATTAAATATTGGGGAAGTAAAGTTCGAATCTGTTCATTGTAAACGCTTTAAAATTAAAATTTTGTTATTGTTCAATTTATATTATGCTTGAAATAAGCCAGTCGTACAAAATTAATGTAGATAGATTTTATTAAAATATTGTTAATTATCTTTTTAAATAGTATTGAATTTGTTTAGTAGTTATTAGAACGTAGATAAATCCGTAAATAGATTTCTGACTATATGTCACAATTTGTCATCATCCCTAAGATTCCCTACAAATGTTGCACTTTAGTCAATAAATGGGCCCACAGACCGTAATCAAAGCCCAAATAGCGTGTGCGTCCACAAGACGCCAGGAGGAGATTGGTGTTTGGCGAACGCGCGTCCAGCGTTCAGGTGTGATCTATGCGTCTCACCAAAATCACGCGGCCTGAGATGCGCGTTTCGTGTGAATGTGGTTACAATGCTTTTGTCGCTTGGACGTGTTTTTCCCGCTAGGGGAAATAATCATCAAACAGTGGTTTTTTTTGTTTTGTCTTTTATTAACATCCAAAGATATAAAAATGGAAAAGAAAATTATGACACTCTACTTGCAGTTGGTAAGTAAGAAGATATTTTTAAAAATTGACTTCTTCTATGGGTTGGTACTTGGCTTTCAAAGACTGTTAGTTCATCTATTATTGATGTTCAAGACACTTTTATATATAAGAATGTAATCAGTTGGGTATAATTGTTCAAGAAAATGACAAAAAAGAAGAAGAAGAAGACATTGCAATGCGGAAAACGCCATTGGTTTTATTTTAGAACAAATATTACTTTCTTGAGAGGCTTATATTATTATTACTTTGCTTAAGTTTATTGATTTGTGTTCTACATCCTTGAAGAAGCTACATCGAGTTCAAAAAATTAAGAAGATGTATACTGTTGATTAACACCACTTACTGTAAGTGATGTTAATTTTTTACCAAACACACGATCCGCATAAACCAAGTGCGGCAATACAACATCAAATTCTTGTTCTGCCCAAGATTTCATTAATTGGAGATTTTACATGGCATAGAAGACGACCCGACCCACCCACCCACAACCACAAGGCCACAAGTCTACAACTAGTGATCATCCAAAACAAAAGTCACCGTTGACCTTACTTATGTGAAATCACTGTTAACCACCTAACATACAAAATAGTGATCGATGGCTTTCTCCATAGTTGCATTAAGAATTAGTCAAGCCGTAATTCAGGTTTTTCTGGTAAATTAATTTATTATTGTCTCAATATTAATGAATTACTAATCGTATTATTGTATAGCTCATAAATCACTTTCGTTTGGACCACTTCCGTGAACTAAGAAAATGGGAGATGTCCAAGTGGTTACCTAACGAATTGTATGATTTGATGTAAGACTTCATTTTGTTGACTACCAACATTATCGAATTAATCTATATTTTGATATTGATCTCTCTACGTTTCTAATGAATTTGTATAAACTAACAAAAGATATCTTGAGACTTATTTGAATCAATTATTTGCTAAGGAATAAGAGGACGTGAGTGCCTTTTGACAAAGACATATGGCATGTGACAAAATACTTCTAATCAACTTCCTCCATCTTGCTACCTTCAAAGTCAACATCATCTTCAAGCGGAGGCCTCTCTTCATCAGCTTCAGCATTATCATCATCAATGCTCAATACAAGCTTCTGCTCCCGAAAGTATTATGCTCATCGAAGCTGAAACCGGAAGTTAAAAGAGCAGTCTCAAAGTGATGGGCTCATCTTTGGCTATGAAACGTATAAAGGTAGCTATATTTAAGTTATCAGATTTTCTTCATTTTCCCATCGAGCTTAATTGTTTCTACTTTTTCACTTATGGTGCCACAAAACTCAACATCCAATTTTAGTATATTCCTCTGTTCACCTGGCTGATAAATTTCGAAAATAAAATGTTTGTTCCTACAGATTTATCAACAAGCGTCTGTAGTCCAACGGTTAGGATAATTGCCTTCCAAGCAATAGACCCGGGTTCGACTCCCGGCAGACGCAGTTTTTTTATCCCTTAAAAACCAAATGATATTTCCGTTTTCTCCAAATTAGAAATACGAAATTGGGCCAACAGAAATGAGAACAAAACGACTAATTGGAGTAAAGAACAATATATTAATTTTGTTCTCTTCTTCTCTCTATGGTAAGTTTGTAAAAACATAATTTTTTTTGTCTCTTTGTAATTATTTTCTATGGATTTTTTTGGGTCACACAATTAGTCCTAGTTACTACTAAACCATCCAAAAAGACATTTTTCATTATTACTTTTTGTAATACCTACATTTAAAAAGAAGAATATATGCATAAAATACGAGTAAGGAATTAAAATTTAATAAACATTAGTCAAAACATGTTGAATCTAATATATTACGATATTTCATTTAGACCTGCAAAAAGTGATATTTCATAGACTTCAAAGCAAAGAAGTCCCACAGGTTCGGACATTACATGTGTTTTTTTTATTACTGGATTACATCGTAAAGATAAAAAGCATTTTTTTCTAATTAATTAACTATGGTACATCGATCTTTCTTGTCGTTATACTTACGAGCCCAAATATGCTTCCCATTTATCTTAAACTTGTTAATCTTCTGGCCTTCAAGTATGCGATCCACAGTAGTGACCGAGTCCAAAACCAGCCTCGCAAATAACTTTTGTTGTTGACCATTGCAAGACTCGTCTGTGTTTGGGGAGCTTGTGTTGTTGTTCTCTGGCATGTAAATTCCCACAACGCAATTTTCTCCAAAAATCTTGGTGAAGAGTTCCTTCACCTCCGCATGCGAAACAGGAAATCCGCGTGAAAACGTTATAAACATAGTCCGATCATTTTCGGTCGCGATGCTACTAGCGTTCCACCTCCAAATACCACTCGGAAAGATGAATAAGTTGTTGGATGAGATAATATTATCTCCAACGTCGAAATCAGGCATGACGTTGATGCTTCCAAAAGTCGGATGAGGAAATCCGGGAATAATTAGAGGATGGAGAAATTTGTTAACAAAGCATGGTGAAGAATACGGAACAACTTGTTGAAGGATATCAGAAAAAACCCTAGAACAAATTGTAGTTAAGAAGTTTTTGATTCCTGCGATGGCGGTGTAGCGATGTTTGTAGATCGAGAGAAGAGAAATGTCTTTTTTCAGGAGTTTGGCGGTGAGAGGGATTTTGTTGAAGCTATAGGGTGGTTCATTCGAATCCACGCACTGGAAGCATGAGACGGCCTCGTCGACGAGAGCTTCAACGACTGGATCTGGAAGAGCGTAGACGATCGACATGATGTTTCCATACCAAAAGTCTTCGAGCCAGAACCATGTAGCCATAACAAGAAGTGACTCAGATGGAAGTCTCGAAAATGTTAGGACCAATTTGGAGAATATCTCTCTATCTTTGGCATGGAAAGCGTATAACTGTTCTACGGTGGAAGATGGCATATTTGGTTTTGGATTTGAAGAAAGTGTGAATGAATTTTTTTTTTTTTTGTGGAGGATATGAAAGAGATTGATAGATTGTTGGAATATATAGGGTGGTCACGTTTTTTTAAAGGTTGTTTATGACAATGAATTGAATGTATGGATTTAGTTACTCTAATCATATATTTGATGATTTATTTTCTCAAAAAAATATAATAAAAATATGTTTTTTGGATGGTTTATGATAGTAACGGTTACAAAAAGAATTCAAGGATATTAACATTTATGATACCCTGTTTTGGTTCAGTTACATGTGATGTTGACAATTTTACACGTAAATTTTCACCCCACTGACTAGATTTTTTTTTGGAATTTAGTTGACAGTTGGCATTGAATTAAACAAGTGCAATTAAAAGTTAAGGTAAGTAAATATAGCTTAAATGTTTTGTTGTAATTCAGGATAATAATAATAAAATAAAAAATACTAAGTTGAGCATAACTTACCATATGGCTCTAACTATAAATGGACAAATAAGCTTTCCTTAATTAATGTGGTCAATGAAAATTTGACACGCATTGTATGCAATGTCCTTACTAGATATGTTTCTATACAATTATGATTTTCTTACCAAATTTGGATGCCAAATCTGGTATAATAAGTAATTTTTGATTTTCTTTTTATCACACAATTGTTTTTTAAAAAGTTTCAGTGTATTACCATTCATGTTACTGTATATATCTAAAGTGGAACAAGTATACTTACCAATTTAGTGTTTTTGACCAAAACACTTTTTCTATAAAAGAATTTTGAATACATTATCAAAAAAAGAAAAGAAAAATTGCCATATCAAATTCTTGATAATCTAAAAAGACAATTCTACACTTACAAAAACAAAACAAAAATTACGAAAAGGTTTATTATCCAATGCTTGGAAAACAAAATATATGTATCAAAAGAGCTTTAGGACCCGATGCTTGTAAAAGGCCAAGAGGCAAATAATATGATTGCCCTTTACTTGTAAATCGGTGGTACATTTTCAAGATAGCTAAGCAATTAGGATTTCTTACGTTAATAATTTTCATTTAAAATTGTAAGGTCATTTACTTCTCATTAAACAAAAAAAATCAAAATCCAACATGCTATGTAGCTAGAATTTTTTATTTCTTCTATCTTCTAATAAAAATTGGTAAGCACGTCCAGCAATATTACACTTGTATACTATAGTATACCATGCGACTCATTGACTCAAACCGGAAAATGTATAATCTCCTTGAACATTATTAAGGTGGCCTTTCACATCATTCATGGGATTAGCAATGGAATTTACTCTCGAACCATCCCATGAAAGATTTTTATACCCCAACACAACAAAGTGAAACTCAACCAGAGTTTAAGACTATCCTCAAAGTACGTGTTAGCTTATCAATCCCACAGAGAGTTCTATCACGAAAATAGGATAGCAATAAGAATCCAAATAAATGCGGTGGATAAATAAAATGTGAATATTCAGATAAATTAAAGAAATCACGAAAAAGCAAGTCAAATGTTCAACTTAACTGTATGGGAAGACTTTGGGTAGCCGTCGTCGTTCAATTAGGTTCATCAGAGCCACACATGACGAAGCATCTCAAGTTCACGCCATTAGCGCCATCATAGAGTTATTTAGATGGATAAAATTGGAATCAATGCCTAAGCCAGCATGTTTTAATAAAGTCGTTTGACTAACAAATGATTAACCATTCTATATCTATCACCTTCATAATAATAGTGTTTGTTTTTAGATCGAAGACCATGTCTTTGCCTTAAAGGGTAACACGTTAGTTATCCAAAACAAGTCTTCTCTACATCATTATTGTATTAATAATGATATCTCTAACGTAACCATTAAATTAACAGCCTACTTGCAGATTCCAACTCCTAAGTGGAATGCTTAATTCAAGAAAACACGTTAGTTAATTAATTCATAAGTGGAATGCTTCTCTTCTTCAAGAAAACTCCTATTTATTCAACTCGTCTATCCTTCTAGCTATTATGAAATCTTAGCTATGTCTTTTTTACATCATGTTGTGTCTCGTTCTCTTCCTTTATGTCTTTTTATTTTCCTCATCTTCTTAGTGTTACTAGGGAAATCTCAAAAGGAAGCTTTACAAGTTAAGGTGGGAGTTGTTCTTGACACTAATTCGACACTAGCAGATTTGAGCTTGCGAGCAATCAACATGTCTCTGTCGGAATTCTATAACACTCATAATGGCTTCAAGACAAGGATTGTCCTCAACATCCGAGATTCCAACCGATCTGTTGTTGGTGCTGCCGCTTCAGGTACTCGATCTTGCATTGTGCTCCTTCATGGATCGTTTATGAATTATGAAGTTTGATGTAGCTAATATACATTTTTACTATCTTAAAAATCATAACGAATAGAACTCTATAAGATTATCGTTAGAACAATTTTTTTTTATAGATTATATATTTACAAAAAATATTTATTATGTATTTAGAGCAAATTATATTGGATCAATCATCAATGAACACCTAAAAATGTATGAAAGTTGGAAAATTTGACAGAAATGTAACGCAATTTTAACTAATCAGTTTAGCCTTATTCACTGGTTACACCATCAATATTTTAAAAAAAACTTAGAGAATCACCACACAAACTTTTGAAACGGAGAATAACACTTTAGTGAAAATGTTAACCTTAACTTTGCAGCTCTATACTTGATAAAGAAGGAAGTGGTGGCCATTATTGGACCAGGGGATTCAATGCAAGCACCATTTTTAATCAACCTCGGAAACCAATCTCAAATTCCCATAATTTCATTCTCTGTGACAAGCCCTTCTCTCGATTCCCTCCGTAGTCCATATTTCATCAGAGCCACACACGACGACTCGTCTCAAGTTCACGCCATTAGCGCCATCATAGAGTCTTTTCGATGGAGAGAAGTTGTTACCATTTACGTAGACAATGAGTTCGGAGAAGGTATTCTACCTTACGTTGTCGACGCGTTTCAAGAGATCAACGTTCGTATCCGACACCGAAGCGCAATATCATTACATTCCTCCGATGATCAAATCAAGAAAGAGCTCTACAAACTAATGACCATGCCCACTAGGGTTTTCATCGTGCACATGTTACCTCCTCTCGGATCGAGGCTGTTTTCGATGGCGAAAGAGATTGGTATGATGGATAAAGGATATGCATGGATCGTTACAAACGGTATAGCTGATTTAATGAGTTTAATGGGGGAATCAAGCTTGGAAGACATGCATGGTGTCTTGGGAGTCAAGACATATTTCTCAAGATCAAAAGAGCTAACGTATCTTGAAGCTCGTTGGCGAAAAACATTAGGAGGAAAAGAGCTAAACAATTTTGAATGTTGGGCTTATGATACTGCCACAGCACTTGCACTGTCAGTCGAAGAAATCAGTAACGTAAGCATGAGTTTCAACAAGACCAACAACATTTCAAGAAATGACATTGGGACAGATCTCGATGGTCTCGGTGTCTCTCTCTCTGGTCCTAAGCTTCTTGAAGCGTTATCAACGGTGAGTTTCAAAGGCGTTGCCGGGAGATTTCAGCTGAAAAACGGAAAGCTCGAGGCCACGACTTTCAAGATAATCAATATAGAGGAAAGCGGAGAAAGAACAGTTGGTTTTTGGATATCAAAAGTAGGGCTAGTGAATAGACTAAGAGCGAATCAAACAAGCATGAAAGTTTCACGAAGCTCGCGTCGACTTAGACCAATCATATGGCCCGGAGACACTACTCGTGTGCCTAAAGGTTGGGAAATCCCAACGAATGGAAAGAAGCTGAGGATAGCAGTTCCAAAGAAGGATGGTTTCACCAACTTTGTGGAGGTAAAAAAAGACGCAAACACTAATGCTCTAACGGTTTCCGGGTTTTGCATAGATGTTTTCGACGCGGTGATGAGACAAATGCCATATGCTGTCCCTTATGAGTACGTCTCCTTTGAAGCTCCTGATGGAAAATCCGAAGGAAGTTACGACGAAATGGTTTATAAAGTGTTTCTTGGAGTAAGTATAACATTGATCCTTAAACCATTTTCTTGAAACATTCTTTTTTTATATATATCTTGGTTTTATTTGCCACTGAAAACTGTCTATAATGGTCAATATGAAAGCAACTTCGATCAAGATATAGCTAATATTGTTTTTTTGTGTTACTCAATATGATGTAAATAGGAGTTTGATGGAGCAGTAGGTGATACAACAATCTTGGCTAACCGGTCTAATTACGTTGATTTCGCATTACCATACTCAGAGACCGGTATTGTATTCGTAGTGCCGGTTAAGGACGAGAGAGAGAAAGGCAAATGGGTCTTCTTAAGGCCTTTAACAAAAGAGCTCTGGTTTCTCAGTGCTGGTGCTTTTCTCTACATTGGATTCATAGTTTGGATTTTCGAGCACCATTCAGATAAGAAATTCAGAAAACTTAAGATCACAGATCGAATTTCTAACGTGTTCTACTTCTCATTTTCAACACTGTTTTTCGCTCACAGTAAGTTTTTTTGTCACACAACTTCAGCTTCTAATCATACAGCAATTAGTAAATATTAAATAATGACCACATTTTCGATATTTTTTATATCTATAGGGAAGCCATCAGAGAGCGTTTTCACGAGGGCTCTAGTGGTGGTTTGGTGCTTCGTGGTGCTAATACTGACTCAGAGCTACACAGCGACACTGACGTCGATGTTGACTGTTCAAGAGCTTCGACCAACCGTGAAACACATGGATGATCTGTTGAAAAGCAGCGGGAACGTCGGGTATCAGAAGGGTTCGTTTACGCTCGAGAAGCTAAAACAACTGGGTTTCAAAGAATCGAGGCTGAAGATTTATAATTCACCTCAAGAAATGCGTGAGCTTTTTCTTAACGAGAGCAGCGATGGTGGTATTGTTGCTGCATACGATGAAGTCGCTTACGTCAAGCTGTTCATGACTAAATATTGTTCCGAATATTCCATTATCGAGCCTAAGTTTAAGGCCGATGGCTTTGGCTTTGTAAGTCAAAATGCATCAGTATAATTATTAGGGTTTTGGAAGTGTTTTTTTTTTTTAACTCTTCATGTTTGTTTTTTCTTTTTCTTGGGCAGGCTTTTCCATTGGGATCTCCGTTGGTGCCAGATATATCAAGACAGATCTTGAACATAACAGAGGGAAAGACCTTGACGGCTATTGAGAACAAGTGGTTGGTTGGAGAAAAGCATTGTCTGGAGTCGACCACGTCGGATTCTCCGATCAGGCTCGATCACCACAGCTTTCACGCTTTGTTTCTAATCGTCTTTGTTGTCTCTCTGCTTCTACTCTTGCTCATGCTGATTTATAGAAGGTACCGAGAAATACCAGGCGACGGAGATGGTCAAAACCGTGGCGATGATCCTGACGGCCAAGCCAACGCACGAGATGCCCAAAACCGTGGCGAGGAAGTCAATGATGGAGCAGATAATAGTGTGCATCATATTGTGGAAGTTGATAAAGAAGGCAGTGCTGGAGGTGGAGATGAAGAAGATCATATGATGGGAGTCGATGCAGAAGGTCATGTTGGAGGTGGAGATGAAGCAGATGATATTGTTGAAGTCAATGAACAAGGTAATGTTGGAGGTGGAGGTGGAAATGAAGCAGATGAAATTGTGGAAGTCAATGAACAAGGTAATGTTGGAGATGGAGATGAAGCAATCGTGAAAGTCACCGAACTAGTGCAACTACGAAGGAAACAGTCGCCAGCAAGCTTACTGCGCCGTCGTAGTAACAAACACATCCCTGTCGAGGTTGAATAAGGCACAGTTAAACCTTAAACCAGTCTTCAATTCGGGTTTCGAAGTGATCATCTTAAAAGTAAAAAAAAAAGAAGAAGGCAAGAGCCCTAAATCATCCTCAAGACTAAATCCTGTGATCTTAAAACATAATAATCTCTTGTACAAAAAACTGGACGGTGTTTAGCGAAGACTTGAAAAGTAACTTGATCTCTGTTCTTTCTTAAAAGAGTTACACAAACGGTCTAACATATAGAAAGCTTGTCCTCGAAGAGAAAGGGATGATAGTTGCAAAGCTCCATGAGCTGCACCAAACCACCTACAGCGTTGTAATCCAAAAGGTATCTTCCTGAGAGACGAAGCTGCTTCAAGACGGCACTGAAGAACACAGATTAAGAAGAAGAAGCAAAATCAGTGACAAAACCAAGCTTTTAAACAGTTGATCAAAGGTATCACACTTACTGTAAGTCGAAGTATCAATCTGCTCAGGAAGCTCCTTTATATCAACCTCAAACCTCTCTTGTACCTACAAACAATTGAAATTACAGCTTTATCAAATGCTCCCACACATATCAACTCGAAGCTGGACGAATTTATGAAAAAAATTAAACTCCAGACCTGATTAAGAACATCGGAATCCGAAGCTGATGCAACAAATGTAATTGCAAGACCCTTGGTTCCAAACCTACCAGCCCTCCCAACCTATTATTAAACCAGTGTGTGACAGTAATGTTAAAAGAGTCCTTAAACTCGATGAGTATCAATAATAATCTCAGTAAGATCAAAAGAAATTCATAAATGAGAAAACTTACCCTGTGAAGGTATGTATCAGCAGAATCAGGCATGTCGTAGTTGATGACAATGTTGACACGCTCTATGTCAATGCCTCTTCCTACCAAGTCTGTCGCCACCAGAATTCTCTTGTGCCCTTCCTTGAAACTCTTGTAGCGAGTCAACCTATCAAACATAGCATATCAGGATCCAGAGTTGGTATGCATGCAGAGCATGTATGGGGTCGGATCAGAAGCATAATGTTTAAGAAATATACAAACCTCTCTTCTTGAGACATGCCAGAGTGAATACATATTGAGGGGAAATTGCATTCAACCAGCAACTTGTTCAGCTCCCCGGCTCTGCTCACGCTCTTCACGAAGATGACAACTTGATTGAAGTCCAATGCATCAAGAAGGTCATTTAACTTGCGGTTTTTCTCCATCTCGTTCAGTTTGATGTAGTGCTGTTGCAGTAGAACAGATTAATACTCTGTCGATAAGTATCAAATATACAAATACGAGAAATAAGAACTCAGAGGTTACCTGGACAAGCCCATGAAGAGTCAACTTGGCTTCATCATCAACATATATTTCCATTGGCTGAAAGGAATAGATATCAGAGTAAAGTGTATTAGCAAGCCTTCCTCAGGCAATGATTTCCACAACAAAAATGACGACGGATGAAGGACCCCCGAACTGAGATCCTCGTCCACCAGATTTGCCTCCTCAAAGATGTGAGTTTTGCAATGAATTATCAAGATTGCTCGGAACATTAAGGCCTATAAAACTGAGCAAAATGAAACCTTGACACCTCACAAAGCCCCGACTCAGAAACCCACCCAGTACTGTTAGCATTGCAGATAAGTAGAAAAAGTAAAAGAAAATGATGATAGAAGATCCCACTGGCAAAGACATAGTGACATCTTCAGAATCTCCAAATTCTCAAAACCCCCAACAAACTACCCAAGGCATTACTGGACTGAGACTCTGCGTCCAGTGATCAAATGGCAGGGGCTGAGAGTGCTCAAATAAACCTATGATCTTCGAGGGAAGGCTAGAAATAATTCAAAACTATAGGACTTGCAAAGGGAGATAGGATTGGCCGTAGGACATTACATCTTGCATAAATTTCTTGCAGACTGGGCGTATCTCTTTGCTGAGAGTTGCTGAGAACATCATGACTTGCTTGTCGTGAGGAGTCATCTTGAAAATCTCTTGCACATCTTTCCGCATGTCTGACAAAGAAAAGTTAGAGATGTTAATACATAATATTTTTCAGGGATAGGTAGGATATCTTATTCAAAAGGATGTCAGAAATCAGCATACCAAGCGACTCAAGCATCTTGTCACACTCATCAAGAATGAAATGCCTCACATTCTTCAAAGAGAGATCTTTGTCCCTGGCTAGTGCAAGCACCCGCCCAGGTGTCCCGACAACAATGTGAGGACATTCATTCTTTAGCATATCTTTGTGACCTTTAATGTTTACTCCTCCATAAAACACTGCAACCTTCGTATCTGGCAGGTAGGTACTGAATCTCACGAACTCATTGCAAATCTGCAAACAATTTTCGGCATCAAGGTGAAATAAGAATGAGACAAGTTGTGGAAGGGAGACAAAACTATAAGAAGCTAAGAAGAAGGGTGAAAAAAAAAGAACGTACCTGGTAAGCTAACTCTCTTGTATGGCACAAGATAAGTGCGGAAACTTGGCCAGGAGATGGTTCAATCTGTTGAAGAGTCGAAAGCACAAACACAGCAGTCTTCCCCATACCAGATTTTGCTTGGCAAATAACATCCATGCCCAGAATAGCTTGAGGGATACATTCATGTTGCACTGGTGGAGAACGAAAGAAAATTGGAGCGAAGGAACCCTTTGTAAGTAGAATATAACCTCCATATCTTTAAAATTGGTGGCTTTACCAAATGCTAAGCTCACTCCAAATCAATAGTTTGAGAAATCGTTCATTACCTGGAAAAAGTAAGCAGTGGATTGTCAGTGGACATAGCAATCATAACAAACAAAAGAATTCTCTAGCCACATAGTCATCAGAATATTCAATTTGAACAACAAATGACCAACTGTAGACTGCCCGACACATCAAATAGAACAAAGGAGGACAAATTGTATAGGTTTAGCTATATCAAGTCACCACTATATAATGTAAGGCCGTAAAAACAAATCAGGATGAGATCTCAGGAACAAGGGGAGGAGTGAATTGTACTTGCCTTCAGATGGATGTTCAAATCCTGAATCAACAATAGCTCGGAGAAGCTCCGGTTTCAAAAGGAAGTCTCTGAATCCAGAACTGTGTATTCCCACGTAACCTCTGAATACATAAGAAATCACAGTATGAGAAGAGAATTACAAATAAATATGAATTCTCCAGGAATTTTCACGGATTGAAGAACTAATAGGCTAGCGACTAACGAAATCTACACAGCTAACAAGCACTACTCTCAGAACACCCTTTAATCCAAACAATTAGTGTTTCATGAAACAGATCTACAAGTAAAAAACTCACTTTTTCACGGCTTCACCGTTAACTTTACTTCCAGAATCTGGGACCTTCTCTTCCTCGTCCTCATAGTCGAGAAGCTCCTCCTCGTATGCTTCGTTGTCTCTAGCGTCTCCCATACTTGACAAGTTCTACAAACAGAAGAAAAATCTATGTTTAATGCTCTGTAACAGTCCTAAGCGTGTAAACTCGATGAGAATCTGCGAAATCTGATGGATTGAGAGCGAGAACATACCTGAGAACTGAGCAGAGTTGATTGGATCGCGAAATCGGATTTAGGGATTCGAAATCTCTGAATGTGCAAACAAAAAAGAAATGAAAATATCTGAGCTACCCGTAGACTCCAAAAGAAAGAGATCTACTGAAACTGGATTGACTTCAACTGGGCTTTGTTTTAATGGGCCTAGGATTTACTGGGTTGGCCGAGTAATATAAAGCCCATTATATATTTAATGTCAAACCCTATCTAGTCTCTCTCTATATAATATCTCTCGGCACACCTACCCGACGTCGGCTTTTAATTTTCTTCAATCAGTTACATCGAAACCCTAATCGATTTCGAGATCCAACCAGCTCAGAGCTTATCTCAGGTAAATTTATCGCTCAAAGTTCATCGCATCGTACTGTTTCTTAGTAATTTCGTCGAGCTTACACTGTTATGAGCTCGGGAGCTGCTATTGCTTAGAATTATCGAAGGTTTAGATTGAAGATTGTATCTTACTGAATTCTTAGGTTGCTGTTTCGGATTAGCAAATTTAATTCGTAGTTTCTCTGCAGTTTGTAGAATTTGTGAAGTATGGGAGACGCTAGAGAAAACGAAGCTTATGAGGAGGAGCTCCTAGACTATGAGGACGAGGAAGAGAAGATCCCAGATTCCGGAAACAAAGTTAACGGCGAAGCCGTGAAAAAGTGAGTTTATGGTTTCATGATACGCTAGGTGTTTAGATTTGTTTTTACATATTGGTTCAGATTCTAGTTAATATCAGTAGAGATTTACTAGTCTCTAACCTTTCAGAGTAGCAATTTTTGCAGTTCCTGAAAATAATATGAATCTGTCGTCTATAATTCTCATCTTATATTCTCTTTTTGTCAGGGGTTATGTGGGAATTCACAGTTCTGGATTCAGAGACTTCCTGTTGAAACCGGAGCTTCTCCGAGCCATTGTTGACTCAGGATTTGAACATCCGTCTGAAGGCAAGTTCAATTCAATATTTCAGAATTCTGTATTTCCAATTTTCTTGCACCATTTTTGGAATGATATAAATCTACAGTAATTACTCTCTAGGAGCTATTTTAAGCCGTCCTGCAGAATTTAATTTTATACTGCATAATCTGGTTTGGCGAAGTTATGTTGTTTTCTTTACTCTGTACCTATCCTGCTCCTTTGCTTACCGCCTAACAAAGTTCGAGAAGATACGCTGTTATAAGATAACTTACCAAGTCTAGTTTCGAATGATTGTTTTGATCATGCTCTAAGGTTCTTTTTACAATTCCCAGTTTAATTGTTTTGTGTTGTCCATTAACATTTTCGTGATTGCTTTTTCCAGGTAATAACGCTATTTCAATATATTGATTTGGAGTGGGCTTAGCATGTGGTAAAGCCACCAATTTTAAAGATATGGAGGTTATATTCAACTGATAAAGGGTTCCTTCGCTGCAATTTTCTTTGGTTCTCCACCAGTTCAACATGAATGCATCCCACAAGCTATCTTGGGCATGGATGTTATCTGCCAAGCAAAATCTGGTATGGGGAAGACTGCTGTGTTTGTGCTTTCGACTCTTCAACAGATCGAACCATCTCCTGGCCAGGTTTCCGCACTCATCTTGTGCCATACAAGAGAGTTAGCTTACCAGGTACGTATTTTTTTGTTTCACACATCTTCTTAGCTTCTAATACCTCTGTCTACCTTCCACAACTTGTCTCATTCTTATTTCACCTTGATGCCGAAAATTCTTTGCAGATCTGCAATGAGTTCGTGCGATTCAGTACATATCTGCCAGATACTAAGGTTGCAGTATTTTATGGAGGAGTACACATTAAAACTCACAAAGATATGCTGAAGAATGAATGTCCTCACATTGTTGTCGGGACACCTGGGCGGGTTCTTGCCCTAGCCAGGGACAAAGATCTCTCTTTGAAGAATGTGAGGCATTTCATTCTTGATGAGTGTGACAAGATGCTTGAGTCGCTCGGTATGATGATTTCTGACATCCTTTATATGTAGATATTCCGACCTATCCCTGAAAAATATTATGTATTAATATCTGCAACTTTTCTTTGTCAGACATGCGGAAAGATGTGCAAGAGATTTTCAAGATGACTCCTCACGACAAACAAGTCATGATGTTCTCTGCAACTCTCAGCAAAGAGATACGCCCAGTCTGCAAGAAATTTATGCAAGATGTAATGTCCTACGGTCAATCCTATCTCCCTTTGCAAGTCATGTAGTTTTGAATTATTGCTGGGCTTCCCTTGAAGATCATAGGTTTATTTGAGCACCTTCAGCCTTTGGAAACCTGCCATTTGATCCCTGGACGCAGGGTTTCTCTACAATAATCACTAGGATAGTTTGTTGGGGGGGGGGTTTGAAGAATTGGGAGGTTCTGAAGATGTCACGTAGCTATGGTGTGGTTCAGTGATATTTTTTCGTAGGGGGATCTTCTATCATCGTTCTCCTTTCTCCTTCTGTTTATTTGCAATGTTAATTGTGCTGGGTGGGTTGAGTTGGGGCTTTGTGAGCTGTCAAGCTTTCATCGTACTCAAGTTCTAGTGCTGGGTGGGTTGAGTTGGGGCTTTGTGAGGTGTCAAGGTTTCATCGTACTCAAGTTCTATGGACCTTATCTATTGCAAAGCTGACATCTTAATGAGGCAAACCTGATGGACGAGGATCTCAGTTCGTGGGTCATTCATCTGTCGTCATTTATGTTGTGGAAATCATTGCCTGAAGAAGTCTAGCTAATACACTTTACTCTGATATATGTTTGCTTTCAGCCAATGGAAATATACGTTGATGATGAAGCCAAGTTGACTCTTCATGGTCTTGTCCAGGTACTTAAACTGAGGAAGCTTTTTTCTGATGTGGCTGATATTTGATACCTTATTGACTGACTTTGTATATGTTCCACTGTAACAGCACTACATCAAATTGAACGAGATGGAGAAAAACCGCAAGTTGAATGACCTTCTTGATGCATTGGACTTCAATCAAGTTGTCATCTTCGTGAAGAGCGTGAGCAGAGCCGGGGAGCTGAACAAGTTGCTGGTTGAATGCAACTTCCCCTCAATATGCATCCACTCTGGCATGTCCCAAGAAGAGAGGTTTGTATATTTCTTAAAACTTATCCTTCTGATCCGACCCCATACATGCTCTGCATGCATACCAACTCTGGATCCTGATATGCTATGTTTGATAGGTTGACTCGCTACAAGAGTTTCAAGGAAGGGCACAAGAGAATTCTGGTGGCCACAGACTTGGTAGGAAGAGGCATTGACATTGAGCGTGTCAACATTGTCATCAACTACGACATGCCTGATTCTGCTGATACTTACCTTCACAGGGTAAGTTTTCTCATTTATGAGTCTCTTATTCTTATAGAGATTATTGTTGATCCTCATTGAGTTTATTATTGATTCCCATTGGGTTTAAGGACTCTTTTAACATTACTGTCACACTGGTTTTTGTTACAGGTTGGGAGAGCTGGTAGGTTTGGAACCAAGGGTCTTGCAATTACATTTGTTGCATCAGCTTCGGATTCCGATGTTCTTAATCAGGTTTGTAGTAAACTCTTTTTTTGATATCTGTCTGGGGAGAGTTGTTTTGATAGTAGAGTTGTGTATTTAAGAAAATTGCAATTTCAATTGTTTATAGGTACAAGAGAGGTTTGAGGTCGATATTAAGGAGCTTCCTGAGCAGATTGATACTTCCACATACAGTAAGTGATTATTCCTTGTACCTATTGTGTGCATAATCTTTGTTTTTGTCTGGTTTCTGATGTTCTTTTTCTTCTTCGTGCTTGTGCAGTGCCCTCTTAAAATAGCTCAGATTTACAACTGTGTTGGTGGTGTGGAAAAAGGGTCATGGAGGTCTGCTGCAGTTATCCCCTCGCCTTGGTGTTTTAGCCTCTTTTGTTATGAGAATTAGACAGTTTGTAACGCTTAAAGAGAGATGGAGAGAGATTCTTAGATTTTGCTGTCTCATCTTAAATTCGTCAGCTTTGTGTTCAAGCGAATATGTTGCTTTTAATGATTCAGGCTTTTGACTTGTTTTATTCTTGTGTAACTTGAGTTCGGTAGTTTGAAAGTAGTACTTTTATAATTGTTCGTATTTCTTGGAGTTGAAATCAAATCTGCCTTCACGTTTACTGAGACTAAACATGGTCGTTATTCGTTATGTCTATTGGCTTCCACATTCGTTATTGATTCCGACTATAAATTTATTTGAAGGATCACTGAAATTTATGAGAAGTTTGTCTAGTAACGTACCTATCAAATCATAACGAAGCTGAAATCGTTCCTCTACAAATTATTTAAAAAGAGGCAAATAAAAGTTTAATAAGTTTTGTATGATTATTGATTATATAAAAGTAAATCTATCAAGTTGGACACAAGATTTGGGGATATATCCTCGAAGTTGTCATAATATTGTTTTTCGATTTCTGGGCTCGGTTTTGTTTATGTTGTCGATAAGCTCTGTGGTGGG